>JAZARR010000174.1:1200000-1800000 GCA_037389465.1 Baylisascaris procyonis | reverse complement strand
AACTCAAATCTATGACTTTTTTAGAGCTAGAAAAAATTAGAGTATTTTTGAATCCAGGTCTAGTTGCGGATTTTTTCGCTATATGAAATGGAATCTTTCTTTAAATCGACCAAGGTGCATGAACCATTTTCCATTATCTAGGGGAAGTTCATATGAAAGGCTCACTTTTGTTTATAGTAAAGGAATTACGATGCAACTGTGACAAAAGCGAAGCGTGACGAAAGTTCTTCACCTTGCCTTTATGCAGCAGTTTTCCTGTGGCTTTACTGGTTACCAAGCCGTATTATGCGTACCTGGCGAAAATACGCACAGGGCGCTGATGTCCATTTATACGAGCAGTGGGTGCGGCAAAATGCAGCTGGCTATCTTTTCCCTTCTGCTGCAAAAGCTCCGCACCCTTCATTTGCGTATGTCTCCCGTTGGTGTCTCTCTCTATCGCATATCTGTTCGGGTGCGACTCTTTTTGTCTGTCTGTTAGCCTGGCTTTGTCTCTTTTGATGATAGCGCATCGTGTTGTTATTCTGATTGCTGTTCCCGCAAATGCTTGTCGATGGGTTAGCGAGGTCGTTCAGTGTACGGCAAGCGTTCCCGATCAATTGACACCCATCTGTCGACAGCTCTTCCGAATCGATTCACCTGCATAAATGAGTTTTCCAGATGAGCATGTTCGTTTGTGGATCTTAATTGGCCTTATAGCTTATGCTGGCAAAATTGTGAGGTGTTCTGCTCTTTTCTTGCCCATCTAACACTTTTGATAACTTAAAGTGCACTGCTTTTACTCCTCTACAGACTGCTCATTGCGACTTTCGCTAATTGTATCACTTTTGTTATATTCCTCTATCAGCAGAAGGCACCTTTGAGGAGAACTTTGTCCATGTTGAGAGCAAAGAAGGAATATGAAAAAATAGACTATTTTGGTCACTGTACTATAGAGTCAATGGAGAAAATATTTTGTAAATGTCGAAAAAGGGCGTAAGTAGCGAAAAAAAACGCGAATGACGCTCATTATGCCATGTTGTTCCAAGAAAATATATGAGGAGAAATTTCTGATGATGCCGTTGATTTGGAAGTGCATTTGAAAGTAGCGCTTATTTTGATGAATTCGTCACAAAATGCAAGGAAAGTCATGCATGATGTAAAATACGTACTGCGTACAATTTTTCATATGGAGTGAAAAAAAAACGGATGAAAAATTTCTCTGTAAAGGCAGAAGATAAGATTTTCTGAAAACTCAAAAAAAAATAGAGCCGGTTTTTAAATTAGCCACAAAAAATTCAAATACTATGTTGACCAATTTCTATTTGCACTCTTATTTTTCATTTTCACATTTGCAAATCTTGCGTATTTTTGTATCGGCGTTTTTCATTTCAGAACTTTTTAGATGGGAAATTTCACCTTCTGACAATTTTTTTTTTTATTCTTGGCATTTATGCAGTATGAGAGCAATTTAACGTCATTAATTGTTCGATGTGGAAATTGGTTTAATTTCCATCAAATAATTCTTGTTTGATTAATGTAATGAAAGAATACAGAGGGATGAATCCTTTAATTAACTCTTGCTAAACAAGTATGGTGCATTAGATTGCACTGAAGGTAATCAGCAAAGTTCAGTTCTCGGTAACGATTATGAGAAAAGAAAAATCGTCACGTTCACTGCAAATTTGCATGATCAGGAAACGCTGTTGTCTTTCTAAAAATAAATGCCACAAAGTGCTAAATATAAAATTGTGTGTTTATATCAGTGACCATTTATGGGTGCGCATCAAGAATTGCACATAACTGTCGGCGTATTTGTGTGTTGTGCATATGTCTGTATGTGTGTGTGTGTGTGTGATGTGTATCCAGTGAGGAGCAATCAGTAAAGGCAAACTGTGTCCGTTTACCTATTTATTCAAAACTCAGTCACCATCAACATCCATCGTTTTGTTTGTTGTTGCGTCATAACTGAAAGCATGTGAAAGGTGAGTTTTTAAAAACTCCAAAGCCGAGACGGAAGCATATCATTCATCCGCATCTCTGTTGCGTATTAACTCTTTGAGTGATAACAGAGTTGTGTACCCATCGATTTCCCTTTTATCGCAAATTTCTTTTAGTCAGAAACCGTTTTTGGATTTCGAGCGTCCTATAAGTATTTAGATTTCATAGCGAGATGCAATGGAAATTCTTCAACTTGTAGTTCTATGATCGTCTATAATCTGCTATAAAAGACGCACGATTTATAGCCTAAAGATGATGCAAATACCCCAACAACTGTCCATTGCTGTGATATATACAATTAGACAACGGCCATGCTGGATTGGTGGATGGCGATTAAGAATTTAGCTAGAAATGAATTGCTTTGAAGGTGCAAGCTGTTTGAAAGTGAGGATGAATTGCAGAGTTCGGAGGAATGGAAATCGTCGACAAAACGGGAAACGCTACTTGGTCTTGAACAAGAACTCGATAAACTCTGCAAAACTGCACCGCCCGAATCTGCCGAGGCGAGATTTCTTTGACGTTATAAAACTGCCCGAAATTTTGTTTCAGTTTCTTTTCTAATTATCAAAATTATCTAAAAATTTAGTCGGTTAAATGAAAAAGATAAGTCGGCAAGTGTTCTTAGAGATGTTACCATGTAAGCAGGTTGCTTGCTTGAGTAATATCGGTTTTTTTTTACCGCGAGCGTTTTCTTGGATTTCGTTTTAAACAGCGCTCATTTTTTGATGGCACGTTTTGTGTGTAGCGGGCCTATGTAAAGAAGAGCATTATTGTATGTAGAGATTATTTACGATGTTAGTTACAGATTGCAGATCCTTTTTCTTTCTTCCCTCCCCCTGCCCATCTCATCCCCCCTCACTGCATATCTACTTTTTTAGAACAGTTAATTAACAAAGCGTTCAGTTGGTCTTTCCTGTCGTTAGCGGAGTATTTCTGTAAGCTTTCAGATGCACTGCATATAAATAATGTGAGTCGCCGATCTCATACCATTTTAATTGACCATTCCTACAAAGAATGCCTTTTAACCTCGAAGGGCCGTCCTATCCAATTTCATATAAAAAGTATAGTTCAATATTCTGATAAGGATAAAAACATTCTTTCTAGGAATCAGAGAATCGCTCTGTCATATGGGATAAATAATGAAAAACTAATATTCACATTTATATCGTTGATTAATTTATAAATGATGAATTTTCAGTATGTGAAGAAAGAGCTTGCTGGGTTCCGCAATCTGTTTTCGCGTTTCCTTCGGGCGAAGACAACTGTCGACTGGAAGAAGATTCAACCACTGCCCGATCATGCGATCATCGCATATAACGATGTAAATATTTTCATATCACGACATCGATTGGGTGTAAAAGATGGATAGGATAATCCGTTTGTGAAAAGTACGGCAACTAGAACTTCGAAATAACCAAGAGTCATTTTAGAGTTAACATAGAATGAAAAACCATTTATAAACCACCCGTTGAGTTGAATACCGTGCAGTCAGTTATGCAAAAAAGAGGAAACTGTTTGAAATCATCTAGGGCCATAAATTTTTTATATCCTTCCTTGCTACTTTTATTATTTCAGTTAGTAAGTGGTGGTGGCATTTCTTCGAGCTTTTGAGTTCTTGCTTCAAATCGAGGATCCTACGTCGTTATGACGTCACATCATAATGAGCACCTAATATTACGTCAATGATGTGACGTTAATGAAATAAGCACTTAAATGTTGTTTTTTCAAAGTGAGTATTTATTAGATCTCATTCAGACATTATTTTCAGCTGAAGATGCAAGACACGGACAAAGCGCAAATCGCCGAACGCCTTAATAAGCTAGTCGTCGTTAAATTGAATGGTGGTTTGGGTACATCGATGGGTTGTAAAGGCCCGAAATCGGTTATCTCTGTCCGCAATGACCTGACTTTCCTCGATCTCACCATGCAGCAAATTCAAGTGACATTCATTTATTTGCATTTACAATATGTTTTTTTCATTTATTGCTGTTGTTTTTTCTTTTTTTTTTTGCATGTAACTTTTCTGAGGAAGCATTTTTTAGTCGAGCAGAATTAAACATTTCGTAGAAACACTTACACTTATTTTATGAATTTTTATGCAGTCAATGAATTGAGAGATCAGTAGAAATAAGTAAGTGTTGATAAACACTTACTTCAATTTATCATCGTCTTATTATTGTTATGCTTCACATGCAGTGCTACTCTATAACTGCTTTAGTGAGTGAATATTTCAATGAGCTTTAATGTTTTTAGTGCAGAATAGTAGAGAATAGGATTTCAGCATCTAAATCGTACATACGATGTGAATGTGCCATTGGTATTGATGAATTCGTTCAACACGGATGAGGATACACAAAAACTGCTGCGTAAATATGCAAATGTACGGGTCGATGTGCACTCGTTCTGTCAATCGAAGTATCCACGTATCTATAAAGAGTCGCATATGCCTGTCCCGAGGAACGTCACTGATAACGACTTGGAGGGGTGAGATTCATTCAACACTGAATTAAATTAATGCAAATGCTTTCATTTAATTAATCACACAATCAAATATATGATTAGAAGCGAAGCTAAAGCTTTTCGCCGTCTATTGGTGAACTAGCATATAGACCTTTAAAATTGTTTGCAAAGTTGGAACTTTCAAACTAATTATGAGAGTAATGTATGGATTTTGTGCTGAAGTGATATTTGCTTTTGCAGTTGGTATCCGCCTGGTCATGGTAATTTCTATGAAGCATTTTACAATTCAGGACTGCTGGATAAGTTTATCGATATGGGCAAACAGGTAGGAAATGTTCTTCCTCCAACATATTTATTTATTAAGGTAGAGAAAGGGGAATGTTCTGAAAAAATTTTCCATAAGATGGAAGTGTAAAATCACCATCTATAAGATATTCAAATGTGTAAAAGAAAAATCACTATAAGATGCATTAAGTGACAAAAGTGATAGGAATGTTGCTGCGAGCGTTTAAAGCGTATCAGAGTTTTGCATATTGCTGAAAGTTTCATGAATGGCGATTTTTCTTCTTTCATGAAGTGCTAGTTTGATTTGACGGTATAAAAAGACATCAATGGATTTCTTTTATTGTCAAAGAGCAGACAACCACATGCTGTTGGCAGAGATCGATGGTCACCTCTGCCCACATAATTTGCTGTTCACTTTTGGTATCATATTTTCCACTTTTTGTCACTCTTGACCATCCTTTGCCCATCCCCCATCATTACTCAGTATTCTATGCACTAAGAATATTGTAATTTATATTAACAATGATACGAGTTTCATTAAAGCTCAGAGATGCTTAAGATATAGTATGGTTTTAAAGGTTTTCTGACAGCTTATTATTTGATGAAGCCGTGACACTGAAGTTAACAAATGCCCTGTCTTATTGTTCAAGTTTTACAGTACTTAGCGACGTTTGTTCAGATTGCTACTTGTTTGTCAGGTAAATTGATTTCGAACAATTTGTATTTGTTTAGTTCTGTTTCCTGTCGAATATCGATAATATGGGCGCAACGGTAGATCTGAGCATCCTGAACTTTGTGGCACAAGGAAGGGGAGGTGTTGAGCCGGAGTTTGTTATGGAGGTCACCGACAAGACAAGAGCCGATGTCAAGGTTAAAAATTGCTCTTTATTGAAATCACTTGACGATAATAATGAGTGAACGCTTATTGTTTCAATGAGCTTGGTTTTCAGGAAATTTTTTTTGGAATTTCTTGAAATGGATGTTTTTTGCAAAAATTGTGAAGTGCAAAGGAAAACATGAAAAGATGATTTGAAGGAAAGGTTCTTTACAAAGCTGAATAGAAAAACTGGAATTGAAAATGTAGAAAAAAAAATTACAATAATTTTCCAAAAATTTTAAAAACTAGCGTGTGGAAGATTGTGATAAAAAGGAAAGAAAATCTCCTAAGAAATTGGCGAATTATTCCAATTAGGAAAATTATTCTTACTACACTGAAATAATACTTTTAGTGTGTTATGCTTTTTTCTTACTCTTTTGCCAAATTCTATGCAATTTTGTAGGGTGGTACGTTGATCGAATATGAGAACCGCCTTATGCTGCTCGAGATCGCTCAGGTGCCTAAAGATTATGTCGACGAGTTCAAGAGTGTCAGCAAATTTAGGTTTCTTTAGATTTGTTTTATATGTTTTTTCAATTAGTGTTCCACCTCGAATCCCATCTCAGTTAAAATAACCTCCACTAAGGTCTATTTGTAGCTCATTTAAGTTTTAATTCACTCTCATATGCACTTTATTATTTCTGCTTGAAATAAAATTGTTTATTCCATTGGAACGTTCCACTCTTCTGGATGATTTTTCAACGCAATAGGAAATCCTCTAAAGCATTTAATTCTTGAAGATCAAAAATGGTTGTTTGAACTTGAGTATTAGTGAACGATATAATTTATATATTTGAAGAATTTTCAACACGAATAATCTATGGGTACGATTGGATGCTATCAAGCGTGTAGTTGAGAAGCATGAGCTCGAGATGGAGGTGATTGTGAATCCAAAGCATCTTGAACGTGGCATCGATGTTGTGCAGCTAGAGACAGCCGCAGGTGCTGCGATTAAAAACTTCAAAGGATCGTGTGGTAACGTTTTCCAAACTTATTTCTGTGTTTAAGAATCTATTTACTCTCAAAGAATTTCCTTTCTTTTTAATGATAGACGATGTTTTCACTCATTTTACACGTCAGAAAGGTGTGAATGTAAATTGAATCGTTTCGTCTTATTCGTTGTCATAACGGATAATGAAAAATTTAGATGAAGTTTGTGAAACGTAATTTAAATGCTCATCGATCACCTGAAACAAGTTGTTCATTCGAGGCCGCCTATTTTTCTTTCTTGTTTATTAGAGAAAAAAGTCCTCTTATAAAATGCGAAAAACTTTTCTTTCATATGAAACTTTAAGAAAATTCACGAAAATTTCATTACAAATAAAGTCTTATGGATATTTTTTCTGGATGGAGAGAAATCTAGGAAAAGTCATGAAGTTTCATGAAGTTCATGAAGTTTTTCATGAAGTTTTGAATTTTTTCATGAAGTTCATGAAAGGTCATGAAGTTTTCCAGAAAAAAATTGATTCATTGAAGCTTAAAACGACTACATCGTATAAATCCCCCTTAATCTTACCATTGGCTAAAAAATGTGTATTCATTAATTAAATATGTTTCATTTACTCACATCTTCATTCACTATATATTTCAGGTGTTAATGTGCCACGTTCACGTTTCTTGCCCGTTAAGAAGACCTCCGATTTATTGCTTCTGATGTCGAATCTCTACGATATCGACAGTGGTAGTCTTACGTTGAGCTCACTTCGTTCTTTTCCTACCACACCTCTTGTTAAATTGGGCAGCAGCTTTGATAAGGTTAACATTTTTATCCTACTCAAATATTTCATGTTAGAATTTGCTAAAGTAGACAGATGTTAGATGGTTTTAATTTTGTGTAGCTGTTTTTAAATATGATAATGTATTCGTTTTTTGTGCATAATTTGTGCATAAATTATTCAATTTTGGTGTTCGTAAAACATATCAAAAAGAGCAATAAATAAGAAAACGACGAAGATTGGCCAATGAATGAGCACTATAAAGTACAACCGAAAGTAAATAGAAACACACTATAAAAACTGCAATTTTTTTCGTGTTGACGTTTATATGTGAAGACATTCGTTCAATTATGTGTGCTAATAAGTTGGTAATGAGTTATTATTTCGTTGTCCTCAGATATGTGACTTTGTCTATATTGCAAGATGAATAGACACGCAGGTTATGTTATCGTCTCATCTTTTTATTTTTTTTTATAACCACAAGTTTATATCATTGTAGGTTTAAATTTTAGGCGGAAAAGCGATCTTATATTGCTATTAATCGCCAACATGTTGGTTTTTTTTTCTGGAGAAGGTTTATGTGAGTGTTGAAAAAAATTTATTAAAGAACCTAATGAAGAGAGTGTTGATTTTCGCTACATAGGAATGTACACGCTAAAATTGAAGTCTTTGCAGGTAAAGGACTATTTGGCACGCTTCCAGGGTATTCCCGATTTGCTTGAACTTGACCATTTGACCGTTTCTGGTGATGTATGGTTTGGCAAGGACGTATCACTAAAGGTAATATTCCTACTTTTATATTTTTGATGAGAAGTTTTAGTGTTGATGCGTAGTAGGTTGACTTTTTGTATTGAAGTAATTGCAGCTCATAATGAGACATCAAGCGATCACCCACTTCCACTTTCGAAAATCTAAAAATCCATGGAATTTGCATGTTTGCGGAGATAATTGTGGGGAAATTTTCATGTATGAAAATCAAAAGGTTTTTTTTTTCACGTTTGAAGGTAGAGGACAGATAAGAGGATAGGATGGTACTATTGCAACGTTACGAAATGTGATACAACTATAAGTTGACGTATGTCGATTGTGTACTATTGTTTGGTCACGTCATTTCGTGGATCACGTCATTTCAGTAATTATTCAGCCGTTATGTTTCCATGGAAGGGTATAATAAATTGACTGGGCAAATAGTTCATTCATAATTTAAAAAGGAAACATATGAAAGCGTTTTAAATCGAATTATATTTTTCATTACAGTATCGTCTACTCGTTTCAGGGTACCGTAATAATAATTGCGAATCATGGTGATCGCATCGATATTCCACCTGGAACGATTCTCGAGAATAAAATCGTTTCGGGAAATCTTCGCATTTTGGATCATTAAGTTTTATCACCATCATCTTTTCCACTCTTTTTTTAACAGTCGTTTTAAAGTAATGAATTGCGATCTATTGTAGCACAATTCAGCTGCATATAGTTGTCACAAGATTGATTATTAGAGTTTTAGTATGTAATATTTTATGTAGAATATGAAGAAATACCTTCATTGGATGATATTTGGGCGGAATGCCATTTCTAATCATTTGGAAACTTCGCATTACCGCTCAACTGTCCACTCTTCCTCATATGTTTGACCGATTGTCATTTGAATTTGTGCCTTTATCGGTCTTTTTTTAATAATATCTCGGTCGTATTGGAAGATATGTTTAATGGGCATCGTTTTATGATTACCTTCATTCATTACTGTTTGTTTTATTTGTAACCTTTGTACACAAGGCGTTTGAGAATATTCGAGCAGAGGAGGGCGAAGGGTGTTGGTAAGGAGAGCTATGAGGGGGATCCTAATGCTAGTTTAACATTGCAGTGATTTTGATATATGTTAATGAGAGGAATTCGCACCTGAATATAAAAAAAAATTGTCGGTGATTTTGAAGATATGTAACGACATGGAAATCTGGAGCTTGATTTCGGCCAATGGAATCAATTTTATGTGTCAGCGGATTCAATCCGTAAATAGTTTTCCTAGCTTTTGCTGTAGTGTTCAGCTGATATTTTAGGCTAATTCAATGAAGTCATTTTCCGTTTTTGGTCTTCTACGTTACTGTAATCACTTTTGATGAAGAAATTACTTCTTGACTCTTTAAGATTTGATCACAAAAATTAAAAAAAAAGAAATTTGCATACCCGCTTCCAAATAAAAGAAATGCATTTTATAATAGGCTGATTTAAATGATTTAAGCAAATGCAATTTCCATAGTCATTCACACCAAACGAAAAATTCAGACTTTTTTTTCAAGGATCTATAGTCCGTGATGAGGTAATAAAGAGAACAGTGATATTGGGGTGGAGAAATTGGGATAAGGAAAAGACGGGATCACATATATAATTTTTAGGTTCCATTTTGCTACGAATATTTCTTACTCAATAGTGATTTTGTTTATCGAGTCATTCGTTTCTTGTCAAGTAGTGAGTATATTCTCTACCGTTTTGAATGTCTTCTGTACAGGGCGCTTCACTAATCCACTCGTTGTTTGAGAGTTTCTTTTACTCGTATATTCGCTAATCGAGAATCGTTCGCACAGGTCGAAAGGCGAGTTCCTGGCTCAAATTTTTTTATTGTGAAGAAAAATGTGATGATTACTGCTCACTTATTTCTAAAGTGACGTAGTAAAGATGTTGACTTTCTGCTTTACCGTATACCACTGAAACCACACTCCGCAGTGGTAATAATATCTTGTATAATACTGTATTACTACTGTTTTAATATATAGTTGAAACAGTAATACGGTAAGTGACGAATGAAAAGAAAAATTTTGTGCATCTGCGATGCCACGTTGCTGAGCACCGATGTGTTGACTCTTCGCATCGTTGAAGCTTCACTTATCACCTCAGGTGATGACGATGATGGAAAATGTTGCCACTTCGGATGTGATGGCAAGTTGCCTATGATGGCAACTTTATTGTTCGATTCGGCTTGTTTGGCTTGCTTCATATCTCCTATTTATAGGTTAGAAAGGAAGTATGGCTCCATTAAGTTGTTCTATCCGGCGCACCAGTGTAAATTCAGGCAGACCGCTCGGTTCTTCCGGCCAAACAGTGAAGGTCGTGCTTGTGATCACGGATCTGAACAGTGAAAGGTGATCAGCAAGGCCAGGAACCTTGCAAGCACCCGTATGGTGGGAGCAATGATTGAATTTTGGAGGTAATTAAAGCTGGGCCTAAGACAGCAAGAAATTGCCCACTTCGGAAGCGTCCAATCTCAAGATCTAGCAAGAGAGGAAATTGCTAAATTATGGCAAGTGCAAGTCGTGGCAAAAATTTCATTTAAATTGTGCATTCGGATTTTCATGCGCTGAGGGGCTGATGGGATCACTCATGCAAATCTGCAAAAAGTCAATCAAATTAATTCTCGTAATGGGAGATGGTAGTATTGATCGGAGATGAACTTCTCTTTTATCACTGCGAATATGCAGATAAAGTCATTTAAATGAGACGAAGTATGATTGTTCTAGCGGATAAAATCATAAGGCATATGTTGTATTCATTAGCAATAGGAGAAGGAGGCGCAAGGCAGGAAAAGGCGATTCTAAAAAAGTATATCTAGTGATTAATTCATGTCGGATACTTTTTAAGGTGAATTTTTAGTCATTGTACAATTCGAAAGTAGGCTCCGTGCTTATTAAGTTCACGAATTTGAAACTAAGCGAAAGGTGTTGAAGTCCATAAATTTCAGCATTTTATATTGTAATGGTTTGTGAGGATTTTTAGACCACTCTTTAGTTACTCATAGCCATTCATACTCCTGGGAAATATCTTTGTTTTTGATAAGAGGAAAGATTGCATTCAGCCATATAGGGCTATAAATTCTAGCACCAGAACGAGCGTTTATCCCTCCGGAACGCTTATTTTGAGATAGAGCTCGCTTTCTTGTTTTGCGCTTCATATGCAAATTTGCCTATTGTAAAACCTCACAATATGCTTATACGATAATTTGTTTCACCTCCCTGCTACCTTCATGAAATGTGAAAAAATAGGTCACTTTAGACGTATGACGCAGTGTCTTATAGGTTGATGTCTTCCATATGCAGTGCACACGTGGTTTCCTCCTTAATGCACAAAATGCATTGTGATCCGATTCCTCGAACCATATGCATAAAGGATTTGCTGTGCTTTCAACTGCTACAGCTTTACAGTTCCCGTCTTTATATTTGAGCATAAAAATATGTTCAAATGCAAGGTATAAAGGTCACACATATAAAACTAAACACCTTTTCAATGTGCTATTTTCTGCTGCAGAGAAAGATCTTCTCTTGACAAAAAACGTCGTTGTTGACCGAAATGATTGATTGATTAATATCTAACCAAAGCGGAAAGGGGAACACTTCAACTTTCTATGAGAAGAGTTGTTTATCGGAAGAAATACTTTCCTTTTTGTAGTCAACTAGTTGACAACGCCCTCAAGCTTTCGAACTTTGTAATAAATCGTTTATTTACTAATTTATTGACGCAGTATCTATCTAATGCAAGATTTGATGAGAGCAAAAATTAGTGAAAATGAAACGAAGCGCTTTTTGAATTCCGCTCGCCTGATTAAGCAATTCCTTGAATTATCAGCAAATCATATAGCAGAGGAAACAAAACATTTATCTCTCAGTTGATCAGATCGCCTGTGCAAATTTTCTACGAAAAATTGTCATCGTGCGTTTTGTGGATTTGCTTCGTTACGGATATCATCACAACCTCATATCTCATATATATGTGTCTACCAGTCTGTTCTAGTAGTTTCAGATCGTCAACCAGTGCACAGTGATATGATCATAATTGCACGAAATGTATACCTCGTTTGGCGTATTTTACGATCGATCTATCAGTCTCGAGACCATTCGGAAGCAAAAAATTTGCATATAATTTGCGCCGATTGGATTTCAGCTTTGCACCGTTCGATTCATAGAAAAATGACTGCCGCGCAACGTGCATCTATGCATGCGACGAGATAAGGAGGATTTCTCTCCATCTGCTTTGTTTGATATGTTCGACTTTCCCCACTATTACATAGTTGTAATTAAAGTTAGTACCTGTTTCATAACTCAGGCATCTACTAGGTGTAAAACCACACATGCCACGTTAGTCTTTTTCTCTCATAAACTACTGATCCTCCTCTATGTATAGAAACTTTTGAGGTCTATTTCTTGCTTAGCAAATATCGCTTATGCCATTTTCCGTTGTTCTACTTTTTCGAATTTTATTGCGCAGTTCTACGATTTATTTAAGGATCGCTGGTTTCCTATTTGTTTGCTTGATTTTTCGTATCATTTTTTTGTTAGATAATAATGTGCAGCATTGAAAATAAAAGAAATCAATAAAGTTTTGCAGCGGTTTTACGTTCTTATTATGTCTGGAGCATGTAATACAGCATAAGATTATAATGCTCGCTTCTAATGACCGTTTCTTGTTTGTTGTGAAATGAAAAGCAATTAAGCTGCATACACTATTAGTTACATTTTAGTGATGATTTCCTATTCGATGAAGCAATAGGTAGCATTTTATTCAAATTATCGATGTTTTAATATTGTTATTATTACTAAGGAATGTTTTAATAAATCCGCTAAATGCACAATGATAATGCCATGAAATCAATTGTGCAAGAATACGAAATGATATTAGCATATTGATGAAAGGAATGGTACATACTGCTAACTAAGAACAGTAGGGACGTTTGGAAGTTTGTGTTTTCATAGCACAACTCTTTTAGAATTTATACAATCAGTTACATAGTTGCATGATAACTCAGTTATTGATAGTGCGCTGATACACTTGACCATTCGGCAGTCTCACTGTATAGGTCGTTCGTGACCACTTGTGCTGAAAATGAACGTTGATGAACTTAATTCAATTACCGAAGGATACGTTTAGCCTAACATCGTCATTTATTTGATTTTTATTGAAGATCGATACCCTGATTAAGGCGCAAACGTTACAACGCTCTCCTATTCTTCTTTCTGTAATCTTCGAGAAGTTTATAAGGCAAATTTCGTTACCTGGGATAACAACTGACATTGAGTACTCCTCATCAAATTGAAAAATGTAGTAAATGCATTTGCTTTTTGATACCAGGCTCATTTAAAACAGAAGTCACCCATCACCTCGGAAATTGAAAGAAGTCGAAGAGCACTTTATGATAGGTTCAATTTTGAAAGAGGGCCTATTTCGGACATAAAGCTTCACACTCACAGCACTTGTCTCCTTTAAATAAAAGCCTTTGAGTGTGACGCAAATGGAAGAACAAGACTTTCATCTCAAGAATACGCCTCGTTCAATAGCTTCTATATTAATTTTTTTTTTTTTAAATTTTGCTTGCTTGAAGTAAAAATACACTCCGTTTTCACATTAATTTATAGTACTGCTCATTAAAAAAGTTTAAAAAATTAGTTAAAAAGTAACTTACAGCAGGATTCCCGCTGGAGAATCCACTTTGCGAGATACTAAAGCTGCCATTCGTCGGTCCAGGACAATTATTGCATCTATCACAATTCCAGCAATTATTGCACTGACTATTGCAGCACTCATCGATGCAGCAATCGCCAATATTATTCATACTATAATTTACATCGTTGTTGAATGTAGTTCTCCATTGACAGTTCGGTAGAGCGTTGAAATTGGGATTAACACAAAGAATGCTGCCTGCTAGATTCCTGTTAAGATCATTAAAAGCATTCAATGCTCGTTGAGTGTTCATATTCATCTCCATGACGATCCTATCCATCTCGTTCCCATTCCTCACAGTGTTCATTCGGTTGAACGCATTCGCCACATTCATTCTTTGTGCATTATTAATTGCGTTCATTGTGTTCACTGCGTTCATCATATTAGTGAAGCTATTATTGAAAGCACTCACTGTGTTGTTGAAGTTATTCAAATTGGGATCGTTGTTGTTGGTGCTCAAGTTGAAGTTGAAGTTTGGGCTGGGATTGAAGTTGGGGTAGGGGTAGGGATTGGGGTTGGTGTTCCAACCGGGCATGTTGCCGGTATTGATTCTCAGATTGCGGTTGTTGCCGAAAATATTCGGAGGTGCGTTGAACGGTCCATTCCAGTTGCCGTTTCTAGCAGCTCCTCCAAAACCGACATTGTTACCACTATTGAAGGCAGCCATTCGACAGAATAACGAGATACGACCTCTGATATGAGCAGCGCAGATGCACAATGAATGAAAGAAACGAGATATACCACTTTTATTATTTCATGGTTAGTTCCGTTTTCAGCAGAAATCTGCATTGTTACATTTGAAACAAATTCTGTGAAAAATTTATTCAAATTTGTGGGAACTAGTCATCTGCGTCTATTCTGTAAATAAGTAGAATGCTACAATGAACGCTGGCTACATGAAAGCTAATAAATTTATAAATATGGTTAACCTAGAGTGATAGGTAAGTCTAAAATCGGAATGCTTCAGAAAGTCGTTTCAATGGCTAGTTCAGCTTCAAACGGGTGGCAAATTCCACTCCTGCCCTCCTTACTCCTCCTGCCCTCTTTCCTTCCTCATTACGATATATTGGAATGCATCTAACGGCTGGGTGAGCATGCATTATGCAAATGAATGTGCGAAAAAAATGTCCTCGGAGTCGCCCATTACTGCCGCCAAATGTAGAATATACGATGTGGTAAAAACCTAGTAGAATATACGGACGTCCACCGATGTGGTATTTGATGTTGCCCATCGCAGAGCAACCGGTAGCGTAAATAGTTGAAAAAGTGTGGAGAATGGCTTACGAAGCTATGCTGAACAAATGACTTTGGCACGAGTTTGTTTCCACAGATTAGCTTCACTGAGGCCGTAATGAAAAGTATCTGAAAGGGCGACTGACTGCATGGATGCTAATTGTTATTTTATTTTAAAAGGTGCAAGTGAGCTTTCAGGAAGATCCATTTAATCGGTTCTGTTCCAGGCAGCAAGAACTTATGCAATCAAACAAAAAAAAAATAGACAGAGGGAAACAAACGAAGAGAAGCTCAAACAGACAAGCCAACTAAGCATCATGATGTATAAATGCTTCCGTGCTAAAAACATTGTGAACGTGCAAAAAGTTGGTTCGAAGAGACTCGAAATTATCCAACTACGGATGACAGTTGTCCACTCAATTCTTCGTGGAACATATATGCGCTTAGCATGGGCGACTGGTTAATAGCAAACATCCTTTGTAGAGCCAGCCTTGCGTTTGTTGCTAAACCAAGGAGCGGGCTTCGCTGGTCATATAAACCCGCACTAAGAATCCGCAATGAAAAGAGCGAACCTACACTGAAAATATGGCGAAGTTATCAGCTGAGAGAATAAATTGAATCTTGGAGCAGCAGAATAAAAAGAGTTGCATATATACACACTTTAAATTCTAGACTACTTAATAGTTGAAAGCACTGCGAGGACTAAAATTGCATATACAGCCACGGATCAATCACCGTTACGTTACGTAAGTATAGTGCTATTTTCCAAGTGCAGTCATAAAATTGCACTTTCAGTATTTGCATATTTGGTAACTATAAAAAGGAAATCGAATCACACCTCACTTATTGAATTTTCTTCATTTCGGATAGAAGGGCGCTATTGACAGACCTCAGCTCAGCTGGATAAAATCGGCTTCAGTAATACTATGAGGAGTTTCACGGATACTGCAAACAGCTGGCGGTTTCCTCCATTCCATTCACTTATTGCTGACAACAGTGGCAATGATGGGCATATGAGAGCAGTCGTCAGTAACAACAGCAAAGGTGGCGGTAGGTTCAACAACTTCTTTAGCAATAACAATAACACGTCGTGTGGTGGCATTAACAGCAACAACAACAACATTAACGGATCGAATGTTGGCAACCAATGCAATCCTCAAAATCTTTCATATGTTAGCAGCAATTTTAATACTTTTGGAGGAAATCAAAATGCCCGTATGAACGGTCCATGCAATGGCAACATCGGCCACCAAAATATGATGCGCAATGACTTCAACGGGTCGAACAATTTCTGCAATATGTGTTCATTCAACCCGAGTGGAAATTTTTCAAGTCCATTCGTAAACAATAATGTGCCTCGCGGCCCCCCCAACACAGGCTCAATGCACTCTAAACCATGCGATAACGGTATTCCGGACGGCTATCAACGTGTACTGTGCACTCAGCCTGCGGTAGTTGTGCACTGTTGTCCTCAAGGCACTTGCATACTTATTGGTAATGGAATAGCTGGTAATGCTTGGGTAAGTGACTTTTTTAAATTCTTAATTTTGGTTTCTTTATTGCTAATTCTTGGCCATTAATTCTAAAATTAGTTCTTCTCTCTTTGTTTACACTTATTCGAAGGCAAAATGCTATTTCGGTCCCAATAAGTGTGTTCTTTACTGCACAAAGCAGCTTCATCATACTTTTGAAAAAAAATGCCTCAGCTCATCACTAATAAAACAAAAAAAAAAAATCATTAGTAAAGGCTCCATAAAAAATTTCGTTCGTGACCAAACAATTTTCCGTTAATTTTTTTGAACAGCAGTTCCATTGAACGACAAGGTGGGAGTGTTTTTAACGATATGCATTATTGTGTGTCGGTATGTGTCGGTCTGCTTCCATTGTTGGCATACTTTGTAAACAGATCGCCCAGTCTGCTGATGAGCTGACAAAATCCATGATTCCAGTTGATCTTTCGCTTGTATAATTGCCCGCCAACCAAGTCACCCAAGCTAGCATATTTCAGCATTTTGCCTTAAGCCTCAGTTGACTTCACTTCTACGAATTAAAAATGAGCCATTAGTCCATATTACTACTGTACTGTACAGTGGAGATAAATGGGAGGTTTCTCATCAATTAATGCTTCGTTCGCTGCCCCTCACCGAAAATGAGATAATCGTCGTCGGTTGGTGATAAATTTACTGCTTCCTCTTGAATTTGGCAACTCAGTAAATCACAAGGCGGCTGTACATGTAAATCCCCTGATGAGAATCACCTGAAAAACATTGCAGGAGCATGTGACATGGCCACAGGATTGTGACTATAACCTCATACCTTACCCGGTGCAAACGAATTGCTAATTTCTATCGTCACTCGATTACTCATTATGACCGCTAATGGATTGGAGCAGATCACAAGTGTTGATACAATTTTTTCATTGATCTGTTCACTTCGCTAGATTTATTTATTTCCTATGATATGTGCTTTTCATTATCGAGACTAATGGAAATGTGAAGAATAAACACCTTTTCATTGGATGATCATTTCTTATTCGCACTTATGTTTTTCGCGAACACGGAAGGAACAAAAATTCGCTTATTTGCACTTTCGGGTCTTTGCATCGCTTGGCAGTTTTCGAAAGAAGCATTAACATTTTTCTTGAACCTATGAGGCCAATCTGATTGCAACTGAGGTAGAAGCTTGATTATTCTTTGGCGTTTGTGGTTGCAAAAGAAGAAATGACATTTTTCTTGAAAGTAATTAGAGCACCTATGAGGAAGTGTTCGTTTCGCTCAGGAAAGTGCCCAAAGTAATCTCATTTCTGCCAAAAGGCCGATAGTATTTTCGAAATTTGTTCACCTGGTTACATCGAAAAAAGACATTGCAAGAAAGGTTAAAGGATTGCCTATATGTGCATGCATAGGCGGCAGCAAGCAAACAGTATACTGTTTCATAGTTTCAAGGATCGTTTAGAGTGGTTTCGCTCGGCAAAAATTGTGAAGCACATCTCTACGAATATACAAAAACCGTCACAAGGATGACACGTTGCTCGTTGCTAGCCTCCTTCATCCTCTCATCCCCACTCTTTCCCCTACCTCGTCCACCTCTCGGACTCGACGAGGTCTGTCTTTATCTTAACTGCTCCCTTTCATGAAGGTGTATAGTGTGGTGTAGGTGTTTGAAGAGTACCACCGCACTGAGCACCTTTCAAGAATGGGTCTTACGAAAACGGGATTGCCAACTTTCAGGTCGTCGTCAGAACCATCGCTGGACAAAAATGCTAAGCGGGAGTCTAGTCACGATACCGTTATGCAAAAGCATCTTAGTGGGCTTACGTAGTGAAGAATACATAGTGCAATTTTAATTCTTTTTGATGCACCACAAATGTTGAGAGATGACGACTATTTGAAGATAAACCACCGTCGATCGCCGATAGCGAAATCAACAACAAATTGTTCCATAGCAACATAACGGTGTTTCTTTCGTATCCGATGATATTGACGCAGCTCAATCCTTTGATGCCATCACGCAGAGTCGTTCTCCTCAGAGGAGAAACTACCAAAAAGTATATGAGATCTCGCAGTTAACAAAAATTTAATCCCTAGCCGAATATCATTGAGGAGCACAACCCCATGCCAGAGGCTAGACACAGGTGATATAGTTGCTGGTACTTATGCGAGGTGTTGATTACTTTCAGACCCTAGAATGAAATTTATATACTCTCACCACCGCTGTCAACTGAAAAAACTGCTATGCCATTAAATAATATTTAGGTATCTAATGCGTTCGATTAGTGGGTGATAAGAGCATAGTGAAAACTCTCACTGTCGCTGATGTTACTGCATAATGAGAATGGCTGCATGCGTAGATGAGATAGGCAGATGAGTGAAGTCATATGCCATTACATTCTTTCTGCATGAAGTCTCCTTTATTACTAGTAAGTGGATGACGTGGGAGTCATCACCATCCTTATTCTCTCCGTCGGTACTGCTGTACAATTTGTCGCCACGGGTGTCGGTGCACACTGCATCGAAAGCCAAGAAAACTTCTTTTACATACTCTCCACATCTCAATGCGATGAGCATTTTAAGCTTCCATCACTGTGCATCACTATTTCCATACTACATCATTTCCATGTGGATGTTCATCAACGACACTAATAAAATGAGACGGAGCAGATATGATATGAAGAGACAACTACTAATGTATAGTCGCTGCCTTAGATGAACGTTTAAATGAAGTGAAACATTTCTGAGAAATAATGCCACTGCAAGCCTGTGCTGTATGTTACAAACATGCACTCCAAACAATATGGTTTATCATGTTCGCGTGGTTTAAAAAATCAGTGAGAGGTAATGTGGTTCCACTCAGTTCATGTTGAAAGTATATGGTAATACTTCAAATTGATACACCGATCTGCCTTTCTTGTTGTTTAGATGCTGCAAAGTACACAGCTGTTAGTAAACAATCAATGATTTTAAGCAAATAGTGCTACTCAGTGACTACAGAGAATGCAGAGAACAGGTGCAAATGATACGCCGATCCTATATTTTCACGCCTGTCCTATATTATTCCTCAGTAATCTCCATTTATTAACAACCGTGAAGTTACCGTTATATTGAAAGTTTTGTGTAGGATTACCTCGGAAAAAGAGTTACTGAATGAATTTGGTAGCGACCGTCCTGAGAATGCAGTAAGCAAAACGTTACAACTTCGTTGCCCGATGACTGATGAGATTCCTTCTTAAGTGCAGCATATTAATCTAGAATAAAGTGACATACCAAAAGGTTTGCATTATTGAGTGGATTGACGAAATTGCCGTTAGCGCTTCGATTGTTCCATGTGCTACCACTAAGATCACCATTGAAATTATTGTTCATGTTGAAGTTGCTATTCTTATTTGGATCGTTGTGGAAGTTGTTAATTACAGAAATGTTGGCATTGGCGTTCTCGGAATTCCTGTTATTGGCGTCAAATGTCGAGCTGGTTGCCCAATTAGTCGGATTGCTTAAGCCAGCGTTGCTCATCCATGCAGGACCGTTGATACCCATGTTGAATAGAGGGGCCGCATTCGGGTGTAGACTGCCTTCTGACGAAGGGGCATCGTTAAAATCGCTGCTTATGTTATTGAAGTTACCATCGAGCTGATGAACGTTGGCGAGCTTTTTGAACATGTATGTGCTTGAGTTGTTACTCAGAAGCATATCGTTATTCTTCCATCCACCAAACAAATTGTTAGCTTGATCAACGGAAGCATTGAAATTTGCATTCCTCACAGTATTGCCGCAGACGCCGCCAAAGTTTTGTTGTCGCTCGAAATCGGCCATCTGACGATAACAGCCCCTCAGAATGCACTTCTACGACAGATTACCTTCCGCTCGCCACTCCGTTTATATACGCTGGATTTATGCAAATTTCGATAAGGTACCCTATGCAAATCATGTGCTTCATCACAGCGTCACACTCCTTTAATTCCACAGTCAACATGCATTTTGTTGCGTTGTTTTTCAATTTTTTTTTTCAATTTTTTTGCATCTCATTTACTAAGTTTGCAACATTGAAAGGAAGAGCAAATAATGAAACGAATATGGGGAAATTCATTGATAGTAAGACATGCTGCTGAATCAGCAAGTGAATGATTAAGCGTGTAGCATCAAAGCATTTAAAAATGCATTTCTGCGCTTGATTACTATTCATTCCGTTCGACGGTCATCTAATACAAGGCCAGCTGTTGTTTGTTTGTATAACTGGTCATTCGGTGAGCCCGAACGCCTGTGATACTTGCATAATCGGTTTTACAATGAGTTCCATGAAATACACACAAATAGTAGCATTTTCAGAAAAACGCATTTGCTACCACTCGTCGAAACCTCTTACGAACAACTCCTTTGTTGCTTATCGAACAAGTGCAAAACCAACCTCGCCATTTGCAAGTTTCTGTAAACTGTACCAAACTGAAAGTTATTGCGAGTGTCCAAAAAAGACAAAAATATTACTTGTACAGCCGGAGTGCGATTGGACGACGTTGGGCAGAGGGAACGGGTTGAACGGCCGAAGTGCATTGGGCAGTCGAAGTGCCGTGGGGCAGCTGGAATGATCTGGGTAGCAGGAGTGGCCTTGAAGTTGTGGTGGCGACCCTTTTATTCGTTTATCCAACGATTCACTTTCACCTGAATCTCTTGCTACAGTTTCATCCGTTGTTATCGTTAACCCTGCTCTTCCCAGTGTGTTAGCATTCCTTTGTGGACGTTATTCTTGCCAGTGCGATTCGAGACACCGATAGGAGCGGGAAAGAATGGAAGGCCTCTGCTCCGTGTGACCGACGTTCCCTTATGTTTACATCGAGCGAGCTCAACAATTTTTGCAGCGACGATTTTCTTCATAATCCATTCTTCATAATATTTGAAGGGATATATTTCGGCTCGCGATTCCGCGATAGTGAGAGGAATGCACTTAAGTTGCAGCGATGTGCTTCAAAACTCCAATGTAGCTTTAGCTAACAGTACTCACGAGGAAGTTTCTATTTCATTATGGAGTTCTTCCAGCGATCATGCATTACACACCGAGTTATTTATTTTTAATGTTACTCAATTTTACATTTCCGGTGAAACTTCATTACCAGCAAATTTCCTCACATGCCCACCCGCCCATCAACAACTTCATCTGAGGATTGCAAAGGTAGCGGCCTTCCTCGCCATGCGATCACTTGATGCGGACACGTTATTATTTTTCGCACATCTTGCACACTGCATCGACGTGTTCCACGCACATGACCAACGCTAGACATTTGTGGTTCTGTTCATAAAGGGAGCATAGCTGCGCACTCCAGGACGGGTATAGCAACCTGAATATTCGATCATATAGTGCTGCAGGTTATGTAGTGCTACTGTACTGCAGATTATTTCATCGCCAAAGAAGGCCTGACCTCTTGTAGAAAGAACAGGAGTTTCGCTCATAACTGGTAGGGATGCCGTTTTGAGACTGGAATGTTTATAAATGACTCTTAGCAATTCTCGTAGGGACATTATAATCTGCTAGTTGAAGCAACTCTACACTCTCGGACTATACAAATTAAAATTTATAACGAAGGTAAGGTCATATTGCATCCTCTTATTTACAGCCGCCTATATACCGCCTTGTTGGAACCTTGCACCTTCAAACTTCACATAACTCATTGCATAAAAGGTCAAGAAGGTTGTGGCCTATCATTGAGCTAAATTTACAGAATCTTTAGTTCATCATGTTAACGTACTTATAGATAGAGAAATTTGGGTTTTTAGAGATTTTTGCAGCAATTTATTCAGGATAAACAAATTTCGATAAGATTAAGCATGAAATCTGTATAATATTTTGTATATAAGGCACGGTCTTAACGGTTTCAACATTCAAGTGTTCTGAAGTGAGCTGTTAGGTTGTCTTTCAAAATGACGTGGGTGAATTGTGGCTACAATCAGTCGTCGAACAGCAACTGGAACAGCAACAGTAACAACTGGAGCAACGCCAGCAGCCTCAGTAACCTCGCCAACAATTTGAGCAATCTGAACAACAACCTCAACAGCCTGAATCTCCTCAGCTACAGTCTCAGTAGCCTCAACAATAACGTCAACAATTTGAACAACAGTCTCAATAACCTCGGGAACAACTACTCGAGCAACAGCAACAATTTCGGCAACTTCAACAACAGTAATTTCAGCAACTTCAACAGCAACAACTTCAACAATTTCAGCAGCAACAGCAACTTCAGAAATGTATGTAGGACTATATAGTATTTATTAAAACCCTTTGGACGTTCCACGACGCGTTAACTTTATTGTTGGTGTTGTTCTTAACTAGTGACAATTAATTTATTCGCACGTTCATTTCAACGTTGACAATTGCGCAGTCTAGAACGGGCAACCGGTGACGAAGTAATATGATGTTGAAGCGAACGAGGGTCCTAGTGGAGTCTGTCGGTGTCTCTCTTTAAATAATAATTAATTTCAGTACTGAACATCCGGCGTCTGGAACCTGTCGCTTTCGTCCCCTACTCTATCAGATGCATCTGTCCTTGAATGGTGTTGCTTGCTGTTGGTGGAAATAAAATGCTGAATTATTTGGCTGACAGTAATAAAAAGAGTCTCAGATGGTGAAGAAAGAGGTGAATTTTGTATTTCCTATCCTCGCAAGATTCGCGCCTTCGATGAAGCGGATGTTACGGCTTGAAAGTGTTTTATTTTGTTACTCAGCAGCTGAGGCATTCATAACTAGCGCCAGTAACGTACGGTTGCTTGAACCTGGAGTCTAGAATTTGTACTGCGTGGTCGAGTATCGAAACTACCATACTGGTCATGCAGGGCGTAGTCATGCGCTCTATGAACGGAACCACGAATATCTAACATTGCTCATATGCGTCGACTCAAACATGTCACAGTGCAAGATTTGCAAAATGTGCAAACAAGCAAAGAACATGTCCACAGGAGTTGCTAGCATGACGAGCAAGGCTGCACTATTTTTGCGGACTTCAGGTGGAGTTGTTGATGCGTAAATATTTGCTAGTAATCGAAGCGATAGGTTTGGTCGTATTATTCTTGCTACATTTTATACTATCTTGTCGAAATTCTTCTCACTGATTTTCTAGAGGTTTCTATGTTGTGAGAAGGGCCGTCGCATCATATGCATCGGTTTTTCTGGGAATATTGTGATATATATATATATATATATATATATATATATATATATATATATATATATATATATATATATATATATATATATATATATATATATATATATCACAAAGATGGAATCGATACGCAGGTATTTGTTCTATTCCCCAGTTATTTGTTAAAAGTTCGGTTGAAAAATGCAATAGACAAGAAATTTTATTCGCATTGTCCACCATTCACACAAAGAAGGATTATTTATATGTTCCATTAGACATATGTGATCATATTTACTCTTCTCTAAGAAAGAAAAAAAGGTAAGAAGTGCATCACAGCATATGGCACAATAGAGCTCTTACATTTTCTTTCACTAACAAGTTTCATAATTTGCCCATAAATAAAAAGTGTGTGAAAAAAATAGTTTTAGTCGAACAGATGGCTGGCGTGAATCCTCTATAGAGGATCGTTTTTTTTTGCGACCCGATCGATGTAAAATGAAGAATACATACAAAATTTCATCATCTTCAAATGTCTCTAACTTTTTCGATGGTATAGGAGATCGCCATATAGTGTGCCTATACTCACTACGTCTTGGGAGTATAGGTTTAGCGGTCTTCGTTTGAAATTATCAGACGGCTGGACGAACAGGAGCAGACATGATATCGCAAAAACTCGGCTTCGTTGACTTTTGGCATATTCTTCTCTATTCACTCGTCCCAGCACCTTTCTTGAACGTTAAAGGTAAGGATTAGAACAGCCTGAGGGGAAATACGGCGCACTAGTATATAGTGTGCCAACAATGTGTTGCACATTATGACATGATGGAATGACGGGGAGAGTTTCGTTCAGCACAGTGTTCACATAAGCATTGCTTGGTGGCACACTGCTGAGCGGCGATGCTTTGGTAGACTCTGCCGTGTTGATTGACGCTGCAATTAACTTACATGCAGACTGCAATAAACCTCGCTACTTACCTTTTTCTTTTTGGAGTTTCCGTTTTCAGGAGCACAGTACTAAGCTGGAAAAAAATTGAAGTGAAGTTTCCTCGAAACTGACTGGAACACATGTTCAAACAAAAAGCGGAGATTTATTTCAACCGTAAAAAAAATTAGCCCTATCCCCATCCAGAGAAATATTTTCCTGAAAGCTCGAACTCTACTACGTCACTAATCAAGAGCAGATGATACCTATAGCAGTCCAGAATATCAGCTTCAGCTTTTATGGGCAAACCTGGTCGATTATCACACTTACCTTTACTTCGTTGCAATATCGATAGATTTTTGTTTTGGTGCAGTTTGTTGTTCCGTACGAAATTTGGAGTTGGGCCGGAAATGCGCTGAGATGGGCAATCCTTAAAGCAATTATCTCGTTTTATTTACTTATATAGGAGAAATTCATTTCATTCTGAACACGAGGGTTTTCTTCATTACAGACATCTAGACAGAGCGATATGTGATCATCTCCTTTAAATTAACCATGTGATGGCCTTACTGCATAGTGGTAGAAATGGAAGAATAAGGACACTCGGAAAAGATTGGTAATTCTGACTTTGTGGATGAATGAAGGAATTCTGGCCATCTGCCGAGAACTTGTTACAATGGCTGTCATTAACTGCTACTGAAATGTGCATTGACAAGGAAACGAATATACAGCTCTTAGCCTTGGTGGACTGCAAATGAGGTTTCTGCGAATGCGTTGCAGGGGCCAAATTGGGCTCGAAACTTTTTTGCTAAGACTTGAACGCCTATGATATTGCACTGAAGAAAACTCACATAGATGACCTAAAATTACTCATGCACGCATATGCAGTTTTATACACAGATACTGCATCACTTCGAATCCTCTTTTATACGAGCAAGGATGCCAACCTTTCCTCTTTGTTAACGCTTTTTCTACTATAAAGGCTGGAAAAGTACTGATGTCCTATTGTTGCTGTATGTAAGATAATGCCCAGTTATGCTGCTGCATGACGTTCTGCTCTAGCCGCACATTTAGTCTTGTATCAAATGTTGCATGCAGTTATTGCAGCGCGTAAAATTTTGCAAAACCTACTCCCTGCCTGAACAAAAGCTCTTTCCCTAAATGAGCCCCATCGAGATCTTGGGAAATCTGTAACCTTTGGGGATCGAGATGGTACCAGAAGTAATAAAATAAGTTCTTCTTCAACTAGGCTGGATGTTCCTCTATAAAAATCGCAATTTAAATGTTTATAAGTGAATCTTCACGGCACCGAGAAAAGTTATTTACCTGTAGGATATCAGTGAGTGCATAAATGTAATTAATAGCAGCTTTAAGGATCTTCAGTTTTGAAACTCGCTTTGCATTCGAACGAATAGAAGGCAGATGATGTTTTAAAATAACGAACGCCTGCAAATGTAAATTTCACATCATTCAATTTTACATCAACGGAAACTCTTCGACAAACATTTTAAATGAGAACAGAGAATGATCACAACAATTTCCACTAGCAATTTGTCGATATTGCCCATAATTTGCTTAATTACCTAGTAATTTTAACACTGTTGGCTTTAACAGCTTTAACATTTAAATTTTCATAACGAGATTTTCAATTCATAAAATTATGCTTTAATTCAATGAACTTTACTGTCGTACTTTATTCCACGTAAAAGTATACTTTAAATTACAATAATATTTTTTAATCTATAAAAGTGTACCTCAATCCCCAATAAACAAACTTTAACAAAAGCATGCTCTTCAAGCGATGGGTTCTCATTAAGCAAGGTTGAGATGGTGCGATATTCAATCCTATTGAAAAGGATTTCCTTTCCACGCGAACAGTTCACTAGCAATTGTTCCACCACTTCACGCCATCATTTACGTGTCGATATAGTGCATTTTTCTCAATCAAAGGTTGAAAAACTGAACAGATACCTACATCAATCTAGCTATTGAAACAGACTCAGACCAACTTCTACGTAAAACATTCCTTATCGACTAATCCTTATTTACTGTAAAGTAATGTTTGGTAAGTGATTCCAATTCACTTTTTAATGATGCCCATCATTAACTTCGACCAATGATAGGACCTATACACGGTAAGATATGGAATACCTGGTTGACGGTGTGTACACGAGTACGTTCTCTAGCATTGCGTTTTGCAACCGCAGTCGGCGGTCTTTGCCATGCGCGTTTATATTCACCGACTTTTTTGATTGGCGATGACTTTTTTTGCGTTTGTCGTTCTGCACCCGTAGAAATAACCTCATTTTCTAAAAATGAATCACTTGATGATAATCCTTTGACTGTTGTTTCACCTTTCCGATCTTAAAGAAATTCGCAATTGGAAGTTATTTGGACGTCCAATAGCAAGTGAAACTTACAACTGAAATGTTAAATTTCGCAGGAAATTTCCTTTACATTTTTTTAGCGGCTAATTCAAAAAAAAAAAAAAAAACGCTGACTGTTAACATGCGAATACGAACGTGATTTCTGATGCTAAGAAATTGAATCATCATGTCTCTATATACAAAATTTCTTTGGTAAGTTTATTGAAGAAGACTCTATGTTAACCGATTTTTATGTAATGATGCTTTCAGTTGATGAAGCACAACTTTCTACCTTATAATTACCTTGACTCATAAACAGTTACTCAAAAGATAGTACATAGTGGAGTGTTGCATACCGATAGTGTCGAATTGGAACAGCTCTAAGAATTCACATAATCTTCTCGAATAAGATTTTTCAACTAGTATTTAAATGATCAATGGTGACAGTGGAAAATCAATTCCTTTTCAGTTTTCATCTATAACTTCAACAAATGAGAATAAGTGAAGAGGTCGTTTATTATGCTCAATTAATTCTCTTTATGGCAGTAAACCGTTCAATGTTTAGAAATATTTTCTGTAATTTTTTAATTGCTAGGAATTTGAAATAAACATGTGTGCTTAGGAGTGAATTTTCGATTGAGTTTATGCTGAATATTTTAGAATCTTCGATTTAAATCGGATTTAATAATGAGATTAATTAATCGCACTAACCAACAACATATTTTGGATTGAGTTCTTGTCGAATACGGAATTGATGAGTGGTATCTATGAAAGATTCCTCTTCAAAATGATATGCATCCTTCCCAAATATGCTTTTATTGGTGCACGATAGAGAGGAAGTCTTCGTTGTGAGACCATTTCGCGTATCATTTATCATTTTACCAACCATATTAGCTGGACGAGCTGAATTTTGCGATGAAGTGGCAAGCAATTCGAATGAGGAATTATAGTTGCACAATAGTGACGAAGAGTTTAATAGTAATTCGGTTGGAGTATCCAATATATGAAGTTTATTGAATACAGCTGCGGTTCTTTGTGACGGATTTTTCAACATATACGTTGATCGTATCCACAATGATGATCTGCGCTAATTTTGAATTAATGTAATTTGTGATAGATTGAAATGCACGCTCAAAGTACAGCAATTAATTGGCGTGATCGTTTCAAACATTTCAACGAAAAAATAGTTTTAGCAATTGGAATATAGATCTCCTCAGCCAACATTTCAGAAGGAGTAGAAACTAAAAAGTTTTCTTTAAAAATTTTTTTCGCCATTATGAAATTTTCTAAAGCTTTATGATAATTCTAGCTCATACATTTATTTAACATATTTTTTAAGGTTTTTAAATACTTTTTAAGCTGCCATTAATTCTCTCGTCAGATCCCTTCGAAGATACCCCATTTTAAATGCTCGAATGGTATAAACTACTCTCTCCCTCGAACATGAGATCTACTTCCCCTTACCTCCAAATTAGATTGATCAGTCGATCT
Organism: Baylisascaris procyonis; assembly: GCA_037389465.1. Classification (NCBI taxonomy): domain Eukaryota; kingdom Metazoa; phylum Nematoda; class Chromadorea; order Rhabditida; family Ascarididae; genus Baylisascaris; species Baylisascaris procyonis. The sequence continues at coordinate 1,771,568 of JAZARR010000174.1, read as the reverse complement.
AGGGAAGTAGTAGCAAATTCAAGATGAAAGAATATGTTAGCTGCAAGAAAATAAAGGATTTCCGGACATATCCTTACCACTAACTTTCTCAGAAATGGTGCTTCTCTCTTTTCCATCTCCCTTTACCCGTCAATCCCACTTTCCATCGAATACACGCCCGTTTTGGAATAAATGAGCGAAATAAGCCATTCCCTCCCTCCTTCGAATGTCAGTGGGAAGTTACGAATGCCATAAGCCCTTGAAGTCATGAACGGAAAAATATCGTACACTCAACAAATTAGTTAATGCTAGGCAGCTTTGAAAAATATACGTTTTAAAAAGCACTTCTTTATATACAATAACCATGCGACCACAAATCCCTTCAAGAAGTGACAAAGAAATAACTGAAGAAGAGTATTAGCAAAAGGTGGTAGAATGAATTAAATAACCAGATAGGAAGTGATAAAAAGTGGTAAAGCCAATTGAATAATTGAATAAGCAGACACTGATAAAATCCGGAATAAATTGTTAGAATTAAATGTGCTCATATTCCAGACATGGTACCTACTAACTATATTAGCTAAGCTTTATTATAACTTCAGTCTTCAATCAAAAATATCATGTAAACAGTTATATACAAAAACATAGTCGCTTATTACCGCTAACTTTTATCTATTTTACATTTAAAAAAGCAAGAAAACTCGCGAAGATCGCTTTGTCTTAATACTGCTTTTAAGATGACCATTCTATGTGTGGGTTACACATATTTTAGTGTTTCAACATTCCACAAGCATAAATATTCAAAACCGCTCAAATGCATTAAGTGACCTCTTAATATTGTACTCATAAAACACTCTGCACTAATTCACTTCATATTGTATTTAGTATTTTATAATCTCCGGAGCTACGGCAATTCCGAGAATGAAGTACTCGGAAGAAAGGAAATGGGTTGGTAAAGGTCATGAGGCTGAGGGGCCGGAGTTGAGGGATGGGAAGGAGAGGAGGTGGATTTGATAAATGAAGCAGAATGTATATCTTTTAACATACGGGCAACATGTAAATGATACGACTGGAAAAGGAAACTGCAGATTATGAACAGTTAAAGGGTGCAATTCACTTCATTACAAAGCTGAACAGCAATTCGTGTTTGGGGAATTGCGAAAATGATAGAATTTTAAATGTGCTGCAATATCATAGAGAAACGTTTTCTTTATAATTAGTTATTGAATAACAAATGAGACCAGGTGCAAAGTTCCCCTTTCTTATCGACTTAACTTATTGTAATATGAAGGTTAATTACGAATTCGAACATGCTGGAGGAATGCAAAAGAAGAATACAAGCAAAAGACAGAGGTATGGGAAGTGAGAGAGTAAAGTAAGAGGAATTTCTGATAGCATTAAAAAAATTCATTTTCCCATCAACATTTTTTTCAACAAAAAAAGAATTTATATATAAATAATAAAGCAGTAGGATTTCGAAAAAATTTCGTTTTAAGTTGATATATTGCTTTAATATTAATGTCAACTTAAAGACATTATTGATAATAAATTGATATATTCACTCAATTGTTTTCGCTTAAAAATTAATAACGACGCATAAAAATTCATAGGGATTAGATAAAGAATACAATTTCGATGGGATAATCGAATATCGATGCATAGTTCTAAATTTTATTGAAATTCACTCTAATCGATCATCGAAATTGAAATCAATAAATCAATAACTATTTTGCAATAGTTTTCTATCTGGCGTGCAATGTTTGCCTTTTAGATATTTGTGCATAAATTCTAAAATATCTATACTTAAGTATTTCATGTAAGGAGATCAAATTCCTTTGCGATACCCAACAATGTGGTGATTATAAGACGAAAAAAGTATTGCTAAATGTCTCAATATAATTTTATAATCGTTTCAAAATACTATTTACGATTAGATATAACCTTCGAAGTAAATCTGTACTACTGGAAATTAAATTCAAGTAGAACATTGCTTTAATGTCCTGTCGAAATATCGAATTTTATGGTTGATAAATACAAATATTTTTCCGCTTAATTGAATATTTGCCTCATGCCGGAAGCTCACATGCAACATTCGATATTTTTCAGCTGAGATCTGAAGCTGCCACTTGTTTACCCAGTCAGTGATCCCATCTGTCGAGGATTATAATCGACAGCTGTGTCCGCAAGTAAATATCAATTTCTAGATCGTCAGCAAAAAGTCTATAGGTACTCGATAACGTATTTTAGATGTTATTTACGTAAATCGAAAATAGTAGACGGTAAGAATGCTAAGTTGCAGAGTATTGCTGAAGATTACATCCCTTGCAGGAAATTCTTCACCGATCTTCACTCTAAAACTTCGAGCATTGAGGAAGTATTCATTCCATTTATGCAATGAACCAACACTATCATATCTTCCTAACTTAGAGACAAACATTATCTGACTAACAGCATCAAAGAAACATTAGTTTAATCTACATCAATTACTTGTTTCTGTAAGTTTGCTCTAAGTGATATGAAGTCGATTATATAGGAGACTATATGCTATTAGTGTTAGCATGGACTTAGGCATGCTAGATGTCGAAAATCCCATTAGATACGTTCAGAATGTTCGAGGTGTTGAAGTTGTTAACCAAACTTAGGTCAGGTATGAAATTGTTAGATTATGAAAGGTGAAAGCTGGAATAGAATTGGGGACCAAAGGTCAACGCAAACGAGCAACTCGTATCACAACCGACACCGCTTTTTGATCCTCGCCTTAAGGCGACAAGCCGATACACTACATGCGGCCGTTACGCGTCTCCTTTGTGCTATAATTCTTCACCTTTGTTTATTCATTATTCAACGACTACAATGCACGCTTTTATGATTTGGTCATCTATATCGCTTCTTATGGCCTATTTCATTCCAGTTTAATTGTGTATTTCCAATATTTTGACATCTGATTGCAACTTTAGGTTTAGTCTTTAGTTTATGTTCCTAACTAGTTGATGCACTGCAATTAGGAAGAAAGCCTAGTTTTCCGAGACCACAAACTTTTCTCTGCAAATTAATAACGAATTGAGACAGTCAACTTACTTGGGTGCTCAATAAAACACGGCCGACACTTTCCGTTTTTGGGCGAATTGACAGATGGAAAATGTGCTAAACCTATCGCTTAAAGACCAACTAGCGTTTGGTCAGTATATTAGAAAATAAGCCCCAGGTACTCATTATTATTTTTGTAATGTAATAAATGATGTTGGAAGTCTGAATAACAAGAGAACCACAATAGTCAGACATAAATAAAAATATTGGTGAAATTAGTAATTAAACTGGTGCTTATCCAAAAGAGTTTAACAATTTTATAAACAGTTGTTTAGACATAATTTTTCAAGAAAATATTTGGATGCAGTAATATGAAAACCCTGATTATGAAAATTTTAGTATTGTTGTCAAAGAAGAATATTTATCTTGGGAGTGTTGTCAAAAAAGATAAATAAACAAAATATCAAAAAGTAATCATTTTATAAAATAATATTAACGACTGTTGACAACAATAATATTCCCGGAGAAAAGTTTGCACTTATTTCATCGTTAAATAAATGTGAGACAAATTGCAAAAATAAATTATGATTTTATAAGTTATTATTCTCCAATATTTTAAATTTCTGCTATTGATAGTAATAATGATATAATTTGAGTCAATTTATCAATATTTTGTTTTTCAATGGTAAGCATGAATGAAATTCACAATGCATTACAATAATATAGCTTTCTCGCTTAAAGATACAGTGTTCTCCTCCCTTCCCATTAGTGAACTAAAAGAAACTACTTTTGGATTGTACTTTTAAAGATAATATGATGATATGCTATTTGCCTTTCACTTCTTTATTATTATTTATTCGTTTTTTTTTCAATGATTTTAGCATTTATTTAACTATGGATGAAAATACGTCTCGTCTCTCATGTAAACAACATTCTCATTGTCGTGCTAAACAAAAGCCAACTAACTGCTCATTTATTTAATTTTTTGTTTGAGTAGCTATAATCGCCATTATTCACATTTATTCTTTCATTCCATTTTTTCATTTCATTTTATATCATCCCTTTCTTTTTAACGTTACTATTTTGTTTACGCTACTACTTTGTTTTTCATTCATAGCACCCTTTCATTTCTTTCATTTTATCATTTATTATTCCTTTGCCTTTGTCTTTCATCCTTATGGTATCAATTTTCTTCCTACGTTAACTATTCAATAGTTTGCACTGTGATTATGAACTGTTTTGTGATGTATAAACTTTCATCGGAAAGTTTATGGGATCAGAGAGTGTAATATTTGTCTTCTTATCTACATTTTCCATTTTCAACCCTCGCTAAAAAAGCATTGTGAAGTAAACTGAAAGATTATTCTTTTCAGATTGTTTCATACAGTTTTAACTAAAAGTTTTTCAATTATGCCCATTGTACAGAAGTATTGGATTCTTTGCTAATATCTATAACGCTCTACGTCGAAGTTCTTTCTGGAACAATAAAAATCGATCGATTTCAGCATACACCGGCTTGTAGGTGATGCGTGTGGGGTATGAATTTATGGCATGAAGCATTTCTGGAAGCGGCCATGGCCGCTGACGAAGAAACAGTTGCGATGTTGCTCGATGCTGGTGTCCATCCTGATATTTTCGACGATGAACATGTCACAGCGCTCCAATTCGCAGCCGCACAGGGCAACATCACCATGGTATCATTGTTGTTCAAAATAGTTTCCTTCTTCGTGTATAAGAAGCAATCAGAAAAGGACTGTATATGGCTGTGGTGTATAATTTTCGAAGAGCCGTAGCGATTTTATTTCGATATTGTAACGGCTATTAACAAAAAACGTTGTGCCCACGAATGTGCAGACCTTTCCCACAATTCTATCTATGACTGAGCCTTCCGTCGCATAGGTAAACTACACTAACTTTTATAGATACCTGATAAGAAGTTTTGGTAGTTCTCTTATTTTCGAATACGGTTTCGTCAAATACAATATTCCGAAAAATCTTTTCACGAAGGGGGAGAGAGTGAAGAAAAAAGAAGCGATTAAATCTTACGGTAGCTGTAAATTGTCACTTTGTTGTCTTCAAAAATACTGTGAATTGTGAGTGAAAATAGAAATTTTATCCATATCGCTATGGTTTTACTTCTGAAAATGATATCTTTTTATGACAAGTTCCTTTTGAAGCATAAAGATATATATCGCTGTTATAAATAGATCGTTAGTCGACTATTTAACTTGCCGAGTCTTATGTTGATATATTATCATACCAATTTTATAATTTCTGAAAATTCTCAAAACAGTAAATGAATCACGTAGTACAAATAAACGGAATGTAGGTAAATAAATCAATAAAGCAGATATAAATAAGTCATAAATACAAATATTATGAAATTCCAATAAAATAACAGTGCTGATGTATAGGCCATTTTGAGTGGCTGAAGAAATTCATATTTCAAAGTGATATTTCGTTAGATTATTAAAGGAAAAATAAATTCAGTGATCACACATGTGTTATAGCATCTCTTTTCACAACAGTAGAATATGAGTATCAGTAGAGCGAATATGTACATCTATAAATATTTCCAAGCTTCTATGGTCTCTCATATCCCGTCTCCGATTCGATTATTTAGCAGTGAACAAGTGAAAGAACGCTGCCCATTCAGCGTAATAAATTGAAATATTAAGCGTACGATGATGGATACCTAGAAGAGTAATGTACTTTACCTAGAAGAGCAAGGTACAGAAAGTGTTCGGGGACAAATTACTAAATGAAGATGCTTGTCGAAAAATATAAAGATGGAAGAAATGGCGTCTGTTTTTGTTAACCCGGAGAATTATACCTGCTTTCTCCGATACGAACTTCAAAGCAAATGTACAATCTCTTTTGCAGATGCAACTTTTGTTGAGTAGAGGAGCAAATGTGGAACGATGCAATGAAGTGGGTATGACTGCGTTAATGCATGCATGCCGTAATGGTCATATCGAAGCGGTTGAATTTCTGCTTATGCACAATGCTGATCGCTTTAGAACCACGTATGTTTTCCTTTGCGACCTCATCGATCTATTTTGTTAGAGTAGGGAAGAGAGAGAGAATCGTCTTGTCGGAAGTTGCCTTGACCCTCAGTTCTCGAGCGTGTCGGAAGTTCTCGAGCATCATTGAATGCGTTCTTCTATTTCATTATCTTTTCATCGTAAGAATGATAGGGTTTTAAATTTCTGATATGGTGATGTAACCATTTTATACCATGTACCAGCTTAGTAAATGTTATAAACTTCGCCACTCACTGAAATTGTCCAACTGTATGAAAATATATTCTTGAAGATAGTGCAAGTGCCATACTCCGGCATAATACGTACATAGAGTGCGTTTTGTTATGGAGTGGTAGCATATATATATATATATATATATATATATATATATATATATATATATATATATATATATATATATATATATATATATATATATATATATATATATTCGTCGTCGTTTTATGCAAATTTCAGATTCTATGGTGTAACGGCGTTAACACTAGCGATTGCGGGTGGATATCTGGATGTCGTTGCTTTACTACAGAATGAGCGCTGCCCTACCCAAGGAGATGCACCCACTCCATTATGTGCTGCTGTTGCCAAAAGACATCACCACATTATCATCTTCCTTGAACTGTTAAGGTTTGTCTTCCTAAACATCTATGAATGGCGTCGTTATCATTTTTTATCACTTTTTTCGGCCACTATCGGTTATAGCTGATCGTTCTTGTTGAGTTATTGAGTGGTCATATCTGATCATTCAAATCCTTCAACAGTAATCGCATTTTCGGTTTAAATTCTCCATAGAGTTTCGGTTCGGTCTAAAAAATGATTCTCCGGCGAGCATTAAGAGTCATTCACAAATATCTTAACGGTCAAAACTACCGATGAGTGTAAAGGCGTTTTAACAAAGTAGTAAATATTTGAATCGTTCACACTTGGTCAATATATGGGCGCTTCATATTCGAGACCTTAATTGTGTAAGGAGGAGGTAGAGCTATGACTGCAATAAAATATTCATTCATTCTTCAATGAATCTTTCAGTAAATTATTACTGCTATCACTCATAATGACGAATATTTCAGTGATGAAGTACCATTCATCGATGACCCTTGTTTATTTGGTTTGGATGCGGTTCGTGTGGCACAGGTATTGGATGATAAACAAATCAACGAATTACTGAGTGATCTTGGCGTGAGCACCAAAGTCGCAACGCCTAAAAATCGATTCATTCCTGCAAAAGCATTCGAACCTTGCCTTAGTTACATCAAATGTTTGCATATTTTTAATTACATTTTCACTTTAATTTTATCGTAGGTATATTGGACTCCGACTGATTTTAGACATTTTATGAAAAATGATTATTTACATGTCTTTTAGGCAATGTGATTTGCTATCATTCATGGCATTATTTTGCCATTTTTGTCATTATCGCTGTATGAATTGTTCCATTTCGAATACTAGAGGATTCAACATTCAACAATCTCGTTTCCTCATTTCTCCCCCTTCCTCCTCTCTTGAGTAGAATCCTTTTCAGAATATGAGTAAATTTAAATTTTTCGAGTCCAAGCTCCCATGAATTTCTATGGATTTATACAATGAAAGTTTTCTCTTAATGATTTGATTGTGTTAAGGTAATTCGGTGCTATTACCGGATATTCGTTATCTAATAAGAGACGAGAAAGTGCATCAATTGGACAGAATGTTAAGACGTAAACGCAAATTCGCTCCCCTTCCTGATGGAACAACTCCATTAATGTTTGCTGCGGTTGTCGGTAATGTCGACATGGTCAGTTCGTTCTCTATGAATTAGCATTTACTTTCAAGAAGTAATTAACACCTGCGAAGTATTCTACGTTAGGATAATTGATAGAAATCAAAAATTATTCCGCTTCACTTCCGCCACAAATTTCGATTAAAATTTATTCTCCTAATATCGCCAAAGGCAGGAAATTTTTCATTATTTGAAGAGATCTTTCCTGTAGGCTATATTTTTCTACACATTGCTGTTTGATGTTACAATTTGTCAATTTTATTCTATTTCATCATTAATGTGCTAGGAAGTTATACTTTTTCAATAATATTAAATAAAAATGGGGAAGAAGGGAGCGAGAAATGAGATGGAAACTTTTATATAATTCTGAATTAATTGATTACTGTTTCAGGCACGAATTTTGCTCAGAAATGGTATCGATATAAATGCGTCATTGGAGAATTTTACAGCATTAATGATTGCCGTTGTTTGTGGGTTTGTTTCTTCAAACATCTCTTAACATCAATGATGACTTTTTCTTGTAATACTTTCAGTCAGATGCCAAAAACCTTTAGTATATTAATGGGAATCAAATCACATTGTTTGCAACATTAAATCTGTTTGTTTCATCAAATGATATTGCAACGTTTCCCATCGAAACTCCCATAGTTTTTTTCGAATGAAAAGATATGATCGTTGATAAGCAAAGAGAACGAGGAGATTGTTTTTCATCATGTTTTTTATAAACACATTATGAGCCATGTTCGTTTCATATGAAGTTTTTGGGAAAATGATCGAAATCCAGTCAGAAATATAAACTCTATTTCACTTTAATGATTTTGCGAGATATTTCAACGATAATTCTAATGATTTATTGGTAAAGATGGCTGTTTTCTATTTCTTTCAAATATTGGCCTTGCTAATAAATGAATTTATTTTCAAGGTCAAATATGCCTTTTCTATCAAAAAGAAGTGGAATTAATTACTGCTCAATATTATACTTAAATATCCGTTATTTGTTTTCATTGATTCGTTGCATATTCGTGATAGTGTGTTCGATGCATTCTTTAATATTTTATTCTATATTGCAGTAACGATGCGATTGTGAATTATTTACTGGACATGGGAGCGAACGATTCGACTAATCAACCGCTCTCTCTTGCTGAAATCGCCGCTCAGTCTGGTAAATTTCAACCTCATGTGTAGCTAAACCTGATATTTGTGTTATTTATCAATTTAAAAAATATATTTTCTCTATCATCACAAGCACGGTTCTTTTTCAGTGTTTAATTTCTTCTCTTAAACCGATAGTTTAGCAGATTTTGATGCTTTCTTAGTACGTTTGCGACTAAAATGTTTATTTTGCAGTGTTTTATTGTTTGCTTTAAGTTTTTTTCTAAAATAGAAATTGACCATATTGTTTAAATAGATGGATTATCATACTTACTTGGCTCATTTACAACTTAAATTACTTGATCATCTTCCAATATTCTGGAAATGTGTTAGAATAGATGATTTCAATGAATTTTCTTCTTTCATTCGTCGTTTCAAATACTTTCGCAGCAGTTCAGTATTTGAATCTTACAGAGGGCATTCATGATTCTACAATAGAAAAGATTGAAAAACGTGATATTGTGTTGCGGCCGAAAAGAAAAAGTTTATTTTCGAAGCTACGCAAAGCATTCAGCTTCCGTCGCAAGAAGATACAGGTGCCATGTTTTTACTTCCTGATGATATTTGCAAAAATGCTTCATAAAGAGATCATTTATATATATATATATATATATATATATATATATATATATATATATATATATATATATATATATATATATATATATATATATATATATATATATATATATATATATATATATATATATAGATGTTTATTGTGAATTCATTATTCCAGCAAATGCACCTCCTTTTACATTTTCCAAATTTCAAATCTACAATCAAAGTATACGTAAAATTATTTGATTATTCGCATTTCAGTTAAGTTTTCTAGCATTGGATGAGCCTATAATGATTGATATTTAAAAAAAAAAAATAGAGACCATTATGTGATGTATCTCATATCTTTTTCATCCGATATACGAGGCGCTGTTAGTTGATATCAGCAGTTGATTTGACAACGAAACTATGTGGGTATTTCATATTTGTGTATCATTACATTAAATTACCTATCCTTTTTAATTTCATTTATTTCATGATTTCAGTTCTCTTCGAACTTTAATGTACACAATCAGTTATTTTCTCATAGGCAGTGCAGCATTGTCCCGATGAAGTAAGCTTCTATGGTCAATTAGCTTTCCGCGAACGAGTGAACTCATCGATGGGTAAAAACACATGTCTCGTACCGTCACGTCTTTTCGAAGCGCTCGTATGTCCCGATAGTGCGGAACATTTAGAAGGATATGAAGCTAACGTTACATATGAACAGAATCCACAAGCAAAAGTTTGCATTCGCTTCATCACATAATTTTTATTCGCTTTTTGTAAAAAATATCAACCGAACATTATTACATCCATTTGATATTATGAAGTCAAATTTTGAAAAAAGTCCCCGTACTTTGAATTTGCATGGACGAAATTTTAACGTTTATTCTGGATTTTAAAATTAAAAACAGCACAAAAACAACAACAAAAAATCATTATTAGTGATTGTGTATCATTGTTGCGATATCTGTTTATGAAGTAAGGAGTGCTTTTTAAGTCAATAACGATTTGATGCTTCACTAAAGGTGCTATTTCGAGTAGTAATAAAGCTTGTGTATGAAAAACACCTGTCCAAGATGATTTCATGCTTAACTGAATGCTTGCTTAGCACGAGCGCATATTGGACAGCTATAGTGACGAGGATATCGATCGTTTATTCAGAAGGCGTAACTGTCACTTTCCGATCCCTCATCGTACTCTTCATCGCTTAATCCCGGTACGATCATCATATACTTTTTTTTTCATTTACGGCCAAAAGTATATCATATTGCGGCATTAAAGTCGATATCATATTAAATATATGAATTACTATTTCTCTTTATATATGTTATTATTTTCGAACTAATAGTTGCTAATGTGGAGTTTAATCAAAGAAAAGGGGGGGGGGAGGGTGAGAGGTAGCTGAAGTACTATCCCTCCGTTAATTCCTATGGCAGTAACCAGTTGTGGGTCGTATTTGCTTGTCGAGACAGCACATGTTGCTATAAATTTAATCACAAGGCACAATGACCGAGTTTGCTGTTTCTTTCAAATCAGGCTGTGCTTTTGAGACATCACTGTTTATGAGCCACTTGCTTCCGTATTCCTTTTTTTTTGACGCGACGAACTGCCACATTGTTGCGCAGAAACTTTTTACGAACAACGCACTAGTGACTTCAGATCAGGCGAATGTAAACATGCCATATCGTGTAAAAAGTTTTGTATTTTTATGTGATGCTGGAGGAAACTTTTAAATTAAGTTAAGGTAAGTTGCGTAACTTACGGGTCTGTCATAAGGTGCTCGCTCTCAAATTCAGGCTAAATTAATAGAATTTTATTACTCATGAAGATTCGACAATCATTACAACAATCTAAAAATTTGAATGCATTTTCTAGTCGTTGAAGCTTTATTTTACATTAATCGGAACACAGAAGAAGCTCGTATACGAAGGACTTGAGTGCGTAGTTAGTTTAATTGAGATTTTCGAAAGTTGTAGCATGCGCTTTCTCCTTTAGGGAATTGAAGATACTTGAATTTGATATATGGGATTTCGAAAATATTCATGATCCCTATTGTTTGCCATTTATTTCCATTTGCTTGATTGGGATAATGTATTCATTAATTACCCCTCATGTGTGAGCTACTTGCTCCATAGAGATCGCTTTGCTAGTTTTCTACTTCAATTTTTGTGATTGAAATTTGCGTAGGTGAAAGTGCGTGGAATCTAATCACACCTACTCATAGAAATTGCAGATGATAAATAATAGCAACGCATAATAATAGTTGGTTTGACAAAAGAGATTTAATCGATTAACCGGATAGCAGAATTGTTTAGAGTGCTGGCGAATCCTGTAATTCGGTGATCGATGCTGACTTGCCGGCACGATCACGATGTTCATATTCCCGAGAATCGTCATCCAGTAATGAAAAGTTTGAGCTGACTAGACTGTGTATGGATGGAAGTCGCCTTTCACGAAATATCTCCGAACTTAGAGCCAACTTCTTCAGCTTCGACGCGTGCGGCAAGAATACGTGAGTTCAAATCGCTTTCATCGTTGCGATGATTTTATAACGAAACAAATTAAATTCATTCAAAATTTTTACGTCAGTTTTTGAAATCGTCAAGAAGCAGTTTGTCATCTGGAGCGTTTTCCTCAGACTTGTGAACTCCCAGTTTTACTATTCCCTTCTCAATACTGATAGGATTATGCGCCTTCTACAAAAAAAAAAGAGGTGGTTTGAAACGGTTCGCGATTACGAGTATTCTTTCTGATATATTTCTCTTCCTGGTTGTAAAACTTTCGCTACGACTCTCTTCGAAGCATCCATAAGAATTAAAAGCTTCCTTTCGATTATATTTGTGAAGATTATTGGCTCTGGGATTTATAAATTTAGCTTTACTGAGCAATATTTTATCCGGACTAAGCTACTTGACTTACCTTAAAATTTTTTCTAATATTATGAAACGAATATTTTCGAAACAAAATGAGTTGTCATTGTTCGTTTGTTTATTAACTTACTTTTATTGATTGAGTTTTGCAAATTTCAGAATAGGTAATATATTAACAATGCAATTTATAATTGCAATTTTCTAACTCATAGTGGAATATGAATTCTTGTGTGTGCTTCATTTGTTCCATTCTTCTTGAACATAATATGCCTAATTTCAGCATTCGTCGACGTCATGTATCATTGGAGCCGTCTAAACGCCAAATACGGATATCGCCAAGAAAATGCGATGGTAAATCTTTAATGTTATACCACAATAAGTTTTTTTTTTTTGAACGTGTCTGTTCGCTGAGCGTCGACTCGAATGTGATGTTGGTGGATGTGATTTGAATATTATCAGTGGGACTTGATAATGGGAATCTTGATGATGGGTCAAGCTGAATCTTAAGTACTCAGAATTCGTTCTATTGTGCGTTTGCATCGACTCGATAATGAATATGTTTTCTACGCTTTAAATTCCTTTTGAGTTAAGTTTCCATTAGTCGAAATTTGCATTTGAATATCAGAAAGGTTTTTGTTAGCAAATAGAACTATGTATTATTTCCATGAAAGCTAATAAATAGTACACTTAACGATAGTCACCTTAATTATTGCTGAAACAATTGATGATATCTTTTTCCTCTTTCGTTATTTAATCCTTTGTCCTTTTAGTTGCACCTTTTTTCGTATCCTTTTAATCTTTCACAAATCACATTGTTCGAAGGCGCTGTTCGAATATTTAATGAGTTGCTAAGCATTATTGCAACTGGTTTTATTTTTAAACGTGTCTTTCCTCTAAATGAAATGAGAAGAGAGTTGGAAATGGGAAGTGTGGATTAAGGGGGGAGGGAACGTAATTGCTTTCTAGGTGTGATTCTGTATTGAAAGTTTATGTTGAGCTCGAGCAAATATTTGCTTTCAGTATTATCTTGATATCTAGCAGAAACAAATAGTGAACAAAGCACTATACCTCAGCTTAGATATAAAGTTATTCGAAGAAAAAACTTTTGTTTCATAGCGAATGCAATATAATATTAATTGCAGGAGAATATTGGCGAAATATTCGTTTGAAATGTTCGAATGAAACTTTCGAGATTTTGAAGCGTGAAGAAATTGATGAAAGTTCATTTGTTTTAATGCGATCGGAAGATTTCATCGGTGTTGGTGTATCAACGTGTGATATCATTCAATTGTTACAGTTAAAGCGCGAAATGTGCACTGAATTGACTCATTATTGATACCTTTTTCACTTTTTTGAATTCTTTTCACATCTGGGCGGAATAATTAGTTTTTATTTGTTTGAATATAGGGTTTGAAAATAGCTTATAAAATAGTATTTTTTCCATCCAAATTTCACTAATGATGTTTTTTTTGAAATCGTTCGTGCATTTGGTACGTCTAGGTAATTTGATAGGTTAAATGCGTTAAAACCTCAAAATACATCTCGCTATAAATAATATTCCATTGAATGATCATCCATTGTAAGTATTTGAAGAAAACTAAATCCTATCTTCGTAAAATCAACCCATTCAATAATCTCCCAACCGCCCCTTCTCTCAACCCGAAATTCCACTGAAAAAATCACTTCCTTACTTTCGAGACATTGCCAAAATGTTAATAACCCTTCTTCCTTCTTAACAACAGCAATCGAAAGAGGTGGGAAAGTGCGTGGTATCAGAGAGGTATATTCAGGAGCGTGAGATACAACCTTTTTACTCACAATAGGACTTGATGCGTAGTTTATTTGCGATCCCGCTGTTGTTTGAAGAGTTGAAGAAATATTTGTAAATAAATCGCGTGCTTTGATCTATCATCTTTGGTTGTCTCTTTATTTTTTCTGGAGCTTTATAGGAACGGATAACGATGAACGGGACTATGGACATGTTTATATATATGCATATAATTGTATTGCTCAAATTTTTAATGCATCTGTGTTAATTTCCATTCAGTTTAAATGGTCAGTTTATTGATAGTACCTTTTTTAGTATCTTATCAATTTTCCTTCTCTCAAAAGGACTATATACAAATGAGGCTTATCAACTGTAATGGAGAAAGTTATGAAACCATGACTAAGTTCGATTAGTATAGGTTGAAATTTCTTATTTATTATTTCAGTTTTCTCCAGAAAGTTCTCACAAAAATTATTATAATTTAATCTCCTTCTATCAAAAAATTTTTTATTCATCTGATTTTTTGTCATGAAAAGGTCATGCTGAAAAATCGTGGAAATTTTGTAGCGTATTCAGTGCTGTTAGAAGAATGACATCTTTTCCAAAAAGTACTTCCGCTTTTTCATGCGAAGTAATATTATTGTTAGTTTATACAACAGTAGTATTCCTTTTTTTTTTTAAATTTCTTCATCCTAAGAGGATTATGATTTCTCCTACACGCTGGACTCACCACTCGTCGTTACACCATCGTGGTCGGTGATTCTCGAGGTCATTAGTTACTTTTGTGTTTTCTTGCTAGGATTAATTAACATATGTGCATAATTGTGGATTAAGTCTTGCTAGGACTGAGTGACTTTGAATCGGCGTCGATCAGCTTTGCCTAACACCATTATGACCATCGATTAAATCTACTGCTAGCTGCGACTGAACTACGTTTAGCCTAGACATTATATACAGGTGTTCACTTTTTTCTTTCCGATTTTCACTGTTATTTTTCGCCTCATTTTCTATAGTGCTACATTGCTTAGTGTAAATTGTATGATGCGTCTACCGAATAAAATATTGGTATTTTCCCCATTAATTTTTTGCTTAGGAATGCATTCTTTCGCATTATTTCCAATTCGAACATTGTTTTATACTTATTGCACGAGTGCATGGTAGTGCGCTTATAGAACATTTTGTGATTTTCTCCCCCATCTTGCACTCTTATAAGGAAATTTTTCAAACGCTTTTCAATTTAAACTGATAATGGGGGAGGGGAAAGAATTTGGATATTATAAAGGTGAGAAATGGCGATAAATCGAAACGAATAATTTTTGCAAATAATTTATAAAATATATGTGACATAATGTAGTATGAGGCGTTGGCGTAGTTTTGCAGCGGTATTGTCTAAGATGTTTTATAACAACTGGACAGCTATTCTATGTGCACCTTCAATCGTTGCGATATTCATACTTCATATGTAGTGCATTTGCGTGCTTTGCGTCACATCTTGCAACTGCTTAGAACATTCATAAATAATTAAAATACGCTAGTAATATGTGATTGAAAAGATTTTGTGCAGAAAGTTCTATTTTAATACCGATTTTAACGAAATATTTACAGCTCGGTGAAAATACGTCTTTTTAATAGCAAAGCATTAAACAACAAAATAAGGAGATAAACATAAGAAGCAAGAAAATTTGAAAAATTGCCGGTAATTGGTAGCATTCTTTGTGCATAGCACACTTTCGGTAAATTTTCGAGTTCTTTGGTCGCTAGTCCAGAAGACTGCTTGCTTATAGTGTTTACTTATTTGAGTGCAAAATGATAATCAGCTAACTGACATATCCGGTCGATGAGCCGTGTTACTATAAACGTCATCATCCTATCAGCATGACCGAAATGTATGACATTTGTAATGTACGCAATCCACCTTTGCAAGCAAATCAGAGACACATCATATCAAGCGAAAAAGCTGTCGATAGGAAATGCAAGTGCAAGGGGCTTCTTCACAACGTTCATTTAGAGATGTTTCCCAATATTCTTTGTGATTTATGCACTTGCCAATGTGTACAACATTCATCTGCATTATATCTATAAAATTGGCTGAGCGAACAATCCTCCGAATTAGTAATTTATTGCTGAAACAAATTTTACATAACAGTTTTGCTCTTCTTTGCTACCCTTAGGCATCTAAAGTTGAAGACTGTTGTACCGTAATTCTCGCCTATTAACATTGTTATCATTGCGAACATGTTGGAATTATATTAAATGCACACCTCTGTTAATTCAAATATCGCAGGAGTGTCTTTTTTAAAAACGCAACACAAATCGAATAACGATGAAGTACTGCTCTCTGTGAAGATACATTAGAAATACACATGCATTTAAAAGTATCAGCACTATTTACTAGTAGACATTCGGAATTGATTGAAATGTTATGATTGTCGTGGAATATTAGTTGCAACCATTTACGGCACCCTTCACTGAACATAAACTAGTGAATCGCATCGGTGGACAGGTGCATATCGCATTTCGAATATCCACTTGACGAATAAAGAGTATTGTCAGATTCGCTAATGGATTCAAATAAGAACTGATTGCCGAATAGATCGCTATTATGTCAAGAAGGTTAACATTGTCGAAATGTGCGAATGCGTATTTAATACATGTCGGTAGTACGTAGAGAATCACTGTGAAAAAACATGAAATTCCCATCGTTATGGTGAGTTGTCGTTGACGCCTCTGGAATGCATAGAGCGCAGCTTGACCTCGTAACTGAAATACAATATTAAAATCTCTTTAGCAATGCTTCGCAATCGGTTGTGATAGGTTTGTTGCAACTGTAACGCAGCTGGATGTACCGGAGGACGCGAAGCGTGGGAAATGGGGGTGGGGGGGGGGGGAAGGAAATGGAATGATTTATCGCATGCGTCAGAATCTTGGGAGTTAGAAACCAGAATTAAATTTGCAGATGGATATCAAAATGCAGCTCGACATCAGAAACCAAAGTGCAGTTGGATGTCGAAAGCCTGCGATATTTCAATGACTCTATGTTAAAGATCTTTAGCTTGATAGTTTAATTTGGCTGATATAGATTACGATAAACTTTGCGAAAAACAGTACAGTTGAAGCACTTATGGATATTCTCTAGCAAGCTGATATCAGGAACCAAATTAGAAGACTATAAAGGAGCAAATATTCAAAAATGGGTCGGCAATAGGAGCAATATGTCTATATTGCCAATATTGATGCAAGAGCGGCTCAAAGATGAACGTAAAGGTGGTTATATCATGGCTATTTGGTTTAAAAAAGTAGTCGTGATGAGCTAATTTTCCTTCAGAGGATCAAGCATGACTTGAAGAAGAAAGAAAAGGCTGCTAAATGAGTGCATAAAAACGAAAGAGATGCATCCACACCACAATTTTGAGGTTATGGGCCCTGCCTTGCCCCCACCTTCTTCTGGCCAGCACTCCTTCAAGCGATCAATTGTTCTAAGAACGCCACCTCTTATTTTTGTAACTTCTCTCTCTTGCTCCCTCTCCCCCACTTCTTCCACAAGATTTCTCCGGAAACGAGTTAGCCATATGTCGTTTCCCCCCCCCCCTCCTCCCCCTAACAAAAAATCTCGATCTGAAAAAGGTCTTTTCAAGAGGGAAGAATTTCTCGCTGTAGAATTTCCAGTAATAAGCGCCCTGCATACCCTTTGCAAGTCTTTGACGCGAGAGATATGTTTTTGTGATATCACAAACACCGCAATATATACTAAAACACTTCCGCACGATGCGAGCACCTTCATCGCGAAAACAAAATCTTCATGGAATGGCTGCCAACTGTCTGATGTCCTGAAAGGAATTTTGTCTTACTGGGTTTGTCAATCAGAAAAACTCAAACTGCTGTATTGATGTTTAAGCAAGCATTCAAATTAGCAATATTAGTTTTTGTTCATTGAATATAAGGCAAGAAATACGTATTGCGCCTCATTCATGTCTATCTTGATTGAGTCGTATAAATAAGGCATACACCGTATGTTTTTGTTTTGCTTATGAAAACTGCATGCATCCATCGTTGACGCATATCACACTCAACGAAACCCGTATGAAGTATCACTTCTACGGATAAAATCACCAGTTTTGGATCATCTATTATTTAGTATTGTTACCCATGCCATCAAGCATTGTCTGAGCATGTCTTTGCGCTCGTTCGCATGTCTGCCTATCTGTCTGTGGGTTCGGGCTGGGAAAAGAGTGAAGTTGGAAGGAAATTTGCATATTTAACTGTGCTCAAAAAAGTCGCAAGCATTTTACAGCACTCGGATTTTCATTCCAGTCAGACCGCGCTGCAGAACGATTTTTTTGCGGAAGACCTATGTGGATAATCGAAACAGTTAAAATAAGGAGGGATTATTTTTTTTATTATGTGTTTTGGCGAATTTACTTTGTAAGAGCGCAGTATGACGACTCATGCCTGTGCTTTTGTGTCATTCCATGCACAAGTTCAAAGCACTTAAAGTAGCTTAAAATTTCAATAAATTTTACAGGATTTGGATCATAAAAAGCATGTCCTTGGCAAACGTTTATAGAAGATTTGAGGAGACCGGGTTCGACTAATTGAAATTTCAAAGCATTATGCGATATGTATTATTTTTTGCCAGCCATTTTTGGAACCGGTCGGCCAGTAAAGTGGAATCAAATGCAGGTATTGTGCAAGCTTCTTCAACGAGCTTAGCTTAGCATTTTTTTAAAATTTTGGTGGATATTTAAGAAATAGGTAGGTCAATGGGCGAAATGCAGAGCACAACACATCACGTGCCAGTTCCCCGGACAAGCTTTTTGCACTTGTTTATCAGTTGATCCTTCATAGCGTTTTGTATATCAGAGTGTCCTCTACATTTGAATACTTTACTTATCCTCCCATCGAAACAGTAAAAATAGTAGAAAATCTTAGTGCACACTCAGGGAAGCTAACGATGCAGGGCATAATATTGGAATAGGTAGTTAACTGATGGAGGCTTTAGGTAATCAATGAAAGTTTGTCATGGACCTCACATCGGCGACCGCTTTCAGGAAGCTAATTCTCAATAAACGCTGCTGTTTCCAAGGTGTTGTTTTATTCTTCGTTTAATTCGAATTCACTATAGCGAAATGTCAGTGCGCTGAGTGCTTATTGATCGGTAAGAGTGAAGTAAGAAGCAGAAAAATTATGAAATAATAATGGAAAGACTTACAAGCAAATGGGTGGAAATTGCTCCTCAACATCTGGAAAGGTAAGAATCCAACTTTCTGCGCTAATAGCTGCAACGAATGAGCATCCAACACCTACCTGCAAATAGCAACACAGGTAAGAAATTGACTGCAAACGATATAAATGCTATGATTAAGCAGATATCTCTGTTTCATTTAGCTATGACATAGGAAGGAGAGTGGGGGAAGGATACAGTTAACTTTTCGATGTCAGCAAAAACTCTGGAAGGCAATGAAACTCTGTGTTCCGTTTCACTTGAAGAGCAAAATATTAGCGAGCTAGTCCTGCTATCCTTTCTTCTAAGACGAAAATCAGGGAGGTAGAGGAAGGGATGGGAATGGAGAGGGGGAAGAGAAGGAAGCCAGAAGATCACAATACTATTTTCTCGCAATTCTGACTGTTTTTCAATATTTTTTTCAAAAGGTAATTATTTCAAAATACCTCAATAGTTTGAATTAAAAGAGAGCGTCTGAAGTATTCAATAGGAAATGCAACTGATATCAAGCGGTCCACGCTTACGGTCAGCATCGCAACTGGTGTCAATGTTTCTGCCCTGAAATTTGAATATTCAATCCGCAAAAGTGAAAATATGGACTTTAAAGACTTTAGATCTAAAATGGGTTTCAAAATAGTTGCTCTCGAAATGCGATTTTTAATGCAGACAGTTTTCACCAACCTCTTTTCAAATTTTTGTATGAGATCACATTTGAAAGTTGATGGGCATTTTTGTTGAATTATAATGTAAAGAATTATTTCTATGCTTCCAAAAAGCTCTAATTTCTCGAATTTAACGCTTATATACGGTACTGAGAAATACACCAAGCATGAAAAACCTTGCACATTTTCAGAAAAAATTATAAATCTAAAACAATTTACAAATTCCTAGAAAACAAATGAAGCCGAAAACTTTGTAAAATTCTGAAAAGTGCGTGAACTTTGGAAAATTTTTAATTCTTAGCGCATTCTTTTCATCATTGATTCACGTTTCTATCAAGAAAGTTATTTAGGCAGCATATGATAATAAAAATGACAGTCGAATAAAACAACTGTTCATCAGCACATAGTATTAGTACTAAAGCATCTTCAACGTGCTCTACTCAGCAAACCATTCTGTTGGTGATAATCAGAATTATTCAATTCATAAATCGTAAATCAAATCGACAATTGATATCGTCTCGCAACGAAACCGACTTTTTGCTATATTATGCCACGAAATTTAGCGAACATATCAAAGTTTTTCGTTAACTATTCAATGAAATGAATCGACTCTATATAATTCTTTACCAAAGAAAAAGGATATTCCAAGGCATTAGCATGCAATAGCGACGACTTCTTAACGCCTGTATACCAAGCAATGTGACGATCGTTCGGCCAATACCGGCAAGTGAGATACCGAGAGCGGATAATGCATCACTTGCGATCTGCAAGCAGAGTTACTATCAGTTACTACAAAGCTTTTCTATCTATTTGTTTAGCACATTTATATATCAGTGAATTAGTGTCAATTAGTGAATTACGCTAATACAGTGAATTAGTCCCACGCAGAGGTATATGGGATGTGTTTAGTGATTCACTGATGTCATTCATAATTAGTGTTTAGTGATTCGTCGAGATTTTTTATTTTAATGTGCCTATAAAAAAAGCTTTCTGGAGAAAATTTTTAAGAACTTTTTAGCAATAGTCATAAAGCATATTTTTCTTGAAAAAAAATGATGAAATATTTCTATTTATTACGAAAAATAAATGTTTTATTGCGAAAAATCTATAACTGTGAATAAAAATTTTTGAAGATGCTTACCTGCTCTAAGACCACGATATATTTGCCACGAAGAGTGCGCAATCGAAAAATCGCAATAAAACAGAAAGTGTTAACAATAAAAACAATACTACCTTCAATAATGTAGATTGCTGAACGTATATACATAATCGTACAGAAATATATCTGTAAGTGAAATATCTGAGCAACGTAAAACTATTACGAACATGAATGTTGAGGTGTAATCGCAGATATGTACCAAAGTATTATGGCATTATTTCATGGCAAATATCACAAAGAGCTATTCATAGGCTTAATTTGATAGGG
This sequence comes from Baylisascaris procyonis, assembly GCA_037389465.1. Taxonomy (NCBI): domain Eukaryota; kingdom Metazoa; phylum Nematoda; class Chromadorea; order Rhabditida; family Ascarididae; genus Baylisascaris; species Baylisascaris procyonis. Next base: position 1,750,117 of record JAZARR010000174.1, on the reverse strand, counting down.
AATACCAGCAATATCTGATAAGGCTAGAGTCCGCTGATAAGATTAGTGAAATGGCAAGCGACGAGTGCAAGTCGATTTAGTCACGTTTGTGATTGCAAGCTTTGAAGTTACAATTCACGGTAACCTTGAATATACAAAACGCTATCAAAAGCAATATCCTTTTTATACCTAGCAAAGAGAAAAGAGGATATCAATATTCATTTGCTACTGTGGATTATGTCAACAAAATAATGGAGAAATGAGCGAATTTCTTGAAAATGTTAACAAATCTAAAATATTTTATGCATAAATATACTCAATAATACTATCACATCCATTAAAACTTTTTGATCTGAACCTTTATTTTACTTCTTAGTTAAAAATTATGGATGATCAAACTTTAAAAATTCACTGAATTTTACCACAAATATTGCTTTTCATGGAAATGAACTTTTGTGAACTAGAATAAGCTTTCAAACATAAAATCATAATTAAATTTTCACCTTTTTATAGAAAATATGTTAATTTCCACAAATTTATATGGTAGAAATATCGAACATTAGTTTGTATCATATCACGAGAGTACGCATCGAAGTATTATAATCGTTTCAGCTATAAATTGAATGAAATTTTTGAAACGCTAAATTATTCTCAATTCAAATTGCAACTATTTCTGAATGGAAGGTAATACAGCGTTAATTGCATTCTATAATATAGTACAATTAATTTATGAATAGAGTAGTAGCAATAGTAAGGCAATAATAGCACTAATATCATAACAATAATAATTAAGCATAATGTAGCATACATTAGTAAGAATACAGCAAATATATGATAGCAACGAAATATAGCAATCAAATCGTAATAAACTATAGTAAAATATCTTGGTTAGTTTCAAGAGTAATTATTGTGGAAATTTATATCCAATGTGATTGTTCATTTTAAACATTTTCGCATTACGTCTAATAAATAGACAATCAAATAATGAGTAAAATAATTTTCCAATAAGCTTCAATTATTTTAAAGTGGTTTAAAAAGGATCACAATATTCTTCGGTTATAAATGTTGGAAATAACAATTTCATATGATAACAAATGAATTATTAGATAGTATTAGCGCTTAGAGGATTTCTCATTTAGTGTAGAAAAAATCAATTCGACAATGCAATGCAGATATTTGATGGAAAAGTTCTTGCATAAGAAGAATTGCTTTAAAAGCAAAATAAAATATAACTTTTAAAATTTATTAAAGAAGTAACCGATCGTCGCATTCAACTATTAACTTACTGAATAGTCATGCGTTAAGCCAATGCGATTTGAGCTTGCTAACACACGTGGGGTCGATTGATTTTACAATTGAATGCACCACTTTTGAGGTTACTTCGAAAATTTTTGATTTTCATCAAGAATTTTATAAGATTATGAATGCAATTAGTCATTTGCAATTTTATAAAAAATTCTTTGTCCACTGTTTCTAAGAAATTTATATAATGCAAACAATGCCGAATAAGAATGATAGGCATGTGAAAGCGATTGATATGAATAAATGATGTGTGCAATTTGCGCACTAGTAATTACTTCGACGCATTAGGGACACGCCCATAGTTTTGAAAAGGGAGTTTCAATAAAACGTTTGACGAGAAAATCAAAAAAAGCAATGAGAAAGAACGACTCGAATTTCGAATATTCCTTACATTAGGCAAATGAACTCTTTATCACTTTCATTTACATTACTGTGTCCTTTTTGACTCAATTATTTGCTGCTCGAGAAAAAAAAATTTTTTTTAAATGAGTTTGAGTGAAGACGAAATTTATGTAACTAATTTCAGTAGTATTTCCCCAGCCTTAATCTAATATATGAAATTATTTTTCTTATTGTAGCAATATTGCACTCGAAAAGACCATAAGTAAAAAATTGATGGCATCAAGCTGTGCATAAAACATTGCATAGACTATAGCTGTATTGAAACTCCGATTCGGATTCGGATTTTGGAATCTTGAAACTTCGGTATTCCTTTAGAGATTTCGATTCCAAAATTTTGGACCAAGAATCGGAGGACAGACTCGAACAAATAAGATGAATATCAAGGTAACGCCCTGAATGCTAATAAACGATGGTAAATTTCGAGTTACACATCAGAAGGCGAATCCAATCAAAATAGACTCATGGCTATGCACGATTTGATATAGTCATTTCATAACTAATCATTCATCTATAGTCGAAGGAACTGAAAATAAAATCTCTCAAATCCTTTCTTGCACTCACTGTTGTTGTAATTCTTTATCATTGAAGAATGCGAGGTTCTCAAAAAAGGGGGAGACTATGAAGGATGTTGGCATGAATGCAGGACGTGAGGGCCTCTCTCGACAACTCGCCAAAGCAAGCCGTTTGGGATTTCATTTTAAAATTAAGGCTTGATAGCAGCTAATGAAGGGCTCTTAAAAGTTTTAATTAACGCATTTTTTCGTACAATTCGTATTTGCTGTTGAACTATCCTCTTCAATTTCGAAACCGCTAAGATAGCGCATAACGACGCAAAATTTTCATATGCTACTGCACTTGCTAAATTAATGGCTACTCTTCACAATGAAAATATTGCGCTGACCATCGGATTTTCGTCTTTTTCCCATTCCTTCTATCACTTTGGATTCTTGAGAGTATTGAATATGTGCATGAACCAAAATTTTCATATGATATGCTACTTTCCCATTCTTGAGAAGGGACTATGGAGAACCCTTTTAAGGTATGTCGTTCTATTACATGAGATTTCCATAATGCTGCAGATTTTTTTCAAAATCAAATGCATTTTGACTGGTTCAGGTATTGTCCATGAACATCTGGAGCAACTTTTGGTGTTTTAATGGTGAATAACTTTTACGAGATTAATGAAGAATAATAAAGACTCGCTTCATTAATTAGCTAAAACATACGATTAGCAAAATATTTCTTTTCAAGCTTTTTTGATAATCTGAACATTATTCATCATTAGGCACATTGAATTTTATAAGCTTCACTCAATTCATCTCAACGCTTTTGAATTGAATTTCATTCAAGCGGAAAACGCCATTTTTTTCAACGATGCATGAAAACGCCGTCATTAATTCTCATCATATTAGAAAATCTGTTAATGGTATTTAACATTTCTGTAAAATTTTGAATTTCATCGCTAGAGTTATGATATCGTTACTCACATAGAATATGACAGTTCTAAGACTGATCTCTAACATTTCAGTACTTGAATACAATACCTTAATTTGATGCCTGAATAAGTTTCCTCTATCAGTGCTCCTAATTGCCATAAATTTAATTTTTTTTTTTCGAATCAAGTTCATGAGACTTACCTGTGCATCATTACACATAATGTTGGCAATTTTTTTTACAAAGGTAAAAAGCATGCAGCTATCATCAACACTTCAGCTTTTATTCTTAATGAGCGCGATATTCTTTCAGAACACCTGGGAATTTAATCAGAGTGCACCTAACATGTTCCAAGAAAACCTAATTTGCTGATCTCACTGCATCGGCGTTCTTCCGCTTTTGACTATTTTCATTGGTTATCATAATTTTTACACCTTTTTTATAACATTTCTAGTACGTTGACTTCTGTTGGGAAGTCTGCCTGCTGTAGTTTACCAAGTGTTCATATTACGGTGGTATTTAATAAAATTTAAATGACCTAGGATAAAAAGAATTAAATGGAAAATCGTTAATGGTGTTTTGAGGAAGTAATGCTCGCCTATATTTACGAACAGGCTTGCTGCAGTTTAATTATACCTGCGATGACAACTGCCCTCACTTGTCATTAAAACTTTGTTGTGCACAGTATATATTGCGCTGCCTAATGATAGAATCATACTCTGCTTCTGCTTCGTTCGTCTTTCAGATGGAAGTTAAAGTTCTTCGTTTTCCAAACCTTTCAAATACCTGTCTTATGAATGGATGGGTCAAACCAAGAAACTTCTAAACTTTTCTTAGATGCATTGTCTGGAAACAGTGGATTGGCGTTGAGTTTAGCCTTCTGATATTCCAACAATTCTAAATTCAAGATTTTCCACCTGGTAACCTAATTGAGTTGAAAAATCTGAACAAACTAGACTTCAGCTAACATAATATAAGTGAAGCACTTGTGAACGTCATCAAGCAGTATAAAATCAGGAAAGAGATAGTAAATCCATGGAAGGGTGCAGTATTCTAGAATAGACCGAAATTACGCAATGGAATGAGACTTCATGATAATGTTCGAGACATCTGTGCAAGAAAACATTGGGAATGCAATCTGAATTCTAGATAATTTTTTGGAAGTAGATGAACACTGCAAGGATCAGTTAAAATTCGAGTCAGATATAAAACCAAGATCGATAATATGATCGCCTGCAAAATGGACAATTTGATGCCAAGCACAAGAAGGGATCGTATCCGTTGTCGTTAAGCATATCGTCGAATACCATAAATTTGACCAGTTTCCAAGACGCCCAAGATCTTTTTACATGAAGTGGAAATCACAGGTAGGATTCTTTGACGTTGGTAAATTTTAAGACTCCAGTTACTGGTAACTTTTCATGGCAAGCAACATCAAAAGCTTTAGCCTAATCACTATAAACAATGTCTATTTGAACTTTTATGTTTAAAGCGGTAAACCTAAGTAATAGATTAAGTGAAAGTATACAAAATGAGAGGCTAACCGCTTGAATAAGAAAGCAACTGAATAACCTACTCATTACCTGGTATCAGGGAGGTTGCTTATGGTGCACTATCCGCTTCAGTGGTGTAGAAACCTATGTTACTCGTTAGTGTTCTATTTCTAGTCAAATACTGAGATATTAGGTAGCAGAAAGCGGATTTTTCTGACGACTGGATGTTGCCCATTTGAAAGAAAAGAGAAAAGCAACGGTCAGGTTTAATTTGCGTAAATATTTAATGCTCATTGGTTCACGTATCTTACTGATGGTATCTATCAACTTGACCCTTTATTTAGCAGATTATCTCTTGCTTCGTAGGGTGCCTTATTCAAGAAAACTTTCCATCAAGCATTTTTTTTCTAGCCATTTGATGGAATCTTGTTTTCTAACTAAATTATTTTCAGGACTTCAGTGTTGAATTTGTTATTTGTAAACTGCACGCTTAATCTTCCAATATAATATAATCATTAAGCAGACAAACCATTATATCGTAATAAAGGCTGCCATAAATTCTAGTGGAAGCCATTCTGCTCGCTTGATGAACAAAGACAGCAATCTCACTTCTCTTTCTTAAACAAGTCAAAACACGAATCGACAACGCGAATTCGGGTTTAGGAGTGAACAGTTTCGTTCATCGATTATGAAAATAAAACCTCCCAATATCGACTTTCCGTAAAAGTTATGAATACAGAGGATATGAGAATTAACGATCACATCAAACGGCCATAATTAACTGTCATAATACAACAATGCAAACAAATTAAAGCAGGTAATTAAATAGCCACAAATAATCACTGAGTAACCACACAAATACAGATGACAGTACTGACTGTTATCCTAATTGAAGTAATTTATCTATGCTGAGACGAATCAGCGTAATACGGCATTCTTCAATAAACCTTCTACATCATTAGGTTTAAGTTAAATCATCAGTTGCCATCACCTCTTCAAAACTAATAAAGATGGTAATGAAATGCAGAAACTGTAAGCGGTTACCTGATATCATATCGGTTATCTGCCATCACTTGGTTTACATTAGTAAATATAAAACATTATTAAAAAGAATAACTATCTTTTTAGCCAATTTTCGATTAGTTTTCATATTTATATTCATATTTATAAAGGAAAACATTCATTCTGACATTACTTTACGGCTAGTGCGTGCCTTTAATGGGTAGCTGACCAGCAATAATGACCAACAGAATAGTGAAATACCCTTTCGTCACGAACAGTCAACATTTACTGACGACAATGTATTGTGAATCTCGTTCGATTACGGATCTAAAGTTGTACGTGGCAATATGATTTTCGATGCGTACATTATTTTGAGAAATATCTCAATGAGTTGTAAATAAAAAGCTACCGCATGCATTCGGGGAGTTGGCAATATTGCTTCTGAAAAAATTTAACGGCTACTAGTATTGTTATTGTCTCATATATTCTATCTATTTATTGCATCTGTCATATTTTCCGAACTTAGAAGTAAACGTTAATTGTGCCGATCTTTCAAAAGGATCTAAAGACAGAACTATTAATTAACCACCTATCATTCCAACCAATATGTCTGTAACGCAATCAGGCTAACCAATCACGGACCATATTGTTGACCTCGTTAGCGTCAGCTTGTTCTCTCCTTGCTAATTCTACTTCCTGCCCGAGCGCTTAGCTGCATTTCAATTATTTCCCTACCTAATAGACTTTACTAAAGCATACAATACCGTCTTCCACCCAAATGCTGTACACACATCTCTTGTGGAATAACTCGATTGTTACACAAATTTTGTAATTCACTGCTCCTGGATCGTGAGCAATCGATCATTACAAACACTTGAACTTGAACATCTCGGAACGTTGCAATTATATCGAGAATTCCACATGCATGGTACTTATGTTCTATATACTCCAACTAGGTATTAACAGTGCAATCTAGGTATTATACAGCAAGTATAAGTTGTTTGGTAATGATGCGCAATTGCTTATATATGATGGATATAATGGACTGTCTCGGGGTTGTTGGCCCTCAACTGAAGGCATCAGAATTGTAAATGAATGCTCCGCTAAATATTCCAATAGTCACTTTTGTTTGCATAATCAGTTTCTTTTATGATATAAAAATAAATGCTTTAACGTCGTTCATAGGCGAATGTTATTACAACCGAAGAAGACATTTCCTTCCTCTTCAACATTAGACTCACTGCAGCTTGAATCTCGCTCTATTCAGCAAAACTTTTCATTTATTCATGCTGAATGACATTGCTGCATTCACCAGAGTATATAACTAGACTAGTGCTATTCATTTTATTGTCTTTATATTGTTCAATAACTGTACAAAGAACGAACAATATTAAGAAAAGCATTTCGTTGTTTTCACATCTTTCAATGTTCCTATAAAGAAACAAGCATTGCATTTAAAATTGAAGCTTTAGAACTGTACCACCTTGAGCACATGCTTGCATTTGTTCACAAAATTTCCATCGGTTTCTTTGATATGAATAAATCATCAGCATTTATCAACGTTAATGTTCCACTATCAACGTCAACATCGGTTATCAATCTTGATTCAAACGTCCATTTATTCCTCATTTTCAAAAAACTCTTTAAAGGTCCTTTCCCGAAAATTAACGTTTAGAATAAACAGTTGGGTGATAGAGTCGAAGTCTCCTTATTCGCTGCTTTCAAATAAGCTTTTTCAGTAACTCCACCCAACTTTTTAGCAATACCATTGGCAATTCACCAGTTCAGCTACATTTAGTTCACGTACATCTCACACTTACAGCGTTGAAAATAAATAAAATCGGTGATTATATAAATAAATAGAGAAATGAATAAAGGAATAAGGAAATAAATTAATAAATAAAGAAATAAACAGCCAATTTCTATGTTTGTTCTATGTTTATGTTTTCAAACATTTTATATCACCGTATTATCTTCATGTTTAAAACCAGTATCTTTATGTTTGCAGTTTAATGATACCATCCACTCCCTTTTTGCGCAATAAAGTCAGGTGCGCAGCGTTTCACGATACAAATGAGTGGAAATGCATGCAGAGGAAGCTGGCATCATCCAGATTTTTGCATTATAGCCCATTTTTGTTTGAATTTACAACGGTATGTCCATGAGGCGCCTAACAATCCATTCTCTTGTATAATTAAAAGCTTATAAATTATAAAAGGAAAAATTATTCTTTAAATGAAACATATCGTCCAGGCAATAAATGAATTTTACAATATTTCATGAATTCTTTAAGAATTAATAATTCAAGTAAAAGGTGATAATGAATCGCAGCAAAATTTCCAGTTAGATATTTATCGTATGATGTGGGACTATACTCATCACATCTGATTGTCATAATTCATCCTTTTGAAATTAGACACCAAATGCATAAACCTATATTTACATATGGATGCACAGATATTACCTCGCCATAATAAAAAAAAATTGAATTTTGCTGAAGCGTATATTAATATACTTGAATCGGAAGTCAATTCGTTTTTGAATTTATTCCATATTTTGGAAAAGAATTTTCAAATAATTCTGTATAAGGAAAAATCTTTGGAATTTCTCTAATTTTAAAGCTACTTGAAGAATAAGCAAAAGGATCGGTTATTTTCCAGTTAAATAATAGTAGAAATGTATTTGATCGGAGATGCTAAGCTAGATGTTAAAATAAAATTGAATAGCATAGAAATTAGCTATCAGCTGCATTTGCAGGAAAAACAATAAATTGTTGTTGTTGCTGCTTCTATGGGATGCTAAATTTATCTACTGCCTAGTGCAAATTTTACCATTTTATAAGTTATGACGAAATTTATGTTCTCTTTCTAGCCTGTAATGAATTTGTTGCCTCGATGAATGCACAAATATTAGCACTTTTTATGAATCATTTGCACTCCGTACAATTATTGCTTATATGCTATTATTAGTGGTAAAGTAATCATCGACTATATATATATATATATATATATATATATATATATATATATATATATATATATATATATATATATATATATATATATATATATGGAAGTCTGTATTTAATAAAAAACAGCGATGAAAAATTGATGGGAAAAATAGGAAACAATGTGCCATGCGAGAAAAAGACTAAAGGATTTTCAATGTTCATGGAAAGGCAATACCAATTAGCCCATTGAACGCAAATATTTCTTGCTTTCAGGATCCTTCAGCCTCTAAACAAGGAAATCCTATTGTCCATAAATTAGAGACGGAAGGTTTAGCCCTCTTGTTAATTCGAATACTGAATAAGACCTAATTATATAGACAGGACCAGTAATTCGATGAAAAAACCATTTCCCCAATTTGAAAAATTTTCAGTCCCTCAGTGGTTTATTTTCAGTTTATTTGAATGAAGAGCAGAGGGGGTAGAGCGATGGTTCATCTCTACATTGTCTGTAAAGAAAACTTTTCACTCATTTTTCTCGATAAATGAGATTGACGTTCGAATTTGCAAGAAATGCGGTTCTTATGCGTTAATTTTTGTTTAACATTACGATGATCGTTCTATCGAATCAACTGAAGCAATGAAAGATTTGCTTCGATGTGAGTGCATCTTTGTGCTTCATCAATACTTTACTATTCTCGTTACTCTTCTTTTAAGAGAAACAAAATGAGGCAAAAACTTCACTATTACTAGTAATGATACAGTGAAGCACAGTTAATGAAATTTCGACAAGATAAAATGGATTGACATTCATTTAATTAGGCGGATCACTTCTTCACATATCAATCTGTTCAAATCTCAACAAACATTTCAATACTGATCTAAATTCCATACTACCGGATTATACGCTTCACTGAGGTGTCAAACTCGGTGCACGAGAAGAGGTGCTGAACTTTGGCTGTGATAGCGTGACAGGCTTTATAAACAGGAAATATAGGTAAAAACATTTTGCGATGAACATGATAAGTTAAAGAATAGCAGTAGCAGGCTAGGCTAAGATTAAAAAAGTTTACTATATGACCACCACAGAACCAACCTTAACCATGCGGAATTTTATAGTAAGTAGCTGAAAATCAGTCCGCTTCATTTTCTATATTATTTTCAATTACATTACAAATTGCTTTCTCGGTATTTTATATATCTCGGTATACAGTCGCATGAGGTCAACAATGAAGATAATTAGTTACATCGGGATGAAGTGAAAAACTTGGTGATATGTGAGCGTAGAGAGCGGAGATGGAATTGAATATTTTGGTATCACTTGTTCTCCTCCCCGTTGCCCTGCCCCTCCCCGCCCCTCCTTCCCCACTTTTCATTTATTGTGCAACAAAGATTGTATAAATATCGAATTATGACAGTTTAACAAGCTCAAACTAAAACTAGTGCGTCCTATGGGACATTTTCTTCACGTTTGCCACTTTATTTCGAATTTATCAGCAAAATATTTTTGTTCACAAAAATACGCCACTCCCTCTCATTCTCTCCCTTTGCTTTTTATAAAATGCCTATAGAATAGAGAACGTTAATGTAATATGCAAATAATTGGGTACTGATTATGCTGAATTACATTGGAAAATAGCAAATCTTTTACATCTTAGTATCGTTAATTCAATAAATATTCAACTAACAACTAGCGTAATACTAGTAGTTATGCCATCGTTATTTCATATAATAACAAGCAACTTTTTCAACAAGTTTTTTTTTATCATCACCATTAACGCCCTTTATGTAAAGCCGTTCAGCAAAAAGTGAATTAAATAAAACTTATAAAAAAATGTTCTGTCATAAATTTCCTAGAGCCTCAAAGCACTGCAACGTTCCCTCTAAAAATTCCACAAAAACACTTTTATTTCAGAGTTTTATTTTCATGAGATAGAGAATGAGATTGAAAGAAACAAATATGCATTAAGTACAACATTAAGTACAACAAGAACTATTACATTATAGCTATAATGCCATTCCTTCATGTTCAGCCACGTATGAAAATGTCTGAGACGAAAAAAGAGGTGGAGGATACCCGTTATGAAACTAGGCAGGAAAGATATAATAAGACCTACAGCTGAATAAACGACTAATAAGGCAGTAGGGTTTGATGAGATCATCAATACAATTGTGGAAATGCGATGCCTACATCCGCAGATTAATCAGGCACCCGAACCTCACCTCTTCAACTCCTAGTACGCCTTTCTTGCGAAATACTTCGTCACAACAACGTTTGTTGAGGTATGCGAACAAATTCTCTGGAGCGCAGAGAACAGCAGCAACCTAGCTGACACAGTACAGTTGGATATTAAAAAGGCGCACGATACCTTGACTTCATATGTTCTTTTGCAGTAAATCATCGATGGAGCAAAACCGGATAAAGCTATGGAAAGCTAATTGCTAAACAAAAAAAAAGGAAATATCAATTAGAAATAGGGTCTCAAAATCGAAACAAATCCCCACAGGCATCCCGCAAAGAGTCATACTCCCTTCTATCTTTTTAGCCCCGTTGTTTTCAAACGTAAGTGAAATCGAGATATATGAGCATATGCTGCTTTTGGCACATGACGAACAACTTCTGTAAGAAACAATCGTCGAAAATTCCATTAGCAACTTACGCTTATACCTCGACGGTAACTTAACCTTCTGAACCTATTTTGAACACAACCAGTTCATGCCCAAACTTCGTCAACCAATATGAAAGCAATGAGACAATGCTTCACAATAAGAGGCATAATCATGCTAATTAAGTTATCACAAAGTTTAGACTCTTCCTACCCTTTGCTATGACAGCAGGAAAAAAGACATTGAAGTACTGTAGAGGATTGCAAAGCATCTAATCGCATTCATTCATAACCTCAAAAAACGAGCACATTGATTAACACAAAGCCGACACAAGTGAGTGAGCAACGAATGGAGGGTGGGGGGAGATATTTCAATATCGAGAAAGAAGGAATTTGGAATAATCGCCAAAAGACGGCTATTTATCAACTTCGTGAGAATTTGTCCAATATAATAATTCATGATATATACCGTATGAAAAATTTCGAAAATTAGGGCCAAAAAACATCATGATACTGAACAGCTGTTTAGCCCAACATATAATTGCCTTAACTAAAGCAATATTGTGTTTTAATGATGTCATATTGTCATTTGCGATGAAAAAAATTTTTTAAACGATAATTCCTTGATTAAAGTGCGTTTATAATTCTATGAATGTTTTCATATTTGTTTTGCTGCAAAGGCGCTATTTGCCTAACGACTGAATGAAACATCACATAATATCACATCACATCACATCCCATCACATCACATCATAAACATTAAATGCGAAAATGTCACAGTATGCATCGGAACAGTTTTTGAGGAAATCATTTCTGTTGAATTGATAGTATATTGACGTAAACACTTGCGCACTATCAATTTAGTGGTTTCTGGATCGTTTTATCCACGAGGTTTAAAAGTTTATATATTCGTATTACAAAAAAAGGAAGCATTACGGTCGACTCTGATTGTAAATAGTTGAGTTTTTATGAATGATCGAACTGTTGCAGTCATTTACCCCGATCGAGCTTCGTTAGCCTCACTTCTTCAGTCTTAGTTTATGCCAACGTGTGCGCACAGTCAACTGTGCACAAAGTGCAATCGATATTGCCTGTCTCTGAGTGTTTATTTGTAAAGACCAGCGAACGTAAATGAAAACAATTTATCGCGAAAATTCCACTAGAAATCAAGTTAAAAATTCCCAAAGAATTAGGAATTCAGGAATTCGGTGTTCGCCGAAAATTGGCCTAACGCTTTAGACTTCACAAATGTACGCTCTAATGGCGTAGAATCTCACTGGTCAGATCCCGAGTATCAAATATTTGGCACCTAAAAATCTGTAACCTGCTGAATTTCAGGTTTAACACTTTTGACGCGCTGCCAACTTCCATCGCCTTGATTGAACCTCTAAATTGTTTTCAAGCGCAACTAATATCAAAAATTTCAATTTGGTAGTTTTAACGTTCTTGTGATATAGAGTCACTGAAAGTGTTAATTTTGGCTTCAAATAAATGAATTCAAGTATACTGTTATGGATTAAAATACGCTTTTACATGGATTAGCGAACATTTTTATAGGTTGAACCATAGTTTTGTGAATTAAAAATCTCGTTGTGCAAATTTCTACATTAAAGCCAACAGTGCTGAGATTACTAGGTAATTAAGCAAATTATGGACAATATCGACAAATTGCTAGTGGAAATTGTTGTGATCATTCTCTGTTCTCATTTAAAATGTTTGTCGAAGAGTTTCCGTTGATGTGAAATTGAATGATGTGAAATTTACATTTGCAGGCGTTCGTTATTTTAAAACATCATCTGCCTTCTATTCGCTCGAATGCAAAGCGAGTTTCAAAACTGAAGATCCTTAAAGCTGCTATTAATTACATTTATGCACTCACTGATATCCTACAGGTAAATAACTTTTCTCGATGCCGTGAAGATTCACTTATAAACATTTAAATTGCGAATTTTATAGAGGAACATCCAGCCTAGTTGAAGAAGAACTTATTTTATTACTTCTGGTACCATCTCGATCCCCAAAGGTTACAGATTTCCCAAGTCTCGATGAGGCTCATTTAGGGAAAGAGCTTTTGTTCAGGCAGGGAGTAGGTTTTGCAAAATTTTGCGCGCTGCAATAACTGCATGCAACATTTGATACAGTCGCAGACTAAATGTGCTGCTAAAGCAGTGCTTACATACAACAGCATAATTAGGCATTATGGTACATACAGCAACAGTAGGACATCAGTACTTTTCCATTCTTTGTGGTAGAAACAGCGCTAACAAAGCGGAAGAGTTTGCATCCTTGCTCGTGTAAATCAGGATTCGAAATGATGCAGTATCTGTATATAAAACTGCATATGCGTGCATGAGTAATTTTAGGTCATCTATGTGAGTTTTCTTCAGTGCAATGTCATAGGCGTTCAAGTCTTAGCAAACAAATTTCGAGGTCAATTTGGCCCTTGCAGTTCGCAGAAGTCTCATTTGCAATCCATCATGCCAGTATACACCTGAGCAGCAGTTCATGACAAGCGTTGCAACAAATTCCTGGCAGATGGCTGAAATTCGTTCATCCATCCACAAAGGCAGGATTACCAGTCTTTTCTGAGTGTTCTTATGCTTCCATCCATAGCACTTTGCAGTAAAGTCATCGCATGGTTAGCTTAGAAGAAATGAGGGCATATCTGTACTGTGGTCCACATGTCTGCAATGAAGGAAACCCTTGTGTTCAGAGGGAAACGAATTTCTGCTGTAGAAGCAAAATGAAATAATTGTTTTAAGGACCTGAACTACCAGCTCTAAAAAAGTTATAGGCATTTAAGGATGGAGAAATTTTACACCTGCTCTACATTTTACATCGGTCCGGTCGCGAAAAAAACGAATCACTTATAGAAGATTTGTTTCAACCATCTGGTCGATTAAAACACGGAGGTGTTTTTTGTATATTTATTGTTCTGTGGCAGTCATTAAAATTATTGATCTGTCAAAGCTAATTCAAAAGCGCATACTGTGCTAGCTACTTTGGCATGCCTGTCCGCCTTTGTTTTCTTATATCCCGACTGAGGGGAGGTGAAAATAGGACCGGTGTGAAATGCATGTAAATCTTCCTGATACTTTTAATATGTTCACAACCCTTTAAACTGACAGATCAATTTGAAATATGTTATAGCAGTTCACCTATGCTATATTACATGCAAGCAAGTTTCTAGTTCCAGTGATTCCTGAGCTTAAGCTACTGAATAGATCGACACCTACATATGTTGCTGTTATGTTCTTCGCAGATGCAACTTGGATAAATCGCATAGGTGGAAAAGCTAGCCAGAGAAAGTGAATGACATACGCGATTCGAATTGCGCTCATCAAGCAATCCATTTCATAAATTGAGAGGAAATAATAAAACATCCCCCAATGAGGCATTCATATTTTAGTTTGCCTGGTCACTCACATAGCTTTGCATCAGATCATCGTTTGCCGACTCGACTGCTGCAGACTCTTGCTCGATTTATTGCAACTTTTGTACTTTTACGCTGCGGACATGTAAATTTTAATACCCTTTTAACTGCCAGTAGCTTCATTGGAAGTCGCTGCATCGATCTAATAGGCCAGCGAATGTTGTGCAGTTTGGGCGTTCAAGCTACCAAGTAAGCAGATATGCATAACGACATAATGCGCATTGCAAATTTACAAAGCACATAAAAACACTGTCACATCGCCGGTCACTGCATATTCCTGTACCGCTTCGACGGCATTTCTATAGATGATTACTCTTGAACCGAACTATTCGATAATAGAGCGATAAATACAAGTTGCATGTTTTAAGCGTCACATAAATAACGATAGACCATTGGAGAAAACACGTAGAAGAATATAGAATGTTGAGCGTATTGACAAAACTTTATGCGCCTACCTTGAACATTTGACATATTAAGGCTGAGAGGAAGAGGAATGAATATAAACTTAGCAACGTGGTGAAAGGCATGATGATCTTATAATCAGGGAAGTTCGCATCAATGTTCATTTAGAAAGATTTGCTGTCGTAGTTTATTGCTGCGATATTAATTTGAATTTTTAAATTCATAGCAAAAGAAAGTCAATTTGAATAAATTATTCAATCAAATATGGAAATTTTGAAAATAAAAGAAGAAATGAAGCTCAGATAGACAATGTTTTAAGTTCCACTAATTTCATTTCATTTGCCCTCAGGCTGTGCATTTGGCGATCAAAACGAACGAATAATAGTCTATTCATGGATATAGCGTTCCTAGTTCGCAAGGATCGCTTGAATTATGAGCAAGCTGAAAAGTAGATGAAATTATCTGAGTGGGATACATTCCATTGCAATAGTACTTTTTAGGTCTGATCTATTATCTCAACAAATAAATCTTTATATACAATGAAATCTTGCAGGCAAACGATAGGTCTTTTAGAAATTTTCACTCATTGCCTTAAATAGCTTGATATTTACGAATAATCTCTGCGGTCGAGGGATACGGCTTGCATTGGCATAACCTAAGAATACAGGATGGGATGAAAAAATCAAAATTTCATATCATTTTCTTAAGCGCATGCAAATGAACTTGAGCATATTCAATGGTAAACGATATTCAACAAGAGAACGAAAAAGGTGAGTGGTTTTCCAATTTGGAGATTAGCAAAGAGATAAAGACAGCATTTTGCTTGCGTGCTACTGATAAATTAACTTCAAGCCATAATCGCTCAAAGAATCGAAATTATTGTTTAAACCACGAAAATAATACCCTTACACATACATCATTTCATAAAAAAAAATTCAAAGTAGTATGTACTTATGAAAGGCAATCATCTAACGGTTGTTTATTACTTAATCTTTTATTGACATATCGCAGCTTCTTTGAACATAACCATAGAAAACAGTATATCAATTATACGGCTGGGAATGATATGCTACCTAACCTTTCCGCTCTTGTTCTCCGGGGGGGGGGGGGAGGAAGGCCATTGCTCCATTCTACGAACAAAATACATGCTTTAAGTAATTACTGCATAAACAACGAACAACACTGCAATATATCAGTAGGAAAATTAAAGAAAGAGAATGTACATACAAATGCAGCAACATTCAAAGGAAACAAAATAGTTGGACACATTCACATAAATAAGTCTTAAATGAAATGCATGTCGAAAGGTGCAACTCGATTCGATTCATAAAACTAGACACCTCTTTGGCCTCAAAAACTTCCTAATGGTTGTTTCAAACTTGGACAGCTATATATTGAAAGTTGTTGAATATACTGCTCAATATGTAAGTTTCACATGTGAAGTGCAAACCGTGTGTATATATAAAAACATCTGTCCAAGACTTTCATAGCTCAGCAAATGGTAACTTTGTTTTCATGAGGGAGTTTACGCATCTTATGAAAGGCAACAGAATCGAATTGAATAGGCAGTACTCTAATGAGTGTAATATAATAACCCATGAGATTTTGGAAAGATACTGCGGAAAGCAAAGTTAATGAGCTGTTTTTTAGCTTTTTAAATACGTTAGATATAAGGGTGCAAAGCAATATTCAGCGACAGGGCGATAACACACAGTGCTTGTTGTATGATTATGCTCCAAACACTTGCGCTGTAACCTAAGCATAACAAAATTGATAACCCTAAGGGTTTTGGCTAAAAGTTACGAACAATCCAGGTGCCAGTCATAATTGCAACAAATTTTTATGCAGAAATCTCGAACGCCATGATATCGATTCCGCTGCAACTATGTTTTATCGATAATTTGTTTTGTTAGAGCTTTAACTTATTCTGTTTACAGTTTTAACCTGTTGTTTTGTTGAGAATTGTAGCTTTAGCAGATGATGTTAGCCAGATTTAATTTTCCTTTCAAATTTTTTTGCTGTTATATTTATCCACGTCGCCTTCTAGGAGAAATCACCGTAGAGAGAGAGAGCAGATATCGTTCCTCTTCTCCCAGTCGGTAAAAGTTAATGGTGATGGAAACGATCCTATTCGCTACCAACCAAACATACCGTAACACTCTCTCTTGGTGTTGGTCACCTCCCAAGCATAACCACCTACTAATGAAATACAATATTGAAATGCATTTTTTGACATACTGAAATGAGGAGAATGCTTGCAAACATAATTGTGATTATTAATTTACACTCACTCTAACCAATCACACCAATAGTTACCATCAATCTTCTCTCTAGTAATGTCTTCAATACTTCTCAATTTTTCAATGTATATGTCGATCGCCTCATATCAATGTCTGTGTCACCGCTGAACTAATATCAAACTAGTGCATTAGAAATATGAGAATGGTTAATTACAAACGTTTTCTTTGATTTACAATTTTTAACTAAGCTTTTAATGTATATCGCTGAGGCATTTAAATATTACAAAAGAATGTGTAGAATCGAATAATATTTGAAACAAGAAATCAAAACAATAATTATTAATCCTATGTGTAAATCACACAAAAAAGTACTTGGCGATGAAACCACGATGCAAAAAACACGCAGGCAAACGAATTTCTTATTCTGAAAAAAAAAAAGTATACTTCAACTTCTCAGACATATATCATATAACCACATCAATATACTCATATTATGTTTATTTATCGACATATTTTACTAACAAAATTAAAATAAATTCTTAACAACATATTATTCCAATATTACTACGTCATAAAAATGAATAAATATTTTAACGAATATGAACATGATGAAGAGTAATTGATGAATGATGGCGATAAGGAATTGCAGCGTGAATCTGAAGCAAGAAGGAAAGAGAAATAATAAAGCACTCATTCATACTGGTTGAAAAGCACAAATGATCTCATATTTTCTAGATGTTTAGATGTGGTAGACGATTTCTTATGTAAAACAAGCAGCTCAAATTGATCGCTTTTGCGATTAAATTTTGCATTCATTTAATATGAAAATTATTAGTTTCAAAACATCTAAAGCGCACTTAGAGATTGGAAGAAGCTGAAATTTTTTCCGATTATATTATGCGATAAACAAATTACATTGTATCGATTACAATTATCAGCAATGTGAAATTTTGTGCAGGAAGGGTGATATTAACTCAATATTATTCTGCCACATTCTTATAACATCCTTTATATTCAACAAAAACCACCAATTACAAGTGTTCCTTGCTTAAGCATTTTTTGGTTAAAAGGAAGAAATTTGATAAATTATATGTAAATGTCGAATTGGAAAAAAGGCCCAATTATGGCAATAGATGTTCGAAAATCAGTTATTTTCATGGAAGGAATGAGCGTTGATGTGGTCGTGTGTATGGGTCTGTCTCTGTCCGAGCCTGCATATGTATGCATGTGTAAGTTGATATCTGTACAGGTGTGTGCATGAGGAATAAGGCACTGCTACGTGACGTCATACTTTTCTTATAAACATGTGTGCAGCGTTATCAGTGGCACAACATTCGCCGTAAAAGAACAATGAAATAGGTTCAGCTATAAAGAGAACGTATCCTTAAAGCAGTTACAATAGACTTCACTGATTGATTTTTTTTGAATATTTTTGCAGCGAATATTGAAGTTAGCATATCTTATGAAGTTAGTAGAATTGCGAAATGATAATGGAAAGTAGATTTGCTTCAACGAAGTAAACAATGGTGGATACGTTCAAAAATTCATCTAATTACATGTAACTGAATGGAAATAAGCGCGACAGCTAAGGAATATTCCATTCAAGTAATATACCAGATAATGAAATAGTAAACCCAATAAAAGAGAAAATGAACCAAAGTCTCATGAAAAATAAACATCTCATGCCAGTGCGAGTCGTTTTAATGGCCCGCTTCTTCTTCTTTGGTGTGCTCTTTGCTACTGAAGTCGGTGAGATTGTTGGAGGAACACTTTCACTGAAGCTGCTTTGTCCACTCTCGAATGGTGACTTTGTGATCGAAAATACTGCAAAAAAAAAATGTGCAAGTGCAAAAGTTGCTACTTATTTACATCTTTGTTTCACTACGGCAAAGTAGAATGAGGCGAGCGAAGAAAGGGGATGGAAAGGGCGATAATGTTGATGTAGAGGTCGCATACCGACAACCCTCTACTTTTTTGCACATGTGATGACGCCGCGCATCCTTCCATCACCCTATTCCACTCTGTAAGAGGTTATAATGCAAACTGTAACAATTCACATAAAATGCATTCAAATAATCCGTCAATAATACGACGCTGCGACAAATTCTCTACGAGAAAGTGGACATCAAATGACAGCAACATAAAGAAATATGATGCTATAAGCGAATGAATGCATACAAGAAAGGTCGTAGTTAGCTCCAGTGATATTGAGTGATTAGTAGTTATTGATAAATTTAGTCATGAATAAACACTGGCAAAAATGATATCGCTAACAAAACGGTTAAATTTTTACTATATTCATTATAAGTTAATGTAAGAGACTGTTGCAAGACAAAAAGCTTGATGATAAACTCCGTGATCGACTAGTTGCAATATATACATTAGTCTGTCTTAAATATCTAAGAGCATATATCGTAGCAACTAAAAAATGAACTCGACAGGTACAATACTCGCTACTTAAAGCCACCTTATAGAACGTACGTTGTAGAGACGATAGAAGCTTGATTTTAATTTTCGGAGCCTGATTTTAAGGAGTAATACTTGTCATTTTTAGAGGTAACAAAATGAATGTGTGTCACTGGTATTTCATAATCAATTCTAGTTGTAACAAGTAGATGATAATATATACAAAAAAGCGTCGGAATTTCTCGACATTATTACAAGAAAGTATCCACTTCGTTGATTTTTTCAGAATGAAAATGAAAGTTGATGATTTCCTCTAGCACCTAGTTCAAATATTGCAACACCTGGCGTCGCTGCCTTTCGTGATTCCCTTACGTTGGATAGTGCGAGTTGCAAATTTTTGCAGTTACAATTATCTATGCCCATACATATTAATAACTAATTGTATAGCTATACAAGTTACTAGTAATTTCCCTGCACATGGCCATATATAGCAGGCACATTTACGAGTGAAGAAAAGATTCACATGCCGTTGAATGAGTAACTTTACTTCACTAGATGAAAGCCATCGTATTTCTAAACTCGTCATAGTACTTAATGAGTTAAAGAAGGCAGAAAAGCGATTTCATTCATTCCCACGCTGCTTCCAAAGTTTCAGCAGCCAAATAAACTAAACTGTTCCATTTTTAAGGTAAAAGGATTTAATAAATAACGAATTACTCCTTCTTCCTCGTACAAGATGGGAAGAGGAAGGCCGATAGTAAATTAAGCACCTAACTAACAGCTAAAAGCTATGAAAACAAGATTAATGCCACAAAGAGTTAAAATAAATGACTCTACTTCTTTTTATAGCGATCTGAAGAGATTTATCGATCAGCTTTTAGGAAAACTTAGTCATTTTTCCCACCAATGTGGAGATTTAATGGAGGCAAAGGTAACTAATTTTCCATATGTTTAGAGGGCAACCTCGTTTATATAATGCGAAATTTTATTTTTACAAAGACGAAAACTTGAAAGCAGTGAATAACCTGCAAATTTTCGAGCGGATCTTAAGGGAGGATATAAAGGACTCAATGATAATGAATCGTGCGGCGAAACCGTTGCAAATTCCTCCTCAGTGCAACACTGCATTAGCTGCAATAATCTCAACTGTTTCAGCGAAATACCGCCGATTTAACATTTAAATGATCTTTACTTACAGCGTTTATAGCAGATTTCCCTTCGTAACGCTAACGAGGGGATTTCCGTCATCCTTCTCAAAACTCTATGAAAAAAATCTGTGCATGATTTATTGAAGTTAATACTGTGTACTACATAGATATACTTTACCATTATGCTTTCTAAATTTCCCTCTATAAGTGCTAACATCATGATGCACATAGTAGCATATGGTATATATATATATATATATATATATATATATATATATATATATATATATATATATATATATATATATATATATATATATATATATATATATATATATATATATATATATATATATATATATATATATATATATATATATATATATATAGGCTGCCCCAGAAGTAGCAGTGTGCTGTTTACAGAGATGTAACTCTGCGAACTTGACTCTTTTTGGAAAATCAAGAAAAAAATTTATTTGAAGGCAATGATGATAATTTAAATTACAATAAGTTCTGACCAGTGGAGTTCCGCCTGGATATCATGGAGCTCAACGCACCTTTTCAGCCTAAAATTTGAGATTTCCTTTCTTCTGATTTGCTACATCGCAGCCGTCCCTCCGAGGTGCATCCTCAACAATACCTGTCACTTCAAAAATAACGATAGCAGTCTTGATCAACCTGAAGCCCGCCGATGGTATGTGCTCAGGTCACTGTTTGGCAACCTCGGCGAAGTTCTCATAGATTTATAATAAAGATTCGCCATCGAAATGCGTTACTGCAGTGAGCGTCTGGTAAACTGAATTCATCACAGAAGTTAACTGGGGTGTCCCTAATGGCTGCGTGTGGGGAACGGCCGGCAGATACCTCGCCCAGCTGCGGCAGTATCGAATAATCAGCCGCGGACGTAGCTGGGTTTGGTGACGGCAGATCAATCCTTAAAATGTAATCATAGATGCCAAAGGACGACCTTGTGACCTGTGAGTACTGTCCCCCGAAGAAGGTTGCTGCCCCTTCAGCCTTGAAGACTTTCCCCGCTTGGAAAAAGTGAGAAGAGCATACTTCGAGATCGAAGCAGGACTTCCGGACCCCCAACGGAAGGTCACTCATATGGCAGATGCACTAATAAGATAGAGCTAGCAAACCAGGTGGATATATATATATATATATGTATATATATGTATATGTATAATAAAAGGACGTGCGGTTATGAATCATTACCTAGGGAATAAGGGGCAGTTGAAATTCGTATGCTGCATAAAACTCCTGTACCAAGGAGATATATAAAATTCTAAAAAAGGTTTTGCGTTCTGTTCGCATATCATCATAACAGTTCATTAAGAAATACGGTACAATGAACAAACTTCAGCAATACTTTTCAAAGAACTAACGAGCAATATAAAAACCAAACTACATGCATACCTCAACTAATGTATGCATAAAACGACATGCGATACAGCAAATGGTAAATTTTCAACAGTATCACATAGGATCAAAAGACATCAAATGTGTACATTTTGCCTTGGAATGAGAAAAGAGAATTGTTTATATCAAGAAAATTCAATTCTAAAATTGTTGTTTGGATTACTTGAAAATAAGTTAATTGTCCATGCGAAGAAGCTGAAGTCTTCCAGAAGAGGGGTGATTTCAAAACAATATTTTTAATTATTGCTGTTTATTCAGCACTAACAAGTGTTTCGAGACAACATTTCTGGAGCCTTTGTCATGATGTATTTTTTCCAACTTTTCTATCACTTAGTTTGGTATTTGCAAATCTTGAATACTTGTTTCGTCTTCCTATAAAATTTATTTCTTCCAGGTGATACCAAGTATGATCACTTTATATTATCACTAGGGCTAGAAATAAGGTTTGATCTATCAACACTTTTTTGTTGATAAAAAAATTAATTTCTGTAAAACTGGCTAAAAAATCATTTTACATCCAACCAATAAGGGTTGAAACAAAAGATAGAAAACTCTTCTCTACCTTGAAAGGTTTGGGATTACTTCTGCAAATTATCTTATCAATCTTGCGGGCATTTAGCATTCTTTGCCAATAAAATTTCTCGTTAGCAATACAAAATCCAAAGATGCAGGCAAATATCTTGCTATACACATATTCAGAATATTTCTGCCAATTATATTGATGGTCGATGCGAAAACTTTTTTGGTTAAAAGATAAATATTTAATTACTTCATTTAAATATTACATAACTACTGAAAAGAGAGGTGTCGCGACTGCGCGCGAATAAATAAATTTGAATGTTAAATAAAGCTGAGCTGCAGAGTTATTTATTGTAGAAGTGAGTGGGTGATGGTGAAATCAAGGCAAGCGGGGTTGGGGATATTCACTGATCATAAAAGTGGATATGCACATTGGGTTGCTGATATAAACGTCGTAAAAGCTTTTAAGCATGTCGGATGAGGGCAAATGAACAAATGGAGTTGAGTTTGTTGACGGGTCACTCAGATATGTTTTCGCACAAAAAGCGGAATGCATCTGCGAAGCCACAAAGAGGGCATGTTAGTGCTTTGTCTTCAATAAACGCACAAAGACGCCAAAATAGCATAAACCATCGTAAAAATTATTACGCTCGTCTAATTAAGGCAAATGGACATCGTAAAAGCTGTTATGCACATCGAATTAGTGAATAAACAACTTCTGGGGTCAGCCACAAAGAAGAGGCACAATAAGTATCAGAAGTATCAACGAAAAGGCTATATAAGTGAACCCCCAAAGTTTCGGCAACTATTGTACAGTGAGTGTCGTCGATCGGGACTGCGCCTCCAACGGATTTTCTGTTTATATCTGTTATTCCTTGTCATCTTGTAGTTGTGTACTTGCCCAGTGGTATGTGCCTGCGCAACAAACATGCGTGTTTTAAGTCACTTTAAGTCTCTGATAATTGATTCTTCGTCGCGTTTTGATTGTTTGTACATGTGAATAAAGGTTTAGTTACCCAAGTTTGAGATGTGGTTCACACAGCAGTGGTGAGGTGCACAAGTCGGTTGCACTAGCTGAATCTGATATTGACATTATGAGGGGAGCCACCTCAACGTGAATTAAATTTTCCTGGGTAACGGACAGAAACCAAAAGGTGATCATCGGCGGTCGCAAACGGGAGTTCAGTAGTCGGGAGCGTCGACTCTAGCGGTGATCGTGGTTGGATCAACGCCAGTGGGCGAAGAAGGCAAGGCGACGGTGGATCAGCAACACCACGCATCAACTCGGAGCTGACTGAAGCGGAAAGCGAGCCGCGGTTCAGTCGAGACTAACAACAAAGGAACGTAGGCTCAATTTTTTATAGTGATTTTCTCGCTTTTATTTATTTATATGTTCACGAATCTTTGGGGACAAACTATATCCTATTTTTTATTGTTGACCACCTTCGTACATAATAATGTACACAACCAACCCAACAACGGGAGACAGGGAAAGGACAAGAGTGGTGGTCAATACAAGAGGAGTAAGGAAGAAATGATGAATTTCGCGGTACATAAATTTAAGAAAACATGCATTAAATGCACAGCTGCATTAAAAACAATTCGAGCAAATATCTAAACGTTCCCCTCAGTCAAGCACATATCATACAGTAGAATGAAAGAAACTATATATGACCACAATCACACAAAATTAAGTCACGAAAACGCTAAATCACAGCATTTTTTCTGCTTAGATCTCAACTAAATTTTATCGGTTTGTGTTTTTTTGTGAATGATCTTCTAAAACCCTTAATTTTCGAAGATATAGTGTAAGAATGCTACGTCCATGAGCTACAGAAATGGAAATTTTGGAAAAATAACGCTTATTTTCGCAGAAATGACTTTCAATTCTTACAAATTACCCAATATCGCGGGATGTTCACAAATTGAAAAGGAATGGGAACCTTACTAATGGTTAAACCTAACTCACAGGTATGTAGTATATTCTTGAAAGCCTATAACATGATATTCAGGCAGATGGCAATTCTTATCGCTTGCTTTATTTGTAAACAAGACGAAGACAGCTGAAAAAGGTAAAGCGGACTATTTACCCTTTTTTCATGTTTGGTATCAATCACGCCATTCTTCGATTTTTCTGCTTTTCTTTCGCGACCTGAACTTTCACGATAGAAAATCAATGCATAAATTATGGATTTCATCTGAGCACCAACAACATATCAAGAATATCATCTGACCACCAACAGCATATCACAGATATTACTTAGTTTCCCCAAAAATCAAAATTTTTTTCTTGGCAAATTTCCAAATTTGTTCAATCTTTGCGAAGCAAATAAATTCATAATTATCTCAGTGAAAATCATTTTCCCTAATCGTTTTGGAAATTCGGAGTCAAAATTAAAAAACTTTGTTCGTGATGATATTTTGCTAACATCATTTTGCACGTGCATTTCACTGTTTTCAAGTGTTCGTCTGCGAAGATGATTTGAAGTAGTCGATTTTTCACGCATTTTATTGTGGGCAATTTTTCTCATCAATGATGTGCCAAGCATTCCTGTTGATAAGTTTCCAGTTAGAGGATAGAATTGAAAACTTCCATGGTAACATATAACGAAGGAAATCTCGATGCGACCGGCAAGTGTTACTCAGACTAATAAGTTAGCTGCTTTCCGGACGGATTCGCATTTTGTGAACAATGCGCTTAATGAAATAATAATATTTGCAATATTAACAACCAAAAAAAAAGAGCTAGCAAGCAATTCTGCAATAGTTGACTCAATTAGAGCATTGCCAGAAAACGAAGAGTCATGAGTTCGGATCTAGTTTGCAGATCCACTTCCCCTCGCCACCACATCAGAGCGACGTTAAATTGGAATCAATCTCAGATGTTCACCAAGTAATGATGATGTTGTGAAAAAGCTGGAATATGATTTGAAATATAGAATGGTTAGATAAGAAGTCAACGACACGGAACTGTTAGAAAAAATGCAATTCATCGCTGTTCGACAGACCTTTTGCATAAATTTTCGGAAACTCTATGGAATAACGTTTGGTTAGGCAGTACTTTATTTATTCGATCAGTCTGCCTTATGAGTGTAGTGTCAAAAGATAATTAAATGCATTTCATTTATAAATTATACCTTTACATTTACTTTTTAAATAACCTAGAACAGGTTTTGTCGACGTAGAGAAAGATCACATATACCGAGTCTGTCATGATATCTTCCCTGAAATGTGAACTCAACGAGAGATAGTAACCACTGAAACTCGTCTGGACTTTTTTCGGCTTTTTGATTGCAGTCGGAGCCCGATTCTTGCCGAGTGCTTTTGATTTGTAGGCGACCGGCATCTTTAAGATTCATTCGCTTGCAACACAAAATTGGTTCTCGCATTGCGCGTCTATGGTAACCAGTCGATAGTTCGGAATGTATTCCGTTTCAACCATTTTTCGGCTACGACTCATTCCGTTCGATCATTTACGAGTTTGGCTTTGTTCTCTTACCAGTTTTACCAAATGCTGGTCAACTGCCTAATTTCCGATGATGGTCACTTACCAGCGCAAAATTGCAAGCAGCAGATGCAAAGCTGGAAGCAACTTAGAAAGGGATCAGAAAACAAAGTATCTTTTGAAATCACAACATCGAAGAAGCCCACCATTTCTTCCGCTGCCATTAGGCTTCGCGTTAACCCCTCCCCCTCTATTCCCTTCCACCAACCTTTATTATTCTTTTTTAGTGTCGCGGCTAAGCGCGAATGAGTGAATGTGTAGGAATGAATAAATTAAAAGTTGATTTAAGCTGCAAAAAATTAGTTTTGCAGAAGTGAGAAAGTGATGAGAAAAACAAGGGAAACAAAAGTTGAGGTTGTTGTCTGTCAGATAAATTATGCAGAAAAAAGAGAAGCGAGCGGCACAAGTGCCACAAAGAGGAATTGTTGGCGTTTTGTCTTCAAAGCGCGCGTGATGCCACAAAGTCACCATAAATACATCGCAAAAGTTGTTATGAGCAGCGAATTAGCGCAAACGGATTATCAAAGTGAGGTTGTTGACTGGCCACTCAGAATTGTTATGCTCAAAAAAGGGAAGGCATGTGTGACTGGCACAAAGACGGCATGTGAGCGCTTTGCCTTCAAGAAGCGCATGAAGACGCCAAGTTGCCATAAGCATATCATAAAAGTTAGCGCATACCAAATTACACACCAAATTAGCCCATAAACAACTTTTCGGGTCAAGCCACCACACAAAGCAGAGGCGGGCCATAATTATCAGAAGGTGTCAACAAGGAGGCTATATAAGCAAAACCCCGAGGTTTCGGAAACTGTTGTACAATGAGTGACGTGGATCGATGTTGCGCCTTCAATGTTTTTTCTTACATGTGTGTTCCCTGTCGTATAGTGGTGAGCCAGCCCCAGTGTCATGCTATTTCGGGTCTAGTAATTGTGCGTGATTATAATGCATTATAGTATCACATATGTCTCCGATAATTATGCATGAGTTTTGTGCATCACGCCTTAATCCATTACTGTATTATGTGCGTCTTTGATAATTAAGTGTTTCTTCGTCGCGTTTTACATGTTTAAATGCAGATGAAGGTTTAGTTACCCAAGTTTAAGATGTGGTTCACACAGCAGTGGTGAGGTGCACAAGTCGGTTGGACCAGAAGAATCTGATATTGGTATTCTAAGACGAACCATCTCAACGTGAATTGTATATTCTTGGATAACTGACGGAACCAAAAGGCGATCATTGGCGAGCGGAAGTCGTCAATAATAGGAGTAGCGCGACAACTAGGGTGGTCGCAGACGAGAATTCAGTGGTCGGGTGCGTCGACTCCAGCGGTGATCGTGATTGGATCAACGCCAGTGGGCAAAAGAGACAAAGTGACGGTGGATCAGGAACGCCACGCGTCAACTCGGAACTGACTAAAGCAGACACCAAGAAACGAGCCGCAGTTCAGTCGAGAACGAACAACAGGAACGTAGGCCAATTTGTTAACCAATAATTTTCCTTGTTTTATTCATTTCTATTGTTTGTTCACGAATCTTTGGGGATAAACTACTGTCCTATATAATGTAATTGTTGACCACCTTTACACATCATCACACACATACACACATACACACTACACACACCGATCAACAAAAAAGGGTGGTCAGTACATTGAGAGTGAATAAAATTTCACACTTTGTATGGGATTATACGGTAATTCAAAATGAGCTCATCATTATTCGTTAAGTATTTAACTCACTTTTGCGTATGGGTTTACTTTTTGATGTCTTCCGTAAGAAGCGTCCTCCTCGGAATGACTCTTCTTGCGCTTAAAATAGAAGTTGAAGAAATATTTTTCCGTTACTCAGATATTAACTTTTTTGATCGATTATCGCAGTAATGAAATTTCCAGCTATTATATTTTTTATACTTTTCTAGAATATTATAGGAAGCGATAAAGAATAGAAAGAATTCAGCGGCCAAGAATTCTGCATGGCTCTAACTACTACAAAATGTTTCATGATTTGAACGAAATTTCCATTTGATCCTAACTTGAGAACGTGATGAGCAGTATGACATTTAAAAAAACCACTCAAAAACTTAAATGTTCAAATTTTGAGAAAGAAATAGACGATGCGAAGAAAATTTTCGAGCTTATAATGAATTCAGTGGACACATTTGGTGTCGAATTCGTTAAAATTACTTCTAAAAGAGATTATGAAAATGATAAGATTTAATAACAGCCAAAAATGAGCGATCAATTGCAAAGGTTACTGCATATGTAACTTTGTTGGCATAGCAACTATGGGCCAAGTTTTAATTCATGAGCATCAAACGAACGAAGAGACAAGCAGACGGGCGGACAAGCACGGAGAAAAGCATGGCGCAACTGTTGCATGATATATACATGAAAAATATTGAATAAATTATGGATCTTTCATGGAAGGCGCACGGTAGCACTGAAAGGAAAAGCGTATTTTTTAATTTTATTCTCCCTTGTTTTTATTGTCGATGCTAAGCAGAATTATATATGTTCAAAATATATCCACGCCAATAATTGGTTATTACTGCTGAAATTTTTCTTATGTACCGGACCGAGTCTAGAATAATTCTTTATTTTTTCTTCAATTCTTTTTTCTCAGCTCATTTCAGAACCATTCAGCGTGCATGATTTCCAAAAGATCATATAAAATAAGCAACAATCCCTATTATTCAGCAGCATAGTGAACTATATACATCGTTTCGATTGCGTATATAACATTTTTTGCTAACATTTGGAAAAAATCATGATTTTATTCGTCTGAAGAGAGCTAATAAACAAAATCTATAACGTGATTTTGTGCACAATATTTCTTCCTCTTTTCCTTAATCTTAAAAAAAAAAAAACAGAAGATCGTTATTTTCTCGAGTCCAAGAAAAAGCTCTTCAACGATAACTTTCATGGGAATTTTTCGGATCCGATTTTTTTTTTTGCCAGTTTGTGTATAAATTCGCAGTCTTGTAATCTTTCCCTTGCTCAGCGAATCCAGAAATGATAAAGTAGGGAAACATGTCTATTTTTATTCAGCTGTCAAAGTTTTTCATAGGTCAGTCGGCCTAGGTCTTCATTCTGTTGGTATGGATTTGGCTGAAACTGATGTGAAAGCACATGATTATGGTGTTTGGAAGCTAAATGGCATGAATTTCTTTACGTTTTCCACAAATTCTTTATGTCTTCATTACGTTTCGAAAAACTGAGCTCAAGCTGATAGGGAATATGGGTGCGATGGTGTGACGGACATTTTCTTCTGTAATATCTTGTATTCGGAACTACTCCGTAAAAATTATTGATAAAAGATATTCTGATATTCAGGTGAATGGAACAAGGGCTCCTATGCGTTGAGGTTTTTGCGTAATATAATTCGATCCAACTCGACGAGGCTAATCAACCATATATAATACATTTGTGTGGAACCATAGTTTTGCTCTCAAGCGATGTTTCAATTTTAGCCAAGCTATGAGAATTTTGAAACCGCTGATCTCACGTAAAGCATCCGTAGGTCAGGAAATAGGAAGTTACAATCTTCATCTACATGAAGGTGGCTCAGTTCCGGACACATGTGGATGTGCTTTCTTGCGCCCGCAGTGTGGTGCGTGCAAGCATGGGTTTAATGTCAGTGTTTAGTGACATTGATGCCGGATGCCTGCTCCATGGCTTGTATTTTTGTTCTTTGAGTCGAAAAACAGCAATTCCCTTTTCTGTGACGAAGTCGACAGCACTGACGGTCGATTCGCTAAGGGGTTAAACCTGACATATGGTCAACAGCATGTCGGTTCCGGCAACAACGGATGGCTGGGTGATTCTGATTGAAGTTGATGAGTGTTGTTTGCGCGAGTTGAGTGAGTGGTAATTTGCATAAGGAAATTTTCCTCACACTACCCTCGCAAAGAAAAAATTCGCCAGTTGGGTAAAATGTCCTCATTTTCAATTGTATGGGAATGGAAGCAGAGAGATGACACCCCCTATATGTGGGTACGAGGACCGAACGCATACCACTCATTACATTCTTATGTGAAGCAGCGGAAGAGGTGTAAGATGGGGGGGGGGGGAGGAGGGCACGAAGAGGTCAATGGATTTCATTTCTGATGGAGATTTCGGGTTTTTCTGAAAAGCGGATTACTTTCGCCTAGCCCTCGCAATGCGCTGCATCAGCTACCGAATGTTATATCTTCCCCACATGGTGTGGTTTCGATGCAAGAGAGAACGGAGGGTACGTGCAAAGATATACTAGGAAAAGACATAACTGGTAAAGGTGTGATCGTGTTGTAACGAAACAAACCCTATTCGTGTACTATCCAGAGAAATGTTAGTTCCTTAGAAATCAGAAAACTCGTGATGTTTTTGTTTTTGAAAGCCGAAAAGGAAGTGACTAAACTAGGAAAAGTTCCTTGAAAGTTTACAGAAAGAAATTTTTGAATAAAACCCAGTGGCGTGCACTGATTGCCCTCCAAACAGTTTACTGAACATTAATGTAAACATCACTTCATTTTGTCTAAACAACTTCAATTTCAACTACCGAAGTGCCATCAATTAAATCTACTTACTGGATGCGGTAAGCATAAATATTGGTGGTAGAGGACGTTTGCGTTTATGCTCTCGTCGACGTGATTTGCTTCGATGAATCGTCTCAAATGGTTGCGATCTTTGATCTCTAGGTTCCCAGGGTAATCGCCAAAGATCGTCGCTCTGATTAGTTGCCATTCTTCCCACCTTGCATTAGAATCGTAATTTTACCACACAATACTAAATTTAGCGCATTATGGCGGTGTAACTACACCCTAAATAATGTAAAGGTTTTTCTTAAATAGTCGAGCTACTACATTGGAAGGATACTGTTGCGATACTGTAATGGTGACATAATTGCAGAAACTTTGGGAGATAATGAAAAAGCATAAGAAGTCCTGAAGCTCGCTGACTTCGGAGCATGAACCATCCGTTACAACTGACATACTCACCCAGCCGATTCAGCGGTAAATTTGCTGTTTCCATTATAAAACTTTTCATATCCAGTGTAGAGATAGTCATTTCTCTTTTCTTTTTATCTTTAAAGGAATGCTTTCCCAAATTATTTTTCAAGCATAAAAATTATGAAATATGGGCATCTTTTCTTTAAATTAGCCACGTAGATTCGATAAGTTGCGTTTTCTTGCGACCAAAGGCGGTTGCAACAAAACGCTTTCCAAAAAAAGAAAAAACCACCAATTGCCACCGTACCTTCAATGATTAATGGCAAAAAACATTTCCCATCGCTTGACCGCCATAAGGCGGGTGGGTTAGAAAATTTTTATCAATCTTCAGAATACTGACGAATCCGTTGCGTAACCTTCCTAAAATCCGTAAAAGACGTGTGATATGTGGTAGGAATGCTAAAGCAGTTGATAGTAAAGTGAGAACGCGCCATATGCTACGCGCACTATAAAACAGTCGTGGTAATTCCATGGTCACCGATAACCAACTGCAATCCAAGATGCTCGCATACTATTTCTCAAAGGTTTTTATGGGAGACAATGATGTACTGCCCGGCTTCCTTGTTCGTTGCAAGAAGCATCTGGATTTTGTTGATGTAAGCACTGGCACAGTTCTGAAGGCTACTCGTAAACTCAGTAACAAGATTTCACTCATAGCAGATGGTATTTCATCAGTGTTTCTAAAACATATCCCACAAGCAATCTCGTGGGTGCTTAGCATGATTTTTCTGCTTTCCCCCCCCCCCTTGTTCACATTTTCGTCCTCTTTGGAAGCGTACGTTTGTTTCACCTTTGGTGAGGAAAATATCGGTCACATCGGTAGAAAGCTTTTGCCTCCGATAAGTCTGACCTCCTCAGTTTGCGAGGATTTTCGAAATAATCGTCAAAGATCCACTAATGAAGATATCTAAGCTCTGCCCAGTTCGGCTTCGTCCTTATTCAGTCTAGGGTATCGCAACTTACTTCGCGCTTAGGCGACTGGGTATCCTTGTTGAATAAGAGAGTTCAGACCGAAACTACGTATATTGATTATGCTAATCTAGCTCTTAAAGTGGTCTGTCATGAAAACCTGTCTTTGAAATTGGGAAAAATATGGCGTCGTTGGCTCTTTTCTAAGATAGGTCAGAAAACTCCCAAGTGGGTGAAGTTTTCAGGTTAGAATTGGAGACAGTTGCTTCTCTTTACATCTAACTCTTCTTATATGTCACAAAGAAATGTCTTGAATTCTGCCTTGTCCCTTATATACAGTGACGACGTCCCTGATAATATTCTGGGTAGTACCTAGCTCTTTGCTGAAGATCTCAAAATTTATTGTTAATTATATGATTTTGCCAACGACTTTCATATTCTGCAAAAGGACTTTGAAGCATTCGCTAACTGTGGAAATTATGGGAGTCAAATGTTTTATATGAAAATTGTCATGCAGTTCATATCAACTTTCGGTATGAATATCTTCTCAGGCTAGAAGGTGAGATTCTTCCTACTACAGGTGCTGTTCGTGATACTGGTATTATAATCAACTGGAAGCGTCACTGGAGGTTACGGTGTTCCACTATTGCCGAAAAGTCGTCAAAAATCGCGAACTATGTTCTCCCCGCTTTACATCACACTGTATTGCATAAGGCAGACCAGTCCGTTATAGATCAGTGAGAAGAGTGCGCCTTGCAAGATAAGTCGAAGGTCAAAAGTTTACAGGCAGAACAAATTACTGCCCAGCATGTTTTTTGAGGGTGACCTCAGATACGATAGGGAGGATTTAAGAGGTCAGCATGTTTTTATGTATTCATTCCATATTCTAGATTGTTCGTAAGCCCTGGTGCACTTATGTGGGGTTGCTGGAGCGCGTGAAGTGATCGGGGGCAGCATTAAGCTCGCAAGGTGTGAATACGGGGATCGTGCGACGATTGAAGGCATCTTTGTGAACGGGCTCCCTCTTGTTTGTCACTTTATTGTATACCTGTGATAAATTGTTCGCCTCATATCTATAAAGCAAGCAGTTTAGTTGACTGCAGCTCGACAGGAGTTGCAGATCCTCAAGGAGACCTGGACGACTAGTCCTTATCAATCCAGTTACACTACCATGCTGAAAATTTTTAACCTAAAATCACTGGAATATCGCAGGCTTAATTTTGACACAACTATTTGTTATGAAATTGTGTTCCGCTTCTACTATACAATGTTGTCAGAAATATTTCAGTTTGCTTCTCCCCTTATCAGACATGGACGTCACTTTCTGTTCGCCAAAAGGTGTTGCAGTACAAACAATGTTTTGCATAGTTCCCACTTTCGCACTATATTCTGGAAACTGCTTCCTGCCAATACCGTT
This sequence comes from Baylisascaris procyonis, assembly GCA_037389465.1. Classification (NCBI taxonomy): domain Eukaryota; kingdom Metazoa; phylum Nematoda; class Chromadorea; order Rhabditida; family Ascarididae; genus Baylisascaris; species Baylisascaris procyonis. The sequence goes on along the minus strand of JAZARR010000174.1, from coordinate 1,716,565 downwards.
AAGCGATCTAATCCTCCACCTTGCAAGAAGCAATTGAGTGATTTCCATCTACCGTTGCTTCTGCTCCAACTCTTCGCTTAATTGTAGCCTGACAAGCGTTTTGCACCTTGCTGTTAATACTCATATACTTTTGAATGTTTACCCACTTCGGGACGTTGAAATAAATGAATGAGTAAGTGAATAAGAAAGGAGATCAGTGAATGAATGAATAAGACCCGACCTGCCGCTTTCAAATTTTAAACTAAGAATGACATTGCGCAATGTGTTTAATGGTTGCATCGGATGTAAATTAACGATTGCTCTCGTAAAAATGTAAACTAGAGGCTAATAGACCTGAATGCAGATCTAAAAAAAATCTAGAAACTAACCACCAGATTGCAAATTTTATCGAATGGTCGATGTGACATTCATTCGAACAAGCCCAGAATCTTTTCAGAATAGTGGAATAATTCGATGGTTTGTATTATTTCAGTATATTTTCGCTGTTCCCAACCTGATGACCGAGTCCTGCTCCGGTTGATTTGCTTCGGCATGAGCTCAGGGAGCAAAATTATGGACACTCATTACCGTGAACATGTCTTGACGACTGAAGTAACACCTCAATACCTTCTTTCTTTTTTTATCGGAGCGTTGAGCTGTTTAAAATGGTATGAAGTATACAGGGCAAATTTTATTCTCCATACCACAGGCAAGAGAACAAAAACGGTTCATTTGGTCTTACATAGCAGGCCGATCGTTTGAGGACACACATGCGACGGATTCTTTCGCAATTTAATAATAATGCACCACTTCAATCTGATGGACAGAACTCTTACGCTATATCCCCGAATCCGCCTTTCAGATAATTGCTTGTTGAGTAATTTTGGAAAGGATTTGCCTCTTGTGAAAATGGCAGAAGGTGTGTATTCATTTCGTGTACTTCAATATTTGTGGTTTTTAAATTACCGGTAGGTCAGACCATTTGATCAACCATGGTCTGAGCTACAGCCAGCATTTGATTTAAAATGTTCCGATTATTCCGTATCACAGTGGCGAGTATCCGTGCCTGTCATATGCGGGATCAGGGTCCCACTCCCGGGCGGGGAGTATTCTTGACAATATTCATTTACACAAACGATCTGATGAGGAATCTAAACCTCTCGGCAAGAAGAAGTAATCAATCCCCGGTAGTATGGCGATGGGTATCCGCACCTGTCACGTGCCAGACCGGGTTCGATTCCAGGCCGGGGAGTCCTTTTGGCAATATTCGTTCACCCGTCGATCCGACAAGGAATCTAATCTCATAGATAAGGTCACGAGCACTCAAGTCTTCGGAGTTACAGTGTTGAAAATCCGCGCCGGTCACGTGCGAGACAGGGTTCCACTCCCATATCGGGAGTGTTTTTGACAATATTCATTATTACAGTTCGATCTGATGAGGACTCACTGGCAAAGGAACATGTACTGAAGTCCTCGGCAGTACAGCGGTGAGTATCGACGCATGTCACGTGCGAGGCCCGGCTTAGATTAACGCCGGGAGTCTTTTTCACAACATTCGTTCACCCGTCGATCCGATATGGAATCTAAACTCATCCTGCAAGGCACGAGAACTCATGTCCTCGGAAGTATAGTGGTGAGTATCCGCGCCTGTCACGCGCGAGACCCGGGATCGATTCCCGGCTGGGAAGTCTTTTTGACAACATTCAAGTACCCTACGACCCGATAAGAAATCTAAAGTCGATGGCAAGGTCAGAAAACCTGTGTCCTCGGAAGTATAGTGGTGAGTATCCGCGCCTGTCACGTCCGAAACCCGGGTTCGATTCCCGGCCGGGGAGACTTTTTGAGAACATTCATGTACCCTACAACCCGATAAGAAATCTAAAGTCGATGGCAAGTTCAGAAAACCTGTGTCCTCGGTAATATAGTTGTGAGTATCCGCGCCTGTCACGTTCGAGACCCGGGTTCGATTAACGGCCGGGGTGTCTTTTTGAGAACATTCATTTACCCTTGGATCAGATAAGAAATCTAAAGTCGATGGAAAGTTCGGAAAACCTGTGTCCTCGGTAATATAGTGGTGAGTATCCGAGCCTGTCACTTGAGAGATCTGGGATCCATTCCCGGCTGGGAAGTCTTTTTGACAGCATTCATGTACCCGACGACCCGATAAGAAATCTAAAGTTGACGGCAAGTTCAGAAAACCTGTGTCCTCGGTAGTATAGTGGTTAGTATCCGCGCCTGTCACGTGCGAGACCCGGATTCGATTCGCGACCGGGGAGTCTTTTTGACAACATTCATTTACCGTTCGATGAGACAAGAAATCTTAAGTTGATGGCAAGCTCAGAAAACCTGTGTCCTCGGTAGTATTGTGGTGAGTATCCGGAGTGTCACGTGCGAGACCCGGGTTCGATTCCCGGCCGGGGTCTTTTTGAGAACATTCATTCGACGGTTGATCCGATAAGAAATCTAAAGTCGATGGCAAGTTCAGAAAACCTGTGTCCTCGGTAGTATGGCGGTGAGTATCACAGCCTGTCACGTGCGAGACGCGGGTTCCATTCCATTCCGGGGAGTGTTTTTACAACATTCATTGAGTCTTTGATCGGATAAGAAATCTAAAGTTGATGGCAAGCTCAGAAAACCTGTGTCCTCGGTAGTATTACGGTGAGTATCCGGGCCTGTCGGGTGCGACACCCGGGTCCAATTCCCGGCCGAGTAGTTTTCTTGACTACATTCATTCACCCTTTCATGCGATGAGAAATCTAAAGTTGATGCCAAGTTCAGAAAACCTGTGTCCTCGTTAGTATAGTGATGAGTATCCGCGCCTGTCACGTGCGAGACGTGGGTTCCATTCCCTTCCGGGGAGTGTTCTTACAACATTCATTTACCCTTCGATCAGAAAAGAAATCTAAAGTCGATGGAAAGTTCAGAAAACCTGTGTGCTCGGTAGTATGGAGGTGAGTATCCGCGCCTGTCACGTCCGAGACCCGGGTTCGATTCCCGGCCGGGGAGTCTTTTTGACAACGTTCATTTACCCTTCGATCAGACAAGAAATCTAAAGTCGATTTAAAGTTCAGAAAACCTGTGTCCTCGGTAGTATAGTGGTGAGTATCACAGCCTGTCACGTGCGAGACGCGGGTTCCATTCCATTCCGGGGCGTGTTTTTACAACATTCATTGAGTCTTTCATCGGATAAGAAATCTAAAGTTGATGGCAAGCTCAGAAAACCTGTGTCCTCGGTAGTATTACGGTGAGTATCCGCGCCTGTCGGGTGCGAGACCCGGGTCCAATTCCGGCCGAATAGTTTTCTTGACTACATTCATTCACGTTTTCATGCGGTGAGAAATATAAAGTTGATGGCAAGTTCAAAAAGCCTGTGTCCTCGGTAGTATAGTGGTGAGTATCCGCGCCTGTCACGTGCGAGACCCGGGTTCGATCCCCGGCCGGGGAGTCTCTTTGACAACATTCACTTACCCTTCGATCAGACAAGAAATCTAAAGACGATGGAAAGTTCAGAAAACCTGTGTCCTCGGTAGTATCGTGGTGAGTATCCGCGCCTGTCACGTGCGAGACCCGGGTTCGATTCCCGACCGGGGAGTCTTTTTGACAACATTCATTTGCCCTTCGATCAGACAAGAAATCTAAAGTTGATGGCAAGCTCAGAAAACCTGTGTCCTCGTTAGTATAGTGATGAGTATCCGCGCCTGTCACGCGCGAGACCCGGGTTCGATTGCCGGCCGGGGAGTCTTTTTGATAACATTCATTTACCCTTCGATCAGACAAGAAATCTAAAGACGATCTAAAGTTCAAAAAACCTGTGTCCTCGGTAGTATAGTTGTGAGTATCCGGAGTGTCACGTGCGAGACCCGGGTTCGATTCCAGGCCGGGGATTCTTTTTGACAACATTCATTTACCCTTCGATCAGAAAAGAAATCTAAACCCTATGGAAAGTTCAGAAAACCTGTGTGCTCGGTAGTATGGCGGTGAGTATCCGCGAGTTTCACGTGCGAGACCCGGGTTCGATTCCCGGCCGGGGAGTCTTTTTGACAACATTCATTTACCATTCGATCAGAAAAGAAATCTAAACTCTATGGAAAGTTCAGAAAACCTGTGTGCTCGGTAGTATGGAGGTGAGTATCCGCGCCTGTCACGTGCGAAACCCGGGTTCGATTCCCCGCCGGGGAGTATTTTTGACAACATTCATTTACTCTTCGATCAGACAAGAAATCTAAAGACGATGGAAATTTCAGAAAACCTGTGTCCTCGGTAGTATAGTGGTGAGTATCCGCGCCTGTCACGTGCGAGACGCGGGTTCCATTCCCTTCCGGGGAGTGTTACAACATTCATTGAGTCTTTGGTCCGACAAGAAATCTAAAGTCGTTGGAAAGTTCAGAAAACCTGTGTCCTCAGCAGGATAGTGGTGAGTATCCGCGCCTGTCATGTGCGAGAACCGGGTTCGATTCCCGGCCGGGGAGTCTTTTTGACAACATTCATTTACCCTTCGATGAGACAAGAAATCTAAAGTTGATGGCATGCTCAGAAAACCTGTGTCCTCGGTAGTATTGCGGTGACTATCCGCGCCTGTCGCGCGCGAGAACCGGGTTCAATTATCGGCCGAACAGTTTTCTTGACAACATTCATTCACCCTTTCATGCGATGAAAATCTAAAGTTGATGGCAAGTTCAGAAAACCTGTGTCCTCGGTAGTATAGTTGTGAGTATCCGGAGTGTCACGTGCGAGACCCGGGTTCGATTCCCGGCCGGGGAGTCTTTTTGACAACATTCATTTACCCTTCGATCAGACAAGAAATCTAAAGTCGATGGAAAGTTCAGAAAACCTGTGTCCTCGGTAGTATGGCGGTGAGTATCCCAGCCTGTCACGTGCGAGACGCGGGTTCCATTCCCGGCCGGGGAGTCTTTTTGACAACATTCATTTACCCTTCGATCAGACAAGAAATCTAAAGACGATGGAAAGTTCAGAAAACCTGTGTCCTCGGTAGTATAGTGGTGAGTATACGCGCCTGTCACGTGCGAGACCCGGGTTCAATTCCCGGCCGAATAGTTTTCTTGACTACATTCATTCACCCTTTCATGCGATGAGAAATCTAAAGTTGATGGCAAGCTCAGAAAACCTGTGTCCTCGGTAGTATGGCGGTGAGTATCCCAGCTTGTCACGTGCGAGACGCGGGTTCCATTCCCTTCCGGGGAGTGTTACAACATTCATTGAGTCTTTGGTCCGACAAGAAATCTAAAGGCGATGGAAAGTTCAGAAAACCTGTGTCCTCGGTAGTATAGTGGTGAGTATCCGCGTCTGTCACGTGCGAGACCCGGGTTCCATTCCCGTCCGGGGAGTGTTCTTACAACATTCATTCAGTCTTTGATCCGATAAGAAATCTAAAGTCGTTGGAAAGTTCTGAAACCTATGTCCTCACTAGTATAGTGGTGAGTATCCGCGCCTGTCGCGTGCGAGAACCGGGTTCAATTCCCGGCCGAATAGTTTTCTTGACTACATTCATTCACCCTTTCATCCGATGAGAAATCTAAAGTTGATGGCAAGTTCACAAAACCTGTGTCCTCGGTAGTATAGTGGTGAGTGTCCGCGCCTGTCACGTGCGAGACCCGGGTTCGATTCCCGGCCGGGGAGTCTTTTTGACAACATTCGTTTCCCCTTCGATCAGACAAGAAATCTAAAGACGATGGAAAGTTCAGAAAACCTGTGTCCTCGGTAGCCTAGTGGTGAGTATCCGCGCCTGTCACGTGCGAGACCCGGGTTCGATTCCCGGCCGGGGAGTCTTTTTGACAACATTCATTTACCCTTCGATCAGACAAGAAATCTAAGACGATGGAAAGTTCAGAAAACCGGTGTCATCAGTAGTATAGTGGTGAGTATACGCGCCTGTCACGTGCGAGACCCGGGTTCAATTCCCGGCCGAATAGTATTCTTGACTACATTCATTCACCCTTTCATGCGATGAAAATCTAAAGTTGATGGCAAGTTCAGAAAACCTGTGTCCTCGGTAGTATAGTTGTGAGTATCCGGAGTGTCACGTGCGAGACCCGGGTTCGATTCCCGGCCGGGGAGTCTTTTTGACAACATTCATTTACCCTTCGATCAGACAAGAAATCTAAAGTCGATGGAAAGTTCAGAAAACCTGTGTCCTCGGTAGTATGGCGGTGAGTATCCCAGCCTGTCACGTGCGAGACGCGGGTTCCATTCCCGGCCGGGGAGTCTTTTTGACAACATTCATTTACCCTTCGATCAGAAAAGAAATCTAAACTCTATGGAAAGTTCAGAAAACCTGTGTCCTCGGTAGTATAGTGGTGAGTATACGCGCCTGTCACGTGCGAGACCCGGGTTCAATTCCCGGCCGAATAGTTTTCTTGACTACATTCATTCACCCTTTCATGCGATGAGAAATCTAAAGTTGATGGCAAGCTCAGAAAACCTGTGTCCTCGGTAGTATGGCGGTGAGTATCCCAGCTTGTCACGTGCGAGACGCGGGTTCCATTCCCTTCCGGGGAGTGTTACAACATTCATTGAGTCTTTGGTCCGACAAGAAATCTAAAGACGATGGAAAGTTCAGAAAACCTGTGTCCTCGGTAGTATAGTGGTGAGTATCCGCGTCTGTCACGTGCGAGACCCGGGTTCCATTCCCGTCCGGGGAGTGTTCTTACAACATTCATTCAGTCTTTGATCCGATAAGAAATCTAAAGTCGTTGGAAAGTTCTGAAAACCTATGTCCTCACTAGTATAGTGGTGAGTGTCCGCGCCTGTCACGTGCGAGACCCGGGTTCGATTCCCGGCCGGGGAGTCTTTTTGACAACATTCGTTTCCCCTTCGATCAGACAAGAAATCTAAAGACGATGGAAAGTTCAGAAAACCTGTGTCCTCGGTAGCCCAGTGGTGAGTATCCGCGCCTGTCACGTGCGAGACCCGGGTTCGATTCCCGGCCGGGGAGTCTTTTTGACAACATTCATTTACCCTTCGATCAGACAAGAAATCTAAAGACGATGGAAAGTTCAGAAAACCGGTGTCATCAGTAGTATAGTGGTGAGTATACGCGCCTGTCACGTGCGAGACCCGGGTTCAATTCCCGGCCGAATAGTATTCTTGACTACATTCATTCACCCTTTCATGCGATGAGAAATCTAAAGTTGATGGCAAGTACAGAAAACCTGTGTCCTCGGTAGTATAGTGGTGAGTATCCGCGCCTGTCACGTGCGAGACCCGGGTTCGATTCCCGGCCGGGGAGTCTTTTTGACAACATTCATTGAACCTTCGATCAGACAAGAAATCTAAAGACGATGAAAAGTTCAGAAAACCTGTGTCCTCGGTAGTATAGTGGTGAGTATCCGCGCCTGTCACGTGCGAGACCCGGGTTCGATTCCCGGCCGGGGAGTCTTTTTGACAACATTCATTTACCCTTCGATCAGACAAGAAATCTAAAGTTGAAGGCAAGCTCAGAAAACCTGTGTCCTCGGTAGTATGGCGGTGAGTATCCCAGCTTGCCACGTGCGAGACGCGGGTTCCATTCCCTTCCGGGGAGTGTTACAACATTCATTGAGTCTTTGATCCGATAAGAAATCTAAAGTCGTTGGAAAGTTCAGAAAACCGGTGTCATCAGTAGTATAGTGGTGAGTATACGCGCCTGTCACGTGCGAGACCCGGGTTCAATTCCCGGCCGAATAGTTTTCTTGACTACATTCATTCACCCTTTCATGCGATGAGAAATCTAAAGTTGATGGCAAGTACAGAAAACCTGTGTCCTCGGTAGTATAGTGGTGAGTATCCGCGCCTGTCACGTGCGAGACGCGGGTTCCATTCCCTTCCGGGGAGTGTTACAACATTCATTGAGTCTTTGATGCGATAAGAAATCTAAAGTCGTTGGAAAGTTCAGAAAACCGGTGTCATCAGTAGTATAGTGGTGAGTATACGCGCCTGTCACGTGCGAGACCAGGGTTCGATTCCCGGCCGAACAGTTTTCTTGACTACATTCATTCACCCTTTCATGCGATGAGAAATCTAAAGTTGATGGCAAGTACAGAAAACCTGTGTCCTCGGTAGTATAGTGGTGAGTATCCGCGCCTGTCACGTGCGAGACCCGGGTTCGATTCCCGGCCGAACAGTTTTCTTGACTACATTCATTCACCCTTTCATGCGATGAGAAATCTAAAGTTGATGGCAAGTACACAAAACCTGTGTCCTCGGTAGTATAGTGGTGAGTATCCGCGCCTGTCACGTGCGAGACCCGGGTTCGATTCCCGGCCGGGGAGTCTTTTTGACAACATTCATTTACTCTTCGATCAGACAAGAAATCTAAAGACGATGGAAATTTCAGAAAACCTGTGTCCTCGGTAGTATAGTGGTGAGTATCCGCGCCTGTCACGTGCGAGACCCGGGTTCGATTCCCGGCCGGGGAGTGTTACAACATTCATTTACCCTTCGATCAGACAAGAAATCTAAAGACGATGGAAAGTTCAGAAAAGCTGTGTCCTCGTTAGTATAGTGGTGAGCATCCGCGCCTGTCACGTGCGAGACCCGGGTTCGACTCCCGGCCGGGGGTCTTTTTGAGAACATTGATTTACGCTTCGATCAGACAAGAAATCTAAAGTTGATGGCAAGCTCAGAAAACCTGTGTCCTCGGTAGTATGGGGGTGAGTATCCCAGCTTGTCACGTGCGAGACCCGGGTTCGATTCCCGGGCGGGGAGTATTTTTGACAACATTCATTTACCCTTCGATCAGACAAGAAATCTAAAGACGATGGAAAGTTCGAATAACCTGTGTCCTCGGTAGTATAGTGGTGAGTATCCGCGCCTGTCACGTGCGAGACCCGGGTTCGACTCCCGGCAGGGGAGTCTTTTTGACAGCATTCATTTACCCTTCGATCAGACAAGAAATCTAAAGACGATGGAAAGTTCAGAAAACCTGTGTCCTCGGTAGTATAGTGGTGAGTATCCGCGCCTGTCACGTGCGAGACCCGGGTTCGATTCCCGGCCGGGGAGCCTTTTTGACAACATTCATTTACCCTTCGATCAAACAAGAAATCTAAAGACGATGGAAAGTTCAGAAAACCTGTGTCCTCGGCAGTATAGTGGTGAGTATCCGCGCCTGTCACGTGCGAGACCCGGGTTCGATTCCCGGCCGGGGAGTCTTTTTGAAAACATTCATTTACCCTTCGATCAGACAGGAAATCTAAAGACGATGGAAAGTTCAGAAAACCTGTGTCCTCGGTAGTATAGTGGTGAATATCCGCGCCTGTCACGTGCGAGACCCGGGTTCGATTCCCGGCCGGGGAGTCTTTTTGACAACATTCATTTACCCTTCGATCAGACAAGAAATCTAAAGTTGATGGCAAGCTCAGAAAACCTGTGTCCTCGGTAGTATGGCGGTGAGTATCCCAGCTTGTCACGTGCGAGACGCGGGTTCCATTTACTTCCGGGGAGTGTTACAACATTCATTGAGTCTTTGATCCGATAAGAAATCTAAAGTCGTTGGAAAGTTCAGAAAACCGGTGTCATCAGTAGTATAGTGGTGAGTATCCGCGCTTGTCACGTGCGAGACGCGGGTTCCATTCCCTTCCGGGAGTGTTACAACATTCATTGAGTCTTTGGTCCGACAAGAAATCTAAAGACGATGGAAAGTTCAGAAAACCTGTGTCCTCGGTAGTATAGTGGTGAGTATCCGCGTCTGTCACGTGCGAGACCCGGGTTCCATTCCCGTCCGGGGAGTGTTCTTACAACATTCATTCAGTCTTTGATCCGATAAGAAATCTAAAGTCGTTGGAAAGTTCTGAAAACCTATGTCCTCACTAGTATAGTGGTGAGTATCCGCGCCTGTCGCGTGCGAGAACCGGGTTCAATTCCCGGCCGAATAGTTTTCTTGACTACATTCATTCACCCTTTCATCCGATGAGAAATCTAAAGTTCATGGCAAGTTCACAAAACCTGTGTCCTCGGTAGTATAGTGGTGAGTGTCCGCGCCTGTCACGTGCGAGACCCGGGTTCGATTCCCGGCCGGGGAGTCTTTTTGACAACATTCGTTTCCCCTTCGATCAGACAAGAAATCTAAAGACGATGGAAAGTTCAGAAAACCTGTGTCCTCGGTAGCCTAGTGGTGAGTATCCGCGCCTGTCACGTGCGAGACCCGGGTTCGATTCCCGGCCGGGGAGTCTTTTTGACAACATTCATTTACCCTTCGATCAGACAAGAAATCTAAAGACGATGGAAAGTTCAGAAAACCGGTGTCATCAGTAGTATAATGGTGAGTATACGCGCCTGTCACGTGCGAGACCCGGGTTCAATTCCCGGCCGAATAGTATTCTTGACTACATTCATTCACCCTTTCATGCGATGAGAAATCTAAAGTTGATGGCAAGTACAGAAAACCTGTGTCCTCGGTAGTATAGTGGTGAGTATCCGCGCCTGTCACGTGCGAGACCCGGGTTCGATTCCCGGCCGGGGAGTCTTTTTGACAACATTCATTGAACCTTCGATCAGACAAGAAATCTAAAGACGATGAAAAGTTCAGAAAACCTGTGTCCTCGGTAGTATAGTGGTGAGTATCCGCGCCTGTCACGTGCGAGACCCGGGTTCGATTCCCGGCCGGGGAGTCTTTTTGACAACATTCATTTACCCTTCGATCAGACAAGAAATCTAAAGTTGAAGGCAAGCTCAGAAAACCTGTGTCCTCGGTAGTATGGCGGTGAGTATCCCAGCTTGCCACGTGCGAGACGCGGGTTCCATTCCCTTCCGGGGAGTGTTACAACATTCATTGAGTCTTTGATCCGATAAGAAATCTAAAGTCGTTGGAAAGTTCAGAAAACCGGTGTCATCAGTAGTATAGTGGTGAGTATACGCGCCTGTCACGTGCGAGACCCGGGTTCAATTCCCGGCCGAATAGTTTTCTTGACTACATTCATTCACCCTATCATGCGATGAGAAATCTAAAGTTGATGGCAAGTACAGAAAACCTGTGTCCTCGGTAGTATAGTGGTGAGTATCCGCGCCTGTCACGTGCGAGACGCGGGTTCCATTCCCTTCCGGGGAGTGTTACAACATTCATTGAGTCTTTGATGCGATAAGAAATCTAAAGTCGTTGGAAAGTTCAGAAAACCGGTGTCATCAGTAGTATAGTGGTGAGTATACGCGCCTGTCACGTGCGAGACCCGGGTTCGATTCCCGGCCGGGGAGTCTTTTTGACAACATTCATTTACCCTTCGATCAGACAAGAAATCTAAAGACGATGAAAAGTTCAGAAAACCTGTGTCCTCGGTAGTATAGTGGTGAGTATCCACGCCTGTCACGTGCGAGACCCGGGTTCGATTCCCGGCCGGGGAGTCTTTTTGACAACATTCATTTACCCTTCGATCAGACAAGAAATCTAAAGTTGAAGGCAAGCTCAGAAAACCTGTGTCCTCGGTAGTATGGCGGTGAGTATCCCAGCTTGCCACGTGCGAGACGCGGGTTCCATTCCCTTCCGGGGAGTGTTACAACATTCATTGAGTCTTTGATCCGATAAGAAATCTAAAGTCTTTGGAAAGTTCAGAAAACCGGTGTCATCAGTAGTATAGTGGTGAGTATACGCGCCTGTCACGTGCGAGACCCGGGTTCAATTCCTGGCCGAATAGTTTTCTTGACTACATTCATTCACCCTTTCATGCGATGAGAAATCTAAAGTTGATGGCAAGTACAGAAAACCTGTGTCCTCGGTAGTATAGTGGTGAGTATCCGCGCCTGTCACGTGCGAGACGCGGGTTCCATTCCCTTCCGGGGAGTGTTACAACATTCATTGAGTCTTTGATGCGATAAGAAATCTAAAGTCGTTGGAAAGTTCAGAAAACCGGTGTCATCAGTAGTATAGTGGTGAGTATACGCGCCTGTCACGTGCGAGACCCGGGTTCAATTCCCGGCCGAACAGTTTTCTTGACTACATTCATTCACCCTTTCATGCGATGAGAAATCTAAAGTTGATGGCAAGTACAGAAAACCTGTTTCCTCGGTAGTATAGTGGTGAGTATCCGCGCCTGTCACGTGCGAAACCCGGGTTCGATTCCCGGCCGGGGAGTCTTTTTGACAACATTCATTTACTCTTCGATCAGACAAGAAATCTAAAGACGATGGAAATTTCAGAAAACCTGTGTCCTCGGTAGTATAGTGGTGAGTATCCGCGCCTGTCACGTGCGAGACGCGGGTTCCATTCGCTTCCGGGGAGTGTTACAACATTCATTGAGTCTTTGGTCCGACAAGAAATCTAAAGTCGTTGGAAAGTTCAGAAAACCTGTGTCCTCAGCAGGATAGTGGTGAGTATCCGCGCCTGTCATGTGCGAGAACCGGGTTCGATTCCCGGCCGGGGAGTCTTTTTGACAACATTCATTTACCCTTCGATGAGACAAGAAATCTAAAGTTGATGGCATGCTCAGAAAACCTGTGTCCTCGGTAGTATTGCGGTGACTATCCGCGCCTGTCGCGCGCGAGAACCGGGTTCAATTATCGGCCGAACAGTTTTCTTGACAACATTCATTCACCCTTTCATGCGATGAAAATCTAAAGTTGATGGCAAGTTCAGAAAACCTGTGTCCTCGGTAGTATAGTTGTGAGTATCCGGAGTGTCACGTGCGAGACCTGGGTTCGATTCCCGGCCGGGGAGTCTTTTTGACAACATTCATTTACCCTTCGATCAGACAAGAAATCTAAAGTCGATGGAAAGTTCAGAAAACCTGTGTCCTCGGTAGTATGGCGGTGAGTGTCCCAGCCTGTCACGTGCGAGACGCGGGTTCCATTCCCGGCCGGGGAGTCTTTTTGACAACATTGATTTACCCTTCGATCAGAAAAGAAATCTAAACTCTATGGAAAGTTCAGAAAACCTGTGTCCTCGGTAGTATTGCGGTGAGTATCCGCGCCTGTCACGTGCGAGACCCGGGTTCGATTCCCCGCCGGGGAGTGTCACAACATTCATTTACCCTTCGATCAGACAAGAAATCTAAAGACGATGGAAAGTTCAGAAAACCTGTGTCCTCGGTAGTATAGTGGTGAGTATACGCGCCTGTCACGTGCGAGACCCGGGTTCAATTCCCGGCCGAATAGTTTTCTTGACTACATTCATTCACCCTTTCATGCGATGAGAAATCTAAAGTTGATGGCAAGCTCAGAAAACCTGTGTCCTCGGTAGTATGGCGGTGAGTATCCCAGCTTGTCACGTGCGAGACGCGGGTTCCATTCCCTTCCGGGGAGTGTTACAACATTCATTGAGTCTTTGGTCCGACAAGAAATCTAAAGACGATGGAAAGTTCAGAAAACCTGTGTCCTCGGTAGTATAGTGGTGAGTATCCGCGTCTGTCACGTGCGAGACCCGGGTTCCATTCCCGTCCGGGGAGTGTTCTTACAACATTCATTCAGTCTTTGATCCGATAAGAAATCTAAAGTCGTTGGAAAGTTCTGAAAACCTATATCCTCACTAGTATAGTGGTGAGTATCCGCGCCTGTCGCGTGCGAGAACCGGGTTCAATTCCCGGCCGAATAGTTTTCTTGACTACATTCATTCACCCTTTCATCCGATGAGAAATCTAAAGTTGATGGCAAGTTCACAAAACCTGTGTCCTCGGTAGTATAGTGGTGAGTGTCCGCGCCTGTCACGTGCGAGACCCGGGTTCGATTCCCGGCCGGGGAGTCTTTTTGACAACATTCGTTTCCCCTTCGATCAGACAAGAAATCTAAAGACGATGGAAAGTTCACAAAACCTGTGTCCTCGGTAGCCTAGTGGTGAGTATCCGCGCCTGTCACGTGCGAGACCCGGGTTCGATTCCCGGCCGGGGAGTCTTTTTGACAACATTCATTTACCCTTCGATCAGACAAGAAATCTAAAGACGATGGAAAGTTCAGAAAACCGGTGTCATCAGTAGTATAGTGGTGAGTATACGCGCCTGTCACGTGCGAGACCCGGGTTCAATTCCCGGCCGAATAGTATTCTTGACTACATTCATTCACCCTTTCATGCGATGAGAAATCTAAAGTTGATGGCAAGTACAGAAAACCTGTGTCCTCGGTAGTATAGTGGTGAGTATCCGCGCCTGTCACGTGCGAGACCCGGGTTCGATTCCCGGCCGGGGAGTCTTTTTGACAACATTCATTGAACCTTCGATCAGACAAGAAATCTAAAGACGATGAAAAGTTCAGAAAACCTGTGTCCTCGGTAGTATAGTGGTGAGTATCCGCGCCTGTCACGTGCGAGACCCGGGTTCGATTCCCGGCCGGGGAGTCTTTTTGACAACATTCATTTACCCTTCGATCAGACAAGAAATCTAAAGTTGAAGGCAAGCTCAGAAAACCTGTGTCCTCGGTAGTATGGCGGTGAGTATCCCAGCTTGCCACGTGCGAGACGCGGGTTCCATTCCCTTCCGGGGAGTGTTACAACATTCATTGAGTCTTTGATCCGATAAGAAATCTAAAGTCGTTGGAAAGTTCAGAAAACCGGTGTCATCAGTAGTATAGTGGTGAGTATACGCGCCTGTCAGGTGCGAGACCCGGGTTCAATTCCCGGCCGAATAGTTTTCTTGACTACATTCATTCACCCTATCATGCGATGAGAAATCTAAAGTTGATGGCAAGTACAGAAAACCTGTGTCCTCGGTAGTATAGTGGTGAGTATCCGCGCCTGTCACGTGCGAGACGCGGGTTCCATTCCCTTCCGGGGAGTGTTACAACATTCATTGAGTCTTTGATGCGATAAGAAATCTAAAGTCGTTGGAAAGTTCAGAAAACCGGTGTCATCAGTAGTATAGTGGTGAGTATACGCGCCTGTCACGTGCGAGACCCGGGTTCGATTCCCGGCCGGGGAGTCTTTTTGACAACATTCATTTACCCTTCGATCAGACAAGAAATCTAAAGACGATGAAAAGTTCAGAAAACCTGTGTCCTCGGTAGTATAGTGGTGAGTATCCGCGCCTGTCACGTGCGAGACCCGGGTTCGATTCCCGGCCGGGGAGTCTTTTTGACAACATTCATTTACCCTTCGATCAGACAAGAAATCTAAAGTTGAAGGCAAGCTCAGAAAACCTGTGTCCTCGGTAGTATGGCGGTGAGTATCCCAGCTTGCCACGTGCGAGACGCGGGTTCCATTCCCTTCCGGGGAGTGTTACAACATTCATTGAGTCTTTGATCCGATAAGAAATCTAAAGTCTTTGGAAAGTTCAGAAAACCGGTGTCATCAGTAGTATAGTGGTGAGTATACGCGCCTGTCACGTGCGAGACCCGGGTTCAATTCCCGGCCGAATAGTTTTCTTGACTACATTCATTCACCCTTTCATGCGATGAGAAATCTAAAGTTGATGGCAAGTACAGAAAACCCGTGTCCTCGGTAGTATAGTGGTGAGTATCCGCGCCTGTCACGTGCGAGACGCGGGTTCCATTCCCTTCCGGGGAGTGTTACAACATTCATTGAGTCTTTGATGCGATAAGAAATCTAAAGTCGTTGGAAAGTTCAGAAAACCGGTGTCATCAGTAGTATAGTGGTGAGTATACGCGCCTGTCACGTGCGAGACCCGGGTTCAATTCCCGGCCGAACAGTTTTCTTGACTACATTCATTCACCCTTTCATGCGATGAGAAATCTAAAGTTGATGGCAAGTACAGAAAACCTGTGTCCTCGGTAGTATAGTGGTGAGTATCCGCGCCTGTCACGTGCGAGACCCGGGTTCGATTCCCGGCCGGGGAGTGTTACAACATTCATTTACCCTTCGATCAGACAAGAAATCTAAAGACGATGGAAAGTTCAGAAAACCTGTGTCCTCGTTAGTATAGTGGTGAGTATCCGCGCCTGTCAGGTGCGAGACCCGGGTTCGATTCCCGGCCGGGGAGTGTTACAACATTCATTTACCCTTCGATCAGACAAGAAATCTAAAGACGATGGAAAGTTCAGAAAACCTGTGTCCTCGGTAGTATAGTGGTGAGTATCCGCGCCTGTCACGTGCGAGACCCGGGTTCGATTCCCGGCCGGGGAGTGTTACAACATTCATTTACCCTTCGATCAGACAAGAAATCTAAAGACGATGGAAAGTTCAGAAAACCTGTGTCCTCGTTAGTATAGTGGTGAGCATCCGCGCCTGTCACGTGCGAGACCCGGGTTCGACTCCCGGCCGGGGGTCTTTTTGAGAACATTGATTTACGCTTCGATCAGACAAGAAATCTAAGGTTGATGGCAAGCTCAGAAAACCTGTGTCCTCGGTAGTATGGCGGTGAGTATCCCAGCTTGTCACGTGCGAGACCCGGGTTCGATTCCCGGGCGGGGAGTATTTTTGACAACATTCATTTACCCTTCGATCAGACAAGAAATCTAAAGACGATGGAAAGTTCGGATAACCTGTGTCCTCGGTAGTATAGTGGTGAGTATCCGCGCCTGTCACGTGCGAGACCCGGGTTCGACTCCCGGCAGGGGAGTCTTTTTGACAGCATTCATTTACCCTTCGATCAGACAAGAAATCTAAAGACGATGGAAAGTTCAGAAAACCTGTGTCCTCGGTAGTATAGTGGTGAGTATCCGCGCCTGTCACGTGCGAGACCCGGGTTCGATTCCCGGCCGGGGAGTCTTTTTGACAACATTCATTTACCCTTCGATCAAACAAGAAATCTAAAGACGATGGAAAGTTCAGAAAACCTGTGTCCTCGGTAGTATAGTGGTGAGTATCCGCGCCTGTCACGTGCGAGACCCGGGTTCGATTCCCGGCCGGGGAGTCTTTTTGACAACATTCATTTACCCTTCGATCAGACAGGAAATCTAAAGACGATGGAAAGTTCAGAAAACCTGTGTCCTCGGTAGTATAGTGGTGAGTATCCGCGCCTGTCACGTGCGAGACCCGGGTTCGATTCCCGGCCGGGGAGTCTTTTTGACAACATTCATTTACCCTTCGATCAGACAAGAAATCTAAAGTTGATGGCAAGCTCAGAAAACCTGTGTCCTCGGTAGTATGGCGGTGAGTATCCCAGCTTGTCACGTGCGAGACGCGGGTTCCATTTACTTCCGGGGAGTGTTACAACATTCATTGAGTCTTTGATCCGATAAGAAATCTAAAGTCGTTGGAAAGTTCAGAAAACCGGTGTCATCAGTAGTATAGTGGTGAGTATACGCGCCTGTCACGTGCGAGACCCGGGTTCAATTCCCGGCCGAATAGTTTTCTTGACTACATTCATTCACCCTTTCATGCGATGAGAAATCTAAAGTTGATGGCAAGTACAGAAAACCTGTGTCCTCGGTAGTATAGTGGTGAGTATCCGCGCCTGTCACGTGCGAGACCCGGGTTCGATTCCCGGCCGGGGAGTCTTTTTGACAACATTCATTTACCCTTCGATCAGACAAGAAATCTAAAGACGATGGAAAGTTCAGAAAACCTGTGTCCTCGGTAGTACAGTGGTGAGTATCCGCGCCTGTCACGTGCGAGACCCGGGTTCGACTCCCCGCCGGGGAGCCTTTTTGACAACATTCATTTACCCTTCGATCAGACAAGAAATCTAAAGTTGAAGGCAAGCTCAGAAAACCTGTGTCCTCGGTAGTATGGCGGTGACTATCCCAGCTTGCCACGTGCGAGACGCGGGTTCCATTCCCTTCCGGGGAGTGTTACAACATTCATTGAGTCTTTGATCCGATAAGAAATCTAAAGTCGTTGGAAAGTTCAGAAAACCTATGTCCTCACTAGTATAGTGGTGAGTATCCGCGCCTGTCGCGTGCGAGAACCGGCTTCATTTCCCGGCCGAATAGTTTTCTTGACTACATTCATTCACCCTTTCTTGCGATGAAAATCTAGAGTTGAAATCAAGTTCAGAAAACCTGTGTCCTCGGTAGTATAGTGGTGAGTATCCGCGCTTGTCACGTGCGAGACGCGGGTTCCATTCCCTTCCGGGAGTGTTACAACATTCATTGAGTCTTTGATCCGACAAGAAATCTAAAGTCGTTGGAAAGTTCAGAAAACCGGTGTCATCAGTAGTATAGTGGTGAGTATACGCGCCTGTCACGTGCGACCCCCGGGTTCGATTCCCGGCCGGGGAGTCCTTTTGACAACATTCATTTACCCTTCGATCAGACAAGAAATCTAAAGTTGAAGGCAAGCTCAGAAAACCTGTGTCCTCGGTAGTATGGCGGTGAGTATCCCAGCTTGCCACGTGCGAGACGCGTGTTCCATTCCCTTCCGGGGAGTGTTACAACATTCATTGAGTCTTTGATCCGATAAGAAATCTAAAGTCGTTGGAAAGTTCAGAAAACCGGTGTCATCAGTAGTATAGTGGTGAGTATACGCGCCTGTCACGTGCGAGACCCGGGTTCAATTCCCGGCCGAATAGTTTTCTTGACCACATTCATTCACCCTTTCATGCGATGAGAAATCTAAAGTTGATGGCAAGTACAGAAAACCTGTGTCCTCGGTAGTATAGTGGTGAGTATCCGCGCCTGTCACGTGCGGGACGCGGGTTCCATTCCCTTCCGGGGAGTGTTACAACATTCATTGAGTCTTTGATGCGATAAGAAATCTAAAGTCGTTGGAAAGTTCAGAAAACCGGTGTCATCAGTAGTATAGTGGTGAGTATACGCGCCTGTCACGTGCGAGACCCGGGTTCAATTCCCGGCCGAACAGTTTTCTTGACTACATTCATTCACCCTTTCATGCGATGAGAAATCCAAAGTTGATGGCAAGTACAGAAAACCTGTGTCCTCGGTAGTATAGTGGTGAGTATCCGCGCCTGTCACGTGCGAGACCCGGGTTCGATTCCCGGCCGGGGAGTGTTACAACATTCATTTACCCTTCGATCAGACAAGAAATCTGAAGACGATGGAAAGTTCAGAAAACCTGTGTCCTCGTTAGTATAGTGGTGAGCATCCGCGCCTGTCACGTGCAAGACCCGGGTTCGACTCCCGGCCGGGGGTCTTTTTGAGAACATTGATTTACGCTTCGATCAGACAAGAAATCTAAAGTTGATGGCAAGCTCAGAAAACCTGTGTCCTCGGTAGTATGGCGGTGAGTATCCCAGCTTGTCACGTGCGAGACCCGGGTTCGATTCCCGGGCGGGGAGTATTTTTGACAACATTCATTTACCCTTCGATCAGACAAGAAATCTAAAGACGATGGAAAGTTCAGATAACCTGTGTCCTCGGTAGTATGGTGGTGAGTATCCGCGCCTGTCACGTGCGAGACCCGGGTTCGACTCCCGGCAGGGGAATCTTTTTGACAGCATTCATTTACCCTTCGATCAGGCAAGAAATCTAAAGTTGATGGCAAGCTCAGAAAACCTGTGTCCTCGGTAGTATAGTGGTGAGTATCCGCGCCTGTCACGTGCGAGACCCGGGTTCGACTCCCGGCAGGGGAGTCTTTTTGACAGCATTCATTTACCCTTCGATCAGGCAAGAAATCTAAAGTTGATGGCAAGCTCAGAAAACCTGTGTCCTCGGTAGTATGGCGGTGAGTATCCCAGCTTGTCACGTGCGAGACCCGGGTTCGATTCCCGGCCGGGGAGTCTTTTTGACAACATTCATTTGCCCTTCGATCAAACAAGAAATCTAAAGACGATGGAAAGTTCAGAAAACCTGTGTCCTCGGTAGTATAGTGGTGAGTATCCGCGCCTGTCACGTGCGAGACCGGGGTTCGATTCCCGGCCGCGGAGTCTTTTTCACAACATTCATTTACCCTTCGATCAGACAAGAAATCTAAAGACGATGGAAAGTTCAGAAAACCTGTGTCCTCGGTAGTATAGTGGTGAGTATCCGCGCCTGTCACGTGCGAGACCCGGGTTCGATTCCCGGCCGGGGAGTCTTTTTGACAACATTCATTTACCCTTCGATCAGACAGGAAATCTAAAGACGATGGAAAGTTCAGAAAACCTGTGTCCTCGGTAGTATAGTGGTGAGTATCCGCGCCTGTCACGTGCGAGACCCGGGTTCCATTTACTTCCGGGGAGTGTTACAACATTCATTGAGTCTTTGATCCGATAAGAAATCTAAAGTCGTTGGAAAGTTCAGAAAACCGGTGTCATCAGTAGTATAGTGGTGAGTATCCGCGGCTGTCACGTGCGAGACCCCGGTTCGATTTCCGGCCGGGGAGTGTTACAACTTTCATTTACCCTTCGATGAGACAAGAAATCTAAGGTTGATGGCAAGCTCAGAAAACCTGTGTCCTCGGTGGTATGGCAGTGAGTATCCCGGCCTGTCACGTGCGATACGCGGGTTCCATTCCCTTCCGGGGAGTGTTACAACATTCATTGAGTGTTTGGTCCGACAAGAAATCTAAAGTCGTTGGAAAGTTCAGGAAACCTGTGTCCTCGTTAGTATAGTGGTGAGTATCCGCGCCTGTCATGTGCGAGACCCGGGTTCGATTCCCGGCCGCGGAGTGTTACAACATTCATTTACCCTTCGATCAGACAAGAAATCTAAAGAAGATGGAAAGTTCAGAAAACCTGTGTCCTCGGTAGTATAGTGGTGAGTATCCGCGATTGTCACGTGCGAAACCCGGGTTCGATTCCCGGCCGGGGAGTGTTACAACATTTATTTACCCTTCGATGAGACAAGAAATCTAAAGTTGATGGCAAGCTCAGAAAACCTGTGCCCTCGGTAGTATGGCGGTGAGTATCCCAGCCTGTCACGTGCGAGACGCGGGTTCCATTCCCTTCCGGGTAGTGTTACAACATTCATTGAGTCTTTGGTCCGACAAGAAATCTAAAGTCGTTGGAAAGTTCAGAAAACCTGTGTCCTCAGTAGGATAGTTGTGAGTATCCGCGCCCGTCACGTGCGAGAACCGGGTTCGATTCCCGGCCGGGGAGTCTTTTTGACAACATTCATTTACCCTTCGATCAGACAAGAAGTCTATAGACGATGGAAAGTTCATTAAACCTGTCTCCTCGTTAGTATAGTGGTGAGTATCCGCGCCTGTCACGTGCGAGACCCGGGTTCGATTCCCGGCCGGGGAGTATTTTTGACAACATTCATTTACCCTTCGATGAGACAAGAAATCTAAAGACGATGCAAAGTTCAGAAAACCTGTGTCCTCGGTAGTATAGTGGTGAGTATCCGCGCCTGTCACGTGCGAGACCCGGGTTCGACTCCCGGCAGGGGAGTCTTTTTGACAGCATTCATTTACCCTTCGATCAGGCAAGAAATCTAAAGTTGATGGGAAGCTCAGAAAACCTGTGTCCTCGGTAGTATGGCGGTGAGTATCCCAGCTTGTCACGTGCGAGACGCGGGTTCCATTCCCTTCCGGGGAGTGTTACAACATTCATTGAGTCTTTGATCCCATAAGCAATCTAAAGTCGTTGTAAAGTTCAGAAAACCTATGTCCTCACTAGTATAGTGGTGAGTATCCGCGCCTGTCGCGTGCGAGAACCGGCTTCATTTCCCGGCCGAATAGTTTTCTTGACTACATTCATTCACCCTTTCTTGCGATGAAAATCTAGAGTTGATATCAAGTTCAGAAAACCTGTGTCCTCGGTAGTATAGTGGTGAGTATCCGCGCTTGTCACGTGCGAGACGCGGGTTCCATTCCCTTCCGGGAGTGTTACAACATTCATTTACCCTTCGATCAGACAAGAAATCTAAAGACGATGGAAAGTTCAGAAAACCTGTGTCCTCGGTAGTATAGTGGTGAGTATCCGCGCCTGTCACGTGCGAGACCCGTGTTCGACTCCCGGCCGGGGAGTCCTTTTGACAACATTCATTTACCCTTCGATCAGACAAGAAATCTAAAGTTGATGGCAAGCTCAGAAAACCTGTGTCCTCGGTAGTATGGCGGTGAGTATCCCAGCTTGTCACGTGCGAGACGCGGGTTCCATTTACTTCCGGGGAGTGTTACAACATTCATTGAGTCTTTCATCCGATAAGAAATCTAAAGTCGTTGGAAAGTTCAGAAAACCGGTGTCATCAGTAGTATAGTGGTGAGCATGCGCGCCTGTCATGTGCGAGACCCGGGTTCGATTCCCGGCTGGGGGTCTTTTTGACAACATTCATTTACCCTTCGATCAGACAAGAAATCTAAAGACGAAGGAAAGTTCAGAAAACCTGTGTCCTCGGTAGTATAGTGGTGAGTATCCGCGCATGTCACGTACGAGACCCGGGTTCGATTCCCGGCCGGGGAGTGTTACAACATTCATTTACCCTTCGATGAGACAAGAAGTCTAAAGTTGATGGCAAGCTCAGAAAACCTGTGCCCTCGGTAGTATGGCGGTGAGTATCCCAGCTTGTCACGTGCGAGACGCGGGTTCCATTCCCTTCCGGGTAGTGTTACAACATTCATTGAGTCTTTGGTCCGACAAGAAATCTAAAGTCGTTGGAAAGTTCAGAAAACCTGTGTCCTCAGTAGGATAGTGGTGAGTATCCGCGCCTGTCGCGTGCGAGAACCGCTTCATTTCCCGGCCGAATAGTTTTCTTGACTACATTCATTCACCCTTTCTTGCGATGAAAATCTAGAGTTGATATCAAGTTCAGAAAACCTGTGTCCTCGGTAGTATAGTGGTGAGTATCCGCGCTTGTCACGTGCGAGACGCGGGTTCCATTCCCTTCCGGGAGTGTTACAACATTCATTGAGTCTTTGATCCGACAAGAAATCTAAAGTCGTTGGAAAGTTCAGAAAACCGATGTCATCAGTAGTATAGTGGTGAGTATACGCGCCTGTCACGTGCGGGACCCGGGTTCGATTCCCGGCCGGGGAGTCTTTTTGACAACATTCATTTACCCTCCGATCAGACAAGAAATCTAAAGACGATGGAAAGTTCAGAAAACCTGTGTCCTCGGTAGCATAGTGGTGAGTATCCGCGCCTGTCACGTGCGAGACCCGGGTTCGACTCCCCGCCGGGGAGTCTTTTTGACAACATTCATTTACCCTTCGATCAGACAAGAAATCTAAAGTTCAAGGCAAGCTCAGAAAACCTGTGTCCTCGGTAGTATGGCGGTGACTATCCCAGCTTGCCACGTGCGAGACGCGGGTTCCATTCCCTTCCGGGGAGTGTTACAACATTCATTGAGTCTTTGATCCGACAAGAAATCTAAAGTCGTTGGAAAGTTCAGAAAACCGGTGTCATCAGTAGTATAGTGGTGAGTATACGCGCCTGTCACGTTCGAGACCCGGGTTCGATTCCCGGCCGGGGAGTCTTTTTGACAACATTCATTTGCCCTTCGATCGGACAAGAAACCTAAAGACGATGGAAAGTTCAGAAAACCTGTGTCCTCGGTGGTATGGCAGTGAGTATCCCGGCCTTTTACGTGCGACACGCGGGTTCCATTCCCTTCCGGGGAGTGTTACAACATTCATTGAGTGTTTGGTCCGACAAGAAATCTAAAGTCGTTGGAAAGTTCAGAAAACCGGTGTCATCAGTAGTGTAGTGGTGAGTATCCGCGTCTGTCACGTGCGAGACCCGGGTTCCATTCCCGTCCGGGGAGTGTTCTTACAACATTCATTCAGTCTTTGATCCGATAAGAAATCTAAAGTCGTTGGAAAGTTCTGAAAACCTATGTCCTCACTAGTATAGTGGTGAGTATCCGCGCCTGTCGCGTGCGAGAACCGGGTTCAATTCCCGGCCGAATAGTTTTCTTGACTACATTCATTCACCCTTTCATCCGATGAGAAATCTAAAGTTCATGGCAAGTTCACAAAACCTGTGTCCTCGGTAGTATAGTGGTGAGTGTCCGCGCCTGTCACGTGCGAGACCCGGGTTCGATTCCCGGCCGGGGAGTCTTTTTGACAACATTCGTTTCCCCTTCGATCAGACAAGAAATCTAAAGACGATGGAAAGTTCAGAAAACCTGTGTCCTCGGTAGCCTAGTGGTGAGTATCCGCGCCTGTCACGTGCGAGACCCGGGTTCGATTCCCGGCCGGGGAGTCTTTTTGACAACATTCATTTACCCTTCGATCAGACAAGAAATCTAAAGACGATGGAAAGTTCAGAAAACCGGTGTCATCAGTAGTATAATGGTGAGTATACGCGCCTGTCACGTGCGAGACCCGGGTTCAATTCCCGGCCGAATAGTATTCTTGACTACATTCATTCACCCTTTCATGCGATGAGAAATCTAAAGTTGATGGCAAGTACAGAAAACCTGTGTCCTCGGTAGTATAGTGGTGAGTATCCGCGCCTGTCACGTGCGAGACCCGGGTTCGATTCCCGGCCGGGGAGTCTTTTTGACAACATTCATTGAACCTTCGATCAGACAAGAAATCTAAAGACGATGAAAAGTTCAGAAAACCTGTGTCCTCGGTAGTATAGTGGTGAGTATCCGCGCCTGTCACGTGCGAGACCCGGGTTCGATTCCCGGCCGGGGAGTCTTTTTGACAACATTCATTTACCCTTCGATCAGACAAGAAATCTAAAGTTGAAGGCAAGCTCAGAAAACCTGTGTCCTCGGTAGTATGGCGGTGAGTATCCCAGCTTGCCACGTGCGAGACGCGGGTTCCATTCCCTTCCGGGGAGTGTTACAACATTCATTGAGTCTTTGATCCGATAAGAAATCTAAAGTCGTTGGAAAGTTCAGAAAACCGGTGTCATCAGTAGTATAGTGGTGAGTATACGCGCCTGTCACGTGCGAGACCCGGGTTCAATTCCCGGCCGAATAGTTTTCTTGACTACATTCATTCACCCTATCATGCGATGAGAAATCTAAAGTTGATGGCAAGTACAGAAAACCTGTGTCCTCGGTAGTATAGTGGTGAGTATCCGCGCCTGTCACGTGCGAGACGCGGGTTCCATTCCCTTCCGGGGAGTGTTACAACATTCATTGAGTCTTTGATGCGATAAGAAATCTAAAGTCGTTGGAAAGTTCAGAAAACCGGTGTCATCAGTAGTATAGTGGTGAGTATACGCGCCTGTCACGTGCGAGACCCGGGTTCGATTCCCGGCCGGGGAGTCTTTTTGACAACATTCATTTACCCTTCGATCAGACAAGAAATCTAAAGACGATGAAAAGTTCAGAAAACCTGTGTCCTCGGTAGTATAGTGGTGAGTATCCACGCCTGTCACGTGCGAGACCCGGGTTCGATTCCCGGCCGGGGAGTCTTTTTGACAACATTCATTTACCCTTCGATCAGACAAGAAATCTAAAGTTGAAGGCAAGCTCAGAAAACCTGTGTCCTCGGTAGTATGGCGGTGAGTATCCCAGCTTGCCACGTGCGAGACGCGGGTTCCATTCCCTTCCGGGGAGTGTTACAACATTCATTGAGTCTTTGATCCGATAAGAAATCTAAAGTCTTTGGAAAGTTCAGAAAACCGGTGTCATCAGTAGTATAGTGGTGAGTATACGCGCCTGTCACGTGCGAGACCCGGGTTCAATTCCTGGCCGAATAGTTTTCTTGACTACATTCATTCACCCTTTCATGCGATGAGAAATCTAAAGTTGATGGCAAGTACAGAAAACCTGTGTCCTCGGTAGTATAGTGGTGAGTATCCGCGCCTGTCACGTGCGAGACGCGGGTTCCATTCCCTTCCGGGGAGTGTTACAACATTCATTGAGTCTTTGATGCGATAAGAAATCTAAAGTCGTTGGAAAGTTCAGAAAACCGGTGTCATCAGTAGTATAGTGGTGAGTATACGCGCCTGTCACGTGCGAGACCCGGGTTCAATTCCCGGCCGAACAGTTTTCTTGACTACATTCATTCACCCTTTCATGCGATGAGAAATCTAAAGTTGATGGCAAGTACAGAAAACCTGTTTCCTCGGTAGTATAGTGGTGAGTATCCGCGCCTGTCACGTGCGAAACCCGGGTTCGATTCCCGGCCGGGGAGTCTTTTTGACAACATTCATTTACTCTTCGATCAGACAAGAAATCTAAAGACGATGGAAATTTCAGAAAACCTGTGTCCTCGGTAGTATAGTGGTGAGTATCCGCGCCTGTCACGTGCGAGACGCGGGTTCCATTCGCTTCCGGGGAGTGTTACAACATTCATTGAGTCTTTGGTCCGACAAGAAATCTAAAGTCGTTGGAAAGTTCAGAAAACCTGTGTCCTCAGCAGGATAGTGGTGAGTATCCGCGCCTGTCATGTGCGAGAACCGGGTTCGATTCCCGGCCGGGGAGTCTTTTTGACAACATTCATTTACCCTTCGATGAGACAAGAAATCTAAAGTTGATGGCATGCTCAGAAAACCTGTGTCCTCGGTAGTATTGCGGTGACTATCCGCGCCTGTCGCGCGCGAGAACCGGGTTCAATTATCGGCCGAACAGTTTTCTTGACAACATTCATTCACCCTTTCATGCGATGAAAATCTAAAGTTGATGGCAAGTTCAGAAAACCTGTGTCCTCGGTAGTATAGTTGTGAGTATCCGGAGTGTCACGTGCGAGACCTGGGTTCGATTCCCGGCCGGGGAGTCTTTTTGACAACATTCATTTACCCTTCGATCAGACAAGAAATCTAAAGTCGATGGAAAGTTCAGAAAACCTGTGTCCTCGGTAGTATGGCGGTGAGTGTCCCAGCCTGTCACGTGCGAGACGCGGGTTCCATTCCCGGCCGGGGAGTCTTTTTGACAACATTGATTTACCCTTCGATCAGAAAAGAAATCTAAACTCTATGGAAAGTTCAGAAAACCTGTGTCCTCGGTAGTATTGCGGTGAGTATCCGCGCCTGTCACGTGCGAGACCCGGGTTCGATTCCCCGCCGGGGAGTGTCACAACATTCATTTACCCTTCGATCAGACAAGAAATCTAAAGACGATGGAAAGTTCAGAAAACCTGTGTCCTCGGTAGTATAGTGGTGAGTATACGCGCCTGTCACGTGCGAGACCCGGGTTCAATTCCCGGCCGAATAGTTTTCTTGACTACATTCATTCACCCTTTCATGCGATGAGAAATCTAAAGTTGATGGCAAGCTCAGAAAACCTGTGTCCTCGGTAGTATGGCGGTGAGTATCCCAGCTTGTCACGTGCGAGACGCGGGTTCCATTCCCTTCCGGGGAGTGTTACAACATTCATTGAGTCTTTGGTCCGACAAGAAATCTAAAGACGATGGAAAGTTCAGAAAACCTGTGTCCTCGGTAGTATAGTGGTGAGTATCCGCGTCTGTCACGTGCGAGACCCGGGTTCCATTCCCGTCCGGGGAGTGTTCTTACAACATTCATTCAGTCTTTGATCCGATAAGAAATCTAAAGTCGTTGGAAAGTTCTGAAAACCTATATCCTCACTAGTATAGTGGTGAGTATCCGCGCCTGTCGCGTGCGAGAACCGGGTTCAATTCCCGGCCGAATAGTTTTCTTGACTACATTCATTCACCCTTTCATCCGATGAGAAATCTAAAGTTGATGGCAAGTTCACAAAACCTGTGTCCTCGGTAGTATAGTGGTGAGTGTCCGCGCCTGTCACGTGCGAGACCCGGGTTCGATTCCCGGCCGGGGAGTCTTTTTGACAACATTCGTTTCCCCTTCGATCAGACAAGAAATCTAAAGACGATGGAAAGTTCACAAAACCTGTGTCCTCGGTAGCCTAGTGGTGAGTATCCGCGCCTGTCACGTGCGAGACCCGGGTTCGATTCCCGGCCGGGGAGTCTTTTTGACAACATTCATTTACCCTTCGATCAGACAAGAAATCTAAAGACGATGGAAAGTTCAGAAAACCGGTGTCATCAGTAGTATAGTGGTGAGTATACGCGCCTGTCACGTGCGAGACCCGGGTTCAATTCCCGGCCGAATAGTATTCTTGACTACATTCATTCACCCTTTCATGCGATGAGAAATCTAAAGTTGATGGCAAGTACAGAAAACCTGTGTCCTCGGTAGTATAGTGGTGAGTATCCGCGCCTGTCACGTGCGAGACCCGGGTTCGATTCCCGGCCGGGGAGTCTTTTTGACAACATTCATTGAACCTTCGATCAGACAAGAAATCTAAAGACGATGAAAAGTTCAGAAAACCTGTGTCCTCGGTAGTATAGTGGTGAGTATCCGCGCCTGTCACGTGCGAGACCCGGGTTCGATTCCCGGCCGGGGAGTCTTTTTGACAACATTCATTTACCCTTCGATCAGACAAGAAATCTAAAGTTGAAGGCAAGCTCAGAAAACCTGTGTCCTCGGTAGTATGGCGGTGAGTATCCCAGCTTGCCACGTGCGAGACGCGGGTTCCATTCCCTTCCGGGGAGTGTTACAACATTCATTGAGTCTTTGATCCGATAAGAAATCTAAAGTCGTTGGAAAGTTCAGAAAACCGGTGTCATCAGTAGTATAGTGGTGAGTATACGCGCCTGTCAGGTGCGAGACCCGGGTTCAATTCCCGGCCGAATAGTTTTCTTGACTACATTCATTCACCCTATCATGCGATGAGAAATCTAAAGTTGATGGCAAGTACAGAAAACCTGTGTCCTCGGTAGTATAGTGGTGAGTATCCGCGCCTGTCACGTGCGAGACGCGGGTTCCATTCCCTTCCGGGGAGTGTTACAACATTCATTGAGTCTTTGATGCGATAAGAAATCTAAAGTCGTTGGAAAGTTCAGAAAACCGGTGTCATCAGTAGTATAGTGGTGAGTATACGCGCCTGTCACGTGCGAGACCCGGGTTCGATTCCCGGCCGGGGAGTCTTTTTGACAACATTCATTTACCCTTCGATCAGACAAGAAATCTAAAGACGATGAAAAGTTCAGAAAACCTGTGTCCTCGGTAGTATAGTGGTGAGTATCCGCGCCTGTCACGTGCGAGACCCGGGTTCGATTCCCGGCCGGGGAGTCTTTTTGACAACATTCATTTACCCTTCGATCAGACAAGAAATCTAAAGTTGAAGGCAAGCTCAGAAAACCTGTGTCCTCGGTAGTATGGCGGTGAGTATCCCAGCTTGCCACGTGCGAGACGCGGGTTCCATTCCCTTCCGGGGAGTGTTACAACATTCATTGAGTCTTTGATCCGATAAGAAATCTAAAGTCTTTGGAAAGTTCAGAAAACCGGTGTCATCAGTAGTATAGTGGTGAGTATACGCGCCTGTCACGTGCGAGACCCGGGTTCAATTCCCGGCCGAATAGTTTTCTTGACTACATTCATTCACCCTTTCATGCGATGAGAAATCTAAAGTTGATGGCAAGTACAGAAAACCCGTGTCCTCGGTAGTATAGTGGTGAGTATCCGCGCCTGTCACGTGCGAGACGCGGGTTCCATTCCCTTCCGGGGAGTGTTACAACATTCATTGAGTCTTTGATGCGATAAGAAATCTAAAGTCGTTGGAAAGTTCAGAAAACCGGTGTCATCAGTAGTATAGTGGTGAGTATACGCGCCTGTCACGTGCGAGACCCGGGTTCAATTCCCGGCCGAACAGTTTTCTTGACTACATTCATTCACCCTTTCATGCGATGAGAAATCTAAAGTTGATGGCAAGTACAGAAAACCTGTGTCCTCGGTAGTATAGTGGTGAGTATCCGCGCCTGTCACGTGCGAGACCCGGGTTCGATTCCCGGCCGGGGAGTGTTACAACATTCATTTACCCTTCGATCAGACAAGAAATCTAAAGACGATGGAAAGTTCAGAAAACCTGTGTCCTCGTTAGTATAGTGGTGAGTATCCGCGCCTGTCAGGTGCGAGACCCGGGTTCGATTCCCGGCCGGGGAGTGTTACAACATTCATTTACCCTTCGATCAGACAAGAAATCTAAAGACGATGGAAAGTTCAGAAAACCTGTGTCCTCGGTAGTATAGTGGTGAGTATCCGCGCCTGTCACGTGCGAGACCCGGGTTCGATTCCCGGCCGGGGAGTGTTACAACATTCATTTACCCTTCGATCAGACAAGAAATCTAAAGACGATGGAAAGTTCAGAAAACCTGTGTCCTCGTTAGTATAGTGGTGAGCATCCGCGCCTGTCACGTGCGAGACCCGGGTTCGACTCCCGGCCGGGGGTCTTTTTGAGAACATTGATTTACGCTTCGATCAGACAAGAAATCTAAGGTTGATGGCAAGCTCAGAAAACCTGTGTCCTCGGTAGTATGGCGGTGAGTATCCCAGCTTGTCACGTGCGAGACCCGGGTTCGATTCCCGGGCGGGGAGTATTTTTGACAACATTCATTTACCCTTCGATCAGACAAGAAATCTAAAGACGATGGAAAGTTCGGATAACCTGTGTCCTCGGTAGTATAGTGGTGAGTATCCGCGCCTGTCACGTGCGAGACCCGGGTTCGACTCCCGGCAGGGGAGTCTTTTTGACAGCATTCATTTACCCTTCGATCAGACAAGAAATCTAAAGACGATGGAAAGTTCAGAAAACCTGTGTCCTCGGTAGTATAGTGGTGAGTATCCGCGCCTGTCACGTGCGAGACCCGGGTTCGATTCCCGGCCGGGGAGTCTTTTTGACAACATTCATTTACCCTTCGATCAAACAAGAAATCTAAAGACGATGGAAAGTTCAGAAAACCTGTGTCCTCGGTAGTATAGTGGTGAGTATCCGCGCCTGTCACGTGCGAGACCCGGGTTCGATTCCCGGCCGGGGAGTCTTTTTGACAACATTCATTTACCCTTCGATCAGACAGGAAATCTAAAGACGATGGAAAGTTCAGAAAACCTGTGTCCTCGGTAGTATAGTGGTGAGTATCCGCGCCTGTCACGTGCGAGACCCGGGTTCGATTCCCGGCCGGGGAGTCTTTTTGACAACATTCATTTACCCTTCGATCAGACAAGAAATCTAAAGTTGATGGCAAGCTCAGAAAACCTGTGTCCTCGGTAGTATGGCGGTGAGTATCCCAGCTTGTCACGTGCGAGACGCGGGTTCCATTTACTTCCGGGGAGTGTTACAACATTCATTGAGTCTTTGATCCGATAAGAAATCTAAAGTCGTTGGAAAGTTCAGAAAACCGGTGTCATCAGTAGTATAGTGGTGAGTATACGCGCCTGTCACGTGCGAGACCCGGGTTCAATTCCCGGCCGAATAGTTTTCTTGACTACATTCATTCACCCTTTCATGCGATGAGAAATCTAAAGTTGATGGCAAGTACAGAAAACCTGTGTCCTCGGTAGTATAGTGGTGAGTATCCGCGCCTGTCACGTGCGAGACCCGGGTTCGATTCCCGGCCGGGGAGTCTTTTTGACAACATTCATTTACCCTTCGATCAGACAAGAAATCTAAAGACGATGGAAAGTTCAGAAAACCTGTGTCCTCGGTAGTATAGTGGTGAGTATCCGCGCCTGTCACGTGCGAGACCCGGGTTCGACTCCCC
This sequence comes from Baylisascaris procyonis, assembly GCA_037389465.1. NCBI lineage: Eukaryota > Metazoa > Nematoda > Chromadorea > Rhabditida > Ascarididae > Baylisascaris > Baylisascaris procyonis. Next base: position 1,685,478 of record JAZARR010000174.1, on the reverse strand, counting down.
GCCGGGGAGCCTTTTTGACAACATTCATTTACCCTTCGATCAGACAAGAAATCTAAAGTTGAAGGCAAGCTCAGAAAACCTGTGTCCTCGGTAGTATGGCGGTGAGTATCCCAGCTTGCCACGTGCGAGACGCGGGTTCCATTCCCTTCCGGGGAGTGTTACAACATTCATTGAGTCTTTGATCCGATAAGAAATCTAAAGTCGTTGGAAAGTTCAGAAAACCTATGTCCTCACTAGTATAGTGGTGAGTATCCGCGCCTGTCACGTGCGAGAACCGGCTTCATTTCCCGGCCGAATAGTTTTCTTGACTACATTCATTCACCCTTTCTTGCGATGAAAATCTAGAGTTGAAATCAAGTTCAGAAAACCTGTGTCCTCGGTAGTATAGTGGTGAGTATCCGCGCTTGTCACGTGCGAGACGCGGGTTCCATTCCCTTCCGGGAGTGTTACAACATTCATTGAGTCTTTGATCCGACAAGAAATCTAAAGTCGTTGGAAAGTTCAGAAAACCGGTGTCATCAGTAGTATAGTGGTGAGTATACGCGCCTGTCACGTGCGAGACCCGGGTTCGATTCCCGGCCGGGGAGTCTTTTTGACAACATTCATTTACCCTTCGATCAGACAAGAAATCTAAAGTTGAAGGCAAGCTCAGAAAACCTGTGTCCTCGGTAGTATGGCGGTGAGTATCCCAGCTTGCCACGTGCGAGACGCGTGTTCCATTCCCTTCCGGGGAGTGTTACAACATTCATTGAGTCTTTGATCCGATAAGAAATCTAAAGTCGTTGGAAAGTTCAGAAAACCGGTGTCATCAGTAGTATAGTGGTGAGTATACGCGCCTGTCACGTGCGAGACCCGGGTTCAATTCCCGGCCGAATAGTTTTCTTGACCACATTCATTCACCCTTTCATGCGATGAGAAATCTAAAGTTGATGGCAAGTACAGAAAACCTGTGTCCTCGGTAGTATAGTGGTGAGTATCCGCGCCTGTCACGTGCGAGACGCGGGTTCCATTCCCTTCCGGGGAGTGTTACAACATTCATTGAGTCTTTGATGCGATAAGAAATCTAAAGTCGTTGGAAAGTTCAGAAAACCGGTGTCATCAGTAGTATAGTGGTGAGTATACGCGCCTGTCACGTGCGAGACCCGGGTTCAATTCCCGGCCGAACAGTTTTCTTGACTACATTCATTCACCCTTTCATGCGATGAGAAATCTAAAGTTGATGGCAAGTACAGAAAACCTGTGTCCTCGGTAGTATAGTGGTGAGTATCCGCGCCTGTCACGTGCGAGACCCGGGTTCGATTCCCGGCCGGGGAGTGTTACAACATTCATTTACCCTTCGATCAGACAAGAAATCTGAAGACGATGGAAAGTTCAGAAAACCTGTGTCCTCGTTAGTATAGTGGTGAGTATCCGCGCCTGTCACGTGCGAGACCCGGGTTCGACTCCCGGCCGGGGGTCTTTTTGAGAACATTGATTTACGCTTCGATCAGACAAGAAATCTAAAGTTGATGGCAAGCTCAGAAAACCTGTGTCCTCGGTAGTATGGCGGTGAGTATCCCAGCTTGTCACGTGCGAGACCCGGGTTCGATTCCCGGGCGGGGAGTATTTTTGACAACATTCATTTACCCTTCGATCAGACAAGAAATCTAAAGACGATGGAAAGTTCAGATAACCTGTGTCCTCGGTAGTATGGTGGTGAGTATCCGCGCCTGTCACGTGCGAGACCCGGGTTCGACTCCCGGCAGGGGAATCTTTTTGACAGCATTCATTTACCCTTCGATCAGGCAAGAAATCTAAAGTTGATGGCAAGCTCAGAAAACCTGTGTCCTCGGTAGTATAGTGGTGAGTATCCGCGCCTGTCACGTGCGAGACCCGGGTTCGACTCCCGGCAGGGGAGTCTTTTTGACAGCATTCATTTACCCTTCGATCAGGCAAGAAATCTAAAGTTGATGGCAAGCTCAGAAAACCTGTGTCCTCGGTAGTATGGCGGTGAGTATCCCAGCTTGTCACGTGCGAGACCCGGGTTCGATTCCCGGCCGGGGAGTCTTTTTGACAACATTCATTTGCCCTTCGATCAAACAAGAAATCTAAAGACGATGGAAAGTTCAGAAAACCTGTGTCCTCGGTAGTATAGTGGTGAGTATCCGCGCCTGTCACGTGCGAGACCGGGGTTCGATTCCCGGCCGCGGAGTCTTTTTCACAACATTCATTTACCCTTCGATCAGACAAGAAATCTAAAGACGATGGAAAGTTCAGAAAACCTGTGTCCTCGGTAGTATAGTGGTGAGTATCCGCGCCTGTCACGTGCGAGACCCGGGTTCGATTCCCGGCCGGGGAGTCTTTTTGACAACATTCATTTACCCTTCGATCAGACAGGAAATCTAAAGACGATGGAAAGTTCAGAAAACCTGTGTCCTCGGTAGTATAGTGGTGAGTATCCGCGCCTGTCACGTGCGAGACCCGGGTTCCATTTACTTCCGGGGAGTGTTACAACATTCATTGAGTCTTTGATCCGATAAGAAATCTAAAGTCGTTGGAAAGTTCAGAAAACCGGTGTCATCAGTAGTATAGTGGTGAGTATCCGCGGCTGTCACGTGCGAGACCCCGGTTCGATTTCCGGCCGGGGAGTGTTACAACTTTCATTTACCCTTCGATGAGACAAGAAATCTAAGGTTGATGGCAAGCTCAGAAAACCTGTGTCCTCGGTGGTATGGCAGTGAGTATCCCGGCCTGTCACGTGCGATACGCGGGTTCCATTCCCTTCCGGGGAGTGTTACAACATTCATTGAGTGTTTGGTCCGACAAGAAATCTAAAGTCGTTGGAAAGTTCAGGAAACCTGTGTCCTCGTTAGTATAGTGGTGAGTATCCGCGCCTGTCATGTGCGAGACCCGGGTTCGATTCCCGGCCGCGGAGTGTTACAACATTCATTTACCCTTCGATCAGACAAGAAATCTAAAGAAGATGGAAAGTTCAGAAAACCTGTGTCCTCGGTAGTATAGTGGTGAGTATCCGCGATTGTCACGTGCGAAACCCGGGTTCGATTCCCGGCCGGGGAGTGTTACAACATTTATTTACCCTTCGATGAGACAAGAAATCTAAAGTTGATGGCAAGCTCAGAAAACCTGTGCCCTCGGTAGTATGGCGGTGAGTATCCCAGCCTGTCACGTGCGAGACGCGGGTTCCATTCCCTTCCGGGTAGTGTTACAACATTCATTGAGTCTTTGGTCCGACAAGAAATCTAAAGTCGTTGGAAAGTTCAGAAAACCTGTGTCCTCAGTAGGATAGTTGTGAGTATCCGCGCCCGTCACGTGCGAGAACCGGGTTCGATTCCCGGCCGGGGAGTCTTTTTGACAACATTCATTTACCCTTCGATCAGACAAGAAGTCTATAGACGATGGAAAGTTCATTAAACCTGTCTCCTCGTTAGTATAGTGGTGAGTATCCGCGCCTGTCACGTGCGAGACCCGGGTTCGATTCCCGGCCGGGGAGTATTTTTGACAACATTCATTTACCCTTCGATGAGACAAGAAATCTAAAGACGATGCAAAGTTCAGAAAACCTGTGTCCTCGGTAGTATAGTGGTGAGTATCCGCGCCTGTCACGTGCGAGACCCGGGTTCGACTCCCGGCAGGGGAGTCTTTTTGACAGCATTCATTTACCCTTCGATCAGGCAAGAAATCTAAAGTTGATGGGAAGCTCAGAAAACCTGTGTCCTCGGTAGTATGGCGGTGAGTATCCCAGCTTGTCACGTGCGAGACGCGGGTTCCATTCCCTTCCGGGGAGTGTTACAACATTCATTGAGTCTTTGATCCCATAAGCAATCTAAAGTCGTTGTAAAGTTCAGAAAACCTATGTCCTCACTAGTATAGTGGTGAGTATCCGCGCCTGTCGCGTGCGAGAACCGGCTTCATTTCCCGGCCGAATAGTTTTCTTGACTACATTCATTCACCCTTTCTTGCGATGAAAATCTAGAGTTGATATCAAGTTCAGAAAACCTGTGTCCTCGGTAGTATAGTGGTGAGTATCCGCGCTTGTCACGTGCGAGACGCGGGTTCCATTCCCTTCCGGGAGTGTTACAACATTCATTTACCCTTCGATCAGACAAGAAATCTAAAGACGATGGAAAGTTCAGAAAACCTGTGTCCTCGGTAGTATAGTGGTGAGTATCCGCGCCTGTCACGTGCGAGACCCGTGTTCGACTCCCGGCCGGGGAGTCCTTTTGACAACATTCATTTACCCTTCGATCAGACAAGAAATCTAAAGTTGATGGCAAGCTCAGAAAACCTGTGTCCTCGGTAGTATGGCGGTGAGTATCCCAGCTTGTCACGTGCGAGACGCGGGTTCCATTTACTTCCGGGGAGTGTTACAACATTCATTGAGTCTTTCATCCGATAAGAAATCTAAAGTCGTTGGAAAGTTCAGAAAACCGGTGTCATCAGTAGTATAGTGGTGAGCATGCGCGCCTGTCATGTGCGAGACCCGGGTTCGATTCCCGGCTGGGGGTCTTTTTGACAACATTCATTTACCCTTCGATCAGACAAGAAATCTAAAGACGAAGGAAAGTTCAGAAAACCTGTGTCCTCGGTAGTATAGTGGTGAGTATCCGCGCATGTCACGTACGAGACCCGGGTTCGATTCCCGGCCGGGGAGTGTTACAACATTCATTTACCCTTCGATGAGACAAGAAGTCTAAAGTTGATGGCAAGCTCAGAAAACCTGTGCCCTCGGTAGTATGGCGGTGAGTATCCCAGCTTGTCACGTGCGAGACGCGGGTTCCATTCCCTTCCGGGTAGTGTTACAACATTCATTGAGTCTTTGGTCCGACAAGAAATCTAAAGTCGTTGGAAAGTTCAGAAAACCTGTGTCCTCAGTAGGATAGTGGTGAGTATCCGCGCCTGTCGCGTGCGAGAACCGCTTCATTTCCCGGCCGAATAGTTTTCTTGACTACATTCATTCACCCTTTCTTGCGATGAAAATCTAGAGTTGATATCAAGTTCAGAAAACCTGTGTCCTCGGTAGTATAGTGGTGAGTATCCGCGCTTGTCACGTGCGAGACGCGGGTTCCATTCCCTTCCGGGAGTGTTACAACATTCATTGAGTCTTTGATCCGACAAGAAATCTAAAGTCGTTGGAAAGTTCAGAAAACCGATGTCATCAGTAGTATAGTGGTGAGTATACGCGCCTGTCACGTGCGGGACCCGGGTTCGATTCCCGGCCGGGGAGTCTTTTTGACAACATTCATTTACCCTCCGATCAGACAAGAAATCTAAAGACGATGGAAAGTTCAGAAAACCTGTGTCCTCGGTAGCATAGTGGTGAGTATCCGCGCCTGTCACGTGCGAGACCCGGGTTCGACTCCCCGCCGGGGAGTCTTTTTGACAACATTCATTTACCCTTCGATCAGACAAGAAATCTAAAGTTCAAGGCAAGCTCAGAAAACCTGTGTCCTCGGTAGTATGGCGGTGACTATCCCAGCTTGCCACGTGCGAGACGCGGGTTCCATTCCCTTCCGGGGAGTGTTACAACATTCATTGAGTCTTTGATCCGACAAGAAATCTAAAGTCGTTGGAAAGTTCAGAAAACCGGTGTCATCAGTAGTATAGTGGTGAGTATACGCGCCTGTCACGTTCGAGACCCGGGTTCGATTCCCGGCCGGGGAGTCTTTTTGACAACATTCATTTGCCCTTCGATCGGACAAGAAACCTAAAGACGATGGAAAGTTCAGAAAACCTGTGTCCTCGGTGGTATGGCAGTGAGTATCCCGGCCTTTTACGTGCGACACGCGGGTTCCATTCCCTTCCGGGGAGTGTTACAACATTCATTGAGTGTTTGGTCCGACAAGAAATCTAAAGTCGTTGGAAAGTTCAGAAAACCGGTGTCATCAGTAGTGTAGTGGTGAGTATACGCGCCTGTCACGTGCGAGACCCGGGTTCAATTCCCGTCCGAATAGTTTTCTTGACTACATTCATTCACCGTTTCATGCGATGAGAAATCTAAAGTTGATGGCAAGTTCAGAAAACCTGTGTCCTCGGTAGTATAGCGGTGAGTATCCGAGCCTGTCACGTGCGAGACCCGGGTTCGATTCCCGGCCGGGGAGTCTTTTTGACACCATTCATTTACCCTTCGATCAGACAAGAAATCTAAAGACGATGGAAAGTTCAGAAAACCTGTGTCCTCGGTAGTATAGTGGTGAGTATCCGCGCCTGGCACGTGCGAGACCCGGTTTCGACTCGCGGCCGGTGAGTCTTTTTGACAACATTCATTTACCCTTCCATCAGACAAGAAATCTAAAGTTGATGGCAAGCTCAGAAAACCTGTGTCCTCGGTAGTATGGCGGTGAGTATCCCAGCTTGTCACGTGCGAGACGCGGGTTCCATTTCCTTCCGGGGAGTGTTACAACATTCATTGAGTCTTTGATCCGACAAGAAATCTAAAGTCGTTGGAAAGTTCAGAAAACCGGTGTCATCAGTAGTATAGTGGTGAGTATACGCGCCTGTCACGTTCGAGACCCGGGTTCGATTCCCGGCCGGGGAGTCTTTTTGACAACATTCATTTGCCCTTCGATCGGACAAGAAACCTAAAGGCGATGGAAAGTTCAGAAAACCTGTGTCCTCGGTAGTATAGTGGTGAGTATCCGCGCCTGTCACGTGCGAGACCCGGGTTCGATTCCCGGCCGGGGAGTGTTACAACTTTCATTTACCCTTCGATCAGACATGAAATCTTAAGACGATGGAAAGTTCAGAAAACCTGTGTCCTCGGTAGTATGGCGGTGAGTATCCCAGCTTGTCACGTGCGAGACGCGGGTTCCATTCCCTTCCGGGTAGTGTTACAACATTCATTGAGTCTTTGGTCCGACAAGAAATCTAAAGTCGTTGGAAAGTTCAGAAAACCTGTGTCCTCAGTAGGATAGTGGTGAGTATCCGCGCCTGTCGCGTGCGAGAACCGCTTCATTTCCCGGCCGAATAGTTTTCTTGACTACATTCATTCACCCTTTCTTGCGATGAAAATCTAGAGTTGATATCAAGTTCAGAAAACCTGTGTCCTCGGTAGTATAGTGGTGAGTATCCGCGCTTGTCACGTGCGAGACGCGGGTTCCATTCCCTTCCGGGAGTGTTACAACATTCATTGAGTCTTTGATCCGACAAGAAATCTAAAGTCGTTGGAAAGTTCAGAAAACCGATGTCATCAGTAGTATAGTGGTGAGTATACGCGCCTGTCACGTGCGGGACCCGGGTTCGATTCCCGGCCGGGGAGTCTTTTTGACAACATTCATTTACCCTCCGATCAGACAAGAAATCTAAAGACGATGGAAAGTTCAGAAAACCTGTGTCCTCGGTAGCATAGTGGTGAGTATCCGCGCCTGTCACGTGCGAGACCCGGGTTCGACTCCCCGCCGGGGAGTCTTTTTGACAACATTTATTTACCCTTCGATCAGACAAGAAATCTAAAGTTCAAGGCAAGCTCAGAAAACCTGTGTCCTCGGTAGTATGGCGGTGACTATCCCAGCTTGCCACGTGCGAGACGCGGGTTCCATTCCCTTCCGGGGAGTGTTACAACATTCATTGAGTCTTTGATCCGACAAGAAATCTAAAGTCGTTGGAAAGTTCAGAAAACCGGTGTCATCAGTAGTATAGTGGTGAGTATACGCGCCTGTCACGTTCGAGACCCGGGTTCGATTCCCGGCCGGGGAGTCTTTTTGACAACATTCATTTGCCCTTCGATCAGACAAGAAATCTAAAGTTCAAGGCAAGCTCAGAAAACCTGTGTCCTCGGTGGTATGGCAGTGAGTATCCCGGCCTTTTACGTGCGACACGCGGGTTCCATTCCCTTCCGGGGAGTGTTACAACATTCATTGAGTGTTTGGTCCGACAAGAAATCTAAAGTCGTTGGAAAGTTCAGAAAACCGGTGTCATCAGTAGTGTAGTGGTGAGTATACGCGCCTGTCACGTGCGAGACCCGGGTTCAATTCCCGTCCGAATAGTTTTCTTGACTACATTCATTCACCCTTTCATGCGATGAGAAATCTAAAGTTGATGGCAAGTTCAGAAAACCTGTGTCCTCGGTAGTATAGCGGTGAGTATCCGAGCCTGTCACGTGCGAGACCCGGGTTCGATTCCCGGCCGGGGAGTCTTTTTGACACCATTCATTTACCCTTCGATCAGACAAGAAATCTAAAGACGATGGAAAGTTCAGAAAACCTGTGTCCTCGGTAGTATAGTGGTGAGTATCCGCGCCTGGCACGTGCGAGACCCGGTTTCGACTCGCGGCCGGTGAGTCTTTTTGACAACATTCATTTACCCTTCCATCAGACAAGAAATCTAAAGTTGATGGCAAGCTCAGAAAACCTGTGCCCTCGGTAGTATGGCGGTGAGTATCCCAGCTTGTCACGTGCGAGACGCGGGTTCCATTTCCTTCCGGGGAGTGTTACAACATTCATTGAGTCTTTGATCCGACAAGAAATCTAAAGTCGTTGGAAAGTTCAGAAAACCGGTGTCATCAGTAGTATAGTGGTGAGTATACGCGCCTGTCACGTTCGAGACCCGGGTTCGATTCCCGGCCGGGGAGTCTTTTTGACAACATTCATTTGCCCTTCGATCGGACAAGAAATCTAAAGACGATGGAAAGTTCAGAAAACCTGTGTCCTCGGTAGTATAGTGGTGAGTATCCGCGCCTGTCACGTGCGAGACCCGGGTTCGATTCCCGGCCGGGGAGTGTTACAACTTTCATTTACCCTTCGATCAGACATGAAATCTTAAGACGATGGAAAGTTCAGAAAACCTGTGTCCTCGGTAGTATAGTGGTGAGTATCCGCGCCTGTCACGTGCGAGACCCGGGTTCGACTCCCCGCCGGGGAGTCTTTTTGACAACATTCATTTACCCTTCGATCAGACAAGAAATCTAAAGTTCAAGGCAAGCTCAGAAAACCTGTGTCCTCGGTAGTATGGCGGTGAGTATCCGCGCCTGTCACGTGCGAGACCCGGGTTCGACTCCCGGCAGGGGAGTCTTTTTGACAGCATTCATTTACCCTTCGATCAGGCAAGAAATCTAAAGTTGATGGGAAGCTCAGAAAACCTGTGTCCTCGGTAGTATAGTGGTGAGTATCCGCGCCTGTCACGTGCGAGACCCGGGTTCGACTCCCGGCAGGGGAGTCTTTTTGACAGCATTCATTTACCCTTCGATCAGGCAAGAAAGCTAAAGTTGATGGGAAGCTCAGAAAACCTGTGTCCTCGGTAGTATGGCGGTGAGTATCCCAGCTTGTCACGTGCGAGACGCGGGTTCCATTCCCTTACGGGGAGTGTTACAACATTCATTGAGTCTTTGATCCGACAAGAAATCTAAAGTCGTTGGAAAGTTCAGAAAACCTGTGTCCTCGGTAGTATAGTGGTGAGTATGCGCGCCTGTCACGTGCGAGACCCGGGTTTGACTCCCGGCAGGGGAGTCTTTTTGACAGCATTCATTTACCCTTCGATCAGGCAAGAAATCTAAAGTTGATGGGAAGCTCAGAAAACCTGTGTCCTCGGTAGTATGGCGGTGAGTATCCCAGCTTGTCACGTGCGAGACGCGGGTTCCATTCCCTTCCGGGGAGTGTTACAACATTCATTGAGTCTTTGATCCGATAAGCAATCTAAAGTCGTTGTAAAGTTCAGAAAACCTATGTCCTCACTAGTATAGTGGTGAGTATCCGCGCCTGTCGCGTGCGAGAACCGGCTTCATTTCCCGGCCGAATAGTTTTCTTGACTACATTCATTCACCCTTTCTTGCGATGAAAATCTAGAGTTGATATCAAGTTCAGAAAACCTGTGTCCTCGGTAGTATAGTGGTGAGTATCCGCGCTTGTCACGTGCGAGACGCGGGTTCCATTCCCTTCCGGGAGTGTTACAACATTCATTTACCCTTCGATCAGACAAGAAATCTAAAGACGATGGAAAGTTCAGAAAACCGGTGTCATCAGTAGTATAGTGGTGAGCATGCGCGCCTGTCACGTGCGAGACCCGGGTTCGATTCCCGGCCGGGGGTCTTTTTGACAACATTCATTTACCCTTCGATCAGACAAGAAATCTAAAGACGATGGAAAGTTCAGAAAACCTGTGTCCTCGGTAGTATAGTGGTGAGTATCCGCGCATGTCACGTACGAGACCCGGGTTCGATTCCCGGCCGGGGAGTCTTTTTGCCAACATTCATTTACCCTTCGATCAGACTAGAAATCTAAAGACGATGGAAAGTTCAGAAAACCTGTGTCCTCGGTAGTATAGTGGTGAGTATCCGCGCCTGTCACGTGCGAGACCCGGGTTCGACTCCCCGCCGGGGAGTCTTTTTGACAACATTCATTTACCCTTCGATCAGACAAGAAATCTAAAGTTGAAGGCAAGCTCAGAAAACCTGTGTCCTCGGTAGTATGGCGGTGACTATCCCAGCTTGCCACGTGCGAGACGCGGGTTCCATTCCCTTCCGGGGAGTGTTACAACATTCATTGAGTCTTTGATCCGATAAGGAATCTAAAGTCGTTGGAAAGTTCAGAAAACCGGTGTCCTCGTTAGTATAGTGGTGAGTATCCGCGCCTGTCATGTGCGAGACCCGGGTTCGATTCCCGGCCGCGGAGTATTACAACATTCATTTACCCTTCGATCAGACAAGAAATCTAAAGAAGATGGAAAGTTCAGAAAACCTGTGTCCTCGGTAGTATAGTGGTGAGTATCCGCGCCTGTCACGTGCGAGACCCGGGTTCGATTCCCGGCCGGGGAGTGTTACAACATTCATTTACCCTTCGATGAGACAAGAAGTCTAAAGTTGATGGCAAGCTCAGAAAACCTGTGCCCTCGGTAGTATGGCGGTGAGTATCCCAGCTTGTCACGTGCGAGACGCGGGTTCCATTCCCTTCCGGGTAGTGTTACAACATTCATTGAGTCTTTGGTCCGACAAGAAATCTAAAGTCGTTGGAAAGTTCAGAAAACCTGTGTCCTCAGTAGGATAGTTGTGAGTATCCGCGCCTGTCACGTGCGAGAACCGGGTTCGATTCCCGGCCGGGGAGTCTTTTTGACAACATTCATTTACCCTTCGATCAGACAAGAAGTCTATAGACGATGGAAAGTTCATTAAACCTGTCTCCTCGGTAGTATAGTGGTGAGTATCCGCGCCTGTCGCGTGCGAGAACCGCTTCATTTCCCGGCCGAATAGTTTTCTTGACTACATTCATTCACCCTTTCTTGCGATGAAAATCTAGAGTTGATATCAAGTTCAGAAAACCTGTGTCCTCGGTAGTATAGTGGTGAGTATCCGCGCTTGTCACGTGCGAGACGCGGGTTCCATTCCCTTCCGGGAGTGTTACAACATTCATTGAGTCTTTGATCCGACAAGAAATCTAAAGTCGTTGGAAAGTTCAGAAAACCGATGTCATCAGTAGTATAGTGGTGAGTATACGCGCCTGCCACGTGCGGGACCCGGGTTCGATTCCCGGCCGGGGAGTCTTTTTGACAACATTCATTTACCCTTCGATCAGACAAGAAATCTAAAGACGATGGAAAGTTCAGAAAACCTGTGTCCTCGGTAGCATAGTGGTGAGTATCCGCGCCTGTCACGTGCGAGACCCGGGTTCGACTCCCCGCCGGGGAGTCTTTTTGACAACATTCATTTACCCTTCGATCAGACAAGAAATCTAAAGTTCAAGGCAAGCTCAGAAAACCTGTGTCCTCGGTAGTATGGCGGTGAGTATCCCAGCTTGTCACGTGCGAGACGCGGGTTCCATTCCCTTCCGGGTAGTGTTACAATATTCATTGAGTCTTTGGTCCGACAAGAAATCTAAAGTCGTTGGAAAGTTCAGAAAACCTCTGTCATCAGTAGTATAGTGGTGAGTATACGCGCCTGTCACGTGCGAGACCCGGGTTCAATTCCCGGCCGAATAGTTTTCTTGACTACATTCATTCACCCTTTCATGGGATGAGAAATCTAAAGTTGATGGCAAGTTCAGAAAACCTGTGTCCTCGGTAGTATAGCGGTGAGTATCCGAGCCTGTCACGTGCGAGACCCGGGTTCGATTCCCGGCCGGGGAGTCTTTTTGACACCATTCATTTACCCTTCGATCAGACAAGAAATCTAAAGACGATGGAAAGTTCAGAAAACCTGTGTCCTCGGTAGTATAGTGGTGAGTATCCGCGCCTGGCACGTGCGAGACCCGGTTTCGACTCGCGGCCGGTGAGTCTTTTTGACAACATTCATTTACCCTTCCATCAGACAAGAAATCTAAAGTTGATGGCAAGCTCAGAAAACCTGTGCCCTCGGAAGTATGGCGGTGAGTATCCCAGCTTGTCACGTGCGAGACGCGGGTTCCATTTCCTTCCGGGGAGTGTTACAACATTCATTGAGTCTTTGATCCGACAAGAAATCTAAAGTCGTTGGAAAGTTCAGAAAACCGGTGTCATCAGTAGTATAGTGGTGAGTATACGCGCCTGTCACGTTCGAGAACCGGGTTCGATTCCCGGCCGGGGAGTCTTTTTGACAACATTCATTTGCCCTTCGATCGGACAAGAAACCTAAAGACGATGGAAAGTTCAGAAAACCTGTGTCCTCGGTAGTATAGTGGTGAGTATCCGCGCCTGTCACGTGCGAGACCCGGGTTCGATTCCCGGCCGGGGAGTGTTACAACTTTCAATCACCCTTCGATCAGACATGAAATCTTAAGACGATGGAAAGTTCAGAAAACCTGTGTCCTCGGTAGTATAGTGGTGAGTATCCGCGCCTGGCACGTGCGAGACCCGGTTTCGACTCGCGGCCGGTGAGTCTTTTTGACAACATTCATTTACCCTTCCATCAGACAAGAAATCTAAAGTTGATGGCAAGCTCAGAAAACCTGTGCCCTCGGAAGTATGGCGGTGAGTATCCCAGCTTGTCACGTGCGAGACGCGGGTTCCATTTCCTTCCGGGGAGTGTTACAACATTCATTGAGTCTTTGATCCGACAAGAAATCTAAAGTCGTTGGAAAGTTCAGAAAACCGGTGTCATCAGTAGTATAGTGGTGAGTATACGCGCCTGTCACGTTCGAGAACCGGGTTCGATTCCCGGCCGGGGAGTCTTTTTGACAAGATTCATTTGCCCTTCGATCGGACAAGAAACCTAAAGACGATGGAAAGTTCAGAAAACCTGTGTCCTCGGTAGTATAGTGGTGAGTATCCGCGCCTGTCACGTGCGAGACCCGGGTTCGATTCCCGGCCGGGGAGTGTTACAACTTTCAATTACCCTTCGATCAGACATGAAATCTTAAGACGATGGAAAGTTCAGAAAACCTGTGTCCTCGGTAGTATAGTGGTGAGTATCCGCGCCTGTCACGTGCGAGACCCGGGTTCGACTCCCGGCCGGGGAGTCTTTTTGACAACATTCATTTACCCTTCGGTCAAACAAGAAATCTAAGGTTGATGGCAAGCTCAGAAAACCTGTGTCCTCGGTGGTATGGCAGTGAGTATCCCGGCCTGTCGCGTGCGACACGCGGGTTCCATTCCCTTCCGGGGAGTGTTACAACATTCATTGAGTGTTTGGTCCGACAAGAAATCTAAAGTCGTTGGAAAGTTCAGAAAACCGGTGTCATCAGTAGTGTAGTGGTGAGTATACGTGCCTGTCACGTGCGAGACCCGGGTTCAATTCCCGGCCGAATAGTTTTCTTGACTACATTCATTCACCCTTTCATGCGATGAGAAATCTAAAGTTGATGGCAAGTTCTGAAAACCTGTGTCCTCGGTAGTATAGTGGTGAGTATCCGCGCCTGTCACGTGCGAGACCCGGGTTCGATTCCCGGCCGGGGAGTGTTGCAACATTCATTTACCCTTCGATCAGACAAGAAATCTAAAGACGATGGAAAGTTCAGAAAACCTGTGTCCTCGGTAGTATAGTGGTGAGTATCCGCGCCTGGCACGTGCGAGACCCGGTTTCGACTCGCGGCCGGTGAGTCTTTTTGACAACATTCATTTACCCTTCGATCAGACAAGAAATCTAAAGTTGATGGCAAGCTCAGAAAACCTGTGTCCTCGGTAGTATGGCGGTGAGTATCCCAGCTTGTCACGTGCGAGACGCGGGTTCCATTCCCTTCCGGGGAGTGTTACAACATTCATTGAGTCTTTGATCCGATAAGAAATCTAAAGTCGTTGTAAAGTTCAGAAAACCTGTGTCCTCAGTAGTATAGTGGTGAGTATCCGCGTCTGTCACGTGCGAGACCCGGGTTCGATTCCCGGCCGGGGAGTGTTCTTACAACATTCATTGAGTCGTTGATCCGATAAGAAATCTAAAGTCGTTGGAAAGTTCAGAAAACGTTTGTCATCAGTAGTATAGCGGTGGGTATACGCGAATGTCACGTGCGAGACCCGGGTTCGATTCCCGGCCGGGAGTCTTTTTGACAACATTCATTTACCCTTCGATCAGACAAGAAATCTAAAGACGATGGAAAGTTCAGAAAACCTGTGCCCTCGGTAGTATAGTGGTGAGTATCCGCGCCTGTCACGTGCGAGGCCCGGGTTCGATTCCCGGCCGAATAGTTTTCTTGACTACATTCATTCACCCTATCATGCGATGAGAAATCTAAAGTTGATGGCAAGTACAGAAAACCTGTGTCCTCGGTAGTATAGTGGTGAGTATCCGCGCCTGTCACGTGCGAGACGCGGGTTCCATTCCCTTCCGGGGAGTGTTACAACATTCATTGAGTCTTTGATGCGATAAGAAATCTAAAGTCGTTGGAAAGTTCAGAAAACCGGTGTCATCAGTAGTATAGTGGTGAGTATACGCGCCTGTCACGTGCGAGACCAGGGTTCGATTCCCGGCCGGGGAGTCTTTTTGACAACATTCATTTACCCTTCGATCAGACAAGAAATCTAAAGACGATGAAAAGTTCAGAAAACCTGTGTCCTCGGTAGTATAGTGGTGAGTATCCGCGCCTGTCAGGTGCGAGACCCGGGTTCGATTCCCGGCCGGGGAGTCTTTTTGACAACATTCATTTACCCTTCGATCAGACAAGAAATCTAAAGTTGAAGGCAAGCTCAGAAAACCTGTGTCCTCGGTAGTATGGCGGTGAGTATCCCAGCTTGCCACGTGCGAGACGCGGGTTCCATTCCCTTCCGGGGAGTGTTACAACATTCATTGAGTCTTTGATCCGATAAGAAATCTAAAGTCTTTGGAAAGTTCAGAAAACCGGTGTCATCAGTAGTATAGTGGTGAGTATACGCGCCTGTCACGTGCGAGACCCGGGTTCAATTCCCGGCCGAATAGTTTTCTTGACTACATTCATTCACCCTTTCATGCGATGAGAAATCTAAAGTTGATGGCAAGTACAGAAAACCTGTGTCCTCGGTAGTATAGTGGTGAGTATCCGCGCCTGTCACGTGCGAGACGCGGGTTCCATTCCCTTCCGGGGAGTGTTACAACATTCATTGAGTCTTTGATGCGATAAGAAATCTAAAGTCGTTGGAAAGTTCAGAAAACCGGTGTCATCAGTAGTATAGTGGTGAGTATACGCGCCTGTCACGTGCGAGACCCGGGTTCAATTCCCGGCCGAACAGTTTTCTTGACTACATTCATTCACCCTTTCATGCGATGAGAAATCTAAAGTTGATGGCAAGTACAGAAAACCTGTGTCCTCGGTAGTATAGTGGTGAGTATCCGCGCCTGTCACGTGCGAGACCCGGGTTCGATTCCCGGCCGGGGAGTCTTTTTGACAACATTCATTTACCCTTCGATCAGACAAGAAATCTAAAGACGATGGAAAGTTCAGAAAACCTGTGTCCTCGGTAGTATAGTGGTGAGTATCCGCGCCTGTCACGTGCGAGACCCGGGTTCGATTCCCGGCCGGGGAGTGTTACAACATTCATTTACCCTTCGATCAGACAAGAAATCTAAAGACGATGGAAAGTTCAGAAAACCTGTGTCCTCGTTAGTATAGTGGTGAGCATCCGCGCCTGTCACGTGCGAGACCCGGGTTCGACTCCCGGCCGGGGGTCTTTTTGAGAACATTGATTTACGCTTCGATCAGACAAGAAATCTAAGGTTGATGGCAAGCTCAGAAAACCTGTGTCCTCGGTAGTATGGCGGTGAGTATCCCAGCTTGTCACGTGCGAGACCCGGGTTCGATTCCCGGGCGGGGAGTATTTTTGACAACATTCATTTACCCTTCGATCAGACAAGAAATCTAAAGACGATGGAAAGTTCGGATAACCTGTGTCCTCGGTAGTATAGTGGTGAGTATCCGCGCCTGTCACGTGCGAGACCCGGGTTCGACTCCCGGCAGGGGAGTCTTTTTGACAGCATTCATTTACCCTTCGATCAGACAAGAAATCTAAAGACGATGGAAAGTTCAGAAAACCTGTGTCCTCGGTAGTATAGTGGTGAGTATCCGCGCCTGTGACGTGCGAGACCCGGGTTGGATTCCCGGCCGGGGAGTCTTTTTGACAACATTCATTTACCCTTCGGTCAAACAAGAAATCTAAAGACGATGGAAAGTTCAGAAAACCTGTGTCCTCGGTAGTATAGTGGTGAGTATCCGCGCCTGTCACGTGCGAGACCCGGGTTCGATTCCCGGCCGGGGAGTCTTTTTGACAACATTCATTTACCCTTCGATCAGACAGGAAATCTAAAGACGATGGAAAGTTCAGAAAACCTGTGTCCTCGGTAGTATAGTGGTGAGTATCCGCGCCTGTCACGTGCGAGACCCGGGTTCGATTCCCGGCCGGGGAGTCTTTTTGACAACATTCATTTACCCTTCGATCAGACAAGAAATCTAAAGTTGATGGCAAGCTCAGAAAACCTGTGTCCTCGGTAGTATGGCGGTGAGTATCCCAGCTTGTCACGTGCGAGACGCGGGTTCCATTTACTTCCGGGGAGTGTTACAACATTCATTGAGTCTTTGATCCGATAAGAAATCTAAAGTCGTTGGAAAGTTCAGAAAACCGGTGTCATCAGTAGTATAGTGGTGAGTATACGCGCCTGTCACGTGCGAGACCCGGGTTCAATTCCCGGCCGAATAGTTTTCTTGACTACATTCATTCACCCTTTCATGCGATGAGAAATCTAAAGTTGATGGCAAGTACAGAAAACCTGTGTCCTCGGTAGTATAGTGGTGAGTATCCGCGCCTGTCACGTGCGAGACCCGGGTTCGATTCCCGGCCGGGGAGTCTTTTTGACAACATTCATTTACCCTTCGATCAGACAAGAAATCTAAAGACGATGGAAAGTTCAGAAAACCTGTGTCCTCGGTAGTACAGTGGTGAGTATCCGCGCCTGTCACGTGCGAGACCCGGGTTCGACTCCCCGCCGGGGAGCCTTTTTGACAACATTCATTTACCCTTCGATCAGACAAGAAATCTAAAGTTGAAGGCAAGCTCAGAAAACCTGTGTCTTCGGTAGTATGGCGGTGACTATCCCAGCTTGCCACGTGCGAAACGCGGGTTCCATTCCCTTCCGGGGAGTGTTACAACATTCATTGAGTCTTTGATCCGATAAGAAATCTAAAGTCGTTGGAAAGTTCAGAAAACCTATGTCCTCACTAGTATAGTGGTGAGTATCCGCGCCTGTCGCGTGCGAGAACCGGCTTCATTTCCCGGCCGAATAGTTTTCTTGACTACATTCATTCACCCTTTCTTGCGATGAAAATCTAGAGTTGAAATCAAGTTCAGAAAACCTGTGTCCTCGGTAGTATAGTGGTGAGTATCCGCGCTTGTCACGTGCGAGACGCGGGTTCCATTCCCTTCCGGGAGTGTTACAACATTCATTGAGTCTTTGATCCGACAAGAAATCTAAAGTCGTTGGAAAGTTCAGAAAACCGGTGTCATCAGTAGTATAGTGGTGAGTATACGCGCCTGTCACGTGCGACACCCGGGTTCGATTCCCGGCCGGGGAGTCCTTTTGACAACATTCATTTACCCTTCGATCAGACAAGAAATCTAAAGTTGAAGGCAAGCTCAGAAAACCTGTGTCCTCGGTAGTATGGCGGTGAGTATCCCAGCTTGCCACGTGCGAGACGCGTGTTCCATTCCCTTCCGGGGAGTGTTACAACATTCATTGAGTCTTTGATCCGATAAGAAATCTAAAGTCGTTGGAAAGTTCAGAAAACCGGTGTCATCAGTAGTATAGTGGTGAGTATACGCGCCTGTCACGTGCGAGACCCGGGTTCAATTCCCGGCCGAATAGTTTTCTTGACCACATTCATTCACCCTTTCATGCGATGAGAAATCTAAAGTTGATGGCAAGTACAGAAAACCTGTGTCCTCGGTAGTATAGTGGTGAGAATCCGCGCCTGTCACGTGCGAGACGCGGGTTCCATTCCCTTCCGGGGAGTGTTACAACATTCATTGATTCTTTGATGCGATAAGAAATCTAAAGTCGTTGGAAAGTTCAGAAAACCGGTGTCATCAGTAGTATAGTGGTGAGTATACGCGCCTGTCACGTGCGAGACCCGGGTTCAATTCCCGGCCGAACAGTTTTCTTGACTACATTCATTCACCCTTTCATGCGATGAGAAATCTAAAGTTGATGGCAAGTACAGAAAACCTGTGTCCTCGGTAGTATAGTGGTGAGTATCCGCGCCTGTCACGTGCGAGACCCGGGTTCGATTCCCGGCCGGGGAGTGTTACAACATTCATTTACCCTTCGATCAGACAAGAAATCTGAAGACGATGGAAAGTTCAGAAAACCTGTGTCCTCGTTAGTATAGTGGTGAGCATCCGCGCCTGTCACGTGCAAGACCCGGGTTCGACTCCCGGCCGGGGGTCTTTTTGAGAACATTGATTTACGCTTCGATCAGACAAGAAATCTAAAGTTGATGGCAAGCTCAGAAAACCTGTGTCCTCGGTAGTATGGCGGTGAGTATCCCAGCTTGTCACGTGCGAGACCCGGGTTCGATTCCCGGGCGGGGAGTATTTTTGACAACATTCATTTACCCTTCGATCAGACAAGAAATCTAAAGACGATGGAAAGTTCAGATAACCTGTGTCCTCGGTAGTATGGTGGTGAGTATCCGCGCCTGTCACGTGCGAGACCCGGGTTCGACTCCCGGCAGGGGAGTCTTTTTGACAACATTCATTTACCCTTCGATCAGACAAGAAACCTAAAGACGATGGAAAGTTCAGAAAACCTGTGTCCTCGTTAGTATAGTGGTGAGCATCCGCGCCTGTCACGTGCGAGACCCGGGTTCGACTCCCGGCCGGGGGTCTTTTTGAGAACATTGATTTACGCTTCGATCAGACAAGAAATCTAAAGTTGATGGCAAGCTCAGAAAACCTGTGTCCTCGGTAGTATGGCGGTGAGTATCCCAGCTTGTCACGTGCGAGACCCGGGTTCGATTCCCGGGCGGGGAGTATTTTTGACAACATTCATTTACCCTTCGATCAGACAAGAAATCTAAAGACCATGGAAAGTTCAGGAAACCTGTGTCCTCGGTAGTATAGTGGTGAGTATCCGCGCCTGTCACGTGCGAGACCCGGGTTCGATTCCCGGCCGGGGAGTCTTTTTGACAACATTCATTTGCCCTTCGATCAAACAAGAAATCTAAAGACGATGGAAAGTTCAGAAAACCTGTGTCCTCGGTAGTATAGTGGTGAGTATCCGCGCCTGTCACGTGCGAGACCCGGGTTCGATTCCCGGCCGCGGAGTCTTTTTCACAACATTCATTTACCCTTCGATCAGACAAGAAATCTAAAGACGATGGAAAGTTCAGAAAACCTGTGTCCTCGGTAGTATAGTGGTGGGTATCCGCGCCTGTCACGTGCGAGACCCGGGTTCGATTCCCGGCCGGGGAGTCTTTTTGACAACATTCATTTACCCTTCGATCAGACAGGAAATCTAAAGACGATGGAAAGTTCAGAAAACCTGTGTCCTCGGTAGTATAGTGGTGAGTATCCGCGCCTGTCACGTGCGAGACCCGGGTTCCATTTACTTCCGGGGAGTGTTACAACATTCATTGAGTCTTTGATCCGATAAGAAATCTAAAGACGATGGAAAGTTCAGAAAACCTGTGTCCTCGGTAGTATAGTGGTGAGTATCCGCGGCTGTCACGTGCGAGACCCGGGTTCGATTTCCGGCCGGGGAGTGTTACAACTTTCATTTACCCTTCGATGAGACAAGAAATCTAAGGTTGATGGCAAGCTCAGAAAACCTGTGTCCTCGGTGGTATGGCAGTGAGTATCCCGGCCTGTCACGTGCGATACGCGGGTTCCATTCCCTTCCGGGGAGTGTTACAACATTCATTGAGTGTTTGGTCCGACAAGAAATCTAAAGTCGTTGGAAAGTTCAGGAAACCTGTGTCCTCGTTAGTATAGTGGTGAGTATCCGCGCCTGTCATGTGCGAGACCCGGGTTCGATTCCCGGCCGCGGAGTGTTACAACATTCATTTACCCTTCGATCAGACAAGAAATCTAAAGAAGATGGAAAGTTCAGAAAACCTGTGTCCTCGGTAGTATAGTGGTGAGTATCCGCGCCTGTCACGTGCGAAACCCGGGTTCGATTCCCGGCCGGGGAGTGTTACAACATTTATTTACCCTTCGATGAGACAAGAAATCTAAAGTTGATGGCAAGCTCAGAAAACCTGTGCCCTCGGTAGTATGGCGGTGAGTATCCCAGCCTGTCACGTGCGAGACGCGGGTTCCATTCCCTTCCGGGTAGTGTTACAACATTCATTGAGTCTTTGGTCCGACAAGAAATCTAAAGTCGTTGGAAAGTTCAGAAAACCTGTGTCCTCAGTAGGATAGTTGTGAGTATCCGCGCCCGTCACGTGCGAGAACCGGGTTCGATTCCCGGCCGGGGAGTCTTTTTGACAACATTCATTTACCCTTCGATCAGACAAGAAATCTAAAGACGAAGGAAAGTTCAGAAAACCTGTGTCCTCGGTAGTATAGTGGTGAGTATCCGCGCCTGTCACGTGCGAGACCCGGGTTCGATTCCCGGCCGGGGAGTCTTTTTGACAACATTCATTTACCCTTCGATCAGACAGGAAATCTAAAGACGATGGAAAGTTCAGAAAACCTGTGTCCTCGGTAGTATAGTGGTGAGTATCCGCGCCTGTCACGTGCGAGACCCGGGTTCCATTTACTTCCGGGGAGTGTTACAACATTCATTGAGTCTTTGATCCGATAAGAAATCTAAAGTCGTTGGAAAGTTCAGAAAACCGGTGTCATCAGTAGTATAGTGGTGAGTACACGCGCCTGTCACGTGCGAGACCCGGGTTCCATTTACTTCCGGGGAGTGTTACAACATTCATTGAGTCTTTGATCCGATAAGAAATCTAAAGACGATGGAAAGTTCAGAAAACCTGTGTCCTCGGTAGTATAGTGGTGAGTATCCGCGGCTGTCACGTGCGAGACCCGGGTTCGATTTCCGGCCGGGGAGTGTTACAACTTTCATTTACCCTTCGATCAGGCAAGAAATCTAAAGTTGATGGGAAGCTCAGAAAACCTGTGTCCTCGGTAGTATGGCGGTGAGTATCCCAGCTTGTCACGTGCGAGACGCGGGTTCCATTCCCTTCCGGGGAGTGTTACAACATTCATTGAGTCTTTGATCCGATAAGCAATCTAAAGTCGTTGTAAAGTTCAGAAAACCTATGTCCTCACTAGTATAGTGGTGAGTATCCGCGCCTGTCGCGTGCGAGAACCGGCTTCATTTCCCGGCCGAATAGTTTTCTTGACTACATTCATTCACCCTTTCTTGCGATGAAAATCTAGAGTTGATATCAAGTTCAGAAAACCTGTGTCCTCGGTAGTATAGTGGTGAGTATCCGCGCTTCTCACGTGCGAGACGCGGGTTCCATTCTCTTCCGGGAGTGTTACAACATTCATTTACCCTTCGATCAGACAAGAAATCTAAAGACGATGGAAAGTTCAGAAAACCTGTGTCCTCGGTAGTATAGTGGTGAGTATCCGCGCCTGTCACGTGCGAGACCCGTGTTCGACTCCCGGCCGGGGAGTCCTTTTGACAACATTCATTTACCCTTCGATCAGACAAGAAATCTAAAGTTGATGGCAAGCTCAGAAAACCTGTGTCCTCGGTAGTATAGTGGTGAGTATCCGCGCATGTCACGTACGAGACCCGGGTTCGATTCCCGGCCGGGGAGTGTTACAACATTCATTTACCCTTCGATGAGACAAGAAGTCTAAAGTTGATGGCAAGCTCAGAAAACCTGTGCCCTCGGTAGTATGGCGGTGAGTATCCCAGCTTGTCACGTGCGAGACGCGGGTTCCATTCCCTTCCGGGGAGTGTTACAACATTCATTGAGTGTTTGGTCGGACAAGAAATCTAAAGTCGTTGGAAAGTTCAGAAAACCGGTGTCATCAGTAGTGTAGTGGTGAGTATCCGCGCCTGTCACGTGCGAGACCCGGGTTCAATTCCCGTCCGAATAGTTTTCTTGACTACATTCATTCACCCTTTCATGCGATGAGAAATCTAAAGTTGATGGCAAGTTCAGGAAACCTGTGTCCTCGGTAGTATAGCGGTGAGTATCCGAGCCTGTCACGTGCGAGACCCGGGTTCGATTCCCGGCCGGGGAGTCTTTTTGACACCATTCATTTACCCTTCGATCAGACAAGAAATCTAAAGACGATGGAAAGTTCAGAAAACCTGTGTCCTCGGTAGTATAGTGGTGAGTATCCGCGCCTGGCACGTGCGAGACCCGGTTTCGACTCGCGGCCGGTGAGTCTTTTTGACAACATTCATTTACCCTTCCATCAGACAAGAAATCTAAAGTTGATGGCAAGCTCAGAAAACCTGTGCCCTCGGTAGTATGGCGGTGAGTATCCCAGCTTGTCACGTGCGAGACGCGGGTTCCATTTCCTTCCGGGGAGTGTTACAACATTCATTGAGTCTTTGATCCGACAAGAAATCTAAAGTCGTTGGAAAGTTCAGAAAACCGGTGTCATCAGTAGTATAGTGGTGAGTATACGCGCCTGTCACGTTCGAGACCCGGGTTCGATTCCCGGCCGGGGAGTCTTTTTGACAACATTCATTTGCCCTTCGATCGGACAAGAAACCTAAAGACGATGGAAAGTTCAGAAAACCTGTGTCCTCGGTAGTATAGTGGTGAGTATCCGCGCCTGTCACGTGCGAGACCCGGGTTCGATTCCCGGCCGGGGAGTGTTACAACTTTCATTTACCCTTCGATCAGACATGAAATCTTAAGACGATGGAAAGTTCAGAAAACCTGTGTCCTCGGTAGTATAGTGGTGAGTATCCGCGCCTGTCACGTGCGAGACCCGGGTTCGACTCCCCGCCGGGGAGTCTTTTTGACAACATTCATTTACCCTTCGATCAGACAAGAAATCTAAAGTTCAAGGCAAGCTCAGAAAACCTGTGTCCTCGGTAGTATGGCGGTGACTATCCCAGCTTGACACGTGCGAAACGCGGGTTCCATTCCCTTCCGGGGAGTGTTACAACATTCATTGAGTCTTTGATCCGACAAGAAATCTAAAGTCGTTGGAAAGTTCAGAAAACCTGTGTCCTCGGTAGTATAGTGGTGAGTATCCGCGCCTGTCACGTGCGAGACCCGGGTTCGACTCCCGGCAGGGGAGTCTTTTTGACAGCATTCATTTACCCTTCGATCAGGCAAGAAATCTAAAGTTGATGGGAAGCTCAGAAAACCTGTGTCCTCGGTAGTATAGTGGTGAGTATCCGCGCCTGTCACGTGCGAGACCCGGGTTCGACTCCCGGCAGGGGAGTCTTTTTGACAGCATTCATTTACCCTTCGATCAGGCAAGAAATCTAAAGTTGATGGGAAGCTCAGAAAACCTGTGTCCTCGGTAGTATGGCGGTGAGTATCCCAGCTTGTCACGTGCGAGACGCGGGTTCCATTCCCTTACGGGGAGTGTTACAACATTCATTGAGTCTTTGATCCGACAAGAAATCTAAAGTCGTTGGAAAGTTCAGAAAACCTGTGTCCTCGGTAGTATAGTGGTGAGTATCCGCGCCTGTCGCGTGCGAGAACCGGCTTCATTTCCCGGCCGAATAGTTTTCTTGACTACATTCATTCACCCTTTCTTGCGATGAAAATCTAGAGTTGATATCAAGTTCAGAAAACCTGTGTCCTCGGTAGTATAGTGGTGAGTATCCGCGCTTGTCACGTGCGAGACGCGGGTTCCATTCCCTTCCGGGAGTGTTACAACATTCATTTACCCTTCGATCAGACAAGAAATCTAAAGACGATGGAAAGTTCAGAAAACCTGTGTCCTCGGTAGTATAGTGGTGAGTATCCGCGCCTGTCACGTGCGAGACCCGTGTTCGACTCCCGGCCGGGGAGTCCTTTTGACAACATTCATTTACCCTTCGATCAGACAAGAAATCTAAAGTTGATGGCAAGCTCAGAAAACCTGTGTCCTCGGTAGTATGGCGGTGACTATCCCAGCTTGCCACGTGCGAGACGCGGGTTCCATTCCCTTCCGGGGAGTGTTACAACATTCATTGAGTCTTTGATCCGATAAGGAATCTAAAGTCGTTGGAAAGTTCAGAAAACCGGTGTCCTCGTTAGTATAGTGGTGAGTATCCGCGCCTGTCATGTGCGAGACCCGGGTTCGATTCCCGGCCGCGGAGTATTACAACATTCATTTACCCTTCGATCAGACAAGAAATCTAAAGAAGATGGAAAGTTCAGAAAACCTGTGTCCTCGGTAGTATAGTGGTGAGTATCCGCGCCTGTCACGTGCGAGACCCGGGTTCGACTCCCGGCAGGGGAGTCTTTTTGACAGCATTCATTTACCCTTCGATCAGGCAAGAAATCTAAAGTTGATGGGAAGCTCAGAAAAGCTGTGTCCTCGGTAGTATAGTGGTGAGTATCCGCGCCTGTCACGTGCGAGACCCGGGTTCGACTCCCGGCAGGGGAGTCTTTTTGACAGCATTCATTTACCCTTCGATCAGGCAAGAAATCTAAAGTTGATGGGAAGCTCAGAAAACCTGTGTCCTCGGTAGTATGGCGGTGAGTATCCCAGCTTGTCACGTGCGAGACGCGGGTTCCATTCCCTTACGGGGAGTGTTACAACATTCATTGAGTCTTTGATCCGACAAGAAATCTAAAGTCGTTGGAAAGTTCAGAAAACCTGTGTCCTCGGTAGTATAGTGGTGAGTATCCGCGCCTGTCGCGTGCGAGAACCGGCTTCATTTCCCGGCCGAATAGTTTTCTTGACTACATTCATTCACCCTTTCTTGCGATGAAAATCTAGAGTTGATATCAAGTTCAGAAAACCTGTGTCCTCGGTAGTATAGTGGTGAGTATCCGCGCTTGTCACGTGCGAGACGCGGGTTCCATTCCCTTCCGGGAGTGTTACAACATTCATTTACCCTTCGATCAGACAAGAAATCTAAAGACGATGGAAAGTTCAGAAAACCTGTGTCCTCGGTAGTATAGTGGTGAGTATCCGCGCCTGTCACGTGCGAGACCCGTGTTCGACTCCCGGCCGGGGAGTCCTTTTGACAACATTCATTTACCCTTCGATCAGACAAGAAATCTAAAGTTGATGGCAAGCTCAGAAAACCTGTGTCCTCGGTAGTATGGCGGTGACTATCCCAGCTTGCCACGTGCGAGACGCGGGTTCCATTCCCTTCCGGGGAGTGTTACAACATTCATTGAGTCTTTGATCCGATAAGGAATCTAAAGTCGTTGGAAACTTCAGAAAACCGGTGTCCTCGTTAGTATAGTGGTGAGTATCCGCGCCTGTCATGTGCGAGACCCGGGTTCGATTCCCGGCCGCGGAGTATTACAACATTCATTTACCCTTCGATCAGACAAGAAATCTAAAGAAGATGGAAAGTTCAGAAAACCTGTGTCCTCGGTAGTATAGTGGTGAGTATCCGCGCCTGTCACGTGCGAGACCCGGGTTCGATTCCCGGCCGGGGAGTGTTACAACATTCATTTACCCTTCGATGAGACAAGAAGTCTAAAGTTGATGGCAAGCTCAGAAAACCTGTGCCCTCGGTAGTATGGCGGTGAGTATCCCAGCTTGTCACGTTATCCCAGCTTGTCACGTGCGAGACGCGGGTTCCATTCCCTTCCGGGTAGTGTTACAACATTCATTGAGTCTTTGGTCCGACAAGAAATCTAAAGTCGTTGGAAAGTTCAGAAAACCTGTGTCCTCAGTAGGATAGTTGTGAGTATCCGCGCCTGTCACGTGCGAGAACCGGGTTCGATTCCCGGCCGGGGAGTCTTTTTGACAACATTCATTTACCCTTCGATCAGACAAGAAGTCTATAGACGATGGAAAGTTCATTAAACCTGTCTCCTCGGTAGTATAGTGGTGAGTATCCGCGCCTGTCGCGTGCGAGAACCGCTTCATTTCCCGGCCGAATAGTTTTCTTGACTACATTCATTCACCCTTTCTTGCGATGAAAATCTAGAGTTGATATCAAGTTCAGAAAACCTGTGTCCTCGGTAGTATAGTGGTGAGTATCCGCGCTTGTCACGTGCGAGACGCGGGTTCCATTCCCTTCCGGGAGTGTTACAACATTCATTGAGTCTTTGATCCGACAAGAAATCTAAAGTCGTTGGAAAGTTCAGAAAACCGATGTCATCAGTAGTATAGTGGTGAGTATACGCGCCTGTCACGTGCGGGACCCGGGTTCGATTCCCGGCCGGGGAGTCTTTTTGACAACATTCATTTACCCTTCGATCAGACAAGAAATCTAAAGACGATGGAAAGTTCAGAAAACCTGTGTCCTCGGTAGCATAGTGGTGAGTATCCGCGCCTGTCACGTGCGAGACCCGGGTTCGACTCCCCGCCGGGGAGTCTTTTTGACAACATTCATTTACCCTTCGATCAGACAAGAAATCTAAAGTTCAAGGCAAGCTCAGAAAACCTGTGTCCTCGGTAGTATGGCGGTGACTATCCCAGCTTGCCACGTGCGAGACGCGGGTTCCATTCCCTTCCGGGGAGTGTTACAACATTCATTGAGTCTTTGATCCGACAAGAAATCTAAAGTCGTTGGAAAGTTCAGAAAACCGGTGTCATCAGTAGTATAGTGGTGAGTATACGCGCCTGTCACGTTCGAGACCCGGGTTCGATTCCCGGCCGGGGAGTCTTTTTGACAACATTCATTTGCCCTTCGATCGGACAAGAAACCTAAAGACGATGGAAAGTTCAGAAAACCTGTGTCCTCGGTGGTATGGCAGTGAGTATCCCGGCCTTTTACGTGCGACACGCGGGTTCCATTCCCTTCCGGGGAGTGTTACAACATTCATTGAGTGTTTGGTCCGACAAGAAATCTAAAGTCGTTGGAAAGTTCAGAAAACCGGTGTCATCAGTAGTGTAGTGGTGAGTATACGCGCCTGTCACGTGCGAGACCCGGGTTCAATTCCCGTCCGAATAGTTTTCTTGACTACATTCATTCACCCTTTCATGCGATGAGAAATCTAAAGGTGATGGCAAGTTCTGAAAACCTGTGTCCTCGGTAGTATAGTGGTGAGTATCCGCGCCTGTCACGTGCGAGACACGGGTTCGTTTCCCGGCCGGGGAGTGTTACAACATTCATTTACCCTTCGATCAGACAAGAAATCTAAAGACGATGGAAAGTTCAGAAAACCTGTGTCCTCGTTAGTATAGTGGTGAGTATCCGCGCCTGTCATGTGGGAGACCCGGGTTCGATTCCCGGCCGGGGAGTGTTACAACATTCATTTACCCTTCGATCAGACAAGAAATCTAAAGACGATGGAAAGTTCAGAAAACCTGTGTCCTCGGTAGTATAGTGGTGAGTATCCGCGCCTGTCACGTGCGAGACCCGGGTTCGATTCCCGGCCGGGGAGTGTTACAACATTCATTTACCCTTCGAGGAGACAAGAAATCTAAAGTTGATGGCAAGCTCAGAAAACCTGTGTCCTCGGTAGTATGGCGGTGAGTATCCCAGCTTGTCACGTGCGAGACGCGGGTTCCATTCCCTTCCGGGTAGTGTTACAATATTCATTGAGTCTTTGGTCCGACAAGAAATCTAAAGTCGTTGGAAAGTTCAGAAAACCGGTGTCATCAGTAGTATAGTGGTGAGTATACGCGCCTGTCACGTGCGAGACCCGGGTTCAATTCCCGGCCGAATAGTTTTCTTGACTACATTCATTCACCCTTTCATGGGATGAGAAATCTAAAGTTGATGGCAAGTTCAGAAAACCTGTGTCCTCGGTAGTATAGCGGTGAGTATCCGAGCCTGTCACGTGCGAGACCCGGGTTCGATTCCCGGCCGAGGAGTCTTTTTGACACCATTCATTTACCCTTCGATCAGACAGGAAATCTAAAGACGATGGAAAGTTCAGAAAACCTGTGTCCTCGGTAGTATAGTGGTGAGTATCCGCGCCTGGCACGTGCGAAACCCGGTTTCGACTCGCGGCCGGTGAGTCTTTTTGACAACATTCATTTACCCTTCCATCAGACAAGAAATCTAAAGTTGATGGCAAGCTCAGAAAACCTGTGCCCTCGGAAGTATGGCGGTGAGTATCCCAGCTTGTCACGTGCGAGACGCGGGTTCCATTTCCTTCCGGGGAGTGTTACAACATTCATTGAGTCTTTGATCCGACAAGAAATCTAAAGTCGTTGGAAAGTTCAGAAAACCGGTGTCATCAGTAGTATAGTGGTGAGTATACGCGCCTGTCACGTTCGAGAACCGGGTTCGATTCCCGGCCGGGGAGTCTTTTTGACAACATTCATTTGCCCTTCGATCGGACAAGAAACCTAAAGACGATGGAAAGTTCAGAAAACCTGTGTCCTCGGTAGTATAGTGGTGAGTATCCGCGCCTGTCACGTGCGAGACCCGGGTTCGATTCCCGGCCGGGGAGTGTTACAACTTTCAATTACCCTTCGATCAGACATGAAATCTTAAGACGATGGAAAGTTCAGAAAACCTGTGTCCTCGGTAGTATAGTGGTGAGTATCCGCGCCTGGCACGTGCGAGACCCGGTTTCGACTCGCGGCCGGTGAGTCTTTTTGACAACATTCATTTACCCTTCCATCAGACAAGAAATCTAAAGTTGATGGCAAGCTCAGAAAACCTGTGCCCTCGGAAGTATGGCGGTGAGTATCCCAGCTTGTCACGTGCGAGACGCGGGTTCCATTTCCTTCCGGGGAGTGTTACAACATTCATTGAGTCTTTGATCCGACAAGAAATCTAAAGTCGTTGGAAAGTTCAGAAAACCGGTGTCATCAGTAGTATAGTGGTGAGTATACGCGCCTGTCACGTTCGAGAACCGGGTTCGATTCCCGGCCGGGGAGTCTTTTTGACAACATTCATTTGCCCTTCGATCGGACAAGAAACCTAAAGACGATGGAAAGTTCAGAAAACCTGTGTCCTCGGTAGTATAGTGGTGAGTATCCGCGCCTGTCACGTGCGAGACCCGGGTTCGATTCCCGGCCGGGGAGTGTTACAACTTTCAATTACCCTTCGATCAGACATGAAATCTTAAGACGATGGAAAGTTCAGAAAACCTGTGTCCTCGGTAGTATAGTGGTGAGTATCCGCGCCTGTCACGTGCGAGACCCGGGTTCGATTCCCGGCCGGGGAGTGTTGCAACATTCATTTACCCTTCGATCAGACAAGAAATCTAAAGACGATGGAAAGTTCAGAAAACCTGTGTCCTCGGTAGTATAGTGGTGAGTATCCGCGCCTGGCACGTGCGAGACCCGGTTTCGACTCGCGGCCGGTGAGTCTTTTTGACAACATTCATTTACCCTTCGATCAGACAAGAAATCTAAAGTTGATGGCAAGCTCAGAAAACCTGTGTCCTCGGTAGTATGGCGGTGAGTATCCCAGCTTGTCACGTGCGAGACGCGGGTTCCATTCCCTTCCGGGGAGTGTTACAACATTCATTGAGTCTTTGATCCGATAAGAAATCTAAAGTCGTTGTAAAGTTCAGAAAACCTGTGTCCTCAGTAGTATAGTGGTGAGTATCCGCGTCTGTCACGTGCGAGACCCGGGTTCGATTCCCGGCCGGGGAGTGTTCTTACAACATTCATTGAGTCGTTGATCCGATAAGAAATCTAAAGTCGTTGGAAAGTTCAGAAAACGTTTGTCATCAGTAGTATAGCGGTGGGTATACGCGAATGTCACGTGCGAGACCCGGGTTCGATTCCCGGCCGGGAGTCTTTTTGACAACATTCATTTACCCTTCGATCAGACAAGAAATCTAAAGACGATGGAAAGTTCAGAAAACCTGTGCCCTCGGTAGTATAGTGGTGAGTATCCGCGCCTGTCACGTGCGAGGCCCGGGTTCGATTCCCGGCCGGGGAGTCTTTTTGACAACATTCATTTACCCTTCGATCAGACAAGAAACCTAAAGACGATGGAAAGTTCAGAAAACCTGTGTCCTCGGTAGCATAGTGGTGAGTATCCGCGCCTGTCACGTGCGAGACCCGGGTTCGATTCCCGGCCGGGGAGTGTTGCAACATTCATTTACCCTTCGATCAGACAAGAAATCTAAAGACGATGGAAAGTTCAGAAAACCTGTGTCCTCGGTAGTATAGTGGTGAGTATCCGCGCCTGGCACGTGCGAGACCCGGTTTCGACTCGCGGCCGGTGAGTCTTTTTGACAACATTCATTTACCCTTCGATCAGACAAGAAATCTAAAGTTGATGGCAAGCTCAGAAAACCTGTGTCCTCGGTAGTATGGCGGTGAGTATCCCAGCTTGTCACGTGCGAGACGCGGGTTCCATTCCCTTCCGGGGAGTGTTACAACATTCATTGAGTCTTTGATCCGATAAGAAATCTAAAGTCGTTGTAAAGTTCAGAAAACCTGTGTCCTCAGTAGTATAGTGGTGAGTATCCGCGTCTGTCACGTGCGAGACCCGGGTTCGATTCCCGGCCGGGGAGTGTTCTTACAACATTCATTGAGTCGTTGATCCGATAAGAAATCTAAAGTCGTTGGAAAGTTCAGAAAACGTTTGTCATCAGTAGTATAGCGGTGGGTATACGCGAATGTCACGTGCGAGACCCGGGTTCGATTCCCGGCCGGGAGTCTTTTTGACAACATTCATTTACCCTTCGATCAGACAAGAAATCTAAAGACGATGGAAAGTTCAGAAAACCTGTGCCCTCGGTAGTATAGTGGTGAGTATCCGCGCCTGTCACGTGCGAGGCCCGGGTTCGATTCCCGGCCGGGGAGTCTTTTTGACAACATTCATTTACCCTTCGATCAGACAAGAAACCTAAAGACGATGGAAAGTTCAGAAAACCTGTGTCCTCGGTAGCATAGTGGTGAGTATCCGCGCCTGTCACGTGCGAGACCCGGGTTCGATTCCCGGCCGGGGAGTCTTTTTGACAACATTCATTTGCCCTTCGATCAGACTAGAAATCTAAAGACGATGGAAAGTTCAGAAAACCTGTGTCCTCGGTAGTATAGTGGTGAGTATCCGCGCCTGTCACGTGCGAGACCCGGGTTCGATTCCCCGCCGGGGAGTATTTTTGACAACATTCATTTACCCTTCGATCAGACAAGAAATCTAAAGACGATGGAAAGTTCAGAAAACCTGTGTCCTCGGTAGTATAGTGGTGAGTATCCGCGCCTGTCACGTGCGAGACCCGGGTTCGATTCCCCGCCGGGGAGTATTTTTGACAACATTCATTTACCCTTCGATCAGACAAGAAATCTAAAGTCGTTGGAAAGTTCAGAAAACATTTGTCATCAGTAGTATAGCGGTGGGTATACGCGCCTGTCACGTGCGAGACCCGGGTTCGATTCCCGGCCGGGGAGTCTTTTTGACAACATTCATTTACCCTTCGATCAGACAAGAAATCTAAAGACGATGGAAAGTTCAGAAATCCTGTGTCCTCGGTAGTATAGTGGTGGGTATCCGCGCCTGTCACGTGCGAGACCCGGGTTCGATTCCCCGCCGGGGAGTATTTTTGACAACATTCATTTACCCTTCGATCAGACAAGAAATCTAAAGACGATGGAAAGTTCAGAAAACCTGTGTCCTCGGTAGTATAGTGGTGAGTATCCGCGCCTGTCACGTGCGAGGCCCGGGTTCGATTCCCGGCCGGGGAGTGTTCTTACAACATTCATTGAGTCGTTGATGCGATAAGAAATCTAAAGTCGTTCGAAAGTTCAGAAAACCTTTGTCATCAGTAGTATAGCGGTGAGTATACGCGCCTGTCACGTGCGAGACCCGGGTTCGATTCCCGGCCGGGAGTCTTTTTGACAACATTCATTTACCCTTCGATCAGACAAGAAATCTAAAGACGATGGAAAGTTCAGAAAACCTGTGTCGTCGGTAGTATAGTGGTGAGTATCCGCGCCTGTCACGTGCGAGACCTGGGTTCGATTCCCGGCCGGGGAGTGTTCTTACAACATTCATTGAGTCGTTGATCCGATAAGAAATCTTAAGACGATGGAAAGTTCAGAAAACCTGTGTCCTCGGTAGTATAGTGGTGAGTATACGCGCCTGTCACGTGCGAGACCCGGGTTCGACTCCCGGCCGGGGAGTCTTTTTGACAACATTCATTTACCCTTCGGTCAAACAAGAAATCTAAGGTTGATGGAAAGTTCAGAAAACCTGTGTCCTCGGTAGTATAGTGGTGAGTATCCGCGTCTGTGACGTGCGAGACCCGGGTTCGATTCCCGGCCGGGGAGTGTTACAACATTCATTTACCCTTCGATGAGACAAGAAATCTAAAGTTGATGGCAAGCTCAGAAAACCTGTGTCCTCGGTAGTATGGCGGTGAGTATCCCATCTTGTCACGTGCGAGACCCGGGTTCGATTCCCGGCCGCGGAGTGTTCTTACAACATTCATTGAGTCTTTGATCCGATAAGAAATCTAAAGTCGTTGTAAAGTTCAGAAAACCTGTGTCCTCAGTAGTATAGTGGTGAGCATCCGCGTCTGTCACGTGCGAGACCCGGGTTCGATTCGCGGCCGGGGAGTGTCCTTACAACATTCATTGAGTCGTTGATCCGATAAGAAATCTAAAGTCGTTGGAAAGTTCAGAAAACATTTGTCATCAGTAGTATAGCGGTGGGTATACGCGCCTGTCACGTGCGAGACCCGGGTTCGATTCGCGGCCGGGGAGTCTTTTTGACAACATTCATTTACCCTTCGATCAGACAAGAAATCTAAAGACGATGGAAAGTTCAGAAAACCTGTGTCCTCGGTAGTATAGTGGTGGGTATCCGCGCCTGTCACGTGCGAGACCCGGGTTCGATTCCCCGCCGGGGAGTATTTTTGACAACATTCATTTACCCTTCGATCAGACAAGACATCTTAAGACGATGGAAAGTTCAGAAAACCTGTGTCCTCGGTAGTATAGTGGTGAGTATCCGCGCCTGTCACGTGCGAGACCTGGGTTCGATTCCCGGCCGGGGAGTGTTCTTACAACATTCATTGAGTCGTTGATCCGATAAGAAATCTTAAGACGATGGAAAGTTCAGAAAACCTGTGTCCTCGGTAGTATAGTGGTGAGTATACGCGCCTGTCACGTGCGAGACCCGGGTTCGACTCCCGGCCGGGGAGTCTTTTTGACAACATTCATTTACCCTTCGGTCAAACAAGAAATCTAAGGTTGATGGAAAGTTCAGAAAACCTGTGTCCTCGGTAGTATAGTGGTGAGTATCCGCGTCTGTGACGTGCGAGACCCGGGTTCGATTCCCGGCCGGGGAGTGTTACAACATTCATTTACCCTTCGATGAGACAAGAAATCTAAAGTTGATGGCAAGCTCAGAAAACCTGTGTCCTCGGTAGTATGGCGGTGAGTATCCCATCTTGTCACGTGCGAGACCCGGGTTCGATTCCCGGCCGCGGAGTGTTCTTACAACATTCATTGAGTCTTTGATCCGATAAGAAATCTAAAGTCGTTGTAAAGTTCAGAAAACCTGTGTCCTCAGTAGTATAGTGGTGAGCATCCGCGTCTGTCACGTGCGAGACCCTGGTTCGATTCGCGGCCGGGGAGTGTTCTTACAACATTCATTGAGTCGTTGATCCGATAAGAAATCTAAAGTCGTTGGAAAGTTCAGAAAACATTTGTCATCAGTAGTATAGCGGTGGGTATACGCGCCTGTCACGTGCGAGACCCGGGTTCGATTCCCGGCCGGGAGTCTTTTTGACAACATTCATTTACCCTTCGATCAGACAAGAAATCTAAAGTCGTTGGAAAGTTCAGAAAACATTTGTCATCAGTAGTATAGCGGTGGGTATACGCGCCTGTCACGTGCGAGGCCCGGGTTCGATTCCCGGCCGAATAGTTTTCTTGACTGCATTCATTCACCCTTTCATGCGATGAGAAATCTAAAGTTGATGGCAAGTTCAGAAAACCTTTGTCCTCGGTAGTATAGTGGTGGGTATCCGCGCCTGTCACGTGCGAGACCCGGGTTCGATTCCCCGCCGGGGAGTATTTTTGACAACATTCATTTACCCTTCGATCAGACAAGAAATCTAAAGACGATGGAAAGTTCAGAAAACCTGTGTCCTCGGTAGTATAGTGGTGAGTATCCGCGCTTGTCACGTGCGAGACCCTAGTTCGATTCTCGGCCGGGGAGTCTTTTTGACAACATTCATTTACCCTTCGATCAGACAAGAAATCTAAAGACGATGGAAAGTTCAGAAAACCTGTGTCCTCGGTAGTATAGTGGTGAGTATCCGCGCCTGTCACGTGCGAGACCCGGGTTCGATTCCCGGTCGAGGAGTCTTTTTGACAGCATTCGTTTACCCTTCGATCAGACAAGAAATCTAAAGACCATGGAAAGTTCAGAAAACCTGTGTACTCGGTAGTATAGTGGTGAGTATCCGCGCCTGTCACGTGCGAGACCCGGGTTCGATTCCCGGCCGGGGAGTCTTTTTGACAACATTCATTTACCCCTCGATCAGACAAGAAATCTAAAGACGATGGAAAGTTCAGAAAACCTGTGTCCTCGGTAGTATAGTGGTGAGTATCCGCGCCTGCCACGTGCCATACCCGGGTTCGACTCCCGGCCGCGGAGTCTTTTTGACAACATTCATTTACCCTTCGATCAGAAAAGAAATCTAAAGTCGATGGAAAGTTCAGAAAACCTGTGTGCTCGGTAGTGTGGCGGTGAGTATCCCAGCTTGTCACGTGCGAGACGCGGGTTCCATTCATTTAGGAGAGTGTTCTTGCAACAGTCATTGAGTTTTTGATCCGATAAGAAATCTAAAGTTGATGGCATGCTGAGAAAAGCTGTGTCCTCAGTAGTATAGTGGTGAGTATCCGCGCCTGTCACGTGCGAGACCCGGATTCGATTCCCGGCCGGGGAGTGTTCTTACAACATTCATTGAGTCTTTGATCCGATAAGAAATCTAAAGTCGTTGGAAAGTTCAGAAAACCTTTGTCATCAGTAGTATAGCGGTGAGTATAGGCGCCTGTCACGTGCGAGACCCGGGTTCAATTCCCGGCCGAATAGTTTTCTTGACTGCATTCATTCACCCTTTCATGCGATGAGAAATCTAAAGTCGATGGAAAGTTCAGAAAACCTGTGTCCTCGGTAGTATAGTGGTGAGTATCCCAGACTGCCACGTGCGAGACCCGGGTTCGATTCCCCGCCGGGGGTATTTTTGACAACATTCATTTACACTTCGATCAGACAAGAAATCTAAAGACGATGCAAAGTTCAGAAAACCTCTGTGCTCGGTAGTGTGGCGGTGAGTATCCGCGAGTGTCACGTGCGAGACCCGGGTTCGATTCCCATCCGGGGAGCCTTTTTGAGAACACTGATTTACCCTTGGATCAGATAAGAAATCTAAAGTCGATGAAAAGTTCAGAAAACCTGTGTCCTCGGTAGTATAGTGGTGAGTATCCGCGCCTGCCACGTGCCATACACGGGTTCGATTCCCGGCCGCGGAGTCTTTTTGACAACATTCATTTACCCTTCGATCAGAAAAGAAATCTAAAGTCGATGGAAAGTTCAGAAAACCTGTGTGCTCGGTAGTGTGGCGGTGAGTATCCCAGCTTGTCACGTGCGAGACGCGGGTTCCATTCATTTAGGAGAGTGTTCTTGCAACAGTCATTGAGTTTTTGATCCGATAAGAAATCTAAAGTTGATGGCATGCTGAGAAAAGCTGTGTCCTCAGTAGTATAGTGGTGAGTATCCGCGCCTGTCACGTGCGAGACCCGGATTCGATTCCCGGCCGGGGAGTGTTCTTACAACATTCATTGAGTCTTTGATCCGATAAGAAATCTAAAGTCGTTGGAAAGTTCAGAAAACCTTTGTCATCAGTAGTATAGCGGTGAGTATAGGCGCCTGTCACGTGCGAGACCCGGGTTCAATTCCCGGCCGAATAGTTTTCTTGACTACATTCATTCACCCTTTCATGCGATGAGAAATCTAAAGTCGATGGAAAGTTCAGAAAACCTGTGTCCTCGGTAGTATAGTGGTGAGTATCCCAGCCTGCCACGTGCGAGACCCGGGTTCGATTCCCCGCCGGGGGTATTTTTGACAACATTCATTTACACTTCGATCAGACAAGAAATCTAAAGACGATGGAAAGTTCAGAAAACCTCTGTGCTCGGTAGTGTGGCGGTGAGTATCCGCGAGTGTCACGTGCGAGACCCGGGTTCGATTCCCGTCCGGGGAGCCTTTTTGAGAACACTGATTTACCCTTGGATCAGATAAGAAATCTAAAGTCGATGGAAAGTTCAGAAAACCTGTGTCCTCTGTAGTATAGTGGTGAGTATCCGCGCCTGTCACGTGCGAGACCCGGGTTCGATTCCCAGCCGGGGAGTCTTTTTGACAACATTCATTTACCCTTCGATCAGACAAGAAATCTAAAGTTGATGGCAAGCTCAGAAAACCTGTGTCCTCTGTAGTATAGTGGTGAGTATCCGCGCCTGTAACGTGCGAGACCCGAGTTCCATTCCCTTCCGGGGAGTGTTACAACATTCATTGAGTCTTTGATCCGATAAGAAATCTAGAGTTGATGGCATGCTCAGAAAACCTGTGTCCTCGGTAGTATTGCGGTGAGTATCCGCGCCTGTCGCGTGCGAGAACCGGGTTCAATTCCCGGCCGAATAGTTTTTGTTGACTACATTCATTCACCCTTTCATGCGATGAAAATCTAAAGTTGATGGCAAGTTCAGAAAACCTGTGTCCTCGGTAGTATAGTGGTGAGTATCCCAGCCTGCCACGTGCGAGACCTGGGTTCGATTCCCCGCCGGGGGTATTTTTGACAACATTCATTTACACTTCGATCAGACAAGAAATCTAAAGACGATGGAAAGTTCAGAAAACCTGTGTGCTCGGTAGTGTGGCGGTGAGTATCCGCGAGTGTCACGTGCGAGACCCGGGTTCGATTCCCGTCCGGGGAGCCTTTTTGAGAACACTGATTTACCCTTGGATCAGATAAGAAATCTAAAGTCGATGGAAAGTTCAGAAAACCTGTGTCCTCGGTTGTATGGCGGTAAGTATCCCATCTTGTCACGTGCGAGACGCGGGTTCCATTCCCTTAGGAGAGCGTTCTTGCAACAGTCATTGAGTTTTTGATCCGATAAGAAATCTAAAGTTGATGGCATGCTGAGAAAACCTGTGTCCTCTGTAGTATAGTGGTAATTATCCGCGCCTGTCACGTGCGAGACCCGGGTTCGATTCCCAGCCGGGGAGTCTTTTTGACAACATTCATTTACCCTTGGATCAGACAAGAAATCTAAAGTTGATGGCAAGCTCAGAAAACCTGTGTCCTCTGTAGTATAGTGGTGAGTATCCGCGCCTGTAACGTGCGAGACCCGAGTTCCATTCCCTTCCGGGGAGTGTTACAACATTCATTGAGTCTTTGATCCGATAAGAAATCTAGAGTTGATGGCATGCTCAGAAAACCTGTGTCCTCGGTAGTATTGCGGTGAGTATCCGCGCCTGTCGCGTGCGAGAACAGGGTTCAATTCCCGGCCGAATAGTTTTTCTTGACTACATTCATTCACCCTTTCATGCGATGAAAATCTAAAGTTGATGGCAAGTTCAGAAAACCTGTGTCCTCGGTAGTATAGTGGTGAGTATCCGCGCCTGTCACGTGCGAGACCCAGGTTCGATTCCCCGCCGGGGAGTATTTTTGACAACATTCATTTAAGCTTCGATCAGACAAGAAATCTAAAGACGATGGAAAGTTCAGAAAACCTGTGTCCTCGGTAGTATGGCGGTAAGTATCCCAGCTTGTCACGTGCGAGACGCGGGTTCCATTCCCTTAGGGGAGTGTTCTTGCAACAGCCATTGAGTTTTTGATCCGATAAGAAGTCTAGAGTTGATTGCATGCTCAGAAAACCTGTGTCCTCTGTAGTATAGTGGTGATTATCCGCGCCTGTCACGTGCGAGACCCGGGTTCGATTCCCAGCCGGGGAGTCTTTTTGACAACATTCATCTACCCTTCGATCAGATAAGAAATCTAAAGTCGATGGAAGGTTGAGAAAACCTGCGTCCTCCGTAGTATAGTGGTGAGTATCCGCGCCTGTCACGTGCGAGACCCAGGTTCGATTCCCCGCCGGGGAGTATTTTTGACAACATTCATTTACCCTTCGATCAGACAAGAAATCTAAAGACGATGGAAAGTTCAGAAAACCTGTGTCCTCGGTAGTATAGTGGTGAGTATCCGCGCCTGTCACGTGCGAGACCCGGGTTCGATTCCCCGCCGGGGAGTATTTTTGACAACATTCATTTACCCTTCGATCAGACAAGAAATCTAAAGACGATGGAAAGTTCAGAAAACCTCTGTGCTCGGTAGTGTGGCGGTGAGTATCCGCGAGTGTCACGTGCGAGACCCGGGTTCGATTCCCGTCCGGGGAGCCTTTTTGAGAACACTGATTTACCCTTGGATCAGATAAGAAATCTAAAGTCGATGGAAAGTTCAGAAAACCTGTGTCCTCTGTAGTATAGTGGTGAGTATCCGCGCCTGTCACGTGCGAGACCCGGGTTCGATTCCCAGCCGGGGAGTCTTTTTGACAACATTCATTTACCCTTCGATCAGACAAGAAATCTAAAGTTGATGGCAAGCTCAGAAAACCTGTGTCCTCTGTAGTATAGTGGTGAGTATCCGCGCCTGTAACGTGCGAGACCCGAGTTCCATTCCCTTCCGGGGAGTGTTACAACATTCATTGAGTCTTTGATCCGATAAGAAATCTAGAGTTGATGGCATGCTCAGAAAACCTGTGTCCTCGGTAGTATTGCGGTGAGTATC
The DNA here is from genome assembly GCA_037389465.1 of Baylisascaris procyonis. Taxonomy (NCBI): domain Eukaryota; kingdom Metazoa; phylum Nematoda; class Chromadorea; order Rhabditida; family Ascarididae; genus Baylisascaris; species Baylisascaris procyonis. Next base: position 1,646,410 of record JAZARR010000174.1, on the reverse strand, counting down.
CGCGCCTGTCGCGTGCGAGAACCGGGTTCAATTCCCGGCCGAATAGTTTTTGTTGACTACATTCATTCACCCTTTCATGCGATGAAAATCTAAAGTTGATGGCAAGTTCAGAAAACCTGTGTCCTCGGTAGTATAGTGGTGAGTATCCCAGCCTGCCACGTGCGAGACCTGGGTTCGATTCCCCGCCGGGGGTATTTTTGACAACATTCATTTACACTTCGATCAGACAAGAAATCTAAAGACGATGGAAAGTTCAGAAAACCTGTGTGCTCGGTAGTGTGGCGGTGAGTATCCGCGAGTGTCACGTGCGAGACCCGGGTTCGATTCCCGTCCGGGGAGCCTTTTTGAGAACACTGATTTACCCTTGGATCAGATAAGAAATCTAAATTCGATGGAAAGTTCAGAAAACCTGTGTCCTCGGTTGTATGGCGGTAAGTATCCCATCTTGTCACGTGCGAGACGCGGGTTCCATTCCCTTAGGAGAGCGTTCTTGCAACAGTCATTGAGTTTTTGATCCGATAAGAAATCTAAAGTTGATGGCATGCTGAGAAAACCTGTGTCCTCTGTAGTATAGTGGTAATTATCCGCGCCTGTCACGTGCGAGACCCGGCTTCGATTCCCAGCCGGGGAGTCTTTTTGACAACATTCATTTACCCTTGGATCAGACAAGAAATCTAAAGTTGATGGCAAGCTCAGAAAACCTGTGTCCTCTGTAGTATAGTGGTGAGTATCCGCGCCTGTAACGTGCGAGACCCGAGTTCCATTCCCTTCCGGGGAGTGTTACAACATTCATTGAGTCTTTGATCCGATAAGAAATCTAGAGTTGATGGCATGCTCAGAAAACCTGTGTCCTCGGTAGTATTGCGGTGAGTATCCGCGCCTGTCGCGTGCGAGAACAGGGTTCAATTCCCGGCCGAATAGTTTTTCTTGACTACATTCATTCACCCTTTCATGCGATGAAAATCTAAAGTTGATGGCAAGTTCAGAAAACCTGTGTCCTCGGTAGTATAGTGGTGAGTATCCGCGCCTGTCACGTGCGAGACCCAGGTTCGATTCCCCGCCGGGGAGTATTTTTGACAACATTCATTTAAGCTTCGATCAGACAAGAAATCTAAAGACGATGGAAAGTTCAGAAAACCTGTGTCCTCGGTAGTATGGCGGTAAGTATCCCAGCTTGTCACGTGCGAGACGCGGGTTCCATTCCCTTAGGGGAGTGTTCTTGCAACAGCCATTGAGTTTTTGATCCGATAAGAAGTCTAGAGTTGATTGCATGCTCAGAAAACCTGTGTCCTCTGTAGTATAGTGGTGATTATCCGCGCCTGTCACGTGCGAGACCCGGGTTCGATTCCCAGCCGGGGAGTCTTTTTGACAACATTCATCTACCCTTCGATCAGATAAGAAATCTAAAGTCGATGGAAGGTTGAGAAAACCTGCGTCCTCCGTAGTATAGTGGTGAGTATCCGCGCCTGTCACGTGCGAGACCCAGGTTCGATTCCCCGCCGGGGAGTATTTTTGACAACATTCATTTACCCTTCGATCAGACAAGAAATCTAAAGAGGATCGAAAGTTCAGAAAACCTGTGTCCTCGGTAGTATAGTGGTGAGTATCCGCGCCTGTCACGTGCGAGACCCGGGTTCGATTCCCGGCCGGGGAGTCTTTTTGACAACATTCGTTTACCCTTCGATCGGACAAGAAATCTAAAGACGATGGAAAGTTCAGAAAACCTGCGTCCTCGGTAGTATAGTGGTGAGTATCCGCGCCTGTCACGTGCGAGACCCGGGTTCAATTCCCGGCCGAATAGTTTTCTTGACTACATTCATTCACCCTTTCATGCGATCAGAAATCTAAAGTTGATGGAAAGTTCAGAAAGCCTGTGTGCTCGGTAGTGTGGCGGTGAGTGTCCGCGCCTGTCACGTGCGAGACCCGGGTTCGATTCCCCGCCGGGGAGTATTTTTGACAACATTCATTTACACTTCGATCAGACAAGAAATCTAAAGACGATGGAAAGTTCAGAAAACCTGTGTCCTCGGTAGTATGGCGGTAGGTATCCCAGCTTGTCACGTGCGAGACGCGGGTTCCATTCCCTTAGGAGAGTGTTCTTGCAACAGTCATTGAGTTTTTGATCCGATAAGAAATCTAAAGTTGATGGCATGCTGAGAAAACCTGTGTCCTCTGTAGTATAGTGGTGATTATCCGCGCCTGTCACGTGCGAGACCCGGGTTCAATTCCCGGCCGAATAGTTTTCTTGACTACATTCATTCACCCTTTCATGCGATCAGAAATCTAAAGTTGATGGAAAGTTCAGAAAGCCTGTGTGCTCGGTAGTGTGGCGGTGAGTGTCCGCGCCTGTCACGTGCGAGACCCGGGTTCGATTCCCCGCCGGGGAGTATTTTTGACAACATTCATTTACACTTCGATCAGACAAGAAATCTAAAGACGATGGAAAGTTCAGAAAACCTGTGTCCTCGGTAGTATGGCGGTAGGTATCCCAGCTTGTCACGTGCGAGACGCGGGTTCCATTCCCTTAGGAGAGTGTTCTTGCAACAGTCATTGAGTTTTTGATCCGATAAGAAATCTAAAGTTGATGGCATGCTGAGAAAACCTGTGTCCTCTGTAGTATAGTGGTGATTATCCGCGCCTGTCACGTGCGAGACCCGGGTTCGATTCCCAGCCGGGGAGTCTTTTTGACAACATTCATCTACCCTTCGATCAGACAAGAAATCTAAAGTTGATGGCAAGCTCAGAAAACCTGTGTCCTCTGTAGTATAGTGGTGAGTATCCGCGCCTGTCACGTGCGAGACCCGGGTTCAATTCCCGGCCGAATAGTTTTTCTTGACTACATTCATTCACCCTTTCATGCGATGAAAATCTAAAGTTCATGGCAAGTTCAGAAAACCCGTGTGCTCGGTAGTATAGTGGTGAGTATCCGCGCCTGTCACGTGCGAGACCCGGGTTCGATTCTTGGACCGGGAGACTCCTTGACAAAATTCATTTACCCTTGGATCAGATAGGAAATCTAAAGTCGATCGCAAGTTCACAAAACCTGTGTCCTCGGCAGTATAGTGGTGAGTATCCGCGCCTTTCACGTGCGAGACCCGGGTTCGATTCCCTTTAGGGGAGTCTCTTTGAGAAAATTCATTCGACGGTTGATCCGATAAGAAATCTAAAGTCGATGGAAAGTTGAGAAATCCTGTGTCCTCGGTAGTATAGTGGTGAGTATCCGCGAGTGTCACCTGCGAGATCCAGGTTCCGTGCCTCCTGGGGAGTGTTTTTGAGAACATTCATGTACGATACAACCCGACAAGAAATCTGAAGTCGATGGCAAGTTCAGAAAACCTGTATCCTCGCTAGTATGGTGGTGAGTATCCCAGCCTGTCAAGTCCGAGACGCGGGTTCAATTCCCTTCCGGGGGGTGTTCTTACAACATTCATTGAGTCTTTGATCCGATAAGAAATCCAAAGTCGATGGCAAGTTCAGAAAACCTGTGTCCTCTGTAGTGTAGTGGTTAGTATCCGCGCCTGTCACGTGCGAGACGCGGGCTCCATTCCCGGCTGGGGAATGTTTTTGAGAACATTCATGTACGATACAACCCGACAAGAAATTTGAAGTCGATGACAAGTTCAGAAACCCTGTGTCCTCGGCAGTATAGTGGTGAGTATCCGCGCCTATCACGTGCGAGACCCGGGTTCGATTCCCGGCTAGGAAGTCTTTGTACAAGATTCATTTACCCTTCGATGAGATAAGAAATCTAAAGTCGATGCAGGTTCAGAAAACCTGTGTCCTCTGTAGTGTAGTGGTCGGTATCCGCGCCTGTCACGTGCGAGACCCGGGTTCGATTCGCGGATGGGAAGACTTTTTGACAACATTCATGTACCCTACAACCCGATAAGAAATCTAAAGTCGATTGCAAGTTCAGAAAACCTGTGTCCTCCCCGGTATAGTCGTGAGTATCCGCGCCTGTCACGTGCGAGACCCGGGTTCCATTTACTTCCGGGGAGTGTTACAACATTCATTGAGTCTTTGATCCGATAAGAAATCTGAAGTCGATGGCAAGTTGAGAAAACCTGTGTCCTCGGTAGTATAGTGGTGAGTACCCGCGCCTGTCATGTGCGAGACCCGGGTTCGATTCACTGGTGGGGGGTCTTTTTGAAAACATGCATCCAACCGTCGATCCGATAAGAAATTTAAAGTCGATGGCAAATTCAGCAAGCCTGTGTCTTCGGCAGTATATTGTTGAGTATATGCGCCTGTCACATGCGAGATCCGGGTTCGATTCCCGGACTGGGAGTCTTCCTGACAAGGTTCGTTCACCAGTCGGCCCGACAGTGAAGTCTAAACTCATCGACTAGGGCACAAGCGCTCGAAACCTCGGTAGCATAGTAGTGAATATCGGTGCCGCTCACGTGGGAGACCAGGATTCCGTTCACATGCGGGAGGTCTCTTTGACAATATTCATTCGTACAAACGATCTGATGAGGATTCTAAGCTCGCTAGCACAGGAAGAAGTACTCGAGTCTTAGGTAGTATAGTGGTGAGCATCTGCGCCGTTCTCGTGCAAGGTCCGGGTTCGATTGGTAGGGAGTGTTTTTGACAACATTCGTTCGCCCGTCGATCAGATAAGGAATTTGAACTCATGGCCAAGTCACGAGCACTCAAGCCCTGCGTGTTATAGTGTTGAGTATCCGCGCCTATCACGTACGACAATAAGGTTCAACTCCCGTGCGGGGAGTCCTTTTGAAAATATTCAGTCAAACGAAGGGTCTGATGAGGAATCTAAACTGATTGGCAAGGTTACGAAAACTCATGTACTCGGCAGTTTAGTGGTGAGTATTCTTGCCTGTCACGTGCGAAACCCGGAGTCTATTGCCAGTCGGGGAGTGCTTTTGACAATATTCATTCACATGATCGGTTGTATAGCGGCGAGTATCGGGGCCTGTCACGTGCGAGACCCAGTTCGATTCCCTTCCGGTTGTGTTTCTGACGGTATTCATCCACCCATCGACTGATGGGGAATCTGAACTCCTCTTCAAGGGGCATGATTTCCGTGTGCGGTCTTGTTCAAAAAATCTTTAATAATTCCGCTCTTTGCCAGTTGGATGCATAATTCGAACTAGTTCTTATTACAGCGTTTTGCTCTGCGGAGTCAAAGGGTTTATTGTAATTAGAGGAAAGAGGACTAATTATTGATTCTCTGCACAGGTCAATCGAGTGCTTTACTGTAAAAACGTTATCGGGAGTGTGAAACCACTTTCTGCAACCTGCTTGCTCTTTTTATTCAATTTCCATCGGTTTGAGCTTCCACCCGAGCATTAATTAGTCGCATGAAAATTTTATACATATGCGACAGCATGCATTTTGGCACTGCTTGCAAATGTCGTCCTGTTTGTGCTTTTTTTAAATCAACACTGTTCTAAATCTCTTCCATTTTGCCCCTGTCCATTCTGCGTTATGCACCAGCATGATGTCACTAAGACATGCTCTCGTTAAAACACGAAGAATGCCAAGTGATAGTGATTGACACAAAGGAAGCATAGAGAAAAATGGAGATGAGGCGAAGGAATAATGTTCTGCGGATTTGGTTTTGAAATAACGCAAAATAGTTTGATGGTAGACGTTATGCAGCCATGTTGTTTCATTTAGCTAAGGTTGCTTCACTGCTGGGCGGTTTGGTTGTAGAGCACTTGTGCTCAGTTTTGGTGTTACGGCATCCATTTCGTGTGTTTTATAAGGTAAGAGCTACCTTGCGGAGGCTCATCTGTTTACGTACTTGTGTTTAGGCAACTGTATGGTTAGCTATTCATGCATTAATAAGTGCTTGCATATATTTCCTTTCTTAAAGTGTTTCATCTGGAGTTTTTAAAGGGTATGGCTTTCTGACGAGAACCCGGAAACTTTTTTTATTTCCCTAAAGGACAACCGTTTTGAAACTTTTAAAGAAATATCGAAATCCCGGAGTTTGAGAAATGTAACATGAACCTTAGACAGGATTTTGTACAATTCTGGTATGGGCATTCCGATGTTATTGTGCCTACATCTGAAAATGATTGTAGCATCAAAAGTTCATGCGGCATTTCGATTCTGTAATATAAACCAGAGATCTACACTGGGGTTGGAAAACTTGGGTATTTCCAATGTTTTTTTCTTGAGCAAAGTTCCAGTTATCGTCTTCAGCAATGATGATAGTCTTATTAAAATATTAAAATATGCAGAACTGTTATAGACAAAACCATTCTTTGCCCATTTGAAACGTCGCGGCAGAAGTGGCCGAAACGATGTATGAATAAGTGATGCAGAGAATAGGCGACCAAAATCTTCTACTCATACTTCTGCAGTGGATTTGTTTAATTATATTCTTGGTGAGTGATTTTTATTTCTGTGCAAAGAATATCAGAAAAATAGTTAGTTGAACGAGAATAATGTTGCAATGAAATGGCAGTATAACGGAGAGAAAGATATTAATAGGATGCATATCGATATGGCGTGTGACTTCTAGCAAAATTTCCCTCATAGATCAAACAGCACAATATCCGCGATGAAGTGAAAAGAAGATAGATTACCTGAGCGCCTAACTATGCAAACAATCACTAGAAAAATAAAAGGGTAGAATTGGAGCTATATTTACTCTGAAAGGAAATGAATTTTTGAGATTTTTTTATCTGAAAATGAATTGGCTTGATTTTTACAGGCTTGCTAACTGAGACAACTAGGCAAACAAAAGCATTTAAGTAGTTTCTGCAGAAATTTTCCATAGCGAAGGCGGGGTCAACGCGGTTGAAATTTTTTATGTCGATTAATCAGTTTTTAATAAAGCATTGGACGTTTTCAACATGGTAAAAATTTATATTTTAAGATCAGAAAATCGCAAAATGTTAGCAGGTGTAGCAGAACTACCAAATTTAAAGAATGGTGAACTCATTAGCTGGCGTTGAAGCGACATATGAATCTCTGCCCATACACCTCTCTAAGAGAGGTCACTGCAAAAAGAGTGATTTTTAAAGGCGCAAGAAGAAAGGGTGAGCCACAATCAGGTAGTAAAATAGCACTTAGAAGAGCTGAAAATTCGATACCAGAAAGAAGTAAAATTTTCCGAAATTCTGAAGAAAATTCGTCGAGACACCAGGAAATCTCCCTTCTGTTTCAACCATTACTCAGAAATTTCGACTTCATTGATAAAAATAATTATCGCACCCTGCTAGTTAACAAACCATGAATGTTTACACAAGAAGCAAACCGTAGGCTCAAGGACATTGAGCTGCGCATGCTCCTGAGGAAAAAAATTAGGGTTCATATTTAGGCCGAAGATAATCACTTATAAAACTGCTCACATTCTATATATGAGAGAGGTGTGCCTAAATGCAGTTGGAACTTCATGGTACACTAACAAGAGTGGCCCTCAAATCACGGCAATTTTTTCACTTTGAAATCTACAACCTGAGTAGAAAACAGATTCTTCTGCTTGGTGCATGTCGTTTTCGCTGAAGCCGTTAAGATGAAGGAATACGATCCTAACAAGAAGACAAACTTTAGAATGCTTTTGCTTCCAGAGTTCACCAGATTCACATCTTAATTTCCGTAAATGCACGCTCACCGTGAATAGTCGATGGCATTTTGGATGGTGATGGCGAATGTTTCGCTATGCCTTTCTCCTTGTTATTTCTTACTACTCGGTATGAGAATGAAACTTGTAAAATTTGCAACTGCATTTCGCAAGCATTCTGCAAAAAAACGGAATTACAAGGTCGTGCAACCATAACCTGCAGCATGCCTTGCTGCTTACTGCCTGCTTTCAGGTTGATCGATCAACCTTTCAAGGAACTGTAGATAACTAGATACACATAGAAATTGGCATGTACCTTTTAATCTGCGATTCGCGCTCTGCAGAACTCCGCATGAACGAAGAAACCTTCTGTGGAAAGCTTACTTACGCGGACGGTAGGATCTGATTAAAAAGATGTATTACTGCATATTTCTCGTTGTCTGTGGGCAGTTCATTATTCAGTGGTCGGATGGGCACGAAACCTCGAAATGCACACGGCTGCAGCTGCTGCGCATAGTTTTCCGCTTTTTTATGCGCCTTCGCAAACTTGCGTATGACAGCGATTTATAATATTATTACTTTCGCGCCTGCAAATGTGCATATGCCTCTGTTTATTTCGTAACTTCAAATGGAACCATTAAAACTGGAGTCACTAAACTGGTTAGGTTCGATGATAGCATGTTCAGTATATGACGAGCTCGTGCACTGTCATTCATAATTCTCCAAGTCTGAAAAGAATTCCAGATGTTTAAGTGTCCCAAGAAAGTCGTACGCATTTTACATCGGTCAGGTCATAGGATAAATGCAGAATTGCGCCGAAGCATGCTATCAGTTATCGCATTATGCTCACATCACCAATTAACCAGTTTGTTAAACGTAAACAAACAAATGTTCGGCGTAAGAGGTCCACTTCTTACCTGATCTGACCACAAGCACAAGATTCGCTTCGATTTCGCATGATCCGCTGCATGCGAAGGATACGAGGTTGTTCTCAAAATTGATAAAATTTCAAAATTGATAAAAGAAGATACAAGGTTTCAATCCGTGATGTAAATGAATATCTTAATATTTCCTTCATGGCTGCCGGGTTCCAAAGTAATAAACAAACGGCTAAGACAGATATATGCACAAACACGCGTCAGCGTGCTCGCACAAAACGGTGTTCCATAGAGATATGCGAGCAATCGGGTAGATTTAAATTCGAAAACGCTATTTTTAATGCTTATTATTGCTTCTAATTTAGGAAACCGGTTAGATGATGGGGATGCAGAAGAGATATCATCGCAACTTTTACGTACGGGCTTTCCGCTTGTTTTTGTGATTGCTAGCATCATCAATGAAATAATGCCCGTTAAAATTTTATCAAATTTCACTCACATAGCAGAAAAAAAGTACCGTTTAAGGGAGGAAGCTTAATTGAATGCGGTAGACATGCGGCTGGCGAACGAACAATGTCGAGAGAAAGAGACGAACAACGAAGCGCGCCGCATCTCTATACAGCAGAAGAGGAAAGGGAAAAATTCGTACTACGTCGCCGTATGTCAACAGCTAGGAATCGGCATGAACAAAAAAGACGAGTACAGTAGCCATACGTGCGATTCCCTCCTGCTCTCCGCCTCTATTAGGACAAAGAAATCCTCACGATTGGAGACAATAACTTGGGTCGTAACATAAGATCTGAAAATTTAGTAGAAAATCCGGAGGAAACCACCTAGAAACCTTAATTTCCCGAAGGCATGGCATTTGATCTGTGCAAGCTATACATAGAATTAGTTCTGCCGGAGGTCCTGAGCCGGACGGAGGGGAGAGGGGGAAGGGAGGTTGCCCATCTGTTGTTCTAGCTCAGCTTGGATGAATTCCAAGGAAGGCAATGTATTGTAATGGGATTAATTTCACGTGACGAAATCTAATGCGTTCCCACCCCTTATTTCAAAATAAAAGTTATTCCATCACATTTAGAAAGTAAACTTTGGATTCATGGAGGACTTGAAGCATTAATAAGAAATCAGGAAACCGTTTTCGAAATGGATGAAAGATCGATATATACTGAAGCAATAGATTTTTGAACAGTTGCTCCTGACGTAATAAAGAAATAAAATCTGGAAATAAGCATTACCGCCCAAACTTGCATCTTAAAAGAGCTTCATTTGCAGTTACTTCAACGGAAAAAAAGCATTTTGCGCATGGGCGGGACTTATTCGTAACGAAATGAATAATTGCTTCATTCCTTTTGCAAAGTCGAATCGAACTCCAAATAAAGCAAACGCTTGAGTCCGCACCGTACGCATCGAATTTCATCGTAAAAACAGCTTGAAACACTTACTAATAAGATTTGTAGAGGCCTGCAGTGGAGTATTAACGATGTACTACATTTCTTTGTAGGGTTTTATAATACAATTTTAATCGCTATGAAACTCACAGAAAAACTCATTCACTAATCTCTGCACTAGTGAACAAATTTCTGCAAGATTTGATTCGGCCAATGATCGGTACTCCTTAAGAGAAAAATCATTTTTGAAATCCAACAATTTCTGGCCGAGACATATTGAAATAAAGATACGATATGTGGCTACGCCCCTCTAATTATGGTTCGTATAACATACACTTGACGACACAGATCTTATGCTGTTCAGCGAATATCATATTTGCTTGTAAACGTTTCAATCGCTATTTTTCGCGCAGCTTTCATAAGGTGCTATAGCGGTAAAATCACATTTGAGAAACATAAGGAGACAATCTTTTCAATTTTTGGATAAACGGATCTGTTGAGAAGAAGGGGGAAGAGCATTTTCCTCCAAAAGTTCAGTGGGGAGCGGGGAACAATATTCATACGGCGAATGATCTCTGCACAAAATAAAAATGAATAAAAGAACATCGAAAAGCCGTGGCCGTGCAACGAAACAATTTAGTAAATGTAGCTAATGTTCTCGCATCCCCAATGACTTGTCTTAAATAAGAAAGAAACCCGACTGATAGAATTTTTGCTTTCCATATTTGTTCCCGAAGATTTTCGCGACATGTAATGTTTAAGTATTTCAATAGATGTATGCCGATGTTAAGGGATGAAAATTTCATATAGAATTTTAACAATATAACAATAACGTGAACAACAATAAAACGATAAAAAACAGTGATGTGCAATCATCATCAAAAGTAATCAGAGAACATATTTGGCGCCCGCATTGTGCTTTGCCAAGCGTTGCTTCTTTTTCTTCGGCGTCTCATTCGTCTTCTCTCTTAGCTGAAAGAAGCAGCATTCCATCATGTTTTCAATAAGAACAGCAAAGCAACGCTCACAAGAAGGAAAGCAAAATCAACAAATCAAAAATATAATGACATATCCCCCAGAGATATGAAATAATGACTTGTTCAGTCACGTCGTAGCAGCGGCAGCGTATCAATGAATCAATGTGTTGCGAAGTCCGAGTGATATTCAAACGACGTCCCTTCTATCACCAAATAATAAAAAATAAGAAAAAACGGGCTATGGAGGAAAAGAAAGGTGTTTTAGATGAAGGTGGGTGGGACGTAAGTCAGACATTCCGGCAAAAATATCTTACTGATTTCATTTTTTTATTTAAGCTCAATTTCAATTTAATTAAGAACATTCACTTATTCTACTCAGATTCTCAATGTTCATAAAAAAGAACCGTCCCTATCCATCAATTTTCAAAAATATGCCATTGCTTTTCAGAACAACTGACTGAGAAGCTGAACTTTGGCATTATGTGCACTGCTTGGTGCTCGAAATGAATTAATGACTTAATTAGAAAGCAGTACAAGAGAGAAGAAATGCTTTCAACACTCCTCTATCGTAATTCAAAAAGCCACAATAAAACATAAAATAACCTAGCAGACAAAAATCATGGGAAGTAATGAAGTGCTAAGCCTAATTCACCACCACCTGGAGCCTACATATGTATCGAGCACAGTGATTGCACTAAACATCGACTCCATAACTGCCACAACTGTGACAGTATTGCACAATCACCATATATAAACGATTAACATAGCACCTCACTTCGATCGGATGGATATAAAAATTATGTTGCACTTAAGTTTTCTAATGGAGACTGAGTTTCCCTCTAGGAATTAGGGGTATGCATAATATATCAACACTGTATTTCTTAGAACATTCTTTAATCTACCGCTGCTACAATACACCCACCTCATTTGTAACTGTTTGGTGAAGTTGCTTGAAGAAAGAAGTGGATTTGATGTTCTCAGTGGCAGCATCAACACCACTTCGATCCACTTGACGCTTCTTTTTCTTCTTTTCCGGCTCTTCATTTAGCGCACTATTTGCATCATCCTGCTTTTCATGATGCCTCTTGCTGAGAACTTTGATTCGCTGCATCTTCTGAAACAAATAGCCGATAAATAAATATTCGAATTCACTCAAGCAAACTGAAAAAGAAAAACACTTTCGTACTCTATGGGCAAATAACTTTCAGTTGAAGTCTCGAGGGAAAAATTTTCCAGTAGAAAATGCCCTGAACTTAGATTAGTGTCTTTCTCTTCCCCTCTACTTTTTAGTCATATGCTTTGATATTCCCTACGAGATATTCCTATACAGAGAGCACATGAAAGCTATCAACGCATACTTCTAATATGTGCTTATAGTGAGATGCAAATCATCGATTGGAAATGATGCACAGAAAATCAAATATGAGGAAAAGCATGCAATGAAATAAAAGAAAAGCAAGCAACTAACCAATACCAGTGATGAATGAGATCTCTCTACATGCAATAAAGTTGCAAAAAACATTTTTTAAAGAAATGCAGTAAAACTAACCAAAAAAATTTTTTAATGAACATTCTCTGATGCGCAGATTTTATCACTATTCGCCAAATTCGTTTCAACAAAACAACCACCTAAAACAATTTTTATGTCTCATATTTTGTAAACAAGCTTTAAAAAGCCCAGATCGAAACCTTTTTCTTGCGACGTTCCCTAGCACGATCAGTTTCATCTCTTTCTTCTTTGCTCTTGATAGCACCCTTCTCATGCTTCTTGACCTCCTCGGGTGCCATTAGAACGTCATCCGTCGACGCCATTGGGCCAACCTCCTCTTTTTGTAACGAAGCCATATTACTTACAATACGAACCTCCGGGCGTATCTTTAAAAACCACAATACGTAATCAAAGTGAATTTATATCGACAGGATTACCATCGCTGAATCCATTATGACGATCGTAAATGAAGATTTATTCAAGACTACATCTATAATCCGTAAGGTGCAAAAACTACCAGTGATGCAAAAGTACTGAAAGAACGACTAATTTATCTACAAAACGCTTTTGATAGTTAGCAATAAGCAATTTTTGCAATCAGTCTAGCTATTGAGTCCTCCCTTGTTTCATAATAAAACTTCAGAAGCTCCACTTCAGGTGCACTAGGAACGCTACAGTAAAATCAACTAGCATCACAACAGATGACTGCCATTAACACACCAAAAATCACCCATATCAGCAATTTAAAAATTGACGAGAAAAATAAGTTCATAATGCTGCGACAAAGTATGATAACACTCTCCGCCCTAAGTCGTTGGCGGTACGTCGCAATAAATGGATGAAGCATGGCCCTTTCTTTGTTTCGGATATACAACAGAACTCAGTGTAAAAAACGCAATATTAACCTCAGGCGGTATATATCTGAAGTGAGAGAGTGCATCGAGCTTCTTGAACAATTCGTTCATCAGCATTTCAATTTCAGCGATCTTCTCGTCCACTTTTACATCTCTTGTTTCCTGAAATCAAATAAACCACTCTTCCCATATGAATAAAAATACTTCAATTAATAAAGGTCGAAACTGAAAAGGCGGACCTAGATCTGAATAGTCTAAGCGATAACTAGAGTACTGCGATCAGAAATTATTTTTAGATCTGGGCGGAATGGAATATGAAGTCAACTCTGAAAGTTTTACATGCCCCACCTCAAAGATCTCAAAAAACCAAAGTCAAAGCACCACACCCCTTCCTGTGTCTTCTGGAACTGCTCTTCGTACACCTCAGCTAATGATTTCTTCACGAGTGGCTCCTCGACAGATGCGCGGTAGCTTAGACTTGCTTCCGGTTCACGAACTTTCCTTTCCACGTCGTCGAATGCCTAAAAGCGACAGCTGATTCGAAAACTGTGCGCACTGAACATTACATAAGCTGCAAGTTATAGAGTAAAGGAACCCTGACTCAGCAAGTAGAGAGTGTCATGCAAAGTGACAAATTATGCAGATAACCTCCGACTATATCAAGATAGAAAACAATAGTATCCATCGCATCGAAAAAATTGGCATCTCCAGCTGCGTGAGCGCTGCTCATCTTTTCCTCGCTCGTCTACAGTTAAGGGCTGTCGCTCACACCGTTATCACTCAGTTACTTACTTACGATGACGCTATCCACTCAAAGGTAGCGATAAAAAATTCCGCTCGCTATCTTAGCATCGCATAAGAAAGACTTAAAACTGAATTCATATCCTGCAGCTGCAAAACCCGACAATTCTTAGAAAAATTCATTTCATATCTGAAATGCTTTGTTAAAAAGACGTGAATGAGCGGAGAATGCCTTAGAAAATACCATTCTGACAAACTTGGCTTAAGTCGCTATGTGGTATGGTAAAAAGGGATTCATTTTTGATCATTCACCATTCAATGACGCCCCAAAATTCAAAGCAAATTGTTGACCCAACAATGCGAGAAATTAAAAGAAACCAGTTTTCTTAAGTGGACATCTGCACCAAAAAAATAACCCCGTACAGATAAAAGCAACATCCAAGTGTTGCTTTCCAAGGGCTCTGCGTGCAAGAAAGTGCACGTTTCCTTCCTTTTTCTTCTCCTTTCCTCCATTCGAATATTTTTTTCCTGCTTTACCTTCTTCTACTTTCCCTCTTCCCGTCCAGTTCCTTACTTCCTTCCTCTCCGCCTAATTTTTTCGTCATGTTGTGTCTTGCTTCTCAAGCCCTGCCGCACGTTTCCCTTTGCCAACAGATGACAGGCAAGTTTTACACACTGCAGAATTACCAGTGCTTGCGTTTTTTCTAATCCAATCTGAACAGCCCGTCGGGAAGTACGGATCTTTTTAATGCAGCTGGGCATGGTATTGTTCAACATAAATACGTAAGCATAAGAGAACTGCGCTTATCGCTCTAAGAACAGAAAGGATGCCATTAAAAATCATATATTATAGCATAAAAAAGGATACGTCGAAGTGAGAAAAGAGAGAAAAAGAGAATGCCTTTCAAAACATGTCAATGGCGTTACCAGACTCTTTTTCATACCGTTACTTTTAACAAACCCTAATAACACTTGCTAGCTTAACCGAATCACTGCAGTGAAACCCGCTTGCCAGACGTGGATAAAAAAGCACGACGTAGGAAGATGTAGGGAACTTTGGCTAGGCTTTCAGACTTTATAACAAAGAGGGTAACAGAGACTCCAGTTAATATAGCCTTAACCTTGCTCAGAGAAATTCTCTCATCTGCTCTGCATGTTCCCTACTTCCTCATATCCTCCGTTTTGTGATATTTCGCAGCCGGTGTACTAGCTTGACGATAACGCAAAGGAAAACTTTAAGACTTAAGACGAAGCCAGGTCACCTTGTCTTTGATCCTCTGAGTTATTAGCGCCTCAAGTCTCGCCGTCGAATCGACTGTGATAATTGGTGCTGGAAATAATCAATCGATCGTCGAATCCGACTGACCGATAAATCAGAACATTTAGCTTACTAATACGCGAGGAAAGTTCAAATGCCAAAAGGTCCAATTTACTCGGAATTCTTTTCTTTTCGAAAAAAAACGTTGTGTTTTTAATATCCTAAAGATGACACGAATAGGTCATCTTCCTCTTTGCAACAGCATCATAACAAAATCTTTATCACGATCGCGTAAGGAGGGCAAACGGTCACAGAGAGAAATATGAGCAAGAGAGAAAAGGCAGAAGAATGAAAATTGACCAGAAATTGTCGAGGAGATATAATGAAGAAAAAATAAAATACCTGATTTGGCGGAATGCTCGAAGGCAATATGCCGCTCCAGTAGAGTATTCTCGTCCCTTTCAAAGGAGCTCACCTCACCGACCATCTCCCAGTTGTGAGGAGCCAAATTTGCCTCCTCTATTTCCGCAATCTTCGATCGAACCTTCAAGTTTTCCACATCAAATCAGAAACAAACACGCGAGGTGCTATTCAACAAGTTACCTCAACAAATTGGGATTGCCCCTTGAAATCAAAAAGTTTAACGTGCCCGAACAAACTATAGATTAGATATCTCTGATTTTTGCAAAAGAAACACGTTCTATTCCATCAAGCTAGTCTTTTTATCATTTACTTCAAACCTACATATAAGCACGCGCATATGAATATACGTTGTCCACGACAACAATATCCTCATTGATAGAAATCATATTTCCTGAACACTGTGAAAGAACATCAAATGTTGAAGAAAATGAAAAGAAAGAAAAGCGGTATGAAACGAAACTACCTTTTTCTGACGCTTTTCGAACTCTGTTTCTTCGTTTTGCTCATACTCTACAGCTCCTAGCAAAACGGGTCGTTCTAAAATGGCGAAACCAATAAAACAGTAGTGACGATAAAAATAACACAAACTGAGAGCTCATCAGCATTTTCGTTTTTTTTGTTTACAAAACAGCAATTTTAGTATCGCACGAAAATTTACGCCTCGTTATGCTTACTGCTAAGAACCACAGCACAAATGAAGTTCAATCTTGTAACTCATGCTGCTGTGAATACAGCAAAATACAACAAACGATAATGTCAAGATAACAAAGGCCAAACAAAATGAATAATTACTACAGAGAGTCGGTGAAACCTTAAGAGACAAGCTAAGTAAATAATATCCCATTTCGATCTTTCTTTCAAGCCCTCCAGAGTGAAGCGATTGAGAATCAACGCTGACTTTCTCATCGGTAAGTTACGGTAACAGCTCAACTTCTTACCTAAGGCCGCTTCATTACCACCAAATGACAACGGCAATTAGGGGTTTTTTATTTAAAAAGGATGAGAAAGGAAGAAGAGGAAGGGCATACGGCGGTACACCGAAAATGCTTCTGCAACGCCGCAGCTGAAAGGGGTTTAATCGAGAGATAAAAGAGACAAAAAGAAAAAACAAAAACCAAACGAACAAAAACTTACCTTCTACATTTCTACTACCAAATCGCTCATTTAAGATTTCCTCGCCGCCGTTTTCTTCATCAACATCGAATCGAACTTTCTTCTTTTTCTTCCGCTTGCCGCCTTCTTCGCTCTTGTCGGCTTTGCTCTAAATGCATTTGGTTTTGACGACTGAACTGACAAAAGAAAATATAAGCATTAAGAGAACAGCATTACGTGTGCAAATCCATAGAAACATCAAGAACCTCCACTAAATTCAACACCAAGCAATTATTTTTTCATTACGTTCCTGAACATTAGTAAAACAAAATCGCATCTCTCTCATCAAAATTTTCATCAATACAAATAAAAAAGAATGATACATGACAGGACTACAACTATTATCATAAACCTTTTATCTTTTCAAAGAAAAAAAATTAAGAGGCAGAACGTTCATTCCAGAAAAAAAATTCGAAAGGTGTAACAACCTTCGCACAATTACATTAACCGATTTTATAAAAAAGTGGCTTCCAGAATGATTCTCCGAAATAATCATTGCCAAACCTGCGCTCACCTATGGCAGTGGCTACAAAATAGTCTACATTCAAAAATCACCTAACTGGCACACCTTTCACGATAGAAAGATGCGACGGCTCCCTAACACATTACGAATATTTATACAAGGAAATGTATGTTAGGGATAACGAGAAAGTACGATTTTTTTGTAACTAAAAACAGTACATTCCGGCATTGCCTCTTTCAACATCGTTACTGATAACAATGGTACAAATCGCCAGCATACAAGTACGTAAACAGCAAAGATTTTTTTCTCTAGAATTTCAACTAATAGGTATAGAAACAATGGAGTCAACAATAAAAATTATAGGCCCCAAGATAGAGGTTTTTGTATTACCCTCTTCTTCCTCCCCTCCCCCTCTCTTTCTCCCTAATACACACAGATTCACACAAAATCCGAAACCGCATTCAATTTCTTTTCGTAGGGGCAAAGAAATGAAAACTTGATTAGTCGTAGGCAATATGCTCGGCCACGGTCTTTGCAGCTCTTTCCCACTTCTCTGTTTAACCTCACTCCTTAACGCGTGACGATGTCTTTCCTCTTCCGTTGTTCGTAGGAATTTCTCAATGCACTACAAGTATCCTTCGCATAAGCGAGAAGGATGGAACCCTCTGAATGCATCACCCGGCAAAACAAAAAAAAAAGAAATTGAAGGTTGACAATTTGGGATAAATCATGGTGAAAGAGATATCATTCCCAGCAAGATTTCGAACGCCTACCGTTGCTGTGAGTTTCTCATTCTTTCTTTTCTTTTCCTTCTTTACAACTGCTGAAGACGTCCCTCCCTCCACACCACCGAAGAAGTCCGAATAATGGTAGTCGATTGGGAAATCGTCCGTATCGTCTCCCTCCTTCAATTTTAAAGGAAAAGATGCAAAAATATAAAAGTAACATTAAAAATCATCCCTCATTTACTACATACGCTCACTGAGAACAAATAACAAGAGGCGATGCGATTTTTAAGAAACTCTACTGTTAAGCTATCAGACTGTTAAACTGCGGCATGCATGCTCCGATTTCGTCTGTCAATAAACGACAGTAACAATCGTAGCCTTAAACACCCCCTTATTCAACTACTATCTCATATGAGCGTAACGACAGCGAGCACTGTTGCGTGACGGCCATTCAAAATAAAACTACATGGCCTCCAACAAGCCACCCAAAATTAGCAACTCGCTGAGATAGATTCCAAAGCGAACGGATTAACAATCCCAGCCATATATGTTGCCAGAATATGGCTATGAAGCGCTTCATGAAAAATTCGAATGAGCACAATTCAAGACAATAAAGGAAGGATAGAGGTATATTTGGGCGATACCGCTTGGGCCGACAGTGAATATCGTACTGTTCGAGGTTTGGGAAGTCTGCACCGCAGAAGAGTTCTACACAGTGAGAAACATTCAAAAGATCCTTCTTAGACGTTGTTAAAATTTCTTTGACCAGTACAGGAAGCAGCAGAGGAACAAATGCGTCCACCTTTTCGCGCCGTTAAAGCAATAATTCTTTCAAATCATCAACTCGCTAACGAAATGACCCCGCCTTTTTGCAATGAACTCAGGAATATAAGAAAGGAACAAAAAGAATAGGAAAATTCTCCTCTCAATTGCTGCAGCATTATTTACTTGATAGGATTTCTCAACTAAACACACTCGAAGGCGACGAGTGATTAAACTGCCGGGAAAGAATAATACAAAGAAAACAAAGAACTTCAATGTCGTCGAAGAATCCTTTGCTAGTATCCTTCTTCTCCTCATTATTGAGATAGTCCTCCATCTCTGCCAACGAGAAGAACTGATCATCAACAACCGTCCTGCGGTATTTTTTTGGCTCCTTTTTTGAAATCTCATCCTTTTCATTTCCTTTAATATATTTGTCCTCCTCATCTTTCATTTCATCCAGCTCCCTCTCGAGATCCTTAAACAGAACAAAACTTAGTTGTTTTTCTCCATAACATTCAGAAATTACCTAAGAATCGCTAGTACTGGTGGTGGTGAAGAGAAAGCATATTTCCGGCAGCATCTAGGTATCTGCTGAAGTATTACAACGGGCGAAGAAATATTTTTGCCAGTAATGATTCTAACGAATTAGTGCAGAAAAATGGAGGACCAATGCCTCGTGGTGAAAGTTTTGAATATTTTGCGTTCGTATTTTCAAGAAATTGAGATAGGTAAAAGAAAAAGAACAATTCATTCTGCATGTGCAATGAGATGCTAACCTCTAGGTCTTCTTCTTTCAGGTTAAAGAGATCTCTATCAGCTTCTTCATCTTCTACTTCCAAAACTTCATCTTGCTCGGTAGCAGCCGCCTCCTCGAAACGAATCTCTTCCACGTCCTCCTTGTTCCTCTTCCTCACCTTTCCCGTGGGCACGGGTATCTCCAATAGAGACTGAAAACAACAGCTCCTACATTAATTGCCGATGTAACAGAAAACATTCATCAAAATGTTGAACCATATAGCCGTGCTTCTAAAAGGTGACCTAGAAGATGCAGAAGCAGTGTTATTATTGCACAAATTCAGTTAAGTAAAAACTTTTATATACAGAAGTGCACGAGCAGCTCTCAGATAATCAAAGACAGCTTTTATACTTGCCAAAATATTATAATGTGATCTGTTACAGGTCGCACAGAACAGAATTCCGTTGGTTGCTCAAAATTTGATACATATATATATATATATATATATATATATATATATATATATATATTCCATCACTGTTATAAACAGGAAATTATGATCTCCAGATTCACCTTACCGTAACTGAGACGTGATTTGAACGTCAATCTAAAGAACGATCAAACACATAGCGCAGTGAGGCCAGCAAAACATGACCACCACATCACAACCCTCCGGTATCAAGCCATCTCTTCCGTAAACCATCCCACCTCAACAACCTTAGAGTAACAGTCTGTGATAATGGAAAATAGCCAAACTTCAGGCAGTCATTCACTTTCGAGGATTACGCCTGAAAATATGGAAATAAATAATTACAGAAGTTACCGCATATTTTTTAAATCGTTTCGAAACCTTCTTGTTTCTCGCCGCTATTTGTTGCCAAATGGTTTCGAGATTTTCGACGACCAATTCATTCGGCAAATTAACATTACTTTCCCCAATGTTCGCCACAAACGAATATGCAGCTTTCAAATCGTTAACGAGAAATTCATCGTTGTTTCGACTGAAACACAAATGCCTTACATCAACTGTCATATAGTTTCTTCCGCAAGAAGATAAATTTTTCTTATATATTAATAATAGTATCATGGCGAAATTGGCACGATGATACGCCGTGTGTTACTTCAATTACAAGAAAACCTGATTGCACAAAACCGATGATATGAGAATGTATGCTCTCTTTTTCAACAATTTCAATTCATAATATCTTATGCCCAAGTTCTTTACGACTGATTAACTTCTTCATGAGTCAATTCTGCTGCAGACGCCACAAAAGTGGAAACCTAGTTCGAACTGTTTATATATGGTCACGATTTAAATTCGACCGCACACTTGCTCATCACTTAAAAAAAAAAAAATGTTTAGCTCACTTCCGTGCGAAAACCGGTTAAATTCAACATAGGCCCCAACCGCGATTTCAGCCAGTTTTAACGCAGACCTTATGCGAGCAAATAATATTTAAACATTTCCAGAAAAATTGCAAGCCAGCCCCTCTCCCACTTAAACCGAGGAGAACGAAAGTTTTTTAAAACAAGAATCTGCGCTCTTGCTTCGTCACGCCGGTAGAACCTGTATCACTGTTTCACTGCTTTCTGAACATTGGTGCAAAAGTTTGGCCAGTCGGGTCGCAGTAGAATTCTTTGTTGTTACAACCCCGCTCAGAAAACACAAACCAACAAGAGGACAGATATTAAATACATGCATGCATACAGAAGTGCAAAGACGATGCCCCGTTAACAGTTTTTGCAGAACTTTGCAGCAAATAACGTAAATCAAAATCATTCCTCTAACAGAAAAAATAAGGGATTGTTTATTTCAATAAGCAAGACTAGATGTTTCCCTAACAAATAAAGAGACGCTAGAAACGTTTCGTTCAGAGAACGATAAAGAAGGAGCATCAATTTCAGGTGAAAGAATTTTTAGCGTCACTAAATGAATTTTTGCACATTATTATTGTCAGGTAAGCCTATCGACGCTATTCAAATCGTATTAACGATGTGAAGTAATGGAAACGTTGAGATAAGTCAGAAAGTGGAGAAAATTCATGTACGATAAACATACTACCTCGAAAAGAGATTCTATTTCCACCTTCCGATAAAAAAAAGAAGATGCAACGCGAGGCACTCTAAAAATTCGTTCACACGACCAAGGTTAGATCAAAAAGAAACCAGGTCTGCAACAGCAGAGGGCAATTACTGCCTTACGTGGCCTTCAAGAGCAGTCGCAAGCTGAAGTAGTCGGCCTCAAGCAGACGCTGGAGAATTATAACAAATTTAAGCTCACCTCCTGCTGCAAAATGATCGCATAAATACTTTACTTTCTATAATTAAGAACAAAATAAAAGGAAATAATCGAAAGTTGATACCTACTTTGCCCAAAGAGAGGTGACGTTATCAACCAGCGGCCAAAATCCGATTCCATCTTCACCGCCGCCGACATTCTGCTCTATTTCGCCACCTTTCTCAGCACGATACGATTCAACCAAATGATCCGTTTTCTCATTTACAAGCTTTGCCTTCTTTTTCTTTTTCAGTATTTGTTTTTCGCTTGCCACATCAACTAACAGCGATTCACATTCGGCTTCTTTTATATCAAGCTCATTTTGTTTAGATGCGACGATGTCATAATCCGACGAAGATTTATCTTCTAAAGGGAAGGCGATTTCCCCGATGAGCGCCTCCTTTGCTTTTTCTTCAGTGGTTCCAGAAACGACTGTCTCAAAATCAGCACCGGACATATGGTCCTCTAGTTTCTTTGCCTTTTTCGATTCCTCCTTAGTAATTGATGCAGCTTTCAGCTCAGACAAATGCTCCGATTTCTTCCCTTTTTTCTTCTTTAGAATAATCGATGCTTCAGTACCACCTGAATCCTCGGTGGTACACTCCTTTTCTTTTATCGTGGTCAGTTCTTCCTTGAAACCTGTAGTCTCAGAGCCAAATATACTGCCCTTTTCTGTGCTTTTCTCAGAACTACAGCGTTCATCTTGCTGTTCTTCGCCTTTCTCATTCGCCTTACGTTCCTGATTCTCTGTTCTGCTATTAGTGTTAAATTCTCGCTTCTTTGCTTCCTTTTCTGCATCGAGCTCCGGCTCCTCATCTGCTTCATGTTTCTGCCTCTTTGCTCTCCCCTCTGCCTCAAGCTCCGGGCCCTTCCTTCTAGCATCTACTTCAATTTCCTGCTTTTTTGTTCTATCAGCTGACTGAAGTCCCTCCACCTCTTCTTCTTCTACTCGCAGCAAGTGATCTGCCACGGTTTCCATTTCCTTCGTATCTGCAGACGATTCGTTAAGCACCAAAGGCTGTTTTACCTGTACATCAACCACACCGCAGGAACCCTCCTTTGGCATATCCAACTTGTCATCATTTATTACAATATTCAGCTTGCTCGAAAGACACTCTGCGGGATTTTGCATTTTAAGGGATGTGTTGTAAGGCGACGAAGGGATTCCCGCATCAGCAATACCGCTGCTTTCCTTTGCTGCTTCTTCGATAACAGTTTCGCGAGAATAAGTTTCATTGATAGGCACGTGTTCATTCCGATCATCCATTTCTTGATGCCCACTTGTTAATGAATCGTCTCCTTTCATATGGTCACCATCCTATAAAACGTTGTGTCTTGCATATCAACAAAAGCAAGTAGGGAATTAACCGTTAATTTAATACACCAAACTAAAAAGATATTCAACGAACATTAGCGGGATCACATCACTCAATAGTGACTTTTTACCAGCTCCGAGCTCCCAACAGCATCCCACATACTACGGTCCTACCATCATACCATTAGCCTTTCTTAAATCACGCTCAAACTCGATTGTAACCAACCCGTTTCGCTGATGGAAGCCACCACTCCAACCTATTTTTATAAATTGATCATCTCAAAAGAAAGGATAAGAGATGAGAAATAGGCAAAACCTGAGGCTCAATTCCGTTGGAACGCTCCGTGCATTCCTG
Organism: Baylisascaris procyonis; assembly: GCA_037389465.1. NCBI lineage: Eukaryota > Metazoa > Nematoda > Chromadorea > Rhabditida > Ascarididae > Baylisascaris > Baylisascaris procyonis. The sequence continues at coordinate 1,623,070 of JAZARR010000174.1, read as the reverse complement.
ATTAGGATCATTTACCTTCTCTTCGTTACTGTCCTGCTTGATATGATTCACTGCTTGTGATGACGGTGACTCGATGTTGAACTTTGTCATCAGTTCCTCTTTTGTTAGAGAACGAACAACGATTATGGCTTCTTGTCCCTTAAACCGATAATTTGTGTTGTTCATAGTTAGACGACTGGGAAAGACAAAACCAAATCGACGGCAAAACCGGGGCCTCACCAATGACTTAATTACCGATCGGTAATCTAGAAGATTTGATTACCAAGCGGTATTCCCCGAAGGCTTCATTACCGATGATTCGTTTACATGGAGCAACACGTCGACCATTTACCTTACGCACGCTAAGGATTTTGTATGAGACATTTCCTTTTGAAATCTTAAATGACAGTGAGCTTCGTGTTCCGGTCGCCTATACTATTAAATTAGTGTATTATTACTCGTTCCCAAATGATTTCTAAACATCGACGTGAAATGCACGCAAAGATCACTAATAGATGAAAGCCAGATTAATCAATTAATTACTGAAAATTTTTCCACTGAGCCTACTAAACGACCAAATCCATAGAGTATATATGCGCAAACAAACAAGTAACCTCGTTTTTAGGTAGTATTAGTCCACGATAAAAACGCAAAAGACATAAATGTTGGAAAAGTCTAATTTGGCACTGCATCAATATAAGCTTTTGAACTATATAGGATTCTAGAGGAATTCATTAATCCTCTTTGAGGTTACAAAACCAATCACGCCAAACTATCCTCTTACTTCGTCATAGCCAAGATGTAAGAATTTAGAGCCTTCAAACAAACTGTAAATAACTCAAGGTGGAATAAATCATAGAGAAATTACCTCCAAGTCTGATAATTGCAACAATATCTCTCGAAATGTATAAATCCCCTCTTTGAAAATACTGCTGATGCATTTCGCAATATCTAGGCATTCTTTGGTGATAAAACATCTGCACATAAACTACGCCATTTGTTTGATTGACATTGCTCTTAAAGACAATTTTCTACAAATAAAAACTACTTCCTTATCTACTCATCTCTTTTCTGCATTCCCTTTAATTCCAACTTTATCTGTGAACTGAAATGTTGAAGACTTTTAAACGAACTTAAACCTATTTCACCACAAATATTCCTGGGAAAAAATTATTCCGATTTTAATATACAATAAAGCGAAATAAAGCTTGATTTCCTCAAAATCTAACGGCGTCTTAAATATTAGAAAAGTTATTACATATGAACGAACTAAAAAGCAGATGACTATATCCTAATATGCTGACAGAAAAGATTGTACGGGGAAAGCGTTCTACCATAATCAGCACATTACTTGTTGAATAAATGGTAGCTGATCGAGAAGTTCATTGCACTATTGCACAACTTCACTTTACCACTTTTGTTTTGAAAGATGTTGCTGAAAGCACCGGAAACCTGACTACTGCCTTCCTAAGTGGAGTATTCAATAACGAGCGCATGAAAGAACCTTTAGAGCAATCTATACACTTCCCTACCGACTCCATTCCTGCAGCTGATACCAATTTTCAAAATCGCGAAAAGCATGAAATCCAAGCTTAATTTAACTTCTCAGAGTTCATTCGCTGAGGCAAAGCCGTATCCAAACGCGATTTGCTACAAGTGCACATAAATGTATATATCGCGTACATATAGGCCATATGTGACCAATAAATTTCATGATCGTAATTATATCAGTAATAGATGATGGCATCGAACATACGCAAGCACAATGATCCCTCTAATAAAATGAAAGATTTCGCATAATTACTTCAGCGTGTTAAAGTTGATACATCTGTCAAATAAGAAAAGAACCTCTTTCAAGCTTGTGCATTTGTCCATCTTCTTATCACATGAAGAGCTCATAACTGATGAGACAACCTTCTGCGGTAATGGTTCCTTCTCCATGCGTGCAGTTCCGTCATGTCCCGAACACAGGTCCTCTTGTAGATCATTTTGGTCATTCGTTATTTCCTGCACTATTAACGTCTTCTCTTGCCCAATCGTCCCCTTGTCAAGACTGTTTTTGGTGGCGTCTGTTACATCGCCGACAATGCTACTCGATTCTTGACCAACACCACCAACTACTACGTGCACCTAAACAACAAAGAACTGAGCGCACACATGACAAAAGTGTGCAAAAAGTTATACTGGCCCGCAAGAAAGAAATGTTTCCCATTTACTTTTAACTGGAGAAAATCAAAGCAATTACAGCAACAAACACCGATACGACATAACAGTAAGAAGAGATTAGATCGATTACTTAACACTAATGAAAATCACTTTTTACTTATGATATACATAAAGTCACTGATAAATAGTACCAGTAATTTGCTGGGCAAGCAAAATTTCTGCTTTCCATTTTGTTCGTAATTTTATCTCTCCTTTTCAGCCTAACAGATTATGAAGTTCGTTCTAGCACTGTACACGGTTATTCCTCTCCTCAATGCGCAACGACGAAAAAAAGCTCAAGGGAAAACATTTCTTTTGTGAAAACAACTAATGAAAAACAGGAAGTAGCGAAGAAAAACTGTGATAAACATAGCATGCATCACATAAGAAGCTGATATAACCATCAAAATAAATCAACACCAACATCCGCCAACAGGAAAGTCCATAAGACAACACCACCACCAATCCACAATTTTCTATTAACGAGCAACTCAACCTAATAACAATGAATGCTCTAAGCGCATTTATTTGTTTAAGCGATCACATTCATTGTACAATATAATTTTAGGTGATTTCTCATAAAAGCAGGGGATTGTCATATCTATCAACAAGAAACGACTACTTTCTACTATAAAACATCTATAATTTATATAAATAAGCACTTCCTAGTATTAGTTCATGCCCAGGACAATATTGAAAGAATAGAAGCGAAAAGCAAAAGTGCTGAAATGCAAGCAATCCATAGCATTCATCTTTCCGGGAAAAAAGCATTAAAAAGCAATAGATAAACATAGAAAGTTAAGTGGTACGATCATAACACATCTCTAAAATAAAGTTGGAACATTCAAAAATAGAGACCGAAATTTTCAGATATTTGGTCAGCTGCTTAGCATTATAGTTAAACCTAAATCAACTCCAGAAGTGCAGCTCGCAATCAAATTATTCAAGATCTCACAACAGGCCGGTGATTTCCTAACTCAACTTCAGGTGGCTTTAAATACTCCTCAAAGAAGCGATGAAAGGAAAAAAACGCTCATTTTCGGCAAAAAATAAGGAAGATAAGAATGTGCCCAAGCTGTTTTCATTTTGAACGAAGGAAACATCTAAAAGGAAAAAAGTTTAGAGGATGTTCCTTCTATTCCTGTTTAATCTGAACTATGCATGGGCATCACTCCCCGTGCCCTCCCCTTTCACCTCACTCAAAATCAGAAAGCAGACATTCACCACCTAGTTCCAAGTTTTGCAGGAAGTGAGGAAAATCTTGCAAGAGAAACACAGAGAACAAATGGAAATTTTGCAAGATAAGGGTGGAATATTTCAGGGAATTTAAACAGAAATTAATCGAAGATTAATCCATCCTGCCACCTTTTGCAGCCCTTCTAGACGATCGATAATGTTAGTCGCATTAACATAGCGATAGAGCGAATCTTCAATTTCTCTGCTTAAAACCTCTGCCAATATTAAAAAGTGACCTATGCTTGCGAGCTGGTCAATGGGCTGCATACTACAATCGAAAATAATCAACTGCACCATCCAGTACTCCAGATTAATAATGAGATGAATCTGCCTTCCAACTAAAGAAAAGAATGGACGAAAACCAACCGTAGCTGTTCTATGACCATCATCCTCCTCCACCGACGACATCTTTGCCTTGGTTTCACTTATGCGACGCGAAGTTCGTCTTTTTGGTGTTAAAACTGAAGGTATTTAGTTCATTAAAGAACTAAATCTTCAATGATACATTCCATTCCATTGGTTAAAAAACAATGCAAATATAATGTAACAAAGGATAACCGATTAAATTTAGCGCATAGTGCAAATGCTGCTTGACAAATGTTCTATAAGAGTTGTAGTTAAAAGTCACAACGAAAACATCAGTTAACGAAAGTAACGTGCGCTGGTGGGATTTTTAGGTAGGCCCGAGAAATGACGAAGCGAGGCAGGAAGAAGAGGGAGAGGAGGAAGGTGGAGCACGGGTGATCCACGGATGATATTAATAAATTAAACCACTCAGAATGCAAAGTTATATACTGTTGCCATAACACTCAGCAAAAGCAATAAATCTTTACAAGGAAATAAGGATACAATTTTTTGTTTGTAATTAATGAGTAGTTTTTTGTTGTTTGTATTTTATTCGAAACAAATATTCAAAAAAATTTGTCTATTCGAAACATCGAAACAAATAATTAAATGAGAGAACAACCTATAACTATTTCTTTCTCAAGCTTTCTTTCATGTTTTATAATGCATTTCAACGCTTCGAATGCAATCAATATTAAGTGAGAAATGTTCCAAGCAAAACGTGGAAGTAATTTAGGTAACAATAGAAAGCTCGAAATGAAACGCAACCTGATTGTTCAATTTCCCGGCTGGGACCACGCGATCGAGTGTGGTAAGCAACGCGACTGGCGCTTGACTCCGCCCCGGCTGCCTCCTCTTCCTCTTTGATCACCTCAAATTAGAAAATGCAACTGTCATTCGAAATGTGAATAGAAACATTTATAATATCTGAAACAAAAACCATAACGGTTATGTCGGAGCATAGCAAACCATAACATCGGAAGAAGCCCGCTACTACAGTTCCTTCCTCGGATTTATGACGACGGTGAGCATTAAAGCGGTTCGAGGAAGAGCGAAAATTAAAACAGCAGATTTATGTCACATCTGAGAATCGCATAAGATATTCGAGATCAACTATCGAAAGCTTTTATCAAAATTGCGCCCATTCGCGAGGACGAAAAGGAGGAGAAGGCGAGAAAAGGAAGGGGAGAAGGAGGCCAAAGGGAAGGGGGGAGAATGGAGGAGGGAAGGAGAAAGATGAGGGAGAGGAGAACGATGGCGACGGCGAGGATGAGGAGAAAATAGGAGATAAGGATAACAAGCAACAGAACCATTGTCTAGCTCAAACTGTACACATTCGATAGGTTTCACAACGGTAAAATATGAGGAACCCGGATCGAGATGATTAGAAGTGCGGGATTTGTAGCCTTCTTTGTTTTATTGCTTTCAATCGTTGTATTTCGGGTGCTATAAAGTCTACATTGTCCCCACACACGTCGTTCTAATGAATAAAGTGCCGCTCTCCTTTGCAAAATATTAGTCGTTGTAAATTTGCATACTTTAAAACTGATGGAAGTCAGAAGTCGAAATGATTCCCTTTAAGATTTTTCTTGAGAATTTCAACAAATGGGTACCGCTCTAGAAAAATGTGATGAATAACGTTCCCAAATGGTGTGCTACTTTTTCATACCTTTCAGGTACGAGGCCTTTCCGGATTGGTCTGCTACTTCTTTGGTGACCTTTAGGTAAATAAGCCTTTCCGGACCGGCTTGCTGTTTTCTGTAATCATCAGACACACGAGACAAATATTTCGGCGTAAGGAAAATTGCGTTGCCAGGGTTGAGGCAAAGCGTTGCCAGGTCCAAGTTAGTGTGAATAAATGGCAGTTGCGAACGTCGAAATCGCATTCATATGCAAAATGACATCAACAAACGAATGCAAGAACCTCACCTCAACATGCGGCTCCATAGCAAGCACAATTGTACGACGACGGCGTTTCGACGCACTAGCAGTACTGTTTCCACTTGCGTTGCTCTCTACACTCCATTCTTTCTCACTGCGTGCTGCAATAATACTCAAAACTGCAAAGACGGTTTCCTATAAACAAAACTCCTATAAACCATCACTTGATAAACCATCACATTCGACGGCGCCAAGAGGTCCTACATCATTCGCCGTAATCAAGATTGTAAGTTCAAACATTTCATAGTTCATCCAGACCTGATTTATAGCAGCGGAATTCAAAGGAGACCTTCTTACCTCGATCACATCACTTTTCATCGCCAAAGTTTTATCGTTTAACAAATAAATTTAATGTTGCACGCATATGTAAGCGCAAATTTATACATGAGCGCAGAGAGCATATTTCACACGCTTCCCACGAGGCGTCTACTGAAATGACAGGAAACGATTAAACAGCGAAATATATTGTCTCAAGCACAAATTACAAACATTAATACTATCAGCTTGCTACAGTGGCGGAGATTCGGAAACCAACGACAGCATCGATTGTTGCACGTTTGATTCAAAGTAGGACTATTTCTACGCAGCTTTGCTGAAGCTCGGCATGGGTGAGTGAGTTACAAAGGATGAGGAAAGCGGGGACGTGGAGGGGTTAATGAAAGGAGCGACGGGAGAAGGAAGGCGAGGAAGGGAGAGAAAAGTCCGAAACTCTAACAACAGGGAGGGACAATCACCTATCCCACGTCACCAAGGAAGGCTGGGTAGGGGATGTCAAAGGCGCTGTCCCTGAGTCCCACACAGTTGCATGATATTTCGCTTTCACTATTTTTTTTTAATTTTTAATGAACCGAAAGCAAACATACACTGTTACATAACGGCATCTAAAAAAAAAATGACAAGAATTGATCTAAGTCATTTTTCTGGTCTCTAGGTCTTAATTTTTGTTCTCCTAGAAGTCCAAAGCCAAGCAGATGATAGGCGCGTGGAATTAAACGCTAAACTGTTCCTATGACTCTGCTAACGATCATAATCGAATAAATCTATACGGAAACTTACACAGTGGGCTTCTGGATGCTGTTTTTGAAGCGGCTGCATCCTCTTCTGGGGAGTTGTCTGGTTCCAAAGAAGTGAATCGCTTGGACCGTCTTACAGAAGTCGATGCGGAAGTTGGTCGTTTTTGACGTCGCTTGGTGCCCTTTGCACTGATAGAGTCGTTCCCATCCGAACTTACAGTTTCGACGCTGGAACTACGTTGTACTTCTACGCTGACGCTACGCTCTCGGCTCTTGAGACGCTCCGATCTACGTAACGGCTCTTCACTCATCTCCTCTGCGGGACTGAAAGACGCTTGACACGACGTTAGGCCAGAAGCTTTCATCAACAAGAGAACGGCATTGACGAGTATAAAGTCCTATATGCATTGCGAGAGGGATTATTAGTTCCTTGTGGGGATTCGAAACGCCCCAGTGAAATAAACGACCAATGAATACAACCAATTGGGAGGCATGATTGCACACACGGGCAATATGAGATACTGCCGTGTTTTGCCTTCAAGACAACAAGCCTCCGTGTTTTCTGCCCTGACTTAAACATTCATCGCCAACTCACTAGTCACCTGCATAAGTTTATCTCATTAGCCGCGCAATGCTCCAGTGTTACAATCATAGTCAACGTCTTACCACTTAGCTAACCCTAAGGAAATGGCGGCAGTTTGGTCCTTTTAACATTGGACGAGAAGATAGTGTAGTTCCGCAAAAAAAAGGAAAAAAAAGAAAAACCAAAAAATTTAAAGTATTGCTGTATTGCCGCCGAACTCTTCAAAGACAATCTGCAGAGGGTTGGTTAATTCACATAAGCACCCAGCTTCCTCAATAAGTTGCCAAGTTAAGCAATTATACCACTTCCACAAGATGAATGAGGACATCGAATACATAATATAATCGACGACTGCTCCTCTCTTTCCACTGTTCCTCATTTTTGTCTCTTTCAAAGTTTTCCACTCTACTGGCTTTAACGTTATGTAACTCAACATGTTTCCGTTCACGCGAATGAAAATTGTTTTTGTTGCAGCCGATACTTCCTTGACTTGTAAAACGAATCATTTTCATATTTCTCTGAACACCAATACACCGAAAAGAAAACCCACTGACGGCTGAGTGGTCTAGTGGTATGATTCTCGCTTAGGGTGCGAGAGGTCCCGGGATCGATCCCCGGCTCAGCCCCATCTTTTCAACCAACCAACCAACACATGCAAAACTCCTACCGCCTATCACCTGCTCGCCGATATGCACCTTTCAACGTCGTAACTCGCTACTTTCTAAATACAGAAAGTGATCAACGAAAACACGTAAAGTCGCCTATCGGTGCAATATATTTCACAAACCAACACCACCACCGTCTAACGAGCGCTTTGAACTGCGAAAATATCCATGACGGAAGACTGCTTGTGGTACAGATAAACATAATCAGGAACATCCAATAAACCCACCTCAGTAGATTGATAAAAGTCATTAGCAAAGTGTAGAAATCAGAGGAAATGAATAATCTCTACACAGCCTATTTCTTCTCAGAAAAAATAAGGTTGAGAAAACATGAGAGGGGAACGTAACGATGGGAATGTCAACTAAGAAATCCTTGCGATTGCATCCCCTATCACAGCAACAGACTGCCAAAGTAAACTTTACCATAACAAAACGTTCGTCTGCATGCATAGATCCGATTAAATTGAATAGATAAACCAAAAAGAAAGTTTCAAGCGTAAGCACAATCGCATAAAAGCAACGTATATAATAATATACATTGGAATGCCAGTAAGACGAACCTTTTGCCTTGTAATAACGTAAAATTTTATTTTATTCAAATAACAATTAACAATTTTTGATGAATTTATAAGGCCAAATGATACACAAAAACTCAGCTTCAACCGAAATCAAAAACTTATTTTATGCCGCTAACGAACAATGCTATCCATCCTCTCAATGCTGAACTGTTTTTTGTACTTAATATCGCAGCTAATATCCTTCTTTCGTCATCAATTAATTCTCGTCAAATGCAAATCGACACGAACAACATCGCCCATTCAACTAAAATTGCCCACATATGGTAAAATTCCCCTTGAGGAATGAAAGTTACTAATAACGACAACAATACTCTTGACAACAAATCTCATTTCTAACACCGTTCCAAATATAAAGACGAATGCGAGTGCGCAAGTTATGGCAATCCCATTCGACTTTTATACAGCAATCTATTCCGTTTCGCTCGATGCCCAAAATCTCTTTGGTAATTACCACGGAAAATGCAGTTCTAATACATTCAACTATACAATAATGGAGCATGAACGAACAATAGTACTCTGCAGGCACAAAATTCCGACCAAACTCTCATCTCAACTTTGCTTCCAGCCTAGAACTTACTCAAGTATCGATCCGTGCCAGATTTCCACCAAACAAAGATGGCACAACTTCAAAATGAAAAATAATGACCAATGAATACATTAATTGACGAATTACGATGAACAAATAAAATTTCGTTCAATCCTACTTTTTGTTTTAGATAGCATGATAATAACCTTTCGAATTTTCAGACGTGAGAAGAAATATTCTGAAAATTCTTGGTTCAGAAAAAGAAATTTAATGCAAATATTCGAGATGTGGATCTGTTTTCTTCTTGTTATCATTCTTCTGGAACAAATGAATAGACCTACTGGCAATGAATAGTTAAGAAACAGTGAAACAAAAAATGGATTAATTAACAAGTCGAACAACAAGAACGGCTGCATCACTGGTGTGGTTAACGGGAGAGGAGACAAGAAGTGTACCCCATTTAATGTATTGAAGCTGAAAATTGCTCCCCAGAAATTTGACAAAAAAAAAAAAAACCCAGCTTCCTGTTGAGTCGTGTTTTTTCCTCTACCTCATCCCTCATTCCCACCCCATCTCCTCTCCAGAAAATTTCCTCAGACATACGGAAGATACGAGCTATCTTCCATTTCTAAGTACTGTAATTCGCCGCCTCAATGATGTGCATGCCTTTGAACGGATTTCAGACAAAGGATGTGCTATAATGACATCTTTATAGATCATAATGCTTGCAGAATCATCCACTGCTTTTGGGGTATCGAAGAAAAGTGCTAAAATCAACAACACCTCCGATAGTGACCCCCTTCCTACCCCATCCCTTTCTTTGATAAATGAGACAGCAACTGCTAAATCGACCTCTTTCTAAATTCATCGCCCTTTTTCTTTCTACAAAAAAGTTGTTCGATAAAGGTCAAATCGACGATCTTCGTGCACGACAACCCTACTATTCTTCCTTCTTCTCCTCCTATAAGCAGTGGAATAACGCCAATTCTATTACAGTCGAGCCAATTTGCCATCAACAACAACTCCAGCAGCGCCAAGTTTCTCGTCAAATACCTCTCGCAAGCGCGTCCCATCCTCCTCTTCACCTCCACCTTCCAAGTACTTCCCGATTACCGCTTTCCTCAATTTCTTCACTTTCATTTCGCCACCTTCCTCCTTCAACGTCCTCTTTATTGTTTTCTTCCACTTGAACTCAGTTTTCGTACCACTTGAACATTCCTGGAAACAGGGATCAAAGGCTGCACTGAGTCGACTGAACAGGAAAAAAAAGGTAGGAATAAGCATTTGAAGGAGGCTGTCAACTCGGGATCACAACCGGTGGAATAAAACCTAACAAAAACATACTCATCTTGAAATCCCTCAGGTACCTCCACTTCAGGCAGGTTTTAAAGGAGGATCAGATTCAATGAGTGGTACCCTCTTGTGGCGTGAGATAAATTCTTTATTCATTACCAAAACAAACGAAGAGAGAGGTTCAACACGATAAAACAGAACTAACAGCAATGATCATAATCAAATAACCTAGTTTTGGCTACCTCAAATTTCAGTTAATATGTTTAAAAAAACGTAAGAGTTGTACTCTGTGCAAGTGTAATGAAATTACTACATTAACGAATATAAATAAAAGACTTCCTTAATACCCACATCTATTTGCATAAACAACTAGCAATCAGAAAGCTCTTCAAAATATGATAGAAACTTTCTTCGTTATATCAAGAGCGAATATTTTTTATAACGACGAAATTCTATAACTGTCTAATTTGGCTCCTCGACCGATGATTATATATGACTAAGTTAGAAGACTAACAGCATCGTTAATCATTCGCTCCTTCGTATGACCATTGGAAACCAATTCTTTGGATACTTCATTCTTATGATGATCCTTCATCGCCTTCACGGTTTCCTCTCCGGATTGCGTCGACGTTGTCTCATTGCACTTCTCTTTTTCCTCCTCTTCACGCATTCTTTTCGCCTCCTCCGCTATGCATTTCCACGCCTTAAAAGATAAATTATAATATTAGCAGCTGTAGCAGAGCACTCTCCCCCCACTACATTCGTATATGAACGGTCCCCTTTAATAGGAAGCAGGAAAAAGAATTTAACAATGTATGCGAATCGAAGACGGCCGTATTTGAAAACAGTTAGCAGCAGAGTGATTTGTTATGACAAGAAAAGACAGATTCGACAGTGTAATAAGGGAGCTTTATATTATTGCCCAACTGCTTCGTTGTGAATTTCAAACAACAATAAATCGTTTCTGAACCACCTGATAACTTCAATTAAATCAGCTCACTAAGACTCTACCAAACCAACTAAAAGTCTCTAAAATTTATATATATATATATATATATATATATATATATATATATATATATATATATATATATATATATATATATATATATATATATATATATATATATATATATATATATATATATATATATATATTCGCATAAAGGCTCCTCTCTCAATTTTTTTTCACATCCCAAAAATCATTGATAGATTATTTCCACCAGATTTCATTCCATAAGTCCTTTTCTTTCCTCATCCAAAGCATCTTCTCACCCCTCCCTCTTTTAAAAAACCCATCAAAAAGAATTAAAATGCACACCTGAATGACTACATGCCACATAGGTGACTTGATTTAAGCGAGAGCGAACAAAACGCACGACGGCCCATTCCAGAAAAGAATACCGCATTTATACATATAAATAAGAAAGCCCAACTTACCTTTACGCAAAGGTTGCGATCCCTTATGCGAATCGAATTCAAAAGGAAGTTGATGAATTTGGTCTCTTTACGAGGGATGTTAGCAAAGCCACGAATCTTTTCGAGAACGCTTTTCACATCTGCCTCATGAACATTTTTGATTGCCCTCTCCACTTGCTCGACCCATCGGTTTTGTTTCACCTCACCCTAAAACAAACAAGACGAATATATGCTACCAAATAAAATATCCCAAACAATCAATACAGATTTTCGATAAACAAACAGCTAAGAAAACTAAATGAACAAATAAATATTATTATAAATTTGAAGCAACACAAAACCGGTTATGAGAAATGATTATACAATATCACTTTGATACATTACTTCAGTGATCTACTGGCCAACATATATAAGAAATTGAGTGTAGCAGTAGAAGTAAGACGCTCCTCCACTACGATTGCAAACGTGTGACGGTAAGCAATTGGAGTTCAATGCGTTACAACGAACTGCATTTTGCCGATCTGCTTGTGGCACTGAATCACATGTTTGTCAATCAGTGTATGGGTCACAGTTTCAACCCAATGGGTGAAGGGGGAGGGGGGTGAGGGAAGGTAAATGACCAGCGTTCCGATTTAAAATTCCTCCACAAAGTCGACACTGAAAGCAACCAAGGTGCATACAGTAATAAGGAAGCAAGCACCTATCACGAATAAAAAAATTAGTCCCTATGCTGTTCTATCAGTAATTTAATACTGAATTCTAGTAGAATCCACCCTCGTTCAGCTAGTCCATATACGCCGCACACGCCAACCCTAAACAGAATACAGTTCCATCCTTACTGATAGAAGCATGCCTATCGAAATATATAGGATCAAATTAGTGAGATGAGAACTTCATACAGCAAGTATAAAATGTAAGAGATAACCATTTACATTCAGAAGAAGAAATGAGAGGAGAACTTTTTTCCTGAAAGGATGAGAAAACGATCAGAAACGTCGGAATAATTCACGAAAAATAAAGCACAGTTGAGACCTCGACGCCTCGACCGGGAATCTTCAATATTTTCTAATATTAGTAGAAAATTTCTCATGGATTTCTTTGAAGAAGTCATAAATGACGTAGAAAAAATAAAAAAGTGAAGGAATGGGGAGGATATCTGTCAAATTCGCTTAAGCTCAGAACCATACTACCTCTTTAAATAGCGTATGTGATAATAAAAAGTGCCAGCTCACATTGCTGACCTATTGCCGTCTCCTCCGATCAAATTCTTAGAAAATAACTCTCCCTTCCCCTCCCTTCAACAAAATAAAGAACACAAATGTTACCTTATTTTCCTTCTGAACAAAATTTTTGCCGCCATATTTTTGATCCTCCGATATGCACTTTATGTGATTCTTATAGCTGTTCGATGTGAATACAGCGTTACAGTCGATGCAAGAATATGTTGATGATCTAAACAAATCTCGCAAATGATCTGTCTTAAACATTCACAGATGTTTGAAAAGATTCTGCGTGGGGATGTGATGATTCAGGTTGGCTGAGCAGAAAAAGCGAACTTTTTTGCATGCGAATTTTGCTTCTTTACACTGCTCTCTGGGCTTTTGTTAGAACAGGATCGATGTCGCATACCATGAACACAGCAGCAAAACAAGTTGGGAGTAGAGGTATATCTATGCGCCAACTCCTTGGGTAGAGGTGCACCCATATCTGTACACCAGTAATGCATCAACTCGTCGGTTGGTGCATGAGTTCAGTTTAGCCAGTTTCATAAAAAAAGAACAAAAAAGCCCATAACCCCCACCCCCTCCATCCTGCATCAAAGAGGGGAAATCAAATAGAGAAATATGAAATAACGCAAACCTGCATTTGAATTTATGCTTATCCACTTGGTTTTTCTTCAATGCCTCACCACATCCATCACAGGTGAAGAAAACCATCACGCGCTATGTAATTCGTGCATGCACTGAAAATACAATTTCGTCACAGTAATCAACGCTTAAATGAACAGCATTCTCTGTGACAATTGTTCATTCTCTGCTACAAAGAAATGTTCTCGATCACTTCATGTATTCGCTCGCTTTTCTCCACGTTGGTTGGCGTTATAGGCGTTGATGACAACCGGTTCCAAAAGATATAGGAAAAGCACCCCCCCCCCTTTAATACATGTTGCAGCGGATGGATGAGATTACTCTAACTTTGTTTTTAGTGCGATTATCAGCCAAGCTTGACTGCAACAACTACAGAATGGTCCACAAAAGCGCCATTTAATAAGAACTGTAAATCTATTTTTTCTTTCCAATCAGACTATTGAGAAAATGCGACATGGCCTTTTCGGCATGAAACAAGCTAATGCCACGTCTACGACAAGGTTTCAAAACTAGAAGTTCATCTAGAGGCGAGAAATATGTCAGTCGGCGCTTCTGTCGTGGCGTTTAGTTACAAAGTGAAACTTTACATGGTAGCAAAAGACCGAATTTGAAATCGCTAAAGCTATACTGTGGGGGCACGTTCATATACAAAAGAGGGGTGGGGGAGGGAGCAAGAGAAAGAAGGTGATTCCGCCCTCCCAGTTTCAAAAAAAAAATGTTACAAACAAATTCGACGAATGCAACGGTAAAATTTTTATCCCACCTAAAGTAAACTTCGATTAATAAATTGCTTAGTTCATTTAGCTCCAAATATTTTTGATAAAACGCCTTTAACAATTCTTTTTTATCGATCGACAAGGGAGTAATTAACAAAATAAACTATTAAATGATAGCGATGATTAAGTGACAGTAACGTGAAATAAGTGATTGTTAAAATCAACGGATTATGCCACTGAAAAAGATACGAGAAGGAACAAATTGAAAGTGGGGTACAATTGCTGGGAAGCAAGACCACTCCGTGCGAACACCAAATCGAGCTGCGCTCACACTCACGCAATAGTACGCAGTACTACCGTAATCTCCATTTCGCATTAGGCATTCATGTGATGGTCATGGGAACACCTACACTTACAATAGGAATTCGCAACTTTTTTATGCAGTCGCCTAGGAACGCCAAATCATGACAACCTACGATACTACCGTTTTTTATTATAAGTGTAGATGTTCTTATGACCCACCACTTGAATACATGGCGCGAAGTGCGGGTTACGGTAACGCTGCCTACTCTTGTGTGAGTATGGGCGCAGTTCAATTCGTTGTTCGCAACGAGTGTGCCCAACTTCTGTGCAAGCAGTTTTATGAACATAGGGCTAGAGCAGCCTTTCGTTAATTTTGGTTGTACTATGTTCACTTTAATCGACAAAGCATTCATTGTGTAAAGATATCTCACTATATCGCTTCCGTTTCCGCTTAAGTGAATTACAAGCTGGCGTGAAGGTTAGAGCTCAGGGATATCTCCTGCCCATCGGATACTGAAGGATCGATTCATCGTTGTTCCACTCAAGAGGAAGGTTCTGACTTGCTTCACCGCCTTCGTCCCTATGAGGCCATTGGTTGGAGTGACTCGGTAGGACGAAGCCAGATAGTCTGGTCGGAGCCTTCTTTAAACCGACCGCGCAGCGAGCAATACCAAACGATGAATCTGACTGTTTATCACCCCAATATCCAACACATTAGTACTTTCTTTCTTAATCCTTCAAATTTCTGCGAGCAATGTGTTGAATGGTAATCGTCCTGAGAAGTTCGACCTGCATGCAATCGCTTGGAGAGTTGGAAAGAATTATGCAGCGCTAAAATTGACGCTTTCATAAACGTCGAAATGCTGCTGAACATTGCACTGATTCCATAAGTAGATGAAAAAAAAGAAATATGACTATACAGCCTCCACTTTCCCGGCTGACAATAAATGGAAAGACATTTATATTTAATGAGGCTTGTGAAATTTGAATCTTTGGCCTGTTGTAGTTGCGATCGCATACGATAAAAGAAGCGATTTAAATTCAGTGCTCTTAGTGTAGGTTCACTTGCCCCAACTGAACTGGTACAAGCGCAGAAGAAAGTAGCGATTAATGCACAGGTCACTAAGTGCAATAAAAAAGAATGCTGCAAACGACTGGATCGAATTTACCCGACTTAGCTTGGAAGGGCGGGGGGGGGGGGGAGGAGGGGAAGAGCTCATGTGTTGTGCAGAAGTGTTGAGGAATCAGGCCGGCTGATCTATACTTCAGTGGACTCATGGTGTAGCTAAGACGACATACAGCACAAAAAATGGAGACACAGAGCCGGCGAGTCGACCTTCGTCAATTATCTGTTCTAGGTCACTGCATTCCCTCCTCCTTTCCTGTGGCACGTTGAAAATACTTGGACTCCCGGGAGAATCCTCAGTCTTAGAAGCTGTGGAAGCATTAAAATAACTAGGAACCCATCTTAGATTTTCCAGATTACTAGGAACTATGTGCGTTGGAACCTTTTATAGAAGAGCTCCAATTGATTAATTAAATAATTATTCTTTCAACGACGTGCATCAAGGCGGAGCCATGATGCGCTTTCTTAAATCAAGCAGCTGAATCAGCAGGCAGCAGTTGGCGATTCCCTATTCATCGCAACGACTCTCTATTCAAGCGAATCCCCATTCACAGAAGGAAGAAGAAGGGGATTCTCCATTCACAACGAGGCCCCCATCCATGAAACGGAGAAGGGACGATGTTCAATTCATACCAATTCTCCATTCATGGGGATGGCTATATAAGGCAAGAACGGACAACTGGGGCATCGTTGGGCAACACTGTACACGTTGGCCACTCCAACTCCCGACGCTTCACTAATTTGCGTGTCATGTGGCGACCGGAGTTGGAGTGGCTGACATGTAGAGTGTTGCCCAACGACGCCCGGAGCTGTGGCAACGGGAGAGTGGCTGGGATCGGATTTTTCTAGTCTCGCTTCTCCAGTGACCCTTGCCAGGCGCGTGGAAAGCAAGACTTGTTCAATGAACCCCTGGGCAATTGACAAGGGTGACTGTAATGTCTCTCTCCGCCTCTAAGACACGGGGCACGCACGGCAAAAAAACAGCTGCTGCAGGTGAACATGAATTTTTTAAGTTTGGTTTGACGACTCAAAATCAAGAATCTTATGTTTTCTTCTCTCATGGAAGCATTTCTGTTCGTTTAGAGGCTTACAAGGTGAAAATTTTCGGTTTAGTTTGCTCACAATTATTTCAGAACTTTCAGTCTATTTCATGCGCTATCACACAGCTTTTCACTTCGTTGTGCTAAACAGTTGTCAAATTGCGTTACTTAGTTTACTTTCAACATTTTCGGTTGTTTCCGCTCGCCTTATTTTGATAAGCGAACATATGATTCATAGAAGACAACATTTCCCAGGGTTAACATTAATGTTTACTCTCCCTCGTAGCCTCTGAAAGAGAAACCCTGATCTTTGATTCCACAGGGATAGAAATTAGTAATTTATGTGTGACTCGCGTTAAAAGCCCTTCCAAATGCAGCGGTTAAAGTTCTGAACAAATTGGTTTACATCGTTTCGAATGTTGGGTGGTGGGGTGAATGTCTCACATTTATTCTGAAGACAGAGTGCCCACAGAATTTCAAATTTGGTGCATCTGCTATATTGACGCATTGTCGACTTTGAGGAAGTTTTGCGTGCCTCCATATGGTGACAGTTACCACGGTGATTCACACATGGGAAGAAGAAAATTACGGGAATTAATTGGGTCTAAAGTTCCCAAAAAACTGGTAAATTGTTAAAAAATGTTGGTCACGATTTGTCCTCTGCAAACTACATGCATTT
This sequence comes from Baylisascaris procyonis, assembly GCA_037389465.1. NCBI lineage: Eukaryota > Metazoa > Nematoda > Chromadorea > Rhabditida > Ascarididae > Baylisascaris > Baylisascaris procyonis. The sequence goes on along the minus strand of JAZARR010000174.1, from coordinate 1,605,555 downwards.
CTTGCAATCTCAAGACTAGGAAAATCCACTCTGAAAGATCGTTACTCTGATAAGGTTTTAGAACATCCACAATTATTATAGATTCATATGAAGAGTGAGCGGTAAAAAAAGACGATGAATATGGTGAGGCAAGCGGCAAGGAGAACGATGAAAAATCGAGAGAGAATGGAATGGAAAAGTAACATAGAGGAAGTAATAGATGTATTAGGCATTGAAATATCAGATATAGAATGCGCTATATATGAAAAGAAAGCAGATTCTTTTGCTAGATAATGATGTTCCATCTTGGAAGACGCCTACCAAACCGTTACTATAATTTGGAGGGTGTGAAGATGAGATTTTGTAGTTAAGATTTAACTCGTCACATGAGGATATTCAGAGGAAACTATCGGGGTTCAGATCACCGAACATATATTATAGCCGGTGGCACTATACAATAGTAATCTTGACAGCAGACAAATGTTCTGCTTTCTTTGCATTATGATGTTGCGACTGAAATTCTTTCGTCGTCAATGAGCTAAATTTTCCGTTTATCGGTCTTTGTCGTTGAAAGTATGGCCAGGATGGCTAAACTGAAGGTGTTTATATGCGCACATGTTTACTCAAACAGTTTTAATTATATCAGATGCACTTCACAAGGCTTGGCTCTATTTTTTATTTTTATTTTTTTTTTATTTTTTGCTTGTCTGGATTCGCTGTTGAACGTATGACCAAAGCAGCTAAACTAAATTTCCCCACTTACAACATATATGTAAGTGAATCTCCCTCACAAAGTATTGCTGTTGAACGAGTTTTGAAAAATGAGTTGAATTGAGGAAAATGAGTGAATTATATGTCGTACATTAGATGATTGATGTTAATGCTGACACTCTAGCACATCACAATCACTGGGATGAATAACTACTCGATGGAGCTTTTGAGTGAATTGCTCTAGAGTTTTTGTTATAAAGGGGCAATTTTTCGATTGCAAATTCTCTACACTTTTTAAAAACATTGACTATGCATTTTACACAAAGATCGCTGCAAATATGCTATCGTATATTTTATTTTCCATTATAAAATATAATCTTCTTCAGTAGATGTGAATTATGTATTCATGGAAATAGAGAGTGCTTCACACTCAATAAGGCAAATCCGTAATTGCTGACGTCATTTGAGAGTGTCGTCTTTTGCCGTATCGTCGACATTGCTGTAATTTGTCTTTCGGCCGCTGCTGTGCATAAATATTCGATTAATTTGACTGCAGTAGCAAGAATACACGAAATCAATATGATAGGAAATAAGGGCGCACGAAGCAATTCGATAAAGTCCTCACTCATCATAGGTATACTACTGTCAGAATCAACCGATTCGAGTACAACCAAGTATGACAGTGTCTTCTAAAATTTTAATATTTCTTCCTGTAGACCTTCGAAAGATTGCCATCGCTCATTATGCACATGTAAAATTTTACATGTATTTCCTCATTTCCATTCTCATTCAGCATTTTTAATCTAATTGTAAGCTTTGCATAATGCGGCCATCTTAATATGTTTTTCTATAATTTGTTAAAGTTTTACATAGGCGAATTAGGTGCGTTCTTTCCAGTAACAGAAAAAACACTGTTCTCTTATTGCAGAAAATCGGTACTATTAAGTGCTGCTTCATTCCTTTGAGTATTGATATTAGACTCTGATCTGTTCTGTACACATTGGGAAAACAAATCGCAAAATCTGGGTCATGCTCCATGAATTCCGAGTATGGCGTCATGGAAAATGTGGAGGTATCTGTACTAGAACCTCATCTCCCACCTCTCGCCTCCCACCCTTCCCCCACCCATCCCCCCACCCCCCCCCCCTCCCCCCATCTCGTCGCAGCCTTTCTTTCTCTACTCGAATGCAATACCCATTAATAGAGCAGTCAAAAAATAGGCGTTATCTAGATTTAACATCGGACAACTTTTTTGAACAATACTGAACAATAGTGGTAGCTAGTTTTGCTGATTCTCCGCTTTTATGCACTTCTGTAAATTTTCCTGGCGAAAGTGTGTAGGGCAACGTGGTGTCTTTGCGTATTTGTCTGTGTATGTCGTTTGTCTGTCGTCTGATTTTAATTCGGAATCTATTGAATTCATAATTGCTAATTAGGCGGCGCAGTATGTATCATGACGTGATATATCGATGTTGAAGTTATCTGTCGACTTTCAGAGTATGTATGCGGACAATTAAAGACAAAAAACATTGTGTGCATTTTAGATCGATCGCACCACTGAGAAACAGGTGTTTTGGCGAAGTTTGTGTGAGCGAATGGGTTAATTAAATCATGAAGTTTCTTACATATGTTATTCGTTGGCAATCGGTGAAAGCGTTTCGTTAAGTGAACAGGATTTTAAAGTGCATATCCTGTCAGATCATCTGGGACATTGGTTTATTTGTTTCTTTCTTGGACTATCTGCGCTACTTTCTTTCTTATAACAGCACATTTTCTTCATTTTCTAATATGAAAAGCATAAAAATTTCTGGTACTATCTAATATTTCTCGAAGTAATTGTTGCCCCGTTCCCCACCTCCCTCCTCCCTTCCAACGTCGTCCTCTGACTGTACGTTCGAGGTTAACTATGCTGTAAGTGAGGTCTTTATGCTTTTCAGATGAAACTATTGGACGGATAAACAATACATAGGAACATAGACAAGCCGCCGTGATGTGTTTTACCACTGCGCCAGTTTGCGGGAGTTAATAGAAAGAAATTTTTTATTAGTAATTGCTTCCAACAAGAATGTGCAACTGTAATGTGAGCTTTATTTTTTTAAAAATACAAATCACATAAACGAAATCGTTACATTCATTTAATCACCATTATTTAATATAGTTTATAAAGGGACCCAATAAGCAGATAAGACCTTAATATTCTTATCAGAAGGTCGTGAGCAAAAATAAATTCGATGCTATTCACACAGAAAAGTGAGAACAAAAGAGCAATTACTGTCAACAATATTTTATTATGAATAGGAAAAAAGAAAAATAAATTTCAACAAAGAGATATTTGTGATAGTAATCAAGTGGAAGGCGGCAGGGGAATTACGTGTATTGTTAACAACAGTTGACTGAGCTCTTTCCTCATCGGTTGAATTCACTTTTGTTGACCTAAATTCTTTTCTGTTTTAACGGGAATCGAGTATTGTTGAAAGGATTTGCAGATTCCTATTCACTAATCATCAGTTTGCATTACATTCGCCCTTTGAGAACTCTTCGCCAAACCTTTCAACAGTGTCCTCTTGAATTAAATTATCCTTATTTCTACGATATTTGTGAGGAAAAATCATTGAGTGGAAAAAGAATATTCTAAGAGAGATCGTTTTCGAGAATTCTTCTCAATTTTAAATGTTGATTGAGTAACAAAGGTATGTTTAGATTTTTTTTGAATATCTGTTATAAATTTCTTCAAAATCTTAATACATAATCTGTATTTACGCAAAAAGTAGAACTCGTTTCGCCTTCTTTGAGGATATCCTTTGAAGATTGTTGAAAAATTGCCACCGTTTTCATTCATTTACTATTGCCGAAAATCTTAAATGCAATCGCATTCATTTTGTGGAGCCCTACTAGATTCAGCAAGCGTTTATTTCTTCTACATTATGCATTCACATTTATTCAGATCAATTTCGGTGACTTTTGTTTTGGACTCGATTATTTTACACATAGTTCGTTTGGTGGGGAGCGCACAATGCCTTCCTTGTCTTAGGCAATTTCGACGGTGCGAGCGCTTTTTCACCTCAAATTTAAGCAATGCTGTCGAGGTTTTGATGAGATTTCGCGCTTTCTCAAGGAAAATTCCTGAAACATTTCTGTCGGAAGTTGCTCATCATTGCTGTCGAAATTCTGGGCTTAGCTATTCGTCTAATTTTCTAAGGGAATTTTCTGTCGAAACGACCTATCGACCTATCGAAAGCACTACAATTTTAATACTTTCGTTTTAGGTATTTCGATTAGATTATACTAAAATCCACCTAAAAAAGTTTCTGACATTTTATGACCAATCGGCTTGCATCTTACACTCGATCGGCTTATATCTTTTAAGCAGTCAAATTGAAAAAAAAATGAAGTTTTCGTTTTCTATGACTGGTAGGTTCGATTAAAATATAGCTGTATTATTACTTATGCTTTTACCATTAACACTCGTACGTTTGATGGGCAAAAGTGCGAAAGCTTCATTGTACGAAGCCCTCTGCATGCTTCTCTATTTTTTTCGCATTTAAAAGCTTATGGAGAGATGAGATAACCAAAGTTTTCTCTCTTGCATACTGTTAATGAGTGATCTGTTGTGATCAAATGAGTTCATGTGATCTCGGTCATCCTCGTTTTGTTAGTAAGTTGTTTTGCGCATACTTCTGTTGATCTTGATGTTCATCTCCGCCCGTGTGGATTGCGATTTGCCTTGAGCGCCGTAGCCGAAAATATAAATATGCTGCGGTCTTGATTAGTATGTAGTGCGTGCTTTCTTATCGTTTTACGGTTGTTATTGCTCGTAATGAACGAGCTTCGTTACTTCGGTGAGGTTTTTCACACACCAGAAACTATCGCACAGACTAATTGCACTGTTCATTCTTGATTTTCAAGTCTCACCGCTTTTGCTGAAATATTTCATTTTGCTCACCTAAATAAACACATTTCAATATTTTTTTTTTTGCTTTCCGATATTAATTTCAGGCTGTATGCGCTTTGGCGAATCCGATTTACAGAGTATTTTGCACTAGTTGGATTGAATTTCACAATGGCTTCGATTAGAAAAAAGTGTATTCTGTAGGAAGATTTATACTAGCAATCAATTAGATCGATGTATAAATGTTGTACTGTATGATATTTTATCGTCATCAATAATCTATGAAACTCTTTCGCATGATAACTGAAACTGCAAAAGCGCATTCCTTCACTTCATATGGTGCGATTTTCCAGTTTTTATTGAAGTGTTGTTTATGAAATTTCATTTCTATCTTGATAAGAACTTTTTTCTATTCCTATGATGAAGAAGGCATCAACGAATTTCTTCTGTTGCAGCTTGAATCACCCTCCATCACTCATCTTCTCAAATTCTTTCAAAGCAAAGATTTCGGCAAATCAGAGAACATGGGAGAGGAGCGAAGGATGGGTTAGTTTTGAATATATTAGACGATGGCTTCAAGAGAATCTGAAAATTCAAGAAAAAGCAAAGCTGAAAAGAATTTTCCTAGCAATATAAATTAAAGGATTCATGTCGGTCGTATATAAGAGTAGTACTATGTTCGCATGGGTGAATATTTGCTAATGTTTATGATTACACCTTCTTTAATCCTCAATTATAACTCGGATATCTATAGGGAGTTCTAAATTATAACATCTTTATATTCTTTGACGGTATATCTGGCACTAAGGTGTACTGTTGACATTACTATTTTAGGTGGAGTACAAAATATGGGAAAAAGGTGTTGGCTAACATTCGGAAGCAGTATTACATGTATTTGTATAGTTGAAAAGCAGGATTCAAAAGATGTTCTTTAAAGTTTTGCATCGCATTCTTTGCAATGTCCAAATCAGCGATCGTATCTCAACGAGATGCCGAACGTACATACCAATTCACCTGATAGCGCTGTGGGTAAACTCAACCAGAGAGCAAAAGAGGGGCTTATATGCCACCCAATGAAGAAGCCCTCTACATTGAAAGGACAGAACAAACTTTAGGTTTACTTTTAGTTTATACTTCACACTTTATTTACAATATAATCGTTAAGAACAATGTGGATTAGATTTGATGCAAGTTTGAAGGAATAAAAAAAAATGTTTGTTTAGCTAATTCAAGACATGTGTAGTTATTACAATCGGTCTCGCTGCTTACGAAGGTTGTTGACAATGGAACGATGACTAGCTGTTGCAACGCAGATAAGCATTTGGGGGCTTTCCATATACGTGATAGTTTTGAGCGCAGTCCGATAGCTTGTTGAGTAAGGAACTCGGATTTCTGAAGAACTGCTGACATTAAAGGGCTTAGGTGTTTTTATTCCTTTTTGAAGTTAGTTTTGATCCATTAAAGCATAAAAAGTATAAATAAGGTAGTGTTCGCCTTTGGCTACTAAACTTTAGTGAGGACTGCAAGAAACTGTACCAGCGCGGCTGAAAATACCGAATAGAAATTGTGTTGAATGTGAGAGGCAAATAAATGATTTTTTCCAAAGAAGAAACCAAAAGAATAAATATTAGAAACGATAAGGCAACTGAGAGGTCATCACGGTATCTAGATGCTGTTCCGTGCATCACTGTCGAAAGCGGAAGCAGAAATTTGCTGGGCATCTGATACGAACTATTTATAATTCTGCCTAAGATAGTTCGACTGCCTGAAAAAACGAATGCAGTTAAAAAGGAATGTGAGGTCATCTATTCTGTTGTGATCTTGACATCTTTTTTTATGTTTTTTCTGCGCTGCATTTAGGAATTTTTTGGTAAGTGTTACAGTAATCTTGCCCAATTCACTTACTTTATAACAATATAAAATAATTGCAAGTATGGACCACCTACATTTCATTCAACTAAAAGATGTGCCATCAGAAAATGCACAGAAAGAGAGGCGGAAGTGGTCGTGCTCTTCACTCCTTCTCCTCTCCCTTCCAAAAGCCTGAGCTTTGTCGACTTTAAAGTTGTGGCGTTATGCCACATCGCTTCAGTCGGTTCACCGTTCGTGGCTCATTTTTCTCCATAATAAGGTGTCGTTGCATACATTTGCGAACATTGATTGCATAATTGCTCAATTGTGCGTCCACGACCTGAGAATGTGACACACGTGATTGTATCTCATTCTACATTTTCGCCTACTACCAAATGATACATTTTCCCGATCATCGTAAACCTTTAGCGGGTTCTGTAGTTTAAAGGTCTTCTATCTGTCGTCCGATTAGTGACAGCTGAAGGGCATGATACTGCCGAAGAAAGGAAGAACACAAAATAAATAGGCGCTGCAAAATATTATGAAAAAGGATTTATTCGAACGACAACGCATGCTTTAGCTGAATATAGCAAAAAATATATCCAATAAATTCAGAGAAGAAATATCCTTCGACCTATAGCGATTTAAGGAAATCGATATGAAAGATGAAGAAGGGTGAATGTCAAGAAGACAATATTATAAATAACCTCTATGTACATGCACTAGGTGAACAAAATTTGGCATAGAATAAACAGAATGATGCACTTATATGCTGGAAGCAATAAGTGTGATTTCGATGATTTAGATAAAGCGAAGAGATAGAGTGGACATTCGATATGTAATTCATTGAGAGGAAAGCAGAAGAGAAAACTTTGAAGCTTTTCTAATGCGTAATTAGTTGCTCTTATCCACACTGAGGTCACTCCAGTAACTAGAGTGTTGCACATCTATGTTGCCTATTCTTCGAATTTCCATCCTCTCCCCCCCTCCTTCTTCAGTCTGTTCACCCGATGAAATTTTCTTCTGCTTTCCGGTATTAATAAAGCAACACATAAGCAAGTAATGGTTGAAAATACATTCATAGCTAAGTTTACAAAGAGAAGCGAATGTTCAAACGGTCTCGGCTTCACTCTAACTATAATTTCATTAGCTATGTGAAGCGAATGAACTCCTTTAAGAGCTTACTGGAGGGCTCCGCATCGAACATCTGATCAGGAGTTGTAATCGTGCCAAAATTTCAATACTGTTTAGATCACCACGGCGCCCCCCTTCCCCCAGCGACAGACCCCGAAAGCGGAACAGATCTGCTGCCCGTGCAATACCGCAGAAAACATCTATCGTCATAAATCGGTGATAACACGACTTTGAGTTGACGGAAGTCCTGTTCGGATTATTGGTATATAAGTGGTCACTCCTTGGCCATTCCTTTCCCTATGAAAAAAAACCAGTCATTAACTGAAATGATGTCAGAAAATTTCAGAATATTAGACACTGCAAGAAAGAATGCGATAAAAATGCAACATTTCAAGAAAAACACGGGTCGAAGCTAAGACAAGCAGCCTGTTATTGCTTTTCAGCTCCCCTGAAATTTTTATTTCTTCTCTCTTTTCCTCTACAGAATTTCCATTAACTCGAATCGATAAACACTACTGTACGTGAATTCATGAGCATTTTGAGATTGATTTCAGGGTTCCAAGCCTTATGGGACCTTGAACTTCGGAAGCGCTTGGGATTGAAATAGGGCGCCTTCCATCTCAGGAGCCCGTGAACTTTGATGGGGCCATCCCCAAATTGGAGCAGATTACAAATGTTGAATGCTACACCATTTTTCTCGTTGGTTCATTGAATTTGAGAAGTATCTATATGAAAACAGTGGACGAAAAAAATTGACATATATTTTTTTGTTAACTGTTGAGTCAAATAATTTACCAATCGGTTTTCGGAGTGTCGATCCGATCAGAGGCAAGCGAATCTTTTGCAGGAGGCTTTTGTTAGCTGTTCAGTTAAATAATGCATGAAGCCATCATTTTGGATATTTGTTATTTGTTAAAAAGTTACAAAACTGGTTGACCATGAGGGAAATGCAAAGGCAAACACCGTGACACCTCGTTCGCCACTCTTCCCAACTTATTTCATTAAAATTCGTTGCAGCAGTACACATTTCGTAAACTTTGCCATGCCCTTCCATTCCGTCACTACCGTTTGCAAAACAGCGGAATTTCTAACGCGTCTTTATGCAGCTATCATTTTGGAAGAAAAACTATTGAAGCCAAACACTGCAAATATTTGTATGAAATCTTTTCATCCTCTCCTTTTATTAACAATATTAATAGCGAATGAACGAAGAGGAAACAACCTACATATGAGCTGACTGTCCGAAATACTGTTGAGGCCTATGACCGCTCGTCATTTTCGGTATTTTGCTTTGTGATATTTTCTGAAAGGAATCAATTTTTAAGATAGGAAGCGAGGTAAATAATAACAAGCGCAAGATAAAAACCACTCTGCGAACTAGTTAGTTCATCTCTGTTTTAATCTACATATCGAAAAGATTAGGTGCGCTGTTTTCTATGAGAATTCTACAGTATATCGAAATAAAATACGCCCAAAATGATTCATATTAACGGTGTGTGTAAAAGCGTCGACCACATAATAGGATATGGATAGCGTAGACCTGTGCTAATGCATATTGGTACTAAATTTTCCAATCGCAGATAATTCTTTCATTCCATTCAACATTTGTTCATTTTATGGTTGCTGGAATGTCAAACCGAAAAGATGCTGCAGCTCCATGTCCCCCTTAAAAGTCACTGAAAGGAGGACTTGCTGTACGCATCTCTGATCTTACGAGAAACGAAGACAGAAGAAGTGGCGCAAGAAAGTGGAAGTGATTGAGAGAATGAAGCAGTGAAATTGGTGCTTTGAATTCACGCTAGAATTTCCATATACTGGGATTTTAGCATATCCTAGATTTAACGAAAGAAGAGGTTTACGAGAACGCACCGCTTCCTTGCCACTTGCGCCACATGTAGCAGATAATGGAAACTAAGTAACAATAACGCATTTTTTGGGCCTAAAATTTGTCTTGCTTAGAGTTTCAAAGTTAGGTGAATAAGAGGATTAGAAAAAATGAGTGTGAAAAGAAATATGGTTAGTTGAAAAGGAAAGAAATCCCTTCACCTCTTCGGAAGAGTGCTTGGTGGCTGTTAGTGAGGATAGCGATTGAGCACTTCGCACAGGCAACCGCGAACGATGTGCCTTTTCTGTTCCTTCCTTTGCGGGCTCGATGACCGTCTCAGAAACCTCAGCAGCCCGTGCTGACTTCTTTCCAGCCGTCATCTTTGATACCGTCTCAGAGAGTAATTTTTCGCGTGATGGCGCTCTCCTCGACGTAAACGTTGGAATATGAGAAGGTGCTTGGGCGAGGCCGCTTGGAACACGACGTGAACTACTGGGTAGCGCCTTCTCATCTCCTTCAGAAGTCTTCTGCGTATTTTCGACTTCTGGCAGTTTCTCGCGTTTTGCAGCTAACAAGAGAGCAGCCGATGTCGGCAATGAAGGTGTTGCAGCTATTGCACATGTAGATGGAGGTGAAGTTAGATGTTTGGCTAAAGTGGGCACTTCTGTAGCGTTCGATAATGGTGTACTGGCAACTTCCGTTGCTGCCGAAACCGCGGCTGGACATTCAATTGAGGCAACGTGCGCTTTGGCGATATTTGGAAGCAGCTCCTGAGGTGAAGGTAAGACAGCGTCCGATGAAGTTACAGACAAAGGCGCAGATGATGAGGTAAAATTCCCAGTAGGAGGCGAGATGGACGAGGAAACTTCTTCTGAAGATGAATCCATAACCGAATGTGCAGGTTTAACTGCCGCTACAAATGATGCATGAATACCGCCTATGACCGAGGTTTTGGTCGGAGATGGCGGCGATACTAGTGGTATCACAGCTGGCTGGTGAAGTTCGATCGAAGGAGAGGCTGTAGTAGTGGATGAGTTAATAGCTTTAGCAAGCGAAGAGGTCATCATCGGTGTGGAAGCGAGCGTAGCATCCGTTGTATTATCCTGGGATTTGTCGTAAGAAATTGGTATTCGTTCGCTATCGTGTGGCGACTGTGGAGTATGCGGTGTGCTCCCCGACGGCTAAAATACCGACAACTTGCGTAAAAGTGTTAGCTAAGCGAAAGCACTCAAACACCAGAACCTACTAAGGCATCCACTTGTCGATATAATTTAAAGGCTACGTTTCAGTTCCGCAACATTTTCAATGCACAAATAATTTTCGCAGCATAAAACATATAACAAAAGCATAAAGCAAATAAAAACACGGAACCACTTGTTTCATAACACCTTCTCCTTGTAATTTCATCACCGTAAACGCACAGAAATGGAACGTAGGAATTGGGTAAATCAGCTCACCCGACAGGAAGCGAATCGAGGTTCTCTCACAAATTCCATTTCTATTCTCTTTAGTTTATCATCAAGAATAGCTGACCTATTGTATCATGCCCTTTTTAAACCGATTGCTATCTACTGGAGTTTCCTTTTTGCAGAATAGTACAGTCATTTCATTAAATCAAATCAGTAAATGCGATAATTGCATCACATTCTGTCCCAGATATAAGATAAGTAGTGGGTCAGGAGTGCAAATGCACAGTAAGTTTCGCGTGGAGTGTAGATGTATCGCCCTCATAATGCACACACATCCAGCCCAAATAACCTATTTCTAAGTGATAGCCGTACCATATTCTATTTTAAATAGAATGAAAATGGTTGGCCGGACTTGCAAATGCGCAAGAAATCTTGCCTCGCAAGCACGGTATGCTCAGAGTGCGCATATGCCAACCGCTGGTGTACCTATGCTCCAATTCTGCAGGAATTATCCCACCTCCTTCAAGCCCACCATCCGTTCGATAAACATGTGTTCCGATAATGTCAAACAAAGTAAGGAAGTGCAAAAAAGAAACCCTGAAAGTGGTAATGCGGGTAGCATAGGGGTGAATGAAAGAAGTGCGACGGTTAATCAGGAATAATATAGTGCTTTACTGCCTCGTAGTTAGTTCCCTCTCAAACAAGAAAAAGTTATATATATAAAGTAATGTCCAGTCATTTACCTTGCTATTCCAAACTCCTTTCATCGTCAGTCAAGAAATAGCATTTAATTTTTTTTTTCGATAACCAATACCTGTGGAAACCTCAATATTTTGAACAAATAAAACATACGCTATTAGGAGCGGAAGATTTGGGTATACGTGATGGCAGTGCAGTGGGAAGAGGAGATGGTCGTGGAGCTGCATGGATTAGCGAACCGTTATTACTAATCGCAATTGTTGTGACGTGTGTCGTCGGCGGAACGGCCCATCTATCTGAATCTGAAATCATTATTCGAAGAAATAAGCAAAACGAAGTTCTCTCACAAAAGATGAGAAGAGAAAGGTTGTTGGAGCTTTTAAACGAAAGTCTGTTCGAGTTAACTCAGACAATCACGGTAAAGCAAGTCATTTATTTACATCTGGTAAAGCAAGCTCGCATATGAAATAAAAAAGTAATATGCGAAATTTATTTCCGTACATGCCACTCTCTCCAAGTAGCGCGTCTCCGTCCATCGCATTCGACCTTGCTTCTATGCTCGTTACATTCACTACAGCTTTCGCTCCGTGTCTTATATTGTTAAACTAATCTCTCTCAGAGCATAACCAAACTTAGAGAATTGCATTAATTCAACCTCATTTGAAGGATTATATACAACTGTTGTTAAACTTCGAGATTATACTTACAATTCACTTGCAAATTTTTTCGTCAACACGAACGTGCCCGTTCAAGGCTTCCGCATATGAAGGAAACGTTTCCCAAAGCTTTCCTTTGCAAAAAAATCCGTTACAAAAGAAGACATTTGTAGCTAAGTTTGAAATTTAATGTGAGAATTTGCTCCGACAGCGGGCAATAAACGTCGCAAATCGATTCATATAAGCTCGAAGGAGAATATGAGTTAATCTTGTCATCAACAAGAATTTTATCGTTTCAATAAACATTGTGTCAAGTGAACGGCAGAATGAAAATTTACTGCCATCTGAAAAAGAAAGAACTATTGCTCTCAGATTTCTTTCATGCATCTAGTCTTAATTTAAACGCTGATTGTTTTATGGTACAAGTATACGGAACATTTACCCATATCCCATTCTACAAAACGACTGATCACAATGACTACCCTATGTCAAAACTTCGCTGCACTAAAAACATTTAGCAGCATTCGCTCTTCTCACTTCTTGCAAAATATTTCAGCCGTTAGGCTTGTACACATGATAAAAAACTTTAGATATTTTCCTACATAGAAGCATTAAAAATATTTTATTTCAAGTATTTATGATTGTGTTATTAAAACTATTCGAAAAAAACTAAGGTGGAACTGAAATAGTGTTGTACTAATAAAAGTTTTTCCGATATTCCATTTCGTGATACGTTTTTACATGCAATATGTTTTGTGTCTCTATATGATCTTACAACGCAAGAACTATAGAGTGAAAAGTATGATCAGGAAGTTGTTCTAGAATGCTTTCAAAGCAAGGTCTCAATAACTATGAACAAAATCTCTTCTACTATCGTGTAACGCATGCAATGACACTTCACTTATTGACTTACCTATGCTACATTACAGGACGCTTATCTGTGCCATACCGTTACTAGTGAGAAACGAAGAAACGGAAGAACGACGGATGAACGTTATAAATCTATGAGTTTGTGCAAAAAGTTTTTCCGGATCAGGATGGAATGTGAGGAAAAAGGAATGATAGTTCTGATCTCCTCCCTCTATTCAGGTATTTGTTGCACTTCTTTGAAAATGATGTAACCTGACAACTTGCCAAGTGCTCTAAAAATATCGATACGATTTAAGTAGAGTGGTTTATTTACCGTTAAGCGCACTAAGATGTACATCAATGCGAGTCAAGTCCGGCTTCTGTCCGCCGTTACCACTTGACAGAATAATGTCTGTGGCGCCGGCACCTTAAAACGCTCATCTGAAGCTCGCCCATATTCAAATAAGTCTTTTTAGACATATAAAAAGATCTTCATATGATAAAATAAACAAATGAGTACATGATAAAAGACCTTTAAGTAAATCGTGCACGTGCAAAAAGTGTTATGAGCGGTACAAAGCATGCAAGAACTGGAACTTAAAAACATCCGACAGATGTCTCTTATGTACTTCAATGTAGCACAATAAGCGATTGATTATATCCAACAGCTTAAATTAGAAGAACCAAATAGTAAATTCAAAAGAACCAACAGATAAAGAGGGAAAGCGAAGGAATTCTCGCACAGTTCGTAATGAAATACCCCCTGGGGAAGAAAGGTGAAAAGGAGGAGACGAGCTGGGAAGCAGGAGACAGGTTCGACGCAGTGTTGAACAAATGATGGGATTTCGCGGGCAATCGCTTCCACACTTTTGAATATTGCTGATGCTCAACGCAAATAGTAATTTAATGCAATTATTATATAAAAAATTCTCGAAAAAGAACAACATCACCGAGAGGAAGGGTCATGCAGGAGAAGGACTTGGTAAAGCTATAATTGGGAGAGGAACATGAAACTTGGTATCAAAAAAGGAATTTCCACTAGATACCAATTTCTCTTTCAAATCATAGAAGTAGAAGATAAATCTCTATTATCTTACTTTATAAAAGCTGGACAACGGAGTTGTCAAGAATGATTTGGGTAGCAAGAAGGAAGTTAAAGACGACTTAAAGATGCTTGCTTATTTCCTCTCCTCATCAGTCAGTATTAAAAGAAACTGTTGATCAATCATTTTGCTTGCACTCTTTATCGCTTGATTAATGAGACAACTTTGAAGCTTAGTCTGCGTATCTTAATTATATCTACCACATGTTCCATCTGTCTATATTCACCATCTCCACCCTCTCCATTCTAAGAACTCATATAAACTTGAGAGGCTTGATATGATATATCTTGAAGACTCCTTCTGAATATCGAATAATGACATAATTATGACTTTCGTGAGTTAAAACCTTTTATATACTGGAAAACACAGATTTAAAGAAACCGTGGCTATGAATTACGATCGCCGAGTGCTTCGTACTTTGAGGTGTTCAGGAATGGCTTTTATTGCTTATAGAAATGAGAATCAAAGAAGAAAGTCGAAGATGCGTGTATTAGCCTAAGTAGAAAGCTGCTGGAGTCAGTGACATCCATTCAGCCCTCTTTCGCCATCTCTTCCTTCCCATCCACTAAAAAAGGTAGCTAGAAAAGGTCGCGGGAGGGGGTAATTCGAAATAGCAGTTCCTCTGCATTACTCTTCTAGCAAATGTCATCACAATGTTACCTAAGAATTCATGCTTTCAGGACGATACGAGGAGTTTATAACTTCAAACCGCAATCGTTATTTGTAACATATTTTGAAATTTGGAGTTTTATTGGGGTGATCAGTTCCTTCACGAAAAAACGATTGAATCGTTGCAGACACACGAACACAAAACAGAAAATGACAACAAAAATAGATAAATAAAATAATAAATAAAAACAAAAAGAAATTTTTATTGCCTGATGAAATAGAGCGTGAAAAGCAAATTATAAAGCCGACGACATTCAGTATGCAAGAAATGTACTCGTAATAAAGACTATTAAACGCATAGTACCGAAGATTCCCCTTTCAATAAGGCATTATGCAGCATTCTGAATAAACCGTCATTCATTCGTATTATTAAAATTCTTAACAAGTGCTGTGTTAAAATTGCATTAGTGTAGCGAATTCATTTGTCATCTCGTAAGAACTATGAAAGATAACAACAACTTCGTTACCGTAATACTTTGGATCAAATATTTTCCATGAGACTTACTGTAGATTCAAAGAATTTGCTTTGAAAACTGATGTTTGAAACTTTGCTGAGTGTTTCTTTACCGGCAGACCAATGAGCTTCTTAGCGAATGTTAATCACACAATAATCAAATAGTTCCTGAATCAGTTCAGTAAAACCAAAGACAAGCTTTCTTCTTCGAAGTCAATGAGTGCTAAGCTATAAGGAGAATAAAACTCACCAAACAAGGAAATATAAACCACAAAAAAAAAAGAGACAAAGCTTAACTGGTATGTATGTAAATTACACAGACGATTAATTGAAAGATCAAGTAAAACATGCAGAACTAGGTTTTAAACTTACTAAACACTGCTCTTTTTTTTGCCATGAACGAGTACAAGAAATGGGAAAGGATGTCAAAATATGCGTTTTCACTATCCTTGTCACTGGAGTAAATGCTATAGCAGATTACGAGGAAATAATCAGATGTAAGGAATTATTCACTCGTATTTTAATAGCAACAATCGCTGGTGCGAATCTATAAAATATTTGCTTTTTCCAAATCTATCACTTGCAAAGTATGACCAAGTCGATATAAAATCCACAACTCTCCTATCAGTTCAAAGTTTTTTCCCGAAAAACTGAACGAACATCCTGAACGATGGCGCAAGGGCTATTCTTTGGTATGATTAAACACAAAGAATTCCGTAATTCAAGCTTCACTATCCTTGTTAAGAAGAGAAAGATAGGAGCGAAAAGCGTCGGTGGAACAGCAGATTTGAACCCTGATCTTTCGTTATGTGATTCACGTTTCGCCAATCAGAGTTGAAGCTACTCGACAATCACATACACACCACACACATAACAAGCAAAGGGATACGGCCTTATTAAGTTTTGCAAAATGCAATAGAACTGTTGATGTCATGTGCATTTCTACACATTTTTTGTTTATTTTGGAAAAAATATAACCAGTGATATCGAATTTCCATTACCCTTTACATTATATCAACACCTACCTCTCTCCACCTCCACCATCCAATGTTCACAAATGACGAAGAAATTAGAACATTAGGAACTGGCTAGTTCGTTGAACAGCACAAAAATTGCCAATTTCCGCAGACCGTGAAGCGTTAATATCGTGCAATACAACTGGTGCATCATGCATTCGTGCATATAGGCACACCTTTATTGGCCGTAGTGCTTCTTCGCGATGCAGAGGGAGACTCGTTCAACTGTTTGACGCTCGTAGATACAAAGTTTTGTCGGTCAGTCGACTCACGTCCTTGGAATATCAAATTGTCAAGACGTGCTTCTGCTGCTGCGATCTTAAAACCAGCAGACTTTAGAATGTGTGGATTTAACACGTCTTAAGATCTCGAATGAAGTTAAGAGAAAGAAATGACTTTTATGTTGTTTGGAAGGGAACGGCGGCATAATTGCAAAGGATGAGAAGTGAGGAACTGGCGAACATGCTTTACGATTATTATCCCGCATATCAACAATTTAGATGGAGCAAATTTCCGAAGAGTTATTATTGAGAAATTTTATGAATCATAACAGATAAGACATGATGGAAAAATGTCGGCACCTTTGAAGACTTTTGTTAATACCGATAAACTTTTGTTAGAACCGACAAAGGGAAGTCGAAAGACCGAGAATCCAATCAAATATGGCGTTGAATTTTTGGAAAGAAATTCCAAAATGTAGGAAAGAAAAATTTTGAACGGGATTTTCTCGTCACTTCAAAAAAAGAAACAACTTTATTTAAGCTGCTTAACTTGTGAAGCACAACAACTACACATAAAGGTCATTCCTAATGTTGCAGCTAAATGAATAGAAAAAATGCCTTATCAACTCTACAGATACCGTTTCTTACCCTGTCGGATGGCTGTTCCTTTTCAGCGGCAGCTGAGGAGCCAAGTGGGTTTGGCCTCGAGCCTAACGCAGTGTTTTCCAACGGTAGTAGGATCCTGTTTTCGTCCGTTATTCGCTTCCTGAATTTAAATTTCTCAGAAGAAAAACAAAGCAATATTCTACAAATGGGTGACTTTTGAGTGATAGCTGAAGCCAATTCCATGCAACAGCCTCTTTTATGTTTTATGAAGAGGGCCTAGAGTTTCCGGAAGAGGTTCACAAAGTTATTTTTTATGTCCTGAGATCCAGAAAAGATTCGGAAAAATCACAAGAACAACCAATTAATAATAATTCATGTTTCATGAATACTGGTACTTTCACTGACCTACCTAGAGCGTACAGCACTAGATTACTTGGCCCTAGCCAAAGTCTTTAGTAATTCAAAACGACCTACGGCAACCTGAATGCACACTTCTAGATTAGTTAACGAATACATCGAGTTTGTAATCAATACATGAAAATTTTAACGATATCATGCAGGACTTCAACTCAAATATGATAAAATAATTCCGGCTCATTTATTCTTTTGCTCTTCGCGTGTCAAAAAAATCACATTTAAAAAACCTGACATGCAAAAATTAATGCAAGCTAACAAAATGTTATTTAGGCGGGGTGCATAAGCGGGAAAAAGATCGACTTTCCTGCAATATTGCTCGTTTGCATGAAGGAAGATGCAAAAAATCTCTGTTCATTCATTCAGTGATTAACAGAAAACACAGAAAAGATAGTGAAAAGGACGCCAATGATATCTTTAAACAGAATCATCTTACTCGGCGCACGCTGATGGTGATTCGGGTATGGTGACCAAATCTGGCACTGGCAACCCAGCTGCAGCAGCCACCTTCAAATTGACAACCTTATAAGAGAAACAATTCGTATGCTGGCTTAGTTTAACAAGCACACGATGATTAACTTATAACCAGTATGTAGAAGGTGTATTATAACGATCTGTAAGATATGCGCTTCTACACTGCACTCACTATAGCGAACAATTTCACACTTTATCTAAACATGCTAAACGTTAATATTTTTATCTATACCGCCTGCGTAAATCTCCAAAAAAAGGAGAAAAAACTCATGTCTTGCCACCTGAGCAACGCCGAATGCAAACTGGCTTGTTGCAAAACATGTGCAAAATTTTTGGCACGTTGGCATAGAAGACTTTGTCATATGCTTATATCCATATGCCTGAATATCGGAAAACGGGCATTATAAGACACATCAAACGAAAAAATCTTCAAAAACGAATTTGAATTAGTTGATGCTATGGTAGATGAAGGAAATTATCAGGATTCTGGTTCTGACTACTCTCACAAATGCAGTGGCACGTAAAAACTTCCAACATGAACACGCTCATCAATAAAGTGGGTACTGCCTTCATGCGTGAATGATGGATTGTTGGAGATCTGGTAAATAATATAAGCATTGCAGGCTTTTAGTAAGACGACAACGTCGCCATTTTCTGGCCGTTGAGGTAACGGATGCGATCGGAAGGCAAGTAGCGAGAAAGTATTAGAATAAGTTCGCAGAATGCACATTTTATATTATCTTCACGGTTAAAAAACCATGAGAGAAGAAAAAGCTAATTTCATCTAAATCAAAGAGAAGAAACTTGTTGCTTGATTTCGTTTCGAGCCTGTTCACGTCGATTAACGAGCGATTGTCGAGGTCCGTAACGTTGTGAAGGACGTCTTTCGAATGTGCTTGACTGACGCCTCGACAGTCTACCACCATCCTTATGCACATTCTCATACTCCGTTCGCCCACTGTAATTCATCGCTAAGCACTTTTATCAGTCTTATGAACTTACAACGGAAGCACAGTTACAAAAGAGCCACATTATTCTATTATTGCTCCCGGCTAGCAAACGCTTAAACGGTTAAATCACCAATCCTGTAGACGATATTTTGAAGGTTGAAGGTTAGCCCTTGTCAGCGGACAAGATAAATTCCACATAACTGCTTTAAAAGTCATGCTCGTAGTAGGTTGAAAGGGCCTAAACATGGGAGATTTCGAGATCAGTTTTCCTCGCTCAGTGATCATCGCCTCAAATGAGAGATGTGGGAGCAGCGCAGCCTGGATTTCCAAATGACACACTCTACATTGTATCTTATGCTGAAAGCATTTGATAAAAGACACACAAACATTGGGCTAACTGCTGCCAAAATGTGCAATAAAACCAACCGATATTTGAATGTACTTCCAAGGCGGAAGAACTGCGCTCCCTTGCGTTGTTTGGCTTGATGGAATTTCAGTCGGAAGAAGGTATGATATTCGATAGCACACTTCCAAAGATGCTTGCAAGCCTTGTGTGATGATAGATTGAACACAAACGTATGCAACTGCACTTGACTGCTCTGAAATAATTTCAACTTCAATAAATCAATCCGCTTACGTGCTCATTCGATAGTTGAGTTCAATTCAATAATTCAGAAGTCACAGTAGTCTAAAGCAACTGATATAGTAACGATATGAGTGGTAATCAGAAGCAATAACAGCAACTGTTCAGAGCAGTAAATGGAGCGGTTTCTAGGTATTGTGGCTCTGTGACATCGTTTCTGACGCTTAGATTCGCAAGCTACAATAGGGAGAAACAACGATTAGACATTTTCTCCACTAAAAAGGCACTGCAGAACTCATCCAACCGCTACAGCAATGTGCCACCCTGAATCTATCACTGCCAACTCAAACTGTTCGCCACAGTGAGTCTTTAGCTTTCGAAATAATGGTTACTACCATTTTCGAAAGGTCACTTGAAGATCATTTTGAAAGTGTAAACTACAATACGATACAAGTGAAGAAACCGAAACGCACGGCCTGATCGGCATCTTCTTCCACGACTAGAGAGAGCTTCTTGTTCTTGAAGTCGAGTCGCTGGATTTTTTCCCAGAAGAAGAGACCAATCTTTTGATTCCCATCGAAAACAAGCGTTCCTGTTGGCGTCAATCCCAACCTTAACATCAAATGCTTTAAAAATGGCCTTGGATTCCCCCCGAAAACAACGGGTTCACTGACTTGGATTCGAACAGCTAAGCTGGATGATCATGCAGAAACCAGTGCAGCAGCAATGGATTCACTACTCATAGTTAATGCAACAAGTACGGTTAGTTCAGCTCATTCAGTGCAACGCACTCTAAACATCAAAACGCCTCTTTATAATGTTAATACGACTGACCTAATATTAATAATTATCGCTATGCGTTTGTTTGCTCGTGTGCATCAATTACCCAACTGATATAACCTTTGCATAAGTTCATTTCTATATCATCTGACCATTTAGTCATTTATTCAGCCATAAAACCGCTGGAAATTGGAAAAACGCATTTGAATATTATCTTCAAGTTTTCTTTAGGGCCGGTTATTGTTTGAGTGATGATCAGTAAGGAAAACAACTCACATAAACCGCAAGACGATGATGAGAAAGGCTTCACTTTCAGAGGAAACAATGAAAACGGCAACAGGATGATGGTTCCGAATTTAAGTTCGCTGTTTCATGCAGTGGGTATTTGAGTGGATTTTATGCACATCCGCATTAAGATGAGTGAATTTGTGGCAAAATGACCACTTGCGATTCGCAGCAGTTCTCGCCTTTTTGAAAAAATCGGTTCGTTTCATTTAAATTTGGAATGAAGATTCGATGAAATTAACTTTCAAATGAACGTGGTATACGCTGTGTTCGTATGTTTCATCAAAATCTTCTATAAATCGCGAATAGCATGTAGCCAACCACTTTGTCACAAGCCATTCGGCTTAAAGCGTAAGCAGTTTGCCCCAAATAAAGGCGAAAAAAAAAATTCAAAGATCTAACACTCATCTAGCAAGAACCACTGCAAATCCTTGTCTGTCAGCTGAACCAAACTCAACTTCGACGTCACAAACAGAGGCAGCAATAAAACCAGAGCACGCAAATCAATGAACCTGTAGGTGTTGCCATCCTTGCCTTCAACTACGTGCATATCAACACCGTAAAGTTCAATCCATTTCGCTTTGTTTAGATAGTTCAATTCAGCAGTGGCCGGAGACTGTCCTCTGCAAAAATGAAAAACGCTTTAGTCTGCGAGCGAGCATCTTAGCAGCTTTGAGAAAATAAACAATAAACAATTAAAAGTACAAGCATTCGTCACTTACTTCGAAGCAAAACAATCGTCCTCTACTACCGTAAACAAAAGTAAGTGGATATATGTGCTGGATTAGGTGGCACGGTATGCGCCTTTGCATCTCGTTCACCGCAGAAACCAGTTGCATTACCTAGCAACAAATAACAAAACACGAGGAATAATGGTGTTGACGTTTTTACTGAAAAGTATTCGCTGAAATCCTCTACAATGATTCCTTTTTTACCACCGGTCCAGCGAAAAACGAACGCAAATTTTTACCATCGCCCTGCATCTACATCTTTTTTTTGCAAAATTGATAGATAAAAGTGAAAATATATATGGTCATCCTATGGCGAACGTCACATCCACCAATTCTTATTTTACATTTGTAATAGTAATTTTAAATTGTAATGGTTAGTAATTCCAACGTCGTGGTTCACGCGGTGAAATCATCGGAAAGATCAACAAATGCGCATGCACATACAAACGCGCATAAGTACGATGTTGCCATAAAGCACTTTTATTTGCAAAAGTACATTAAATGAGCGTTAAATTCTTTTGCTGCAATAAACCGCAGTTTTGTATATCTGCTGTGTATATTCTGCTAGATGTGCATTCACCATTTCGCAAAGAGCATGCTCAAGTATTTGCGATCAAAAACTGAACCTGCAAGTGATGTATTTTTGGAGGATGGCGATTTCCATTTCTTCGTCTTGCTCGGGATGAAAACGGAACTCGGAAACGAACGCTGCATTGTGTTCGTTCGGGTTGTAATCACCGAATTCCGCTAAAATCATGCAAAATATTTGAAAACATATTGTAAGCTCTCGAATGCTCCCAGAAACGTTGCCCATCCCGCTTACACGTCTCATATAACTATACAAACAAAAGAGCTTTTCTCTCCTAAATATAGTAAAGGAATTTAAGTGGATCACTTGTTTTGTTATGGATCCATTTTGTATAAGTACTTATTTTAATACCTGTTTTAAACTACTTTGTTAATTTATAGCAATATAACTATTTAAGAGATAGCCAACTATGTAATCGAATATAATCTGTACAAGCGAAAATGCGAAAAAAAAACAATAGTACACGTAAGATAAACAAAAAATACTTCCAATCTTTGTTCATTAACGACGAAAGCTTTTCGACTAATTAGAATAAGTTTCATGTTACTAAGTTTTGTAATCTCGTCGGAAAGCATGTCCTTGGTGGTTGTCTATGAATACAATACGAGAAGATATTAGCCGGGTGGAAGCCTAAGGAAGAAAAGAAAAAATTCCAGCAAAATTCTTGTCAAAAACAGAGGTGATTGAAAAAAACAAAAAGAAATGATTTATTAATAATCCGCGCAAGAAAACATTCGTAATAACTGCCACTATGACGCAATCCTGTCAAAACAAAACACATGTGTGCGTCTCAGCCAATGAATGCCTTCTGGTACATACTATCATTGAACAGCTGTTAGTGCCTATTGCAGCTCAACGCAATCGCTCATAAAAGCTTTTCTCAGAGAATTTTACGAGAAACAAGTGAAATTAACATTGTAATGCAAGCGCGGCCAATTCGATGGCGGTATCCTTTGGGCATTCCAACTTTCCCGTTTGAATGTCTTGCTTCAGCTGCAGGAAAAACTGGTACCTGAACAGAAGAGTATCTTATACTTCATTTTATAAGTAATAATGCCTAATTAAGCTTGACTCTTCAAGGCACTAATGTATCACGCTGACCTTCTGGACCTTCTTTCAAATAGTATTGATAAGGTTACGCTTTACAAGAAACCAACAAAATCAGCTAATGTCTAATGTCTAATGTCCAATGGATGTGCAAAATAAACGTGGAAATGTTTTTATAGTAGATTAGGAACACTACTTTTAAATCTAGCACTGCAAACAGTCAGTTGTGAACACTCAAATAAGCATTTTCTCAAAAAGAGGCCACGGAAGCTATAATGCATTCACTTTGAAATGGAGCTCGTATTGCGATCTAGGGATGCATCCTGGGCAGAAACACGGGAGTAAGAGGGGAAGAAAGAGAAGGAAATGGTCCTCAAGCTATAAATTACCGATGAAGCTTTGTTCAGTAATTGCATTTGATAAAAACATGTCTTCAGACTTTCACTGGTGATGGGTCCATTTGGTTAACCTTCGTTGGAGTTAAAAGATTCCTCACGCAACAACACTGTTTGAATATTTCATCCCCTCCCAACCATAAATCTTAGTTCTGGTGCTATTTCTTATTGCAGAATTTAGCCAAGCCTCGGTTTATATACTGAGGAAGTAAACTGAATATCTGAAAATTCAGCGCACCTGCTGCTTTGATGGATGACGGAGGAGTTTCGAGAAGAAGTGGAGGAACTTTTCAAACAAGAAGACAACTTTTGGCAATTCCCAGATGGAAAGATGAGACTAAACGGAGGGTGCGGCTTACATGAAGTTTTAAGGCAAATAAAACAATGATGTTAAAAAAAATAGCTGAAAAATAACACATTTTAATGCCAACAGTGTTGAACAACACTACACGTTCCTTGTTCTATAAACTGGCGCCTACTTCCAGGGGTTAAGACGAACATGGAAATTTTCCAGAAGGGAGAGAAAACCTTGTTAATTCTTCGTGAAGATTACTCGGTTCGCTTGAGAAGAACTTCACGTTGAATCGAAATGTATACGGTGGACCAATAGGCACTTGCTTGCTTACCTTCTTCACTGGATCCAACCAATGCTGCAAACTCACATCAATCGTGTTAAGTGCAAAATAGTCTCAAAACATTCTATGGTATAACGAACAGCAATAACTCCTGCCTGAAAAATGTGAACTGTTGCAAGTTTGCATCAACACCAAAAAATGGCTGCAATGCGGAAATTGCTGATTAAAAGAATTGTGGAAAAAACCGAAAGTAATTGATTAAAATGATTTAGTGGAAATGAGTCAAGCGAACATCTCTTTTCCACTTCTTCCAAATATTCTCAGAATAACGTACCCTGAAGATTGTATTTGGGGTTTCTTTCATGTCGCCTTACAATTTTTAATGATCGCAAAGTGATTTCAAATAGTCCTACATAGGTGCAGCACTTCATTTTAATCAATAAAAACCTCTAAGAACGCATATCTGAGAGATTAAGACGTAAAATAAGGTCGCCTGCTTGAACCACTAGAGAATACCTGTACATGATAATGATCCATGAACAAGAGTCCAAAATAATCGCGTTCTTCGAGATCCAATGAGTAAAATACTTGGTCGTATATTTCTTGACCAGTGGCATTCTTCTAGAACTCAATCAATTAAAAATATACGTTTCACAATATACACCTAATTTTTCCACAAGATGCACCCCAAACTGCGGAGAGTGCAATACATTACAAAATGCGATAAAAAGAATTAATATACTCTCGATGCAATAGTGCAATAATTGAAAAAAACATAATTAGTATGAGATAAATGAGAAGAGCATATGCAAAAAGAGAACGAAGGAGAAAGCGGTATTAAAGGTATCTCTTATGATTTTTGCTTCTTCGCAGTGATTATTTGATAACACATTATGTTATATTTTATTTAGTAAAATTATAAAAAAAAAACATATGAAGGATAAGGAACTAGGAAAGAGTAACCGAGTCAAGAACCGAAAGGAGAAAAAGTTTCATTTTCGCCTCAAAGAGCCCATCACTATTCATAGTGACTTTTAGAGTAAACAAGAGGGCTCAATGAATGTTCACGATGAATGCTGAAAAGAAATGAGTGCAATTAAACGGTTCCTCGAAAGATTTCTTGCGAGATTAAAGGGAAAATCAAAAAAGGAAAAAACCAACCGAGACAATGATGTTCATATCGGTACCATCCAGCAGCAACACCTTACATTGGCACTGTCTCTTATGGTCCATCGCTGGTGGATCAAAACCCTGCAAGAGATTTATCACGAAATGAAATGAGCAAGGATAAAATATGCAAAGATATTTTAGCAATTCATCTTACCACTCAAGTCACCACATATCATATGATTTGAATCCTAGAGTAGAAAAGAGAAAAGATAAAAGGAGAAAGCAAAGAAGAAGTGAGCTGAAATGAGTTTTCATATCATCTTTAAGACTCGCGCCACTAAGTTGCCGTTGTTAATAACGATTGTGAAGTGAAACTGAAATGGCGATAATTCAAAAATGAATGCGTAAAATGTGAGCTGAAAAACGATTTCAAAAGAAAGGAATTCGCATTAAAAGATAACTACAAATGCTCTTATCGAAATACACCACTTACAAAGAAAAATCCTTTGTTTGATAATCGACTCTGCTCTCAAAGTTTCCTCTTTCTATAACATCTGATGGTGAGACTTAGTCTTCGGGTCACTGTTTCAATATTACGGCCGATAAAAAAAACAAAAAAGTGAGATAAATGAGCGCAGACAACGTCCAGTATGAATCAACGAAAGTGCGTGCTAATCCAGCATCATATTATGCTTTAAAATCTTATAACCTCGAAGAAGCGCAGAGTGACATATATTGGAAAAGCGCGACTGAGATGTTGACTCGATATATGTTTTTGTAATCTTTGTTTGTCATCAATGTTTACATTCTTAATGCATAATTTGTCAACGAATAAACAAATCGGCTAAATAATGCAAAACTGAAATGGTCGCTTTCGCAGACTTGCAGAAAGGAATCGTTTTGATCACTTTAAAAATTTAGCTTGCTGCAATAAATCGCCTGCAAATTTTAAAGCTATTTAGATACCCACAACTAATCCAGAAGCACGCGACCAATTTTCAAGTGGTAGAGAAAATCGACCTACAGTGCAAATCATACCTGAAAAATTTTGTGGCTCTAATTTCTGTAAATATCAAGTTGAAGTCCATAAACGAGTAAGCACCTACAAACAGCGGTGGAGTGCACCATTTAATAGAACGGATCAAGCAAATAGTGGGCATTCCATATGGTGACAAAGAATGTTTAGTGTGATGCTAAAACACACTTGGTTTGATGAAATAATTCTCAAATGCAAAAAATGAACAGTTATGATATTTTTCTGCGAACTGCAATAAAATGCAAAATGCCGCTGATTTTGAATGAAAAAACTGGCAGAGATGATACAACTTTGAAAATTTTGCGAAAAATTTGTCACTGCCAACAATTAAATGTATTTATTTGAGCGGAACTCTTAACGCCGAAGTATTCTCGAACGTAAACCAACAGGGCTGATCGGCCAATCATAAAAGAAACTGCAAACATTTCGACATTTTATGCATGTATTTATTTGTGTTTCTGGAACACAATAGTTCTTCGAAATTAAAGACTTCTACATATGCTAAGGAATCCTGAAATTTACTGGACTAGAAGAGGTAAGAAAATTCATTGAAGTAAAAGGATAAGATGAGCGTGGCCAAACCAAATTATATGCCATCCTCAATATTAGCCCTTTATGGGCCATAAAATTGTCTACAGATGCGCAGAACGCAAAATGTTTCATTGCAAAGCTGATTAGATAGCTGGCAGTTGCACACAGTACACAGTGAACGATGTAGCCAACCAGAACATACAACTTCGACATCAAATCTTTATACAAGGCATGGAAGAAGGGGGCCATCAAGAAGGTAAATCAAAGCTTTACGCAATGAGAACTCTCTACAGCTGGGAAGCCTCAAACCTGTGGGAAGGATGATTAATCGCATTTGCTCGTGGAACGCTTCCGAAATCTACGAAATCGATGCCTAATTATAAGTTCACAGCATTAGACCCTTCTGCACTCCTGCTAATTTTAAATTAGATGCTTGAAATGGGAGCATTGTGCCTCATAATTAGAAATCAATCTTGTGCAAATCACCAACAGCTTTCAGAATGGAAGTAAGCTGAAAAGTCCTAAGAGAAGCTTTTGCCAACAAGATAAAGCACAAAGTAAACACTCATTACCATAGCATTCAATGGTTTCATTTGGTTACTATGCAACATAAACTTCCTTCCGGGCATGGTTGAGGTTTTTATGAAACAAGAGGAAGTAGAGATAAGGCATCTATGTATGCAGTAAAATCTATCATATCCTATGGAATAAGCACCCCATTATGGATAGACAGGAAGGCGGCAAGAGACAGCAGTTGACAAATAATAAACAGCTGTCAAGTGGAATCTGCACGCAGGTAAAGGAAGAGGTGGAATGATTAAGAACTACACTCTTCAAGGGGCTTCCTTATCAAAACGCTTCATAATGCTTGCAATAGGCAAACGCGTTATCGCTTGCGATAAAATTTTACACGTTCGTTCTATCAACTTTAATTATCATTTCAATTTTTTAACTATTTGAATTCTCATTCACAACTTGGAAGAAGCTTTATGCACAAAATGGCAAAATAAAAAGCAATTGATCTGGTTGAACATCACGCTTCAAGTTGCGGAAAATTTTCCTAGGTGAAGTCATTGCGCCTCGATTTTTAAAAATAGGTTAAAATTTCTTTTCCCAAGAACCTCAAGAAATAAACTATAGAATCCGACTAATCAATCAATCAAAAAGAGAAAATATTCACATCTTTTCGGATTATTCTGAAAGTTTAATTGACATAACATCCATAATCCAAGTAAACGCATATGCAAGAAAAACAAAAAAGTTCAATCTGATAAAATTATTTTTTTTGGAAATGGGATACACAATTTGCAACTAATAGAATCTGTGATGTTCAAACAACTAAACACCACAAAAGTTTAGCAAGTGAAGCGCTCAGATGCCCTATCACAAAAATGCTCGAGGAACTATGAAATAAACTTTAAATATATGAAGATGGCCATAAACACGAATCAGTTACGACTGTGGACAGTTCCGAAAGCGACGCACCTGCAAGCATCACCATGAATCAGCTTTGTTTTGAATAGGCCAATAAGCACAAGCGGTTCGCATGCTTTTCAATGTAACGCAATCAACGTTCCATAAAGTATACTTTTGTTGTCATTGTCATCATTTTCACACCTTAAAGATTCTTCCCCTCCCTCCTTAAAGAAGATCTTCATCGTCGTTGTCCTATGCGAATAGCACAAATAATTAGTGAGTGAAATATTTTAGAACACGCCGCAATATCTTTGTGCAAATTACCATTGCAAAACAACTGCTGTTGATTGCAATTTTACAATGAGCGCATTTGGAGCAAAAATTGTTCGAAAAAGATCTGACGACGAATATCAGCGACTAAATTCCATAATGACGGATCTCACTGAGATCCTTATAGATTACAGGATCTCACTAAAATCTTTATGGATTATATGTTTCAAAATGCTGTATAGACAGTTTAGAATTGATAAAGCGTTTATTGAATATTTATTCAGCAGCAATGTTTCAAAATTTTTCTTATATCAAATCAAGAGAAGTCAGTTGGATGAAGAAAACCATAAGCACTCACATATAAGCCAAAAATCAAGACTTGGCTCTTTCCAAAGCGAAGTCATCCAAGAGATTTCCTTCTACTACTGTCTAATGGCCTTTTTTAACATCGAGAAATCTAAAACATTCGGCTAAAAAGGGAATCGAATTGCACACAAGAGAAAACCCCTAACTTTATTAACAATAGACTGAGCTCTAACAGGCGTAGAACTGAAATGCTCAAAAAGTTCTCGCCAAATATTTATCACTTTCCATAATGAATATGCATTAATGATTTCTAGCCACCGGCAGAAATATGAACAATTCATCACTCTCGCCATCGCTTCCCCTTCCAAGTCTATCTACTCATCTAATCGACATTCCCTTATTTGCTTCAAGCAATCATTTTTTACCTTAAATAAACACTATCGTATTGCGGCTTCGCGCCACAAGAAAAATCACGAAAAGCGGTGGAATTCATACACGAAAAAAAAACGCGATATAGTGCGGCGGTTAGAGGCAGAATAGGACTCGTGCAGATGCGAAAACGGCGAAGTGCTTTGAGGCGCAATAAAAACGATTAAAACTCATCCACAGGCTTAAGAAACACACCACGTTATCCTGTTCCACTAATAATCATATTAAATCCCCAAACTCTGCGCTAAATATATGAAGGTAAAACGAAGTACTGAAATTTCTTACATCCTGCTCCCCTCCCCCTTGCGAATAAACGGCGGTGGGCAAAAAGGCCCCTTTACTTTGTTGAAGTGTTTTGCTTTTCAAGGCAGTTAGGAAATACCGCTAATCCCCGATGTATATTTGTATCACTTCAGCTTTAGGAAATGAACAGTAGACTTTTACTAAAGTCAGACTGGAAGGAAGAGAGGAGGAGAGGAAAATGGTAAAACATAAGAAACAAGAGAATGAACATGCAAAAAACCGCCATACTAAACGTTATCACTGGAAGGGTCTGCAACGTTGATCTGAATGCCGATACGTGCGATTCCTAAGTTGGGGAAGAAAAAAAAAGAGCAAACAAACCGATGAGACGATTGTCACTTCAGATGTTCGATTATTCAACGCTCTTTTATTGGATCAAATTGGCATGCTCCTAGATGAACATTACCGCAATGATAGCATCCCGTTTCGATTTCATATCTCAATCTTTTGAAAACATGAATGCAGTTAAAGATGGTCAATGGTGCATCATTAAATGCTCTTTCCCTCTTAAAGCAACGTCAATGATGCATTTACTTTTAGCAAACGTTTACTAAAAATACATTAGCACCTATTTTCTCAGCATTACTACTGAATTATAGAGTAATTAACCACGCTTTTAACAAAACTGAAAATTGAAGTTAAATATTATAGTGGGAAATTACATAATAAAAAACAATTTTAGAAAACGTAAATGAAGCGATCGCAAAATAAAGTATCGTAATTAAAAACAAATGAGATTGTGAGAAAATTTGCTGAGTCGAAAAGTTTCATCATCGAAAACGAAAGTCGGCTGACATATACGGTTACACAACTTTGTCCATTTCTACAAAATATGCAACGAGACACATTCATAAACATATTCATATGTACAAACACGCCCAAACTAATGTGAACAAAATAGCATCTCTTTATTGGTGTGTAAAAAATAAATGAAGCTATCTATTCGAAGGAAGTGATAGAATGAACATCACCGTTCTGACTACTTATGCAATGTTATCGGCAGCGAATGATTCAGTTATGCAGAGTGCTTGAAATTGGTACTCTAAAGCATGACTTACAATGGCCCATAAACATTAAAATATGCTTTTTGGCACTATTACCGATGTTTTTTTGTATGTCACAGCAATTACGTTGCAGCAATCATTTTATGCTATTCATGCACAACGAGTTCGAGAACCGTTTCTCGCAACTTGTTACTTAATGTTCATTTATTATTTAATGAAGTCAAATGTGCTCATTGATTAATCTTGGTAGATTGCTAAGGAAAGTTCGAATACGGGATATACTACAAGTGTATAATTCAGAAAAACCCAACGTTTAATGAGGAAGACTGGTAATTTCTTTAATAGGAGTGGAAGGGAAGAGAACGATCCACTGCGTTCGACAATAACGTAGTAAAAATGTGATAGCAAAATTATAGCAAAAGAATTAATATGAATTCGAGTAAATTACATATATATATATATATATATATATATATATATATATATATATATATATATATATATATATATATATATATATATAAATTTATGGAATAAATAAAAATTAATGACAAAAATGCAGCAAAAATATAATAAAAACAGCATAAAAGAAGCCATCTCAAGAATTGACAACAGTCACTGAAATCAACATATAAAAGGAAAGAATTCCCATCGCTTTCAAAGCAAGAAACCGCTTAAGAACAGCAAAAAAGACTAAAGGATAACACTGAGAAGGGTAAGCTCGAAAACGTAGATCTAATTATGCGCGATAAATTAGAGCTATAATAAGTGATCAGCATTCGGAACGCAATATCGCGGAGATACCGCATACGCGTCGCACTGAACACTGCTTACAGCTCAGCTTTACCCTATTTCCTCTTCAATTACGCATTTTTCATCCATCATTCCCTAGTTTCCGATGATGCAGTCACAATCACAGGCATATTCAGGTTCTTATCATTCAGAAAAACAGCACTGCATCATCTCTTACAATAATGGTTCTCAGCTTCAACGATTCAAGATTCCAGCTTATAAATGAAAAGAGAGAGAAAAGAAATAAAGTTTTCACCAGAAGAAATTTGTAGAAAATATGCTCAATATTCTCAAGAAATTCTTTGGCACTTCTCAACGATTTCCCCAATCAAAGAAAATAAATTTGCTTTTTTAAATGTAATGGATCGATTAAACTAAATGTTTTGTTGAAATATTAGAATCTACTATCAAAACGAATTATTATTATTATTCAACAATAACTGAACAATTCAGCAAATATTAAAACTACCTGCATTATATGAAAATATATAAATATCACTAAAGGATCAATCGCCTCTGACATTAGTAAGTAAAATTATTTATGCAACATTTCGCGTCGTCGTCTTTCGGCGATAATTATTACCGCACTGCGAAGCACAAAAAGCTAATATGTAAATTGTTCATTTAGAAAAACTACTTTATTTTAGCATTCACATTAAATGTAGCATAAGCTCACAACATATACCCAATAAACGAAATGAATGATAATGACAGATGAGCTGAAAAATTCATTGTGGGAACAATATTAGCTCAATCAGATAAAAAAGACCTTTGATTTGAGCCAATACATAGTGAGTGATTATTATATGCTCAATGAGCAGTACTATTACTAATGAAAAAAATATGTCTGAAGGGGATCTGATAGTATGAGAATTCCGCGAAAATAAGAAAAAATGAAAACTTTTTCTTTGTCAATTAGAGGTAGTGTACATGTGCTGATTCACAACTTTTTAGTTCCATTTAATTGCGTTAATTTCATTATAGCTTTTACGGGTTCACACAATGGATTGATGCAATTGCATAATTTAACGGATCAGACAAAACTATTTCCGACTAAGATGTACAAAAACAATGCGTTAAATTCATTGGTTGAGAGCTAAGCAGCACAAAAATAGTTGCATTTTGAGATACTTTTATAACTGCTTTAGCCTAGACAAATTCCCTTTCACATGATTAATTACTGGCCAACACTGTCCCCACTCGTCAAGATAAGCAAGAAATGATCAAGTTTTTTGCCCATATTTTTACTTATAGACGGTGTTTTTTAAGCACATATGAACCACCCTCTCACTGCCTAAAAAAATCGAATGAATAATGTGCATGTGATGACAAGAGGGTGAAGACTTGTAATCTTCTCACTTAAGACAGCGCTCAACTCAATATAATATTACGTACACAACATATATTCTTTACTTCTTCTCTGACAAAAAAGGTGAAAATGCTTTGTTGAAAATCAACTTATTGCAAAACCCATTAGAATAAAAAAGAAATTCTAACAACACATATGCCTGTCAAATATTATCAATAAATAAGCAATACTGTTTAAAAAAGGCCATAGTACTGTTTACAGCCATTTTATTACTCAAATATAATGTTGGTTATTTTAGTAGACGAGTAAGTAGGCGACTTTAGTAAACATTCAAAAAAATGAAGTTAACGGAATAGCAGCCTCAATAAATGGTTCAAAAGGCATACACCTGAAAGCAATGAACATCATCTTCTGAACAAAAAAAAAAATTTAAAAACTTGGCATGAAATATAATAAATCGAAATTGTACTATCGTGTGCCTCAATGACCAATAACAAAAGATATGATCACGATGTTCAGCGGGAAGGTGAACTGCTGTAAGCGGCTGCTATAGCAACAACACCTACCAAATCATTGATCTGAACTGGTTACAATTGTACTCCATACGTGGCATCTTCTTAGCGATTATGCATATTTAAAGATATAAAAATGTGTGCCTATATAATAGGCTATATAAAAAGGTTACATAAATATCAACACAAACGTTGTCTCAAATTAGTAAACTTAACGCGACTACCGCGAGTTTTTCTCAACAGATAAATAAATAAACAGAAGATCAAAGCATTGCGACAGATACGGATTCTATTTGTAATTCAATCTTTCTCCTTCCTCACTGCATTTCAACTTCTGTGATTGCAAAATTTTTATTATGAATTTGCAACTGTTTCGAGACGAATGGTTCAACAGCATACCGCCCTAAAAGAATGTAAACCCTCATGCCAAACATTCCACTGGAATCATAGCAGAACAACGAAAGATATGAACTTAAGCCAAGACGACGCGATATGGTGTAAATTGAGAGGGCTTTTACATCATTTCCATCAATCATACGCATAGAAATCATCCCTATATAATGTTCCATATGTAAAATTAAAAGGCCAATAAGCAATGGCTTTTCTAAGAGAATACTACAGCGATGAAGAGAGGAAAAGGAATAAGAGCAACGCAAGTGGACTTACACATAACCATTACCTGTTGATAGCCACTAGGGCCAGCCTGTCCACTAGGCGCACCTTTAGTGGCGCGAGTGAAGCGCTTACTCAACGTACGAAGAAGACCTGGCATCGTGTAGCTGCAAAAAAAAACTTGTGTATAATACACCTGCGTTTGCATTCTTACCGCTGAGATATTTACCACTGCCCATCAACCTTATCATCAAGTCAAAATCACACACCCATCACGCAAATCACTGAGGTCATCACAACTCGTCCTACTTTCCCTCTGTCTATAACGAGCGAACTGAACTTCAAAATAAGGTTGCTTAATGAGGGAATTGAGTTCGAAAGCTACTCATAACAAGTATGTGTCCTCGAATACTCAATACTGATATATGTGCTTTTCGCTAACGATTCTTTCAGAATTTATAGACATTATACAATCTGTCTATTATAAAAATAAGCGCTGATTTTGAATAATAATAATAATGAAAATTTTATACTAAAACCAGGTGAAAATTCTCAGAAACCATTCTCAGAAAAATCTGAAGGTGATACGCATATGAATTATACACATCGACTGACATCTAAGCACATTCATGACTAACGAAAAGAATAACAGAGGATAAAAAATAGCAAATAAAAGCAAACTTAACAACTAGTTCGGAATCGTAACAAATTCAGAGAAGAGATTATTGGGAAAAATTAAAACAAATATTCATGTTATGAAAAGCTTAGCAAAACACTGAGAATTAAGATGGCTGTTTGAATTTTCTAAGGTATCGCCTAATCATATTTTGTCCTCAGACAACCTAAATATTCTCACGCAATATCAAACTTAGATGAGTTGTTTTAGATGTTATATGTGACAGACCTAGAAGTCGCATCAGTGGAGGATACAAAAATCATAAGCGGGACCTAGAGTACCATTTCGTTGACCAGTTTAGACTAAAAGATTTTCTCATTCTCTGAGCATCTAAACATAGGAAGAGAAAGATTAAATGCAACTGAATTGATCACTTTTCTGTTAACTGTACGTCGTTCAATAAAACGCTGGTTGAAACTGCCGGCTACAATTACTCTTCAAAGAAGGAAATGAAGAAACGGAAGCCGCAGTTATAAGCCTAAATCTTACATCAGACTAAAATGGGATAATTTATTGTTGAAGAACTTTTCATGTGCACTTGAAAGCGCTCTGATAACTGGGTGCATTTGCAAATGAATTACGCAACGAACTTCAATTACATTCTAGAAATGTTCAACATATCGTTCAATATAAGATGTGAGCAGAATAAATTAAAAATGCAACTAACTGCAAGCGGCGGTCGAAACAAATGTGGTTTCCACTGCCCAAGAGGAAGGAATTACCTGAAATATTGACCGTTCAGATGAATACTTAGAGAAACGAAATACGTCAAACGATGAAGAAACGAACAGAAAATAAAGGACAGGTAATCATAATGAGATAAGTGAACAACAACAACGGCCTAACTTGAGACGAATACTCATTGCAACGGATAGCTCCTTTGGAAAAAGTGCAAACCAGAGAAAATCGAAATAAAGAGAACTTCGCCGATATGAAATATTGATAAGGACCAGTCGATGTAAAAGATGAACTATTAACAGATGACGGAACAAGTGAATAGCATGATCAATAAAGAACCTGTGTACATTTCACAGGGTTATTCAAAAAAAAAAAAAAAAAAAAAATTGCACATGCATCAA
Source organism: Baylisascaris procyonis (assembly GCA_037389465.1). NCBI lineage: Eukaryota > Metazoa > Nematoda > Chromadorea > Rhabditida > Ascarididae > Baylisascaris > Baylisascaris procyonis. The sequence goes on along the minus strand of JAZARR010000174.1, from coordinate 1,570,276 downwards.
TACCATCAGATTCCCGTATATATACGGAATGAAAGAGTTTCAGTTTTCGATAATCACTTTTTCACTGACATACACTCATATGGAAAAAAGCCATAAGCTCCTTTGGTGTCTCAGAAGAACCGCAATCTAAAAAATGTTTTCGAGGTTTCATCTCTTTCGATTGTTCAAGCATCTCCGAAAACTTCGACGCTGAAACTAAGCTTCTGAAATACGCACGGAACCATTAGACAGTTCCTGCACGGGGCCCGAACCTGACTTTCCCCATTTTCCGGTTAGTGCTCTGCGAGTGAGCTACAGCGATGACCGTCATTCTCAGCACCTATTGGTTCCGTTCCGCTAGTTCTAAGATGCATATATTGCAAAAGGCGTGCCCAGCTCATAATATCAACAATCAGACTAAAAGCTGCACAGATTAGGGCGGATAACACACAAATGCACGGTTAACGTCTTATAATGAACCCAACTTAGGCTTGTCTCTACATTTAAATAGTTTACGGCAAAGCCATTGGAAGTCTTCCAATTAAGAAGAAAATAATCATTCCAAACAGAAACAAGTACAGTTCGACACAGGCAAGCCAGCAGCCGGCTTCATTGAATGCGCTTTTGAATGAGCAGTAAGCCGGATGCTTCAATCAACTCTTATAAAAGATTACTCGAGGCCAACGAGTGAATACACAGCTGCTAGTGTGGGGTGACGATAGCTCGCTAGCAACACAGCTTTAGCCCATTAAATAAGCGTGTTTCGTGATATGAAAGCATACAGAGGAAACATCATTCAAACGAATGATAAAATCTACGATGTGATGTTGTTTTCAAAGGGAATTAATAAATCACCACAAATGTAAAAAGAAATTAAGTTTAGCGAATTTAAGCGATCTCTTTGCAAATATGAAAAATACACCGAATAAGAAGTGTTCATTGCATGCGATTTCACGATTTTTTCATACAACAAACAACAAGTATGCGAAAACATTTTTAGGACATAAGAACTCAGATTTCCGAACTCATATCCACATATCTTCAATATGCTTAGCTACTGCCAGGAAAATGCTAAGCACCTAAGGCAACCTATGAGAATGATAATTTAAATGCTTCATGGTTCCCCTAAAAAGGTATAACTGCATATAACGTAAAGGCAATCTACGCTATTGCGAAAACAGTTCGACGAAATACGGAACTCTTGCACACACACGTTACGCTAGACATTTCATCCCATTTGTGTGGCACTAAGCTATTAATTAGCTATGCGTTAAACTTAAGCGAGGTGATTGTGTAGAGGCGCCGAAAATCCCCTTAATTAACATTGTAGCTCAAACTTAGACTTTGCACTGTGAGAAACAATCTCTGAAAGAAGGCAATTTAGAACTCTGAATTCGACTACTAGTTTTTTCTTAAAGTGCCAATGACCCTTTTCGCTAAAAACAGAGAACGCGCAAAAGCTTTCTGGGAATCGAAAACAGATACGTTACACCTGACCATTAAACGAACTCATTTGAGAGAGAAAAGTATGATCTAGTTAGCTTAAGCTGTAAAGCAACAAACTCTCAACATGAGGATGAAGGGTCTGATTTATATAAGACAACTAATTTCCCCACCTACAGAACTGTCTGATTCGAAAATACTAGTCATTTGCATTTAATAACAAAAGTAAGGAAATAAGAGATAGGCTATACCAGTAAAACGTTTAGAACGGCACCCCGCATTATAATTGAGCATGAATGCAGCACATCACGAGATAGCAACAGCATTGTAAACACCGGAAGTATGTAACAATGTAGTTAATTCACAGGCTAAGGTGGAAGGGAAAGCACAAGAGTGATATTCAAAGGGCCAATAATTAAGCCAATATTTGGCAAGAAAATTTCTAGCGAAGCGAACTGACTTAATTTAATAGCATTCCTGTAAGGTAGACCAGTCGACTATAGATCAAGCTAAAATAGCGTATCGCGCAAGGTAAGTCAAAGAAAGTCAACAGCACACATGCAGATCAAACGATTGCCCAGCATGTGCCTTGAGGCTAGCCTGAGACAGAATCGGGAGGATATAGAGGTAGTTGACTTGCTCATGCATTCATTCCAGCCTCTAGATTGTCTTAAGGCCAAGTGGGCCCATGTGTGGCCACTGGAGTGCTTGAGGAGATCGGCTGTAGTGTGGCGTTCGCCGAGTGCGACTACATTGTGCCGACGATCGAAGCCATCTTTGTGAACGAGTCCCTATTTGTTTGTCACCTTATTGTATGAATGTGATAAGCTGATCGCTCTTGGGGATCTGCATACCTTCACTTCTCGATTCTCCTAGTAGGCTTGCAACGTGGCAAAATAACCCTTCACGCAAACAAGTTGAATATTTTGATACACATAACCACCAACGTTTAGGCGTTACATCCAAGTATGACACTTTTCTAGCCGATTTTCGACAAAAATTCTTTTCATCTTGTACATTTAATACTAAATTCCCACAAAACTTGAGATTAAAAATCACTCGTTCAATTTTTTCCACGTGTTTAGAACCTTGCGTATCGACATTCTATTTAACCACTACAATTAAAATTTTAAATGTTGGAATGGGGTGCTTTTCGGCTGATTTTTTCGTCTAATACCACCAATAAAAACTTTGGAGTATCTACTCAAGTCAAACAAACCCTGACCTCCACACCTTGCCTTCCCTCATATTTCCAAATGTTCATTAAAAGTAAAAGGGAGTTTTCTTTCAAATCCGTGCAAGTAGCAAAAAACATGTGCTTGTACAAAAAAGCATGAATCGTCGATAAATTTTCATATTCATGAGAAAGCGTGTATAATAATGGCGGGCTTCTGAAGGCCGTCGCTTGTGCAAAATATCTATTTATAATACTCTTATTTCTAGAGAAAACCTTTGTTAAGAAAAAATTGGCTACCGCCGCTTTTAGTGCATGTGACAGTTGTAATTTGGTCGGAAAATTTTCTATATTTGAACTCGTCAGACGCAGAAGTGCGTCCTTCACAGTTGAATACATCACATTTTAATACTTCTGCTCAATGAAAACGATCCTTAAGAGAGATAAAATTTAGAGATTTTAAGAAAAAAGCAGTGAAGCGCGTTGGATGAGTAGGAGAAATTGAGCGCTTTGCAAGTTTATCGCTTACAATAGAATCACTTCTTTTTTACACTAATGTCACAAAACGACAAAAAAGCGTCAAGTCGAATATATAAGGAAGTATCCAGCTCTTAGAACTTTTCCAGAAGCTGATCGACCGAGCCATTTTCAAATGTTGGTCTTATTAAGCCATATAATATGAAAGAAAAGTCTTATAGCTGGACTTTTTTAAGTGGCGAGTTGATGAGTAAACGAAGTCACATTGCGCAAAACACCCCCCAAAAAACACACGTGCATATTTCCGTAAGACATCAGAGACTCAAAAATGTGGCTAATGAAATACAAAAAAATTTTGGACTGCGTGAATCGCATTTGTTACATTCTAACTCAATTACATGGATTAATCTTCTTGACTATATATATCTTCATTTATTGAGCTAAACCTATAAGAAAAATGATATCGATTAAATACAAATACAGGTCTGTCTATCTCACCACTACCTGGCCTCCAATATATATATGAAAAATGCAATGTTGACTTCATGTATGTTTTTATTTTGCGCAAAACGCGGTCTATTCATGTAATATTTTATTTATTATTCATGTACTTTATGTAATATTGTAACATGTAACACATTAAATACATTAAAAAAATCAAAAATGAAAATTCATAATAAGTTCAAGAAACAAAAATCTTTTTCAAACAAAAAGAAAGCCACAGTTCCTTGCCACATGAGATCTGAATTACTCAAGCTCACCGGCGTTAGTTGAATAAAGCATTTCTAGTAACCTCGTTAGCCTTATCTTTATTGTCATCACCAGCTGTGCTCAATTCCTCATTATCAGCGTCCTTTGGAACTTCCAGTAATTCAGCAAAGATAATAGCCAATTTACAAATTTAAGATGACCGGAAAGAGTAGAATAATGAGAAGAGAAGAAAATGAGTGCAGCAACCTTGAAATTGCAAAAGAGTGTTGGCACAAGCAGAAACGATCGCCATCACCACAACACTTTGGCGTGCGCGAGTGATAAGGATCTACTATCGCATACCACACATTTAGGCGTTTTTGAAATGCACGCACCCCCCTCTAGCGCATAAATAAACGTTCAACTAAGTAATAGAAGAACGCCGTAAAATAAGGGCAACAAAGCGGCAAAAAATATTTCAACGAAGCTAGAAAGTGTGGCAAAGAGATTGATATACTTTCCTCGCATTCCATTCCACTGTATCATACCTGTCTGCCGTAAGGTCTGAACAAAACGGTATAGTCATAAACGCCACGCGGTTTATTTCATTGTCATGTGAAAAATGGTTAAGCCCGGCCCTATTACCAGCTGGTCGGTGACTTTAATCCCGTCCGGATCGGGTCCAGTGTATTTTCATATAACCATGGTTCTTAAATCCGGTCCCTCCAGATAGCTGCCGACATCGGAATTAACACAGTTTCCTAGCTGTATCAATAATCGACAATAACAAGCAATAATAATGAGCGTTTTGTCGAAGATAACCTCAAACAGCGTTTTTGGAAAACTCAGCAAAATATATAGGACAATTACAATGAACTAGGTTGCAGGTGGGATAAATTGAGCGACGTTACCATGCTATCAACAAATTCGCATTTACTGGTTGAACAGCTGTCATGCAGATAGAGAAATAATAGCAACATAATAGCAATTATTATGTCACAGTTTTCAGCAGAAAATTATGAATAAAACTTAAATCGTGAAAGTAATAAATGCATTAATTGAGCATCTTGAAGCCCTTTAACCTAACAGATTTTAATAAGCTTAATTAAAACTGTTAGCAATCCGCATAAACTTTTGCTGACGTGAACGACTCGAAAACAACGTTAGGTTTGCGTTGCGATTTTACAGCATCGTTTCAATGTTGCGCATTAAGCAGGTGCATCAATGAACATGAAAAGAAACATCGAAAAATGTGCCCGTGAGATATTTAAAATACATTGCTTGAGAAGCACACTTTACGAGCATTATTTGCTCATTTAAACATTGACGGCGTTCTAAATGAATACTTTTTAAAGCAGAAAATAATGGAAGAATGATTCCAGATTATCTTTGCAGATGCAATTCATTTGCTTTTAGTTAACGGATCGGGTAATATCAGCTGCTAAGGATACCGTTGAGCGTATGGGATGTGGAGGTATGCAAGAAAAAGGACATATGACAGCTACTACTCTTACAGGTATGCTTTGATCGGCGATGTAAATAATTAGAATGATGCAAAAAAAAAAAAAAAAACGCACTTAATAAATGTTCTACGAGGCAGACAAAGCGTATCAATGTGTATCTCGTTGCGTACAACGATCCTCAGCAAACGCCGCTTCCCTCTTTGTGTGGTTTGCCAATTCCCACACATACTCAATGCTTTCTCATGTACAATATGCACCTCCACAGCATACAGCTCAGGAAATAATGTTGCCGTTGTTCCACCATTACGGCAAATAGAAGAGAGACAAGCGTATAAGGGAGATGGAGAAGAAAGAAGAGGCCGTTACGCTTCTCCAGCGCTTTTACTTATATATAAAGGATCAACCCAAAATACATTTTACAACTATATCACATAAAGTGCGAACAACAAATGTAACAGTGCTTCGACTTTCGGCACCACCTTAGGTAACATCGAAAATTTCATAATATATAACCTTCTAAATGCAATTCAAGTCAGTCAGCGCCCTATTCACTCATTAGTGGTTTTGACATCGCCACATTTGACTCAGAACGCGCATTGGTAATGTTTAGGTACTAAATCCAGGAGTTTTGTTTACATGACACGAACCAATAATATTCCGCATCCTTGATAAATAATGTGGCTATAAAGGAAACAATGACACTCTTCTCACTGCCAACTTCAGGAAGGCTGAAATTGGAAAATCAAACATGAAACATGAAAGTTGTTCAAGAAAACTGGCAGAAAATGTGATCGCTTTTCGAAGAGGCAGTCGCTTAACGAATCTGCAACATTTTTTGCAGAATTTAGGTTGTCAAAAACAAATCAATACTTTAAATGACTTTTAAAGAATTGCCTTACCTATGGTCTGACCGAAAATCACTATAATTCTAACCGAGCATGTTTCGCTTGGATACAACAGCAAGAAAAAATCTTTGCCCATGAACAAAAGTCAAATCTTGGAGTCAACGCTTTCAGTGTGATTTTCTAACCAAGTGAGCAAAAGCAGAAAAAAAAATTTCGTTTATTGTGATCAGCTGATTTGATGTTACATCATTTCTTTCCGCTATATGATCCAACGGCTCAGTGCGCTATATTACAAAAAGCAACATCAAATCAAAAAATTTGGACTAGGGAGTCAATAAAAGTCTAAGCATGATGTCCTGTGAGATCGGTTGGCTTCTCTATTTTCCCCATCAGCCTCTCTATCAGCCCCTTGTGACTCCTGCGAGGTTGCTTTCGAAACATAAATACAAATGAAACATTTGCAAAATTTTCGACTCAATCTAACTTTAAATGAGAGAGCAACAACATTCAACGGTGGCTGCCAAGATATTCGAGAATGCCAAAGAACATTAAACTGCAAGGGTGGGGTGACCAGATAAAAACGACGGCGTGCCACGCTGAGGGAGTTGAGTGCACACAGATGGTCGATATGCAAACAACGCAGTTCGGCTTCAATCTAATGCCACCCGAGTAGAGAACCACACATTGCTTGCGTGAGTGCGTGGTTGTGCTCGTTTACAAACGTCCAACAACCAATTTTCTGCCCACTAGAAATGCACTCCTAAGCAAACAAAACGCGTTAAGTCAAGATCACAAACTTAGAACGACAGATACAACCTCACTACGGTAAAGTAACAATCGACACCGCCTACTTTAGCTACTAGCATAAGATCAATATTAGTTTCTTCTATGCTGGAAAAGCAAACATACTACATGAACAGTCTATTATATAACGATTGAGTTGCATCGAACTGTTGACGCCTTTCTGTGTGCACATCGAGTGGCTAACCATCCATCTATACAGTGAATTAGCAACCATCTAATCGAGTTGTTTTTAATATCTTGCCAACAAAACTTGTACATTTAAAAAGGCTTCATCCAGCAATCATTGATTTGACTGGTCGGCAGGGAAACAGATGCGCTTATTTAGTAAGGCTCAAGCAAGCAGATGTTCACTAGGTTATTGTAGTGTTCTGACGTGTTTCCACCTATAACCAGCAACCGTCAGTTTTGCGCACTCCAGTACTGTTATATGAAAACACCGCAATCGTACTGAAAAAACGTTGCGCCAGATGGCCTGGATCCTATATGCTCTTTGCAGTTCTGCTCATTAGACAATCCTCATGCACAAATACTAATATGAGACAAGGCGTAACAACGCGTTTTCCACAAATCGAACGCCGTCATCTAAATTTGCAGCAATAAAATTCAAAAAATTATCATAACTTTTGTATGTCTTAAACCTGTCATAAAACCAAAAAGTGCATCTCAATTCTCTGAAAATATATTTCTTGCAGAAGTGAAAATTCGGATAGGACAACTTGAATTGTATTACAGTTCACCGCCAAATTTTTAGGACTTAGCTTCAGTGGTTTGTGAACTCAAACTAGTAACCCAATAGACACATATACAGAAGCTTCAGTGGTTTGTGAACTCAAACTAGTAACCCAATAGACACATATACAGAAGCTTCAGTGGTTTGTGAACTCAAACTAGTAACCCAATAGACACACATACAGAAACTTCAGTGGTTTGTGAACTCAAACTAGTAACCCAATAGACACATATACAGAAGCTTCAGTGGTTTGTGAACTCAAACTAGTAACCCAGTAGACACATATACAGAAACTTCAGTGGTTTGTGAACTCAAACTAGTAACCCAATAGACACATATACAGAAACTTCAGTGGTTTGTGAACTCAAACTAGTAACCCAATAGACACATATACAGAAACTTCAGTGGTTTGTGAACTCAAACTAGTAACCCAATAGACACATATACAGAAACTTCAGTGGTTTGTGAACTCAAACTAGTAACCCAATAGACACATATACAGAAGCTTCAGTGGTTTGTGAACTCAAACTAGTAACCCAGTAGACATATATACAGAAACTTCAGTGGTTTGTGAACTCAAACTAGTAACCCAATAAACACATATACAGAAACTTCAGTGGTTTGTGAACTCAAACTAGTAACCCAATAGACGCATATACAGAAGCTTCAGTGGTTTGTGAACTCAAACTAGTAACCCAGTAGACACATATACAGAAACTTCAGTGGTTTGTGAACTCAAACTAGTAACCCAGTAGACACATATACAGAAACTTCAGTGGTTTGTGAACTCAAACTAGTAACCCAATAGACACATATACAGAAACTTCAGTGGTTTGTGAACTCAAACTAGTAACCCAATAGACACATATACAGAAACTTCAGTGGTTTGTGAACTCAAACTAGTAACCCAATAGACACATATACAGAAACTTCAGTGGTTTGTGAACTCAAACTAGTAACCCAATAGACACATATACAGAAGCTTCAGTGGTTTGTGAACTCAAACTAGTAACCCAGTAGACATATATACAGAAACTTCAGTGGTTTGTGAACTCAAACTAGTAACCCAATAAACACATATACAGAAACTTCAGTGGTTTGTGAACTCAAACTAGTAACCCAATAGACGCATATACAGAAGCTTCAGTGGTTTGTGAACTCAAACTAGTAACCCAGTAGACACATATACAGAAACTTCAGTGGTTTGTGAACTCAAACTAGTAACCCAGTAGACACATATACAGAAACTTCAGTGGTTTGTGAACTTAAACTAGTAACCCAATAGACACATATACAGAAACTTCAGTGGTTTGTGAACTCAAACTAGTAACCCAGTAGACACATATACAGAAACTTCAGTGGTTTGTGAACTTAAACTAGTAACCCAATAGACACATATACAGAAACTTCAGTGGTTTGTGAACTCAAACTAGTAACCCAGTAGACACATATACAGAAACTTCAGTGGTTTGTGAACTCAAACTAGTAACCCAATAGACACATATACAGAAACTTCAGTGGTTTGTGAACTCAAACTAGTAACCCAATAGACACATATACAGACACAGATGCAGAAATGACTGCACCACACTAAGCTCTTGTAAAAATGACCACAGAAAAGTGCTGTAACAACAGTTATAGTTGTTCCTCAAGCGTTTATATTAATGCAGTAGAAAACAATATTTCTTTAGAGATCTCAATGCTGAAATATGGCAGCGATAAGTGAGCAAGAGCCATGTTGTCTATATCATAAGCGAAGATGCGGAAATGTTTTGTAATGAATAAGACTTACGAGCAGGAACATGAATGAAGCGGATACTGTTCAGCTTAAGTGCTTCGAATAGCTTTGTTGCCTAAATGAAGCTAATAAAATTCAATACAACTGTTTTCGAGGGCAACTCGAAGCGAAGTGAAACAAAATTTTGAACAGAGCTGCGCAGGATGTCAAATGTTCGTTGAGGGAAAGAGATAGTCGCACAGTGAAGCAGAAAAATTAAAAAGCAAAAAAAAAAAACGAAACGGTGACATTGCAGTGGTCACAATTCAACTTGTTTATGTTTATCAATACGTAATAAGCAGGCAAGCATAAATGCAGAAGAAAGATGTTCACTGCAGCGATGTCTTCGCAAGGTCAAATAGATAGTTTGGCTATTTTTTTGGCTATTCACAAAGTGGTAAGAATTTGAAGCTTCACTTTTACCAGTCACGATTTACAAGATAGCTGCGCTGCGTTAAGATGGAGACATTTTGCGACAACTTTCGTTTCACCTGAAAGCTTGCAAAATGAACCAGCTTAAGCACTTACTAAGATCATCATCTTTCAGTGCATCTGCCAGTATTTTAAAAAATCATACTGGAAGATTATTCATTGCATAGCGACCTACATTCCTGTGCTGAGAGTCGCACTAGATATGCTAGGCTATGACAACCAACACGTACTCTCCTTTTTATGTGACTGGAGTACCGTACCTTTTCGACAGTGATCAAGGTGCCATCTCAAGATATTATACAAGAAGAGGCTACTTCCAGCACTAATCTACAACTAGGCGCGTTATACATGCATTACTTGTTTTTCATAAAATGCCAGCGGCCGCCTGCAAATGAAAACTTCTATCGACGACCATCAACTTTTGACAGATCCACCAACAGCTGTCGGACTCTGGTGAACAAGGAATTAGCTTCGATCACTGATCAGCGTCCAATATGTCTACCCATGATACAGAGAGCACAGAATGTAATATTTATCCGCCTGCGAAAACAAGCAGCTACATGTATACTTCACTTAGGCCAGTCTATGAAAAACTCTTCCATATTCACATACGAATCATTGTTAATAGATCACATCTCTCAAAGAATAAAAAGTTTTTAGGGAGTCATTAATAAGCAAACATGTGTTTCCTCTGCAGTTCTGCAACTAAACTAAGAGTTGTTCGTGTGGAATGCTGGCCGATTTTACTCAAAAACACGCTTATCGCTTTGTCACAGACGTTTGTCTTCTGTTGCCCAGAAAGCAGACATATATGTGAGCAAATGCTGGTCTACTTAGATTTAACGATGCATATGCGAACACAAATTACAGGCAGCACTTCAAATGCCATCAAGTGAGTGGTGAGCAGAGAAGCGCAATATCTCCATAGAAGCCTCCGAGTTCGGCGAATATGAAACTGGATTACTCACAAGAACTTATTCGAAAAACCAGTCATTTTTTTCATACTTCTCGAATTCTGATTAAATGTCCTTTCCCTGCCACCATCTATCTACAGATGGAAGCCCCTAAACTGCATGACAATGAAATCTGACATGATGTAGCATAGCTGCGTTGAAGGTAAAGTTCATGCAAAATGTCAAGAGGTAGAATTATTTCAATCTTTTCGCCGCTACAATGCACTGATGATTTCAAGGCACATCCTTAAGTTCACTTTAATTCAACGGTGCTTTCATTTCCAATCTGCCATCACACTCTATCAGTGTTTCCTTAGTCACTACTTGGAAATTAACGAATATTTTACTCTTCATGATAGACGTTCAAATGTGTTACCATCAACTTCACCGCGCAGTTGTTATCGTCTGTTCTGGAGGCCTGTTGGTTAATTGATTACAGCAGCCATATTTACGTGATTTCATCTATCATTCAATGCTTCTTAGTGCTCTATTAAGGTAATTTTGTGCTTTCTATGAGGCAATTTTTCATTCCAAGATGAGAAGAGTTTTTCATTCAGTGACAGTTCATCTCGGAAAAAAAACAATATGACTTCTCTTTTCGATTGCATAAATGCAAAATAAACTGTTAATGCGGATAAACTATAGTGCCTCATAATTTATACGCAATGCGGCCTGCGCCTTTTAAATACGCATGCCGCTTTTATTGCAACTCAATAAGCGCTGCGGTTTGCCTGTATCCGAGAACGACAGTATGTAAAACGAAAGGAAAGTTATGCTCTATGTATAACAAATAATACATAAGCTCAACTTTTTTCAAGCAAAATATAAACCGGTTGAGATTTCGGTGGAAATGCAACGGATTTCATCAAGATTGCGATACTGTTCATGATAAGGTAGAGCCGAAATTTTCGATAGAATCCATTGAAATCTCAATCTTGCGTACCCAAATTTTCGTTTTAATATAGATGCCCATAAATGAAAAGAGCAGAATTTTTATTAGATTATCGACAAATGAAGCCAGCTCAAAACCATTAAAGTAACGCATCTACATCAAATATTCTACATATCCTCTATAAAACCACTCCCTATAAAACCAAAAATTTTAATTGAAGTCTACATATATATTTCAAAAAATGAACAATTCAAATTTTGGGCCGCAAATTCTGCATGAATTTTAAACTTGAATGATTCGACGGCTTTAAACATTTAAAAAACAAAATTTATATATGTGTATCCTATATAACTTCATTTGAAAGATATTGAAAAAATCGAAATTAAAATATTCCACTTTTTAGGATGAAAAACATCAAGCGCACCATGCAAATAATAATGATAAGACTATCAGAAAACTGCACTTTACGCACTGCAATCAGTCTATATTCACTCGAAACCATACAAAAGAAGCACTATTGAAAGTTCACAAATAAACAGAAAATTACAAAGTTTAAGAAGTTACTTGATGAGTAATCTCATATTATTCCCATTCACTTTTGTTGCAGGCAAAATAAATAAAGTGTTTATAAAACAACATCGAAATAGGGCAACTTAAAAGAATCCCAAAAAAGCAGATCGAACGATTCACCTGAATATTTCATTTAGGGAGCAGCCTTCTTTCATCAGTAGGTTAAAACAGACGATTAGCGAAATGCGGTCAGCAAAACGTGACAACGTTTATCGCTCACATTCCAGCAAAAATTTCTTCCGCTCTTTCCATCGTTCAGATACTGTGAACGTCTCAACAATCTTTTGGTCGATAGCGCTCCAGTCATAGCACATTCATCACTGGCTCTAATATGTTACCTCGAAATCACATACAACGGTATCAGGATCGAAGGACTTTCGGATAACTTTTTGCGATGAAGGTAAAACCAGTTTCAATTCTCTAGAATATAGTACAATTTAAGCAAATATGTAAAATCTGTTTACAATTTGACTGCTGTCTGATGCGAAAACAGCTTGTTCAAAAGAGAATGACGACATACCTCGGTGCAGGATGAGCAATACGCACTAAACTTCTTTTCGAGCGGAGATCAAGGAAAGGCGACTGGCACTCGGCCAAAGCCGCGTCCGTAAATACTGGCAATCGCGGTGCAAAAGCCATCGATTCACTGTGAAATTTAACACGAAACAGTGCACAAGCGAAATAAGTATAAGGATCATCTCATCGGATGAATAAGTTAAATTACAATATAGTGAGCGCGATGGTGAGCAGATATGACCACAATGCAGAAAAATATTACCAAGCGGCCGGCAAAAAATGCATTCCTTTAGACTTTATTTTTTATAGTTGTTACAACTTACAAGATCGACCGAATGCTATAGCTCATCAATGAAGTCAACGGACAAAGTTGTAAATGTTGCGTGCGAGTCAAGTGTTGCCATGTTGCGAAATCCCATCGCTGCAACTTTTCTTTTCCTGCGCATTAAAGTGTGCACTCAGCCAAAAAAAGGCCTCAGCTGCTGACAGCGACTAATTTACTACGCTTCTCCCTAAGTTTAAGCGAGAATAAAAAGCAACGTTGTTGTTTTGAAAGCGTGGCAAGCGTTTCAAGTAATCTTTTTGTGAAAAAATTGGTTCCACAAACTTGTAGTTGCGAAGTGCGTTATGGGTGAGTCGTGCGCATGCATGTGCGCGTGGCCGCATCTCCAGTAGTTTGAACTTGGCGAACCGTCGAAGCTGCGATTTAGAAACTGTGGGCATAATTCCGAGTTGGTCCATCAACATCAGGAGTTATGGGCATTTGAGATGAAAAATTTGCATGGATTTTACGACCGGCTAGGTTTATCACACATCAGAAGGCTTACATTATTACTCGGTTGGAATTGGCGAAAATATGAGATGCTACAGTAAGCACCTTTGTATCTTTGCCCACCAGACCAGTCGTTTCCATGAAGTGACAAAGAATAAAATGTGAGCGAAAATGCATCAATATTTTGACTAGCGCAATTCTTCTAAGGAAGAATTTTTATGCAAGAAAACAGCGTGAAATGAAAGTCTGATAAGTTGAAAATGTGTGGATGCTTTTATTTACAACTCCCGTCGAAGTTGATGGATGAACTCGGCGTTAACAAAGCCGGTCACGTACTGTATAGATAATATCGATTAAGTTCGACAGTCCTAGCCTCAACGTTTTTTCAGTGGAAACTGCGGGAGAGACAGACATGCGCACGCATAAACATTTATGGAATTGGTGTCATAATTCATTTTGCATACGCAAATTTGCGAACATGGGCGATCGGTTCGATGAACATGAATGAATTCACTACTAAATTGTTCTTTCTTTTAAGCCTGTTTATTACTCGCTGGCAATTAACGGTAACGGCAGGTCTGGGGATAGGGAAATGCAAAGGAGCTATTCACAACAACTCTTCTTGTACGTTTTCCCTCTGTTAAGCGAAGAATATCGGCATCACATTTTGGTGATGACTCACATTCAATTCCCGTTTAACAGGCCGCTAAAATATTTCTGCTAAAAAGACCTCAAAGACAACGATGGAAAGGCTGAAATCTGTACACGCGGCAAGATACTGCTACGAAACCGGACGATCCATCACTGAACATGCAACCGCCAAGAGCATAGAATGAAACACATTCTGAATACGGTTTCTTATTTTTAAAGAATCGCACAGTCAGCCGTGCATCGTCACGTGAAACGTTCAGCGGCTTTTAAACCACGCCCCATGCAGTGTCAGCTCCTTCCATAGCTATCAGCGTCCCCGATTCGGCGCACTGCATCCATCACAATCAAATACCACAAATACTTTAAAAATGACCAATTCATGCAAATAAACCCACAGAATTGTATTCCCTTATTGAATATCCTTTAAGGTCGCAGTGAAAGCTTATCTTGTCAACCTTTTTTTTGCATTCGCAATATTGAAGAAAAGCACTGTACCCACAAAAACAATGTAATCGCAACATTTTGGTGTACAACGACGAGAAGTACTTTCTAAGAAGTTTATTAATTTTTTGAGTAAGTTATTGTTCATAAGCATGTCGAATGCGTCCAGCCGAGCGCAGTGATGCTATCAAATGACGCTAGGCGCATATTCCGCTGAAAATAAGGACGCAAAATAGCCCTATTAGCAACTTGCCTATTGTTTCTGTGATAACCATTTATACTTCTGAAATTCAGTGCCATAAACACTCTCTGGCTTATGTACTGATATGGCAACTCAATCAGATCGCATATTTGCCTACAGAAAAGGAACGTCAGACGGAACAGCTTATTGGGAAACTGCAGCTTTATAATCGCTTATCTCTGCAAGCGGTTACCGCTGTAACTTGGAGGTAAGAAAATTACACATTTTAACGAATCATATAAGCAATTAAAGTTGCTCATTGAGAAAAATGAAAGCGAAGATGATTTTTATGAAGAAAACTCGGCATTTTGCATAATTTTAAGACGCTATAACCAAACTCCGTGATGAGGACAAAATTTTAACGCCGAAGACTTCGAAAAAGCATCAATTAGTATCTAAAAAAATCCGATTCGAAATGAGAACGACACGATTGCGATACTCAAGCGGTCCGAATCAACCGTCTCTTGACCCCGCAGCTATGCATCGTCGAACACATCAAAAATTGATGAAGTGATACCGCCGTAAACCTCTTACCGCTGATCCATTATAAATATGTATAGAGCAACCGAATGCTATCAAGAGAAAGCGTTGACTGCGAACAGAAAAAACGAATCATGCTAAACTAAACAATAAAGCAACAGTATTTTGACACGACTGCTTATCGCATCATTAACAGAGCTAAAACTAAAGACAATCTATACCGCGAATGAACGATTCCATAAAAAAGCTGAGCTAAAGATTTCAACAGAAGCCACGCATGAGTTTTCCAAATGAAATTCTACTGAAATAAAAATGTTTGCTAGTCACCGTCGAACTCAAACCGTCATGAATGAAACAGAACTTCATCAATTTCGACGAAAGCCCTTTAAATATATAACTGGGTCAACTGAACTCCCTCTGGAAAACAGAATGAAAGTAGGGAATACATACTTTCACCATCATGGACATACCACTCCCGCCCGCACACATCTCCAAGCGCTTCCTCCATCGTCAATTTTTTAACATAACCTTTTACACGTTTTCGACAGCAAGATGCGGAACAGATCCACTTCGAATGCAACCATCCTTTGACCAACATCACTTCAACAACACTCGAATTTCAAAAAGCAAACGCAGCAAACAAAGGTTAGTGATTGCCATTTCCTCAATCCACAAAACAGATCAGCAGGTATTTTAGGACAAATGAACGTTTTGGAACGGACAGAACATTTCAAAAATGAAAAAAAAGAGAGGAAACAAGCACTGCTCGGAATATAAAGCCGAGGAAACATGCACAAATGGGGAACGGAAAAAATGGGTCAAAAGGGAAGACAAAGGTAGCGACAAAGGGAGGTAGGAAGTCAGAGACAGAATAGGAGAGAGCATGCGTCAACGACTTCAAATTACCATTTGGGAAGCACACATTCCCTTAAACAAACCAACAAACCAAAACAAGCGAGAGAACACCTTTCCCGTCCCGAATCGACACTATCGCGAAATGAAGAGCGGAATTTCTACCTTCCAGCCGAACAAAGACACGGAAGAACGTAATCTGCCTGTCGCGGATTCCAGCCCCGCATCGGGCTATTCTGTTGACGCATCACCCAAGCATCAACGAAGGTAAGAATCGAACATATCATGAGGGGGCGGGGCGGCGCGGGGTGACATAGGAGCATCTACTCAGCCCGGTTAGCTCAGTCGGCAGAGCACAACACCTTTAATCTGGCTGTCGCGGGTTCGAGCCCCGCATTGGGCTATTCTGTTGACTCATCACCTAAGCAACTAGAAGGAGCTGACGGAATTTTAACGACGATCCCGATCAAAAATATAATCGTGAGGTAGGGCGACATGCGCAACCACAACGCAGCCCTTCCAGCTCAGTCAGTAAAGCACCAGGGTCATAACTTAGCTCACGCGGGTTCCAGCCCCGCATAGGGCTATTCGCTTGACGCATCAGCGAACCAACCAGAGGACGCTGATGAAATTTTAACGAAAGTTGCGATCAAACGTATAATGATGAGCGAGGGTGCTCACAGCACCTTATACGGAGCCCGGTTAGCTCAGTCGGTACAGCACCAGACTCTTAATCTGGCTGTCGAGGGTTCGAGCCCCGCATCGGGCTATTCCCTTGACGCATGAACGAACCAACTATAGGGCGCTGGTGAAGTTTTAACGAAAGTAGGGATCAAACGTATAATGATGAGGGAGGGTGCTTACAGCAGCTTCTACGCAGCCCGGTTAGCAAAGTCGGTACAGCACCAGACTCTTGATCTGGCTGTCGAGGGTTCGAGCCCCGCGTGGGGCTATCCTCTTCAAGGACGAACAAACCAACCGGAGGGCGCTGATGAAATTTTAAGGAAAATAGGGATCAAACGTGTAATGATGAGTGAGGGTGCTCACAGCACCTTACACGGAGCCCGGTTAGCTCAGTCGGTAGAGCACCAGACTCTTAATCTGGCTGTCGCGGGTTCGAGCCCCGCATCCGGCTATTCGCTTGACGCATCAGCGAACCAGCCAGAGACCGCTGATGAAATTTTAACGAAAGTTGCGATCAAATGAATAACGATGAGCGAGGGTGCTCACAGCAGCATATACGCAGCCCGGTTACCTCAGTCGGTACTGCACCAGACTCTTAATCTGGCTGTCGCGGGTTCGAGCCCCGCATCCGGCTATTCGCTTGACGCATCAGCGAACCAGCCAGAGACCGCTGATGAAATTTTAACGAAAGTAGGGATCAAACGTATAATGATGAGGGAGGGTGCTTACAGCAGCATATACGCAGCCCGGTTACCTCAGTCGGTAGAGCACCAGAATCTTAATCTGGCTGTCGCGGGTTCCAGCCCCGCATCGGGCTATTCTCTTGACGCCTAAACGAATCAACTATAGGCGCTGATGAAATTTTAACGAAAGTTCGGATGAAATGTATAATGATGACCGAAGGTGCTCACAGCAGCTTTCACGCAGCCCGGTTAGCTCAGTCGGTAGAGCACGAGACTCTTAATCTGGCTGTCGCGGGTTCGAGCCCCGCATCGGTCTATTCTCTTGACGTAACAGCAAACCAAGTAGACGGCGCCGATGAAATTTTGACGACAATTATATTGGAACATATAGTGAGGAGGGAGAATGACTAGTGCAAACTCTGAGCAGCCCCGTTAGCTCAGTCGGTACAGCACCACACTCTTGATCTGGCTGTCGCGGGTTCGAGATCCGCATCGGGCTATTCGCTTGACGCATCAGCGAACCAACCAGAGGACGCTGATGAAATTTTAACGAAAGTTGCGAAAAAACGTATAATGATGAGCGAGGGTGCTCACAGCACCTTATACGGAGCCCGGTTAGCTCAGTCGGTAGAGCACCAGACTCTTAATCTGGCTGTCGCGGGTTCGAGCCCCGCATCGGGCTATTCGCTTGACGCATCAGCGAACCAACCAGAGGACGCTGATGAAATTTAACGAAAGTTGCGATCAAATGAATAACGATGAGCGAGGGTGCTCACAGCAGCATATACGCAGCCCGGTTACCTCAGTGGTAGTGCACCAGACTCTTAATCTGGCTGTCGCGGGTTCGAGCCCCGCATCGGGCTATTCGCTTGATGCATCAGCGAACCAACCAGAGGACGCTGATGAAATTTTAACGACAATAATATTGGAACATATATTGAGGAGGGAGAATGACTAGTGCAAGCTCTAAGCAGCCCGGTTAGCTCAGTCGGTAGAGCACCAGACTCTTAATCTGGCTGTCGCGGGTTCGAGCCCCGCATCGGGCTATTCTCGTGACACATAAACGAACCAACTATAGGCGCTGGTGAAATTTTAACGAAAGTAGGGATCAAACGTATAATGATGAGGGAGGGTGCTTACAGCAGCTTCTACGCAGCCCGGTTAGCTCAGTCGGTAGAACACCAGACTCTTAATCTGGCTGTCGCGGGTTCGAGCCCCGCATCCGGCTATTCGCTTGACGCATCAGCGAACCAGCCAGAGACCGCTGATGAAATTTTAACGAAAGTTGCGATCAAATGAATAACGATGAGCGAGGGTGCTCACAGCAGCATATACGCAGCCCGGTTACCTCAGTCGGTACTGCACCAGACTCTTAATCTGGTTGTCGCGGGTTCGAGCCCAGCACCGGGCTATTCTCGTGACACATAAACCAACCAACTATAGGCGCTGATGAAATTTTAACGAAAGTAGGGATCAAACGTATAATGATGAGGGAGGGTGCTTACAGCAGCATATACGCAGCCCGGTTACCTCAGTCGGTAGAGCACCAGAATCTTAATCTGGCTGTCGCGGGTTCCAGCCCCGCATCGGTCTATTCTCTTGACGTAACAGCAAACCAAGTAGACGGCGCCGATGAAATTTTGACGACAATTATATTGGAACATATAGTGAGGAGGGAGAATGAATAGTGCAAACTCTGAGCAGCCCCGTTAGCTCAGTCGGTAGAGCACCAGCCTCTTGATCTGGCTGTCGCGGGTTCGAGCCCAGCATCGGGCCATTCTCTTGACGCATCAACAAACCAAATAGAGGGCGCTGATGAAATTTTAACGAAAGTAGGGATCAAACGTATAATGATGAGGGAGGGTGCTCACAGCACCTCATACGGAGCCCGGTTACCTCAGTCGGTAGAGCACCAGACTCTTAATCTGGCTGTCGCGGGTTCGAGCCCCGCATCGGGCTATTCGCTTGACGCATCAGCGAACCAACCAGAGGACGCTGATGAAATTTTAACGAAAGTAGGGATCAAACGTATAATGATGAGGGAGGGTGCTTACAGCAGCTTCTACGCAGCCCGGTTAGCTCAGTCGGTAGAACACCAGACTCTTAATCTGGCTGTCGAGGGTTCGAGCCCCGCATCGGGCTATCCTCTTCAAGGACGAATAAACCAACCCGAGGGCGCTGATGAAATTTTAAGGAAAATAGGGATCAAACGTATAATGATGAGCGAGGGTGCTCACAGCACCTTACACGGAGCCCGGTTAGCTCAGTCGGTAGAGCACCAGACTCTTAATCTGGCTGTCGCGGGTTCGAGCCCCGCATCCGGCTATTCGCTTGACGCATCAGCGAACCAGCCAGAGACCGCTGATGAAATTTTAACGAAAGTTGCGATCAAATGAATAACGATGAGTGAGGGTGCTCACAGCAGCATATACGCAGCCCGGTTACCTCAGTCGGTACTGCACCAGACTCTTAATCTGGTTGTCGCGGGTTCGAGCCCAGCACCGGGCTATTCTCGTGACACATAAACCAACCAACTATAGGCGCTGATGAAATTTTAACGAAAGTAGGGATCAAACGTATAATGATGAGGGAGGGTGCTTACAGCAGCATATACGCAGCCCGGTTACCTCAGTCGGTAGAGCACCAGAATCTTAATCTGGCTGTCGCGGGTTCCAGCCCCGCATCGGTCTATTCTCTTGACGTAACAGCAAACCAAGTAGACGGCGCCGATGAAATTTTGACGACAATTATATTGGAACATATAGTGAGGAGGGAGAATGAATAGTGCAAACTCTGAGCAGCCCCGTTAGCTCAGTCGGTAGAGCACCAGCCTCTTGATCTGGCTGTCGCGGGTTCGAGCCCAGCATCGGGCCATTCTCTTGACGCATCAACAAACCAAATAGAGGGCGCTGATGAAATTTTAACGAAAGTAGGGATCAAACGTATAATGATGAGGGAGGGTGCTCACAGCACCTCATACGGAGCCCGGTTACCTCAGTCGGTAGAGCACCAGACTCTTAATCTGGCTGTCGCGGGTTCGAGCCCCGCATCGGGCTATTCGCTTGACGCATCAGCGAACCAACCAGAGGACGCTGATGAAATTTTAACGAAAGTAGGGATCAAACGTATAATCATGAGGGAGGGTGCTTACAGCAGCTTCTACGCAGCCCGGTTAGCTCAGTCGGTAGAACACCAGACTCTTAATCTGGCTGTCGAGAGTTCGAGCCCCGCATCGGGCTATCCTCTTCAAGGACGAATAAACCAACCCGAGGGCGCTGATGAAATTTTAAGGAAAATAGGGATCAAACGTATAATGATGAGCGAGGGTGCTCACAGCACCTTACACGGAGCCCGGTTAGCTCAGTCGGTAGAGCACCAGACTCTTAATCTGGCTGTCGCGGGTTCGAGCCCCGCATCGGGCTATCCTCTTCAAGGACGAATAAACCAACCCGAGGGCGCTGATGAAATTTTAAGGAAAATAGGGATCAAACGTATAATGATGAGCGAGGGTGCTCACAGCACCTTACACGGAGCCCGGTTAGCTCAGTCGGTAGAGCACCAGACTCTTAATCTGGCTGTCGCGGGTTCGAGCCCCGCATCCGGCTATTCGCTTGACGCATCAGCGAACCAGCCAGAGACCGCTGATGAAATTTTAACGAAAGTTGCGATCAAATGAATAACGATGAGCGAGGGTGCTCACAGCAGCATATACGCAGCCCGGTTACCTCAGTCGGTAGTGCACCAGACTCTTAATCTGGTTGTCGCGGGTTCGAGCCCAGTACCGGGCTATTCTCGTGACACATAAACCAACCAACTATAGGCGCTGATGAAATTTTAACGAAAGTAGAGATCAAACGTATAATGATGAGGGAGGGTGCTTACAGCAGCATATACGCAGCCCGGTTACCTCAGTCGGTAGAGCACCAGAATCTTAATCTGGCTGTCGCGGGTTCCAGCCCCGCATCGGGCTATTCTCTTGACGCATAAACGAACCAACTATAGGCGCTGATGAAATTTTAACGAAAGTTCGGATGAAAAGTATAATGATGACCGAAGGTGCTCACAGCAGCTTTCATGCAGCCCGGTTAGCTCAGTCGGTAGAGCACGAGACTCTTAATCTGGCTGTCGCGGGTTCGAGCCCCGCATCGGTCTATTCTCTTGACGTAACAGCAAACCAAGTAGACGGCGCCGATGAAATTTTGACGACAATTATATTGGAACATATAGTGAGGAGGGAGAATGACTAGTGCAAACTCTGAGCAGCCCCGTTAGCTCAGTCGGTAGAGCACCAGACTCTTGATCTGGCTGTCGCGGGTTCGAGATCCGCATCGGGCTATTCGCTTGACGCATCAGCGAACCAACCAGAGGACGCTGATGAAATTTTAACGAAAGTTGCGAAAAAACGTATAATGATGAGCGAGGGTGCTCACAGCACCTTATACGGAGCCCGGTTAGCTCAGTCGGTAGAGCACCAGACTCTTAATCTGGCTGTCGCGGGTTCGAGCCCCGCATCGGGCTATTCGCTTGACGCATCAGCGAACCAACCAGAGGACGCTGATGAAATTTAACGAAAGTTGCGATCAAATGAATAACGATGAGCGAGGGTGCTCACAGCAGCATATACGCAGCCCGGTTACCTCAGTGGTAGTGCACCAGACTCTTAATCTGGCTGTCGCGGGTTCGAGCCCCGCATCGGGCTATTCTCGTGACACATAAACGAACCAACTATAGGCGCTGATGAAATTTTAACGAAAGTAGGGATCAAACGTATAATGATGAGGGAGGGTGCTTACAGCAGCTTCTACGCAGCCCGGTTAGCTCAGTCGGTAGAACACCAGATTCTTAATCTGGCTGTCGAGGGTTCGAGCCCCGCATCGGGCTATCCTCTTCAAGGACGAATAAACCAACCCGAGGGCGCTGATGAAATTTTAAGGAAAATAGGGATCAAACGTATAATGATGAGCGAGGGTGCTCACAGCACCTTACACGGAGCCCGGTTAGCTCAGTCGGTAGAGCACCAGACTCTTAATCTGGCTGTCGCGGGTTCGAGCCCCGCATCCGGCTATTCGCTTGACGCATCAGCGAACCAGCCAGAGACCGCTGATGAAATTTTAACGAAAGTTGCGATCAAATGAATAACGATGAGCGAGGGTGCTCACAGCAGCATATACGCAGCCCGGTTACCTCAGTCGGTACTGCACCAGACTCTTAATCTGGTTGTCGCGGGTTCGAGCCCAGCACCGGGCTATTCTCGTGACACATAAACCAACCAACTATAGGCGCTGATGAAATTTTAACGAAAGTAGGGATCAAACGTATAATGATGAGGGAGGGTGCTTACAGCAGCATATACGCAGCCCGGTTACCTCAGTCGGTAGAGCACCAGAATCTTAATCTGGCTGTCGCGGGTTCCAGCCCCTCATCGGTCTATTCTCTTGACGTAACAGCAAACCAAGTAGACGGCGCCGATGAAATTTTGACGACAATTATATTGGAACATATAGTGAGGAGGGAGAATGAATAGTGCAAACTCTGAGCAGCCCCGTTAGCTCAGTCGGTAGAGCACCAGCCTCTTGATCTGGCTGTCGCGGGTTCGAGCCCAGCATCGGGCCATTCTCTTGACGCATCAACAAACCAAATAGAGGGCGCTGATGAAATTTTAACGAAAGTAGGGATCAAACGTATAATGATGAGGGAGGGTGCTCACAGCACCTCATACGGAGCCCGGTTACCTCAGTCGGTAGAGCACCAGACTCTTAATCTGGCTGTCGCGGGTTCGAGCCCCGCATCGGGCTATTCGCTTGACGCATCAGCGAACCAACCAGAGGACGCTGATGAAATTTTAACGAAAGTAGGGATCAAACGTATAATGATGAGGGAGGGTGCTTACAGCAGCTTCTACGCAGCCCGGTTAGCTCAGTCGGTAGAACACCAGACTCTTAATCTGGCTGTCGAGAGTTCGAGCCCCGCATCGGGCTATCCTCTTCAAGGACGAATAAACCAACCCGAGGGCGCTGATGAAATTTTAAGGAAAATAGGGATCAAACGTATAATGATGAGCGAGGGTGCTCACAGCACCTTACACGGAGCCCGGTTAGCTCAGTCGGTAGAGCACCAGACTCTTAATCTGGCTGTCGCGGGTTCGAGCCCCGCATCCGGCTATTTGCTTGACGCATCAGCGAACCAGCCAGAGACCGCTGATGAAATTTTAACGAAAGTTGCGATCAAATGAATAACGATGAGCGAGGGTGCTCACAGCAGCATATACGCAGCCCGGTTACCTCAGTCGGTACTGCACCAGACTCTTAATCTGGTTGTCGCGGGTTCGAGCCCAGCACCGGGCTATTCTCGTGACACATAAACCAACCAACTATAGGCGCTGATGAAATTTTAACGAAAGTAGGGATCAAACGTATAATGATGAGGGAGGGTGCTTACAGCAGCATATACGCAGCCCGGTTACCTCAGTCGGTAGAGCACCAGAATCTTAATCTGGCTGTCGCGGGTTCCAGCCCCGCATCGGTCTATTCTCTTGACGTAACAGCAAACCAAGTAGACGGCGCCGATGAAATTTTGACGACAATTATATTGGAACATATAGTGAGGAGGGAGAATGAATAGTGCAAACTCTGAGCAGCCCCGTTAGCTCAGTCGGTAGAGCACCAGCCTCTTGATCTGGCTGTCGCGGGTTCGAGCCCAGCATCGGGCCATTCTCTTGACGCATCAACAAACCAAATAGAGGGCGCTGATGAAATTTTAACGAAAGTAGGGATCAAACGTATAATGATGAGGGAGGGTGCTCACAGCACCTCATACGGAGCCCGGTTACCTCAGTCGGTAGAGCACCAGACTCTTAATCTGGCTGTCGCGGGTTCGAGCCCCGCATCGGGCTATTCGCTTGACGCATCAGCGAACCAACCAGAGGACGCTGATGAAATTTTAACGAAAGTTGCGATCAAATGAATAACGATGAGCGAGGGTGCTCACAGCAGCATATACGCAGCCCGGTTACCTCAGTGGTAGTGCACCAGACTCTTAATCTGGCTGTCGCGGGTTCGAGCCCCGCATCGGGCTATTCGCTTGATGCATCAGCGAACCAACCAGAGGACGCTGATGAAATTTTAACGACAATAATATTGGAACATATATTGAGGAGGGAGAATGACTAGTGCAAGCTCTAAGCAGCCCGGTTAGCTCAGTCGGTAGAGCACCAGACTCTTAATCTGGCTGTCGCGGGTTCGAGCCCCGCATCGGGCTATTCTATTGACGCATCAACGAACCAAATAGAGGGCGCCGATGAAATTTTAACGACAATTATATTCGAAAATATAGTGAGGAGGGAGAATGATCAGTGCAGCCTCTAAACAGCCCGGTTAGCTCAGTCGGTAGAGCACCACACTCTTAATCTGGCTGTCGAGGGTTCGAGCCCCGCGTCGAGCTATCCTCTTCAAGGGCGAACAAACCAACCGGAGGGCGCTGATGAAATTTTATCGAAAGTTGCGAGCAAACGTATAATGATGAGCGAGGGTGCTCACAGCACCTTACACGGAGCCAGGTTAGCTCAGTCGGTACAGCACCAGACTCTTAATCTGGCTGTCGAGGGTTCGAGCCCCGCATCGGGCTATCCTCTTCAAGGACGAATAAACCAACCCGAGGGCGCTGATGAAATTTTAAGGAAAATAGGGATCAAACGTATAATGATGAGCGAGGGTGCTCACAGCACCTTACACGGAGCCCGGTTAGCTCAGTCGGTAGAGCACCAGACTCTTAATCTGGCTGTCGCGGGTTCGAGCCCCGCATCCGGCTATTCGCCTGACGCATCAGCGAACCACCCAGAGACCGCTGATGAAATTTTAACGAAAGTTGCGATCAAATGAATAACGATGAGCGAGGGTGCTCACAGCAGCATATACGCAGCCCGGTTACCTCAGTCGGTAGTGCACCAGACTCTTAATCTGGTTGTCGCGGGTTCGAGCCCAGTACCGGGCTATTCTCGTGACACATAAACCAACCAACTATAGGCGCTGATGAAATTTTAACGAAAGTAGAGATCAAACGTATAATGATGAGGGAGGGTGCTTACAGCAGCATATACGCAGCCCGGTTACCTCAGTCGGTAGAGCACCAGAATCTTAATCTGGCTGTCGCGGGTTCCAGCCCCGCATCGGGCTATTCTCTTGACGCATAAACGAACCAACTATAGGCGCTGATGAAATTTTAACGAAAGTTCGGATGAAAAGTATAATGATGACCGAAGGTGCTCACAGCAGCTTTCATGCAGCCCGGTTAGCTCAGTCGGTAGAGCACGAGACTCTTAATCTGGCTGTCGCGGGTTCGAGCCCCGCATCGGTCTATTCTCTTGACGTAACAGCAAACCAAGTAGACGGCGCCGATGAAATTTTGACGACAATTATATTGGAACATATAGTGAGGAGGGAGAATGACTAGTGCAAACTCTGAGTAGCCCCGTTAGCTCAGTCGGTAGAGCACCAGACTCTTGATCTGGCTGTCGCGGGTTCGAGCCCAGCAACGGGCTATTCTCTTGACGCATCAACGAACCAAATAGAGGGCGCTGATGAAACTTTAACGAAAGTAGGGATCAAACGTATAATGATGAGGGAGGGTGCATAAAGCAGCTTCTACGCAGCCCGGTTAGCTCAGTCGGTAGAGCACCAGACTCTTAATCTGGCTGTCGCGGGTTCGACCCACCCATCGGGCTATTCTTGTGGCACATAAACGAACCAACTATAGGCGCTGATGAAATTTTAACGAAAGTAGGGATCAAACGTATAATGATGAGCGAGGGTGCTCACAGCACCTTACACGGAGCCCGGTTAGCTCAGTCGGTACAGCACCAGACTCTTAATCTGGCTGTCGAGGGTTCGAGCCCCGCATCGGGCTATCCTCTTCAAGGGCGAACAAACCAACCGGAGGGCGCTGATGAAATTTTAAGGAAAATAGGGATCAAACGTATAATGATGAGCGAGGGTGCTCACAGCACCTTACACGGAGCCCGGTTAGCTCAGTCGGTAGAGCACCAGACTCTTACTCTGGCTGTCGCGGGTTCGAGCCCCGCATCCGGCTATTCGCTTGACGCATCAGCGAATCAGCCAGAGACCGCTGATGAAAATTTAACGAAAGTTGCGAGCAAACGTATAATGATGAGCGAGGGTGCTCACAGCACCTTACACGGAGCCCGGTTAGCTCAGTCGGTACAGCACCAGACTCTTAATCTGGCTGTCGAGGGTTCGAGCCCCGCATCGGGCTATCCTCTTCAAGGACGAATAAACCAACCCGAGGGCGCTGATGAAATTTTAAGGAAAATAGGGATCAAACGTATAATGATGAGCGAGGGTGCTCACAGCACCTTACACGGAGCCCGGTTAGCTCAGTCTGTAGAGCACCAGACTCTTAATCTGGCTGTCGCGGGTTGGAGCCCCGCATCGGGCTATCCTCTTCAAGGACGAACAAACCAACCGGAGGGCGCTGATGAAATTTCAACGAAACTTGGGAAGAAACGTATAATGATGAGGGAGGGTGCTCACAGCACCTTATACAGAGCCCGGTTAGCTCAGTCGGTAGAGCACCAGACTCTTAATCTGGCCGTCGCGGGTTCGAGCCCCGCATCGGGCTATTCTCTTGACGCATAAACGAACCAGCTGTAGAGCGCTGATGAAATTTTAAGGAAAAGAGGGATCAAACGTATAATGATGAGCGAGGGTGCTTACAGTAGCTTCTACGCAGCCCGGTTAGCTCAGTCGGTAGAGCACCAGACTCTTAATCTGGCTGTCGCGGGTTCGAGCCCCGCATCGGGCTATTCTCTTGACGTACCAGCAAACCAAGGCGCCGATGAAATTTTAACGACAATTATATTGGAACATATAGTGAGGAGGGAGAATGACTAGTGCAAACTCTGAGCAGCCCCGTTAGGTCAGTCGGCAGAGCACCAGACTCTTAATCTGGCTGTGGCGGGTTCGAGCCCCGCATCGGGCTATTCTCTTGACGCATCAACGAACCAAATAGAGGGCGCCGATGAAACTTTAACGACAACTATATTCGAAAATATAGTGAGGAGGGAGAATGATCAGTGCAGCCTCTAAACAGCCCGGTTAGCTCAGTCGGTAGGGCACCAGACTCTTAATCTGGCTGTCGCGGGTTCGAGCCCAGCATCGGGCTATTCTCTTCAAGGACGAACAAACCAACCGGAGGGCGCCGATGAAATTTTAAGGAAAATAGGGATCAAACGTATAATGATGAGCGAGGGTGCTCACAGCAGCTTCTACGCAGCCCGGTTAGCTCAGTCTGTAGAGCACCAGACTCTTAATCTGGCTGTCGCGGGTTCGAGCCCCGCATCGGACTATTCTCTTGACGCATCAACGAACCAAATAGAGGGCGCCGATGAAACTTTAACGACAATTATATTCGAAAATATAGTGAGGAGGGAGAATGATCAGTGCAGCCTCTAAACAGCCCGGTTAGCTCAGCCGGAAGAGCACCAGACTCTTAATCTGGCTGTCGCGGGTTCGAGCCCAGCATCGGGCTATTCTCTTCAAGGACGAACAAACCAACCGGAGGGCGCCGATGAAATTTTAAGGAAAATAGGGATCAAACGTATAATGATGAGCGAGGGTGCTCACAGCAGCTTCTACGCAGCCCGGTTAGCTCAGTCTGTAGAGCACCAGACTCTTAATCTCGCTGTCGCGGGTTCGAGCCCCGCATCGGGCTATTCTCTTGAGGCATAAACGAACCAGCTATAGGGCGCTGATGAAATTTTAAGGAAAATAGGGATCAAACGTATAATGATGAGCGAGGGTGCTCACAGCAGCTTTCACGCAGCCCGGTTAGCTCAGTCGGTAGAGCACCAGACTCTTAATCTGGCTGTCGCGGGTTCGAGCCCCGCATCGGGCTATCCTCTTGACGCATCAACGAACCAAATAGAGGGCGCCGATGAAACTTTAACGACAACTATATTCGAAAATATAGTGAGGAGGGAGGATGATCACTGCAGCCTCTAAACAGCCCGGTTAGGTCAGTCGGTAGAGCACCAGACTCTTAATCTGGCTGTCGCGGGTTCGAGCCCCGCATCGGGCTATTCTCTTCACGCATAAACGAACCAACTATAGGGCGCTGATGAAGTTTTAACGAAAGTAGGGATCAAACGTATAATGATGAGGGAGGGTGCTTACAGCAGCTTCTACGCGGCCCGGTTAGCTCAGTCGGTAGAGCACCAGACTCTTAATCTGGCTGTCGCGGGTTCGAGCCCCGCATCGGGCTATTCTCTTGACGTATCAGCGAACCAACCAGAGGACGCTGATGAAATTTTAACGAAACTTGCGAAGAAACGTATAATGATGAGGGAGGGTGCTTACAGCAGCTTCTACGCAGCCCGGTTAGCTCAGTCGGTAGAGCACCAGACTCTTAATCTGGCTGTCGCGGGTTCGAGCCCCGCATTGGGCTATTCTCTTGACGTACAAGCAAACCAAGGCGCCGATGAAATTTTGACGACAATTATATTGGAACATATAGTGAGGAGGGAGAATGACTAGTGCAAACTCTGAGCAGCCCCGTTCGCTCAGTCGGCAGAGCACCAGACTCTTAATCTGGCTGTGGCGGGTTCGAGCCCCGCATCGGGCTATTCTCTTGACGCATCAACGAACCAAATAGAGGGCGCCGATGAAATTTTAACGAAAATTATATTCGAAAATATAGTGAGGAGGGAGAATGATCAGTGCAGCCTCTAAACAGCCCGGTTAGCTCAGTCGGTAGAGCACCAGACTCTTAATCCGGCCGTCGCGGGTTCGAGCCCCGCATCGGGCTATTCTCTTGACGCATAAACGAACCAGCTGTAGAGCGCTGATGAAATTTTAAGGAAAAGAGGGATCAAACGTATAATGATGAGCGAGGGTGCTTACAGTAGCTTCTACGCAGCCCGGTTAGCTCAGTCGGTAGAGCACCAGACTCTTAATCTGGCTGTCGCGGGTTCGAGCCCCGCATCGGGCTATTCTCTTGACGTACCAGCAAACCAAGGCGCCGATGAAATTTTAACGACAATTATATTGGAACATATAGTGAGGAGGGAGAATGACTAGTGCAAACTCTGAGCAGCCCCGTTAGGTCAGTCGGCAGAGCACCAGACTCTTAATCTGGCTGTGGCGGGTTCGAGCCCCGCATCGGGCTATTCTCTTGACGCATCAACGAACCAAATAGAGGGCGCCGATGAAACTTTAACGACAACTATATTCGAAAATATAGTGAGGAGGGAGAATGATCAGTGCAGCCTCTAAACAGCCCGGTTAGCTCAGTCGGTAGGGCACCAGACTCTTAATCTGGCTGTCGCGGGTTCGAGCCCAGCATCGGGCTATTCTCTTCAAGGACGAACAAACCAACCGGAGGGCGCCGATGAAATTTTAAGGAAAATAGGGATCAAACGTATAATGATGAGCGAGGGTGCTCACAGCAGCTTCTACGCAGCCCGGTTAGCTCAGTCTGTAGAGCACCAGACTCTTAATCTGGCTGTCGCGGGTTCGAGCCCCGCATCGGACTATTCTCTTGACGCATCAACGAACCAAATAGAGGGCGCCGATGAAACTTTAACGACAATTATATTCGAAAATATAGTGAGGAGGGAGAATGATCAGTGCAGCCTCTAAACAGCCCGGTTAGCTCAGCCGGAAGAGCACCAGACTCTTAATCTGGCTGTCGCGGGTTCGAGCCCCGCATCGGGCTATTCGCTTGACGCATCAGCGAACCAACCAGAGGACGCTGATGAAATTTTAACGAAAGCTGCGATCAAACTAATGATGAGGGAGGGTGCATAAAGCAGCTTCTACGCAGCCCGGTTAGCTCAGTCGGTAGAGCACCAGACTCTTAATCTGGCTGTCGCGGGTTCGAGCCCAGCATCGGGCTATTCTCTTCAAGGACGAACAAACCAACCGGAGGGCGCCGATGAAATTTTAAGGAAAATAGGGATCAAACGTATAATGATGAGCGAGGGTGCTCACAGCAGCTTCTACGCAGCCCGGTTAGCTCAGTCTGTAGAGCACCAGACTCTTAATCTCGCTGTCGCGGGTTCGAGCCCCGCATCGGGCTATTCTCTTGAGGCATAAACGAACCAGCTATAGGGCGCTGATGAAATTTTAAGGAAAATAGGGATCAAACGTATAATGATGAGCGAGGGTGCTCACAGCAGCTTTCACGCAGCCCGGTTAGCTCAGTCGGTAGAGCACCAGACTCTTAATCTGGCTGTCGCGGGTTCGAGCCCCGCATCGGGCTATCCTCTTGACGCATCAACGAACCAAATAGAGGGCGCCGATGAAACTTTAACGACAACTATATTCGAAAATATAGTGAGGAGGGAGGATGATCACTGCAGCCTCTAAACAGCCCGGTTAGGTCAGTCGGTAGAGCACCAGACTCTTAATCTGGCTGTCGCGGGTTCGAGCCCCGCATCGGGCTATTCTCTTCACGCATAAACGAACCAACTATAGGGCGCTGATGAAGTTTTAACGAAAGTAGGGATCAAACGTATAATGATGAGGGAGGGTGCTTACAGCAGCTTCTACGCGGCCCGGTTAGCTCAGTCGGTAGAGCACCAGACTCTTAATCTGGCTGTCGCGGGTTCGAGCCCCGCATCGGGCTATTCTCTTGACGTATCAGCGAACCAACCAGAGGACGCTGATGAAATTTTAACGAAACTTGCGAAGAAACGTATAATGATGAGGGAGGGTGCTTACAGCAGCTTCTACGCAGCCCGGTTAGCTCAGTCGGTAGAGCACCAGACTCTTAATCTGGCTGTCGCGGGTTCGAGCCCCGCATTGGGCTATTCTCTTGACGTACCAGCAAACCAAGGCGCCGATGAAATTTTGACGACAATTATATTGGAACATATAGTGAGGAGGGAGAATGACTAGTGCAAACTCTGAGCAGCCCCGTTCGCTCAGTCGGCAGAGCACCAGACTCTTAATCTGGCTGTGGCGGGTTCGAGCCCCGCATCGGGCTATTCTCTTGACGCATCAACGAACCAAATAGAGGGCGCCGATGAAATTTTAACGACAATTATATTCGAAAATATAGTGAGGAGGGAGAATGATCAGTGCAGCCTCTAAACAGCCCGGTTAGCTCAGTCGGTAGAGCACCAGACTCTTAATCCGGCCGTCGCGGGTTCGAGCCCCGCATCGGGCTATTCTCTTGACGCATAAACGAACCAGCTGTAGAGCGCTGATGAAATTTTAAGGAAAAGAGGGATCAAACGTATAATGATGAGCGAGGGTGCTTACAGTAGCTTCTACGCAGCCCGGTTAGCTCAGTCGGTAGAGCACCAGACTCTTAATCTGGCTGTCGCGGGTTCGAGCCCCGCATCGGGCTATTCTCTTGACGTACCAGCAAACCAAGGCGCCGATGAAATTTTAACGACAATTATATTGGAACATATAGTGAGGAGGGAGAATGACTAGTGCAAACTCTGAGTAGCCCCGTTAGCTCAGTCGGTAGAGCACCAGACTCTTGATCTGGCTGTCGCGGGTTCGAGCCCAGCAATGGGCTATTCTCTTGACGCATCAACGAACCAAATAGAGGGCGCCGATGAAACTTTAACGACAATTATATTCGAAAATATAGTGAGGAGGGAGAATGATCAGTGCAGCCTCTAAACAGCCCGGTTAGCTCAGTCGGTAGGGCACCAGACTCTTAATCTGGCTGTCGCGGGTTCGAGCCCAGCATCGGGCTATTCTCTTCAAGGACGAACAAACCAACCGGAGGGCGCCGATGAAATTTTAAGGAAAATAGGGATCAAACGTATAATGATGAGCGAGGGTGCTCACAGCAGCTTCTACGCAGCCCGGTTAGCTCAGTCTGTAGAGCACCAGACTCTTAATCTCGCTGTCGCGGGTTCGAGCCCCGCATCGGGCTATTCTCTTGAGGCATAAACGAACCAGCTATAGGGCGCTGATGAAATTTTAAGGAAAATAGGGATCAAACGTATAATGATGAGCGAGGGTGCTCACAGCAGCTTTCACGCAGCCCGGTTAGCTCAGTCGGTAGAGCACCAGACTCTTAATCTGGTTGTCGCGGGTTCGAGCCCAGTACCGGGCTATTCTCGTGACACATAAACCAACCAACTATAGGCGCTGATGAAATTTTAACGAAAGTAGAGATCAAACGTATAATGATGAGGGAGGGTGCTTACAGCAGCATATACGCAGCCCGGTTACCTCAGTCGGTAGAGCACCAGAATCTTAATCTGGCTGTCGCGGGTTCCAGCCCCGCATCGGGCTATTCTCTTGACGCATAAACGAACCAACTATAGGCGCTGATGCAATTTTAACGAAAGTTCGGATGAAAAGTATAATGATGACCGAAGGTGCTCACAGCAGCTTTCATGCAGCCCGGTTAGCTCAGTCGGTAGAGCACGAGACTCTTAATCTGGCTGTCGCGGGTTCGAGCCCCGCATCGGTCTATTCTCTTGACGTAACAGCAAACCAAGTAGACGGCGCCGATGAAATTTTGACGACAATTATATTGGAACATATAGTGAGGAGGGAGAATGACTAGTGCAAACTCTGAGTAGCCCCGTTAGCTCAGTCGGTAGAGCACCAGACTCTTGATCTGGCTGTCGCGGGTTCGAGCCCAGCAATGGGCTATTCTCTTGACGCATCAACGAACCAAATAGAGGGCGCCGATGAAACTTTAACGACAATTATATTCGAAAATATAGTGAGGAGGGAGAATGATCAGTGCAGCCTCTAAACAGCCCGGTTAGCTCAGTCGGTAGGGCACCAGACTCTTAATCTGGCTGTCGCGGGTTCGAGCCCAGCATCGGGCTATTCTCTTCAAGGACGAACAAACCAACCGGAGGGCGCCGATGAAATTTTAAGGAAAATAGGGATCAAACGTATAATGATGAGCGAGGGTGCTCACAGCAGCTTCTACGCAGCCCGGTTAGCTCAGTCTGTAGAGCACCAGACTCTTAATCTCGCTGTCGCGGGTTCGAGCCCCGCATCGGGCTATTCTCTTGAGGCATAAACGAACCAGCTATAGGGCGCTGATGAAATTTTAAGGAAAATAGGGATCAAACGTATAATGATGAGCGAGGGTGCTCACAGCAGCTTTCACGCAGCCCGGTTAGCTCAGTCGGTAGAGCACCAGACTCTTAATCTGGCTGTCGCGGGTTCGAGCCCCGCATCGGGCTATCCTCTTGACGCATCAACGAACCAAATAGAGGGCGCCGATGAAACTTTAACGACAACTATATTCGAAAATATAGTGAGGAGGGAGGATGATCACTGCAGCCTCTAAACAGCCCGGTTAGCTCAGTCGGTAGAGCACCAGACTCTTAATCTGGCTGTCGGGGGTTCGAGCCCCGCATCGGGCTATTCTCTTGACGTATCAGCGAACCAACCAGAGGACGCTGATGAAATTTTAACGAAACTTGCGAAGAAACGTATAATGATGAGGGAGGGTGCTTACAGCAGCTTCTACGCAGCCCGGTTAGCTCAGTCGGTAGAGCACCAGACTCTTAATCTGGCTGTCGCGGGTTCGAGCCCCGCATTGGGCTATTCTCTTGACGTACCAGCAAACCAAGGCGCCGATGAAATTTTGACGACAATTATATTGGAACATATAGTGAGGAGGGAGAATGACTAGTGCAAACTCTGAGCAGCCCCGTTCGCTCAGTCGGCAGAGCACCAGACTCTTAATCTGGCTGTGGCGGGTTCGAGCCCCGCATCGGGCTATTCTCTTGACGCATCAACGAACCAAATAGAGGGCGCCGATGAAATTTTAACGACAATTATATTCGAAAATATAGTGAGGAGGGAGAATGATCAGTGCAGCCTCTAAACAGCCCGGTTAGCTCAGTCGGTAGAGCACCAGACTCTTAATCTGGCTGTCGCGGGTTCGAGCCCCGAATCGGGCTATTCCCTTGACGCAGAAACGAACCAACTATAGGGCGCTGATGAAATTTTAAGGAAAATAGGGATCAAACGTATAATGATGAGCGAGGGTGCTCACAGCAGCTTCTACGCAGCCCGGTTAGCTCAGTCGGTAGAGCACCAGACTCTTAATCTGGCTGTCGCGGGTTGGAGCCCCGCATCGGGCTATCCTCTTCAAGGACGATCAAACCAACCGGAGGGCGCTGATGAAATTTCAACGAAACTTGGGAAGAAACGTATAATGATGAGGGAGGGTGCTCACAGCACCTTATACAGAGCCCGGTTAGCTCAGTCGGTAGAGCACCAGACTCTTAATCCGGCCGTCGCGGGTTCGAGCCCCGCATCGGGCTATTCTCTTGACGCATAAACGAACCAGCTGTAGAGCGCTGATGAAATTTTAAGGAAAAGAGGGATCAAACGTATAATGATGAGCGAGGGTGCTTACAGTAGCTTCTACGCAGCCCGGTTAGCTCAGTCGGTAGAGCACCAGACTCTTAATCTGGCTGTCGCGGGTTCGAGCCCCGCATCGGGCTATTCTCTTGACGTACCAGCAAACCAAGGCGCCGATGAAATTTTAACGACAATTATATTGGAACATATAGTGAGGAGGGAGAATGACTAGTGCAAACTCTGAGCAGCCCCGTTAGGTCAGTCGGCAGAGCACCAGACTCTTAATCTGGCTGTGGCGGGTTCGAGCCCCGCATCGGGCTATTCTCTTGACGCATCAACGAACCAAATAGAGGGCGCCGATGAAATTTTAACGACAATTATATTCGAAAATATAGTGAGGAGGGAGAATGATCAGTGCAGCCTCTAAACAGCCCGGTTAGCTCAGTCGGTAGAGCACCACACTCTTAATCTGGCTGTCGAGGGTTCGAGCCCCGCGTCGAGCTATCCTCTTCAAGGGCGAACAAACCAACCGGAGGGCGCTGATGAAATTTTATCGAAAGTTGCGAGCAAACGTATAATGATGAGCGAGGGTGCTCACAGCACCTTACACGGAGCCCGGTTAGCTCAGTCGGTACAGCACCAGACTCTTAATCTGGCTGTCGAGGGTTCGAGCCCCGCATCGGGCTATCCTCTTCAAGGACGAATAAACCAACCCGAGGGCGCTGATGAAATTTTAAGGAAAATAGGGATCAAACGTATAATGATGAGCGAGGGTGCTCACAGCACCTTACACGGAGCCCGGTTAGCTCAGTCGGTAGAGCACCAGACTCTTAATCTGGCTGTCGCGGGTTCGAGCCCCGCATCCGGCTATTCGCTTGACGCATCAGCGAACCAGCCAGAGACCGCTGATGAAATTTTAACGAAAGTTGCGATCAAATGAATAACGATGAGCGAGGGTGCTCACAGCAGCATATACGCAGCCCGGTTACCTCAGTCGGTAGTGCACCAGACTCTTAATCTGGTTGTCGCGGGTTCGAGCCCAGTACCGGGCTATTCTCGTGACACATAAACCAACCAACTATAGGCGCTGATGAAATTTTAACGAAAGTAGAGATCAAACGTATAATGATGAGGGAGGGTGCTTACAGCAGCATATACGCAGCCCGGTTACCTCAGTCGGTAGAGCACCAGAATCTTAATCTGGCTGTCGCGGGTTCCAGCCCCGCATCGGGCTATTCTCTTGACGCATAAACGAACCAACTATAGGCGCTGATGAAATTTTAACGAAAGTTCGGATGAAAAGTATAATGATGACCGAAGGTGCTCACAGCAGCTTTCATGCAGCCCGGTTAGCTCAGTCGGTAGAGCACGAGACTCTTAATCTGGCTGTCGCGGGTTCGAGCCCCGCATCGGTCTATTCTCTTGACGTAACAGCAAACCAAGTAGACGGCGCCGATGAAATTTTGACGACAATTATATTGGAACATATAGTGAGGAGGGAGAATGACTAGTGCAAACTCTGAGTAGCCCCGTTAGCTCAGTCGGTACAGCACCAGACTCTTAATCTGGCTGTCGAGGGTTCGAGCCCCGCGTCGGGCTATCCTCTTCAAGGGCGAACAAACCAACCGGAGGGCGCTGATGAAATTTTAACGAAAGTTGCGAGCAAACGTATAATGATGAGCGAGGGTGCTCACAGCACCTTACACGGAGCCCGGTTAGCTCAGTCGGTACAGCACCAGACTCTTAATCTGGCTGTCGAGGGTTCGAGCCCCGCATCGGGCTATCCTCTTCAAGGACGAATAAACCAACCCGAGGGCGCTGATGAAATTTTAAGGAAAATAGGGATCAAACGTATAATGATGAGCGAGGGTGCTCACAGCACCTTACACGGAGCCCGGTTAGCTCAGTCTGTAGAGCACCAGACTCTTAATCTGGCTGTCGCGGGTTGGAGCCCCGCATCGGGCTATCCTCTTCAAGGACGAACAAACCAACCGGAGGGCGCTGATGAAATTTCAACGAAACTTGGGAAGAAACGTATAATGATGAGGGAGGGTGCTCACAGCACCTTATACAGAGCCCGGTTAGCTCAGTCGGTAGAGCACCAGACTCTTAATCTGGCCGTCGCGGGTTCGAGCCCCGCATCGGGCTATTCTCTTGACGCATAAACGAACCAGCTGTAGAGCGCTGATGAAATTTTAAGGAAAAGAGGGATCAAACGTATAATGATGAGCGAGGGTGCTTACAGTAGCTTCTACGCAGCCCGGTTAGCTCAGTCGGTAGAGCACCAGACTCTTAATCTGGCTGTCGCGGGCTCGAGCCCCGCATCGGGCTATTCTCTTGACGTACCAGCAAACCAAGGCGCCGATGAAATTTTAACGACAATTATATTGGAACATATAGTGAGGAGGGAGAATGACTAGTGCAAACTCTGAGCAGCCCCGTTCGCTCAGTCGGCAGAGCACCAGACTCTTAATCTGGCTGTGGCGGGTTCGAGCCCCGCATCGGGCTATTCTCTTGACGCATCAACGAACCAAATAGAGGGCGCCGATGAAATTTTAACGACAATTATATTCGAAAATATAGTGAGGAGGGAGAATGATCAGTGCAGCCTCTAAACAGCCCGGTTAGCTCAGTCGGTAGAGCACCAGACTCTTAATCTGGCTGTCGCGGGTTCGAGCCCCGAATCGGGCTATTCCCTTGACGCAGAAACGAACCAACTATAGGGCGCTGATGAAATTTTAAGGAAAATAGGGATCAAACGTATAATGATGAGCGAGGGTGCTCACAGCAGCTTCTACGCAGCCCGGTTAGCTCAGTCGGTAGAGCACCAGACTCTTAATCTGGCTGTCGCGGGTTGGAGCCCCGCATCGGGCTATCCTCTTCAAGGACGATCAAACCAACCGGAGGGCGCTGATGAAATTTCAACGAAACTTGGGAAGAAACGTATAATGATGAGGGAGGGTGCTCACAGCACCTTATACAGAGCCCGGTTAGCTCAGTCGGTAGAGCACCAGACTCTTAATCCGGCCGTCGCGGGTTCGAGCCCCGCATCGGGCTATTCTCTTGACGCATAAACGAACCAGCTGTAGAGCGCTGATGAAATTTTAAGGAAAAGAGGGATCAAACGTATAATGATGAGCGAGGGTGCTTACAGTAGCTTCTACGCAGCCCGGTTAGCTCAGTCGGTAGAGCACCAGACTCTTAATCTGGCTGTCGCGGGTTCGAGCCCCGCATCGGGCTATTCTCTTGACGTACCAGCAAACCAAGGCGCCGATGAAATTTTAACGACAATTATATTGGAACATATAGTGAGGAGGGAGAATGACTAGTGCAAACTCTGAGCAGCCCCGTTAGGTCAGTCGGCAGAGCACCAGACTCTTAATCTGGCTGTGGCGGGTTCGAGCCCCGCATCGGGCTATTCTCTTGACGCATCAACGAACCAAATAGAGGGCGCCGATGAAATTTTAACGACAATTATATTCGAAAATATAGTGAGGAGGGAGAATGATCAGTGCAGCCTCTAAACAGCCCGGTTAGCTCAGTCGGTAGAGCACCACACTCTTAATCTGGCTGTCGAGGGTTCGAGCCCCGCGTCGAGCTATCCTCTTCAAGGGCGAACAAACCAACCGGAGGGCGCTGATGAAATTTTATCGAAAGTTGCGAGCAAACGTATAATGATGAGCGAGGGTGCTCACAGCACCTTACACGGAGCCCGGTTAGCTCAGTCGGTACAGCACCAGACTCTTAATCTGGCTGTCGAGGGTTCGAGCCCCGCATCGGGCTATCCTCTTCAAGGACGAATAAACCAACCCGAGGGCGCTGATGAAATTTTAAGGAAAATAGGGATCA
This sequence comes from Baylisascaris procyonis, assembly GCA_037389465.1. Taxonomy (NCBI): domain Eukaryota; kingdom Metazoa; phylum Nematoda; class Chromadorea; order Rhabditida; family Ascarididae; genus Baylisascaris; species Baylisascaris procyonis. The sequence goes on along the minus strand of JAZARR010000174.1, from coordinate 1,531,560 downwards.
AACGTATAATGATGAGCGAGGGTGCTCACAGCACCTTACACGGAGCCCGGTTAGCTCAGTCGGTAGAGCACCAGACTCTTAATCTGGCTGTCGCGGGTTCGAGCCCCGCATCCGGCTATTCGCTTGACGCATCAGCGAACCAGCCAGAGACCGCTGATGAAATTTTAACGAAAGTTGCGATCAAATGAATAACGATGAGCGAGGGTGCTCACAGCAGCATATACGCAGCCCGGTTACCTCAGTCGGTAGTGCACCAGACTCTTAATCTGGTTGTCGCGGGTTCGAGCCCAGTACCGGGCTATTCTCGTGACACATAAACCAACCAACTATAGGCGCTGATGAAATTTTAACGAAAGTAGAGATCAAACGTATAATGATGAGGGAGGGTGCTTACAGCAGCATATACGCAGCCCGGTTACCTCAGTCGGTAGAGCACCAGAATCTTAATCTGGCTGTCGCGGGTTCCAGCCCCGCATCGGGCTATTCTCTTGACGCATAAACGAACCAACTATAGGCGCTGATGAAATTTTAACGAAAGTTCGGATGAAAAGTATAATGATGACCGAAGGTGCTCACAGCAGCTTTCATGCAGCCCGGTTAGCTCAGTCGGTAGAGCACGAGACTCTTAATCTGGCTGTCGCGGGTTCGAGCCCCGCATCGGTCTATTCTCTTGACGTAACAGCAAACCAAGTAGACGGCGCCGATGAAATTTTGACGACAATTATATTGGAACATATAGTGAGGAGGGAGAATGACTAGTGCAAACTCTGAGTAGCCCCGTTAGCTCAGTCGGTAGAGCACCAGACTCTTGATCTGGCTGTCGCGGGTTCGAGCCCAGCAACGGGCTATTCTCTTGACGCATCAACGAACCAAATAGAGGGCGCTGATGAAACTTTAACGAAAGTAGGGATCAAACGTATAATGATGAGGGAGGGTGCATAAAGCAGCTTCTACGCAGCCCGGTTAGCTCAGTCGGTAGAGCACCAGACTCTTAATCTGGCTGTCGCGGGTTCGACCCACCCATCGGGCTATTCTTGTGGCACATAAACGAACCAACTATAGGCGCTGATGAAATTTTAACGAAAGTAGGGATCAAACGTATAATGATGAGCGAGGGTGCTCACAGCACCTTACACGGAGCCCGGTTAGCTCAGTCGGTACAGCACCAGACTCTTAATCTGGCTGTCGAGGGTTCGAGCCCCGCATCGGGCTATCCTCTTCAAGGGCGAACAAACCAACCGGAGGGCGCTGATGAAATTTTAAGGAAAATAGGGATCAAACGTATAATGATGAGCGAGGGTGCTCACAGCACCTTACACGGAGCCCGGTTAGCTCAGTCGGTAGAGCACCAGACTCTTAATCTGGCTGTCGCGGGTTCGAGCCCCGCATCCGGCTATTCGCTTGACGCATCAGCGAATCAGCCAGAGACCGCTGATGAAAATTTAACGAAAGTTGCGATCAAATGAATAACGATGAGCGAGGGTGCTCACAGCAGCATATACGCAGCCCGGTTACCTCAGTCGGTAGTGCACCAGACTCTTAATCTGGTTGTCTCGGGTTCGAGCCCAGCACCGGGCTATTCTCGTGACACATAAACCAACCAACTATAGGCGCTGATGAAATTTTAACGAAGGTAGGGATCAAACGTATAATGATGAGGGAGGGTGCTTACAGCAGCATATACGCAGCCCGGTTACCTCAGTCGGTAGAGCACCAGAATCTTAATCTGGCTGTCGCGGGTTCGAGCCCCGCATCGGGCTATTCTCTTGACGCATAAACGAACCAACTATACGCGCTGATGAAATTTTAACGAAAGTTCGGATGAAACGTATAATGATGACCGAAGGTGCTCACAGCAGCTTTCACGCAGCCCGGTTACCTCAGTCGGTACAGCACCAGACTCTTAATCTGGCTGTCGAGGGTTCGAGCCCCGCATCGGGCTATCCTCTTCAAGGACGAATAAACCAACCCGAGGGCGCTGATGAAATTTTAAGGAAAATAGGGATCAAACGTATAATGATGAGCGAGGGTGCTCACAGCACCTTACACGGAGCCCGGTTAGCTCAGTCGGTAGAGCACCAGACTCTTAATCTGGCTGTCGCGGGTTCGAGCCCCGCATCCGGCTATTCGCTTGACGCATCAGCGAACCAGCCAGAGACCGCTGATGAAATTTTAACGAAAGTTGCGATCAAATGAATAACGATGAGCGAGGGTGCTCACAGCAGCATATACGCAGCCCGGTTACCTCAGTCGGTAGTGCACCAGACTCTTAATCTGGTTGTCGCGGGTTCGAGCCCAGTACCGGGCTATTCTCGTGACACATAAACCAACCAACTATAGGCGCTGATGAAATTTTAACGAAAGTAGAGATCAAACGTATAATGATGAGGGAGGGTGCTTACAGCAGCATATACGCAGCCCGGTTACCTCAGTCGGTAGAGCACCAGAATCTTAATCTGGCTGTCGCGGGTTCGACCCACCCATCGGGCTATTCTTGTGGCACATAAACGAACCAACTATAGGCGCTGATGAAATTTTAGCGAAAGTAGGGATCAAACGTATAATGATGAGCGAGGGTGCTCACAGCACCTTACACGGAGCCCGGTTAGCTCAGTCGGTACAGCACCAGACTCTTAATCTGGCTGTCGAGGGTTCGAGCCCCGCATCGGGCTATCCTCTTCAAGGGCGAACAAACCAACCGGAGGGCGCTGATGAAATTTTAAGGAAAATAGGGATCAAACGTATAATGATGAGCGAGGGTGCTCACAGCACCTTACACGGAGCCCGGTTAGCTCAGTCGGTAGAGCACGAGACTCTTAATCTGGCTGTCGCGGGTTCGAGCCCCGCATCCGGCTATTCGCTTGACGCATCAGCGAACCAGCCAGAGACCGCTGATGAAATTTTAACGAAAGTTGCGATCAAATGAATAACGATGAGCGAGGGTGCTCACAGCAGCATATACGCAGCCCGGTTACCTCAGTCGGTAGTGCACCAGACTCTTAATCTGGTTGTCGCGGGTTCGAGCCCAGTACCGGGCTATTCTCGTGACACATAAACCAACCAACTATAGGCGCTGATGAAATTTTAACGAAAGTAGAGATCAAACGTATAATGATGAGGGAGGGTGCTTACAGCAGCATATACGCAGCCCGGTTACCTCAGTCGGTAGAGCACCAGAATCTTAATCTGGCTGTCGCGGGTTCCAGCCCCGCATCGGGCTATTCTCTTGACGCATAAACGAACCAACTATAGGCGCTGATGAAATTTTAACGAAAGTTCGGATGAAAAGTATAATGATGACCGAAGGTGCTCACAGCAGCTTTCATGCAGCCCGGTTAGCTCAGTCGGTAGAGCACGAGACTCTTAATCTGGCTGTCGCGGGTTCGAGCCCCGCATCGGTCTATTCTCTTGACGTAACAGCAAACCAAGTAGACGGCGCCGATGAAATTTTGACGACAATTATATTGGAACATATAGTGAGGAGGGAGAATGACTAGTGCAAACTCTGAGTAGCCCCGTTAGCTCAGTCGGTAGAGCACCAGACTCTTGATCTGGCTGTCGCGGGTTCGAGCCCAGCAACGGGCTATTCTCTTGACGCATCAACGAACCAAATAGAGGGCGCTGATGAAACTTTAACGAAAGTAGGGATCAAACGTATAATGATGAGGGAGGGTGCATAAAGCAGCTTCTACGCAGCCCGGTTAGCTCAGTCGGTAGAGCACCAGACTCTTAATCTGGCTGTCGCGGGTTCGACCCACCCATCGGGCTATTCTTGTGGCACATAAACGAACCAACTATAGGCGCTGATGAAATTTTAACGAAAGTAGGGATCAAACGTATAATGATGAGCGAGGGTGCTCACAGCACCTTACACGGAGCCCGGTTAGCTCAGTCGGTACAGCACCAGACTCTTAATCTGGCTGTCGAGGGTTCGAGCCCCGCATCGGGCTATCCTCTTCAAGGGCGAACAAACCAACCGGAGGGCGCTGATGAAATTTTAAGGAAAATAGGGATCAAACGTATAATGATGAGCGAGGGTGCTCACAGCACCTTACACGGAGCCCGGTTAGCTCAGTCGGTAGAGCACCAGACTCTTAATCTGGCTGTCGCGGGTTCGAGCCCCGCATCCGGCTGTTCGCTTGACGCATCAGCGAATCAGCCAGAGACCGCTGATGAAAATTTAACGAAAGTTGCGATCAAATGAATAACGATGAGCGAGGGTGCTCACAGCAGCATATACGCAGCCCGGTTACCTCAGTCGGTAGTGCACCAGACTCTTAATCTGGTTGTCTCGGGTTCGAGCCCAGCACCGGGCTATTCTCGTGACACATAAACCAACCAACTATAGGCGCTGATGAAATTTTAACGAAGGTAGGGATCAAACGTATAATGATGAGGGAGGGTGCTTACAGCAGCATATACGCAGCCCGGTTACCTCAGTCGGTAGAGCACCAGAATCTTAATCTGGCTGTCGCGGGTTCGAGCCCCGCATCGGGCTATTCTCTTGACGCATAAACGAACCAACTATACGCGCTGATGAAATTTTAACGAAAGTTCGGATGAAACGTATAATGATGACCGAAGGTGCTCACAGCAGCTTTCACGCAGCCCGGTTACCTCAGTCGGTACAGCACCAGACTCTTAATCTGGCTGTCGAGGGTTCGAGCCCCGCATCGGGCTATCCTCTTCAAGGACGAATAAACCAACCCGAGGGCGCTGATGAAATTTTAAGGAAAATAGGGATCAAACGTATAATGATGAGCGAGGGTGCTCACAGCACCTTACACGGAGCCCGGTTAGCTCAGTCGGTAGAGCACCAGACTCTTAATCTGGCTGTCGCGGGTTCGAGCCCCGCATCCGGCTATTCGCTTGACGCATCAGCGAACCAGCCAGAGACCGCTGATGAAATTTTAAAGAAAGTTGCGATCAAATGAATAACGATGAGCGAGGGTGCTCACAGCAGCATATACGCAGCCCGGTTACCTCAGTCGGTAGTGCACCAGACTCTTAATCTGGTTGTCGCGGGTTCGAGCCCAGTACCGGGCTATTCTCGTGACACATAAACCAACCAACTATAGGCGCTGATGAAATTTTAACGAAAGTAGAGATCAAACGTATAATGATGAGGGAGGGTGCTTACAGCAGCATATACGCAGCCCGGTTACCTCAGTCGGTAGAGCACCAGAATCTTAATCTGGCTGTCGCGGGTTCCAGCCCCGCATCGGGCTATTCTCTTGACGCATAAACGAACCAACTATAGGCGCTGATGAAATTTTAACGAAAGTTCGGATGAAAAGTATAATGATGACCGAAGGTGCTCACAGCAGCTTTCATGCAGCCCGGTTAGCTCAGTCGGTAGAGCACGAGACTCTTAATCTGGCTGTCGCGGGTTCGAGCCCCGCATCGGTCTATTCTCTTGACGTAACAGCAAACCAAGTAGACGGCGCCGATGAAATTTTGACGACAATTATATTGGAACATATAGTGAGGAGGGAGAATGACTAGTGCAAACTCTGAGTAGCCCCGTTAGCTCAGTCGGTAGAGCACCAGACTCTTGATCTGGCTGTCGCGGGTTCGAGCCCAGCAACGGGCTATTCTCTTGACGCATCAACGAACCAAATAGAGGGCGCTGATGAAACTTTAACGAAAGTAGGGATCAAACGTATAATGATGAGGGAGGGTGCATAAAGCAGCTTCTACGCAGCCCGGTTAGCTCAGTCGGTAGAGCACCAGACTCTTAATCTGGCTGTCGCGGGTTCGACCCACCCATCGGGCTATTCTTGTGGCACATAAACGAACCAACTATAGGCGCTGATGAAATTTTAACGAAAGTAGGGATCAAACGTATAATGATGAGCGAGGGTGCTCACAGCACCTTACACGGAGCCCGGTTAGCTCAGTCGGTACAGCACCAGACTCTTAATCTGGCTGTCGAGGGTTCGAGCCCCGCATCGGGCTATCCTCTTCAAGGGCGAACAAACCAACCGGAGGGCGCTGATGAAATTTTAAGGAAAATAGGGATCAAACGTATAATGATGAGCGAGGGTGCTCACAGCACCTTACACGGAGCCCGGTTAGCTCAGTCGGTAGAGCACCAGACTCTTAATCTGGCTGTCGCGGGTTCGAGCCCCGCATCCGGCTATTCGCTTGACGCATCAGCGAATCAGCCAGAGACCGCTGATGAAAATTTAACGAAAGTTGCGATCAAATGAATAACGATGAGCGAGGGTGCTCACAGCAGCATATACGCAGCCCGGTTACCTCAGTCGGTAGTGCACCAGACTCTTAATCTGGTTGTCTCGGGTTCGAGCCCAGCACCGGGCTATTCTCGTGACACATAAACCAACCAACTATAGGCGCTGATGAAATTTTAACGAAGGTAGGGATCAAACGTATAATGATGAGGGAGGGTGCTTACAGCAGCATATACGCAGCCCGGTTACCTCAGTCGGTAGAGCACCAGAATCTTAATCTGGCTGTCGCGGGTTCGAGCCCCGCATCGGGCTATTCTCTTGACGCATAAACGAACCAACTATACGCGCTGATGAAATTTTAACGAAAGTTCGGATGAAACGTATAATGATGACCGAAGGTGCTCACAGCAGCTTTCACGCAGCCCGGTTACCTCAGTCGGTAGAGCACGAGACTCTTAATCTGGCTGTTGCGGGTTCGAGCCCCGCATCGGTCTATTCTCTTGACGTAACAGCAAACCAAGTAGACGGCGCCGATGAAATTTTGACGACAATTATATTGGAACATATAGTGAGGAGGGAGAATGACTAGTGCAAACTCTGAGCAGCCCCGTTAGCTCAGTCGGTAGAGCACCAGACTCTTGATCTGGCTGTCGCGGGTTCGAGCCCAGCATCGGGCTATTCTCTTGACGCATCAACGAACCAAATAGAGGGCGCTGATGAAATTTTAACGAAAGTAGGGATCAAACGTATAATGATGAGGGAGGGTGCTTACAGCAGCATATACGCAGCCCGGTTACCTCAGTCGGTAGAGCACCAGAATCTTAATCTGGCTGTCGCGGGTTGGAGCCCCGCATCGGGCTATCCTCTTCAAGGACGAACAAACCAACCGGAGGGCGCCGATGAAATTTTAAGGAAAATAGGGATCAAACGTATAATGATGAGCGAGGGTGCTCACAGCACCTTACACGGAGCCCGGTTAGCTCAGTCTGTAGAGCACCAGACTCTTAATCTGGCTGTCGCGGGTTGGAGCCCCGCATCGGGCTATCCTCTTCAAGGACGAACAAACCAACCGGAGGGCGCCGATGAAATTTTAAGGAAAATAGGGATCAAACGTATAATGATGAGCGAGGGTGCTCACAGCAGCTTCTACGCAGCCCGGTTAGCTCAGTCTGTAGAGCACCAGACTCTTAATCTGGCTGTCGCGGGTTCGAGCCCCGCATCGGACTATTCTCTTGACGCATCAACGAACCAAATAGAGGGCGCCGATGAAACTTTAACGACAATTATATTCGAAAATATAGTGAGGAGGGAGAATGATCAGTGCAGCCTCTAAACAGCCCGGTTAGCTCAGCCGGAAGAGCACCAGACTCTTAATCTGGCTGTCGCGGGTTCGAGCCCCGCATCGGGCTATTCGCTTGACGCATCAGCGAACCAACCAGAGGACGCTGATGAAATTTTAACGAAAGTTGCGATCAAACTAATGATGAGGGAGGGTGCATAAAGCAGCTTCTACGCAGCCCGGTTAGCTCAGTCGGTAGAGCACCAGACTCTTAATCTGGCTGTCGCGGGTTCGAGCCCCGCATCGGGCTATTCTCTTGACGTACCAGCAAACCAAGTAGACGGCGCCGATGAAATTTTGACGACAATTATATTGGAACATATAGTGAGGAGGGAGAATGAATAGTGCAAACTCTGAGCAGCCCCGTTAGCTCAGTCGGTGGAGCTCCAGACTCTTAATCTGGCTGTGGCGGGTTCGAGCACCGCATCGGGCTATTTTCTTTACGCATCAACGAACCAAATAGAGGGCGCCGATGAAACTTTAACGACAATTATATTCGAAAATATAGTGAGGAGGGAGAATGATCAGTGCAGCCTCTAAACAGCCCGGTTAGCTCAGTCGGTAGGGCACCAGACTCTTAATCTGGCTGTCGCGGGTTCGAGCCCAGCATCGGGCTATTCTCTTCAAGGACGAACAAACCAACCGGAGGGCGCCGATGAAATTTTAAGGAAAATAGGGATCAAACGTATAATGATGAGCGAGGGTGCTCACAGCAGCTTCTACGCAGCCCGGTTAGCTCAGTCTGTAGAGCACCAGACTCTTAATCTCGCTGTCGCGGGTTCGAGCCCCGCATCGGGCTATTCTCTTGAGGCATAAACGAACCAGCTATAGGGCGCTGATGAAATTTTAAGGAAAATAGGGATCAAACGTATAATGATGAGCGAGGGTGCTCACAGCAGCTTTCACGCAGCCCGGTTAGCTCAGTCGGTAGAGCACCAGACTCTTAATCTGGCTGTCGCGGGTTCGAGCCCCGCATCGGGCTATCCTCTTGACGCATCAACGAACCAAATAGAGGGCGCCGATGAAACTTTAACGACAACTATATTCGAAAATATAGTGAGGAGGGAGGATGATCACTGCAGCCTCTAAACAGCCCGGTTAGGTCAGTCGGTAGAGCACCAGACTCTTAATCTGGCTGTCGCGGGTTCGAGCCCCGCATCGGGCTATTCTCTTCACGCATAAACGAACCAACTATAGGGCGCTGATGAAGTTTTAACGAAAGTAGGGATCAAACGTATAATGATGAGGGAGGGTGCTTACAGCAGCTTCTACGCGGCCCGGTTAGCTCAGTCGGTAGAGCACCAGACTCTTAATCTGGCTGTCGCGGGTTCGAGCCCCGCATCGGGCTATTCTCTTGACGTATCAGCGAACCAACCAGAGGACGCTGATGAAATTTTAACGAAACTTGCGAAGAAACGTATAATGATGAGGGAGGGTGCTTACAGCAGCTTCTACGCAGCCCGGTTAGCTCAGTCGGTAGAGCACCAGACTCTTAATCTGGCTGTCGCGGGTTCGAGCCCCGCATTGGGCTATTCTCTTGACGTACCAGCAAACCAAGGCGCCGATGAAATTTTGACGACAATTATATTGGAACATATAGTGAGGAGGGAGAATGACTAGTGCAAACTCTGAGCAGCCCCGTTCGCTCAGTCGGCAGAGCACCAGACTCTTAATCTGGCTGTGGCGGGTTCGAGCCCCGCATCGGGCTATTCTCTTGACGCATCAACGAACCAAATAGAGGGCGCCGATGAAATTTTAACGACAATTATATTCGAAAATATAGTGAGGAGGGAGAATGATCAGTGCAGCCTCTAAACAGCCCGGTTAGCTCACTCGGTAGAGCACCAGACTCTTAATCTGGCTGTCGCGGGTTCGAGCCCCGAATCGGGCTATTCCCTTGACGCAGAAACGAACCAACTATAGGGCGCTGATGAAATTTTAAGGAAAATAGGGATCAAACGTATAATGATGAGCGAGGGTGCTCACAGCAGCTTCTACGCAGCCCGGTTAGCTCAGTCGGTAGAGCACCAGACTCTTAATCTGGCTGTCGCGGGTTGGAGCCCCGCATCGGGCTATCCTCTTCAAGGACGATCAAACCAACCGGAGGGCGCTGATGAAATTTCAACGAAACTTGGGAAGAAACGTATAATGATGAGGGAGGGTGCTCACAGCACCTTATACAGAGCCCGGTTAGCTCAGTCGGTAGAGCACCAGACTCTTAATCCGGCCGTCGCGGGTTCGAGCCCCGCATCGGGCTATTCTCTTGACGCATAAACGAACCAGCTGTAGAGCGCTGATGAAATTTTAAGGAAAAGCGGGATCAAACGTATAATGATGAGCGAGGGTGCTTACAGTAGCTTCTACGCAGCCCGGTTAGCTCAGTCGGTAGAGCACCAGACTCTTAATCTGGCTGTCGCGGGTTCGAGCCCCGCATCGGGCTATTCTCTTGATGTACCAGCAAACCAAGGCGCCGATGAAATTTTAACGACAATTATATTGGAACATATAGTGAGGAGGGAGAATGACTAGTGCAAACTCTGAGCAGCCCCGTTAGGTCAGTCGGCAGAGCACCAGACTCTTAATCTGGCTGTGGCGGGTTCGAGCCCCGCATCGGGCTATTCTCTTGACGCATCAACGAACCAAATAGAGGGCGCCGATGAAACTTTAACGACAACTATATTCGAAAATATAGTGAGGAGGGAGAATGATCAGTGCAGCCTCTAAACAGCCCGGTTAGCTCAGTCGGTAGGGCGCCAGACTCTTAATCTGGCTGTCGCGGGTTCGAGCCCAGCATCGGGCTATTCTCTTCAAGGACGAACAAACCAACCGGAGGGCGCCGATGAAATTTTAAGGAAAATAGGGATCAAACGTATAATGATGAGCGAGGGTGCTCACAGCAGCTTCTACGCAGCCCGGTCAGCTCAGTCTGTAGAGCACCAGACTCTTAATCTGGTTGTCGCGGGTTCGAGCCCCGCATCGGACTATTCTCTTGACGCATCAACGAACCAAATAGAGGGCGCCGATGAAACTTTAACGACAATTATATTCGAAAATATAGTGAGGAGGGAGAATGATCAGTGCAGCCTCTAAACAGCCCGGTTAGCTCAGCCGGAAGAGCACCAGACTCTTAATCTGGCTGTCGCGGGTTCGAGCCCCGCATCGGGCTATTCGCTTGACGCATCAGCGAACCAACCAGAGGACGCTGATGAAATTTTAACGAAAGTTGCGATCAAACTAATGATGAGGGAGGGTGCATAAAGCAGCTTCTACGCAGCCCGGTTAGCTCAGTCGGTAGAGCACCAGACTCTTAATCTGGCTGTCGCGGGTTCGAGCCCCGCATCGGGCTATTCTCTTGACGTACCAGCAAACCAAGTAGACGGCGCCGATGAAATTTTGACGACAATTATATTGGAACATATAGTGAGGAGGGAGAATGAATAGTGCAAACTCTGAGCAGCCCCGTTAGCTCAGTCGGTGGAGCTCCAGACTCTTAATCTGGCTGTGGCGGGTTCGAGCACCGCATCGGGCTATTCTCTTGACGCATCAACGAACCAAATAGAGGGCGCCGATGAAACTTTAACGACAATTATATTCGAAAATATAGTGAGGAGGGAGAATGATCAGTGCAGCCTCTAAACAGCCCGGTTAGCTCAGTCGGTAGGGCACCAGACTCTTAATCTGGCTGTCGCGGGTTCGAGCCCAGCATCGGGCTATTCTCTTCAAGGACGAACAAACCAACCGGAGGGCGCCGATGAAATTTTAAGGAAAATAGGGATCAAACGTATAATGATGAGCGAGGGTGCTCACAGCAGCTTCTACGCAGCCCGGTTAGCTCAGTCTGTAGAGCACCAGACTCTTAATCTGGCTGTCGCGGGTTCGAGCCCCGCATCGGGCTATTCTCTTGAGGCATAAACGAACCAGCTATAGGGCGCTGATGAAATTTTAAGGAAAATAGGGATCAAACGTATAATGATGAGCGAGGGTGCTCACAGCAGCTTTCACGCAGCCCGGTTAGCTCAGTCGGTAGAGCACCAGACTCTTAATCTGGCTGTCGCGGGTTCGAGCCCCGCATCGGGCTATCCTCTTGACGCATCAACGAACCAAATAGAGGGCGCCGATGAAACTTTAACGACAACTATATTCGAAAATATAGTGAGGAGGGAGGATGATCACTGCAGCCTCTAAACAGCCCGGTTAGGTCAGTCGGTAGAGCACCAGACTCTTAATCTGGCTGTCGCGGGTTCGAGCCCCGCATCGGGCTATTCTCTTCACGCATCAGCGAACCAACGAGAGGTCGCTGATGAAATTTTAACGAAACTTGCGAAGAAACGTATAATGATGAGGGAGGGTGCTTACAGCAGCTTCTACGCAGCCCGGTTAGCTCAGTCGGTAGAGCACCAGACTCTTAATCTGGCTGTCGCGGGTTCGAGCCCCGCATTGGGCTATTCTCTTGACGTACCAGCAAACCAAGGCGCCGATGAAGTTTTGACGACAATTATATTGGAACATATAGTGAGGAGGGAGAATGACTAGTGCAAACTCTGAGCAGCCCCGTTCGCTCAGTCGGCAGAGCACCAGACTCTTAATCTGGCTGTGGCGGGTTCGAGCCCCGCATCGGGCTATTCTCTTGACGCATCAACGAACCAAATAGAGGGCGCCGATGAAATTTTAACGACAATTATATTCGAAAATATAGTGAGGAGGGAGAATGATCAGTGCAGCCTCTAAACAGCCCGGTTAGCTCAGTCGGTAGAGCACCAGACTCTTAATCTGGCTGTCGCGGGTTCGAGCCCCGAATCGGGCTATTCCCTTGACGCAGAAACGAACCAACTATAGGGCGCTGATGAAATTTCAACGAAACTTGGGAAGAAACGTATAATGATGAGGGAGGGTGCTCACAGCACCTTATACAGAGCCCGGTTAGCTCAGTCGGTAGAGCACCAGACTCTTAATCTGGCTGTCGCGGGTTGGAGCCCCGCATCGGGCTATCCTCTTCAAGGACGAACAAACCAACCGGAGGGCGCTGATGAAATTTCAACGAAACTTGGGAAGAAACGTATAATGATGAGGGAGGGTGCTCACAGCACCTTATACAGAGCCCGGTTAGCTCAGTCGGTAGAGCACCAGACTCTTAATCTGGCTGTCGCGGGTTCGAGCCCCGCATCGGGCTATTCTCTTGACGCATAAACGAACCAGCTGTAGAGCGCTGATGAAATTTTAAGGAAAGGAGGGATCAAACGTATAATGATGAGCGAGGGTGCTTACAGTAGCTTTCACGCAGCCCGGTTAGCTCAGTCGGTAGAGCACCAGACTCTTAATCTGGCTGTCGCGGGTTCGAGCCCCGCATCGGGCTATCCTCTTGACGCATCAACGAACCAAATAGAGGGCGCCGATGAAACTTTAACGACAACTATATTCGAAAATATAGTGAGGAGGGAGGATGATCACTGCAGCCTCTAAACAGCCCGGTTAGGTCAGTCGGTAGAGCACCAGACTCTTAATCTGGCTGTCGCGGGTTCGAGCCCCGCATCGGGCTATTCTCTTCACGCATCAGCGAACCAACCAGAGGTCGCTGATGAAATTTTAACGAAACTTGCGAAGAAACGTATAATGATGAGGGAGGGTGCTTACAGCAGCTTCTACGCAGCCCGGTTAGCTCAGTCGGTAGAGCACCAGACTCTTAATCTGGCTGTCGCGGGTTCGAGCCCCGCATTGGGCTATTCTCTTGACGTACCAGCAAACCAAGGCGCCGATGAAATTTTGACGACAATTATATTGGAACATATAGTGAGGAGGGAGAATGACTAGTGCAAACTCTGAGCAGCCCCGTTCGCTCAGTCGGCAGAGCACCAGACTCTTAATCTCGCTGTGGCGGGTTCGAGCCCCGCATCGGGCTATTCTCTTGACGCATCAACGAACCAAATAGAGGGCGCCGATGAAATTTTAACGACAATTATATTCGAAAATATAGTGAGGAGGGAGAATGATCAGTGCAGGCTCTAAACAGCCCGGTTAGCTCAGTCGGTAGAGCACCAGACTCTTAATCTGGCTGTCGCGGGTTCGAGCCCCGAATCGGGCTATTCCCTTGACGCAGAAACGAACCAACTATAGGGCGCTGATGAAATTTTAAGGAAAATAGGGATCAAACGTATAATGATGAGCGAGGGTGCTCACAGCAGCTTCTACGCAGCCCGGTTAGCTCAGTCGGTAGAGCACCAGACTCTTAATCTGGCTGTCGCGGGTTCGAGCCCCGCATCGGGCTATTCTCTTCACGCATAAACGAACCAACTATAGGGCGCTGATGAACTTTTAACGAAAGTAGGGATCAAACGTATAATGATGAGGGAGGGTGCTTACAGCAGCTTCTACGGGGCCCGGTTAGCTCAGTCGGTAGAGCACCAGACTCTTAATCTGGCTGTCGCGGGTTCGAGCCCCGCATCGGGCTATTCTCTTGACGTATCAACGAACCAACTATAGGGCGCTGATGAAGTTTTAACGAAAGTAGGGATCAAACGTATAATGATGAGGGAGGGTGCTTACAGCAGCTTCTACGCGGCCCGGTTAGCTCAGTCGGTAGAGCACCAGAGTCTTAATCTGGCTGTCGCGGGTTCGAGCCACGCATCGGGCTATTCTCTTGACGCATCAACGAACCAAATAGAGGGCGCCGATGAAACTTTAACGACAACTATATTCGAAAATATAGTGAGGAGGGAGAATGATCAGTGCAGCCTCTAAGCAGCCCGGTTAGCTCAGTCGGTAGAGCACCAGACTCTTAATCTGGCTGTCGCGGGTTCGAGCCCCGCGTCGGGCTATTCTCTTGACGCATAAACGAACCAACTATAGGGCGCTGATGAAATTTTAAGGAAAATAGGGATCAAACGTATAATGATGAGCGAGGGTGCTCACAGCAGCTTCTACGCAGATCGGTTAGCTCAGTCGGTAGAGCACCAGACTCTTAATCTGGCTGTCGCGGGTTGGAGCCCCGCATCGGGCTATCCTCCTCAAGGACGAACAAACCAACCGGAGGGCGCTGATGAAATTTCAACGAAACTTGGGAAGAAACGTATAATGATGAGGGAGGGTGCTTACAGCAGTTTCTACGCGGCCCGGTTAACTCAGTCGGTAGAGCACCAGACTCTTAATCTGGCTGTCGCGGGTTCGAGCCCCGCATCGGGCTATTCTCTTGACGTACCAGCAAACCAAGGCGCCGATGAAATTTTAACGACAATTATATTGGAACATATAGTGAGGAGGGAGAATGACTAGTGCAAACTCTGAGCAGCCCCGTTAGCTCAGTCGGCAGAGCACCAGACTCTTAATCTGGCTGTGGCGGGTTCTAGCCCCGCATCGGGCTATTCTCTTGACGCATCAACGAACCAAATAGAGGGCGCCGATGAAATTTTAACGACAATTATATTCGAAAATATAGTGAGGAGGGAGAATGATCAGTGCAGCCTCTAAACAGCCCGGTTAGCTCAGTCGGTAGAGCACCAGACTCTTAATCTGGCTGTCGCGGGTTCGAGCCCCGCATCGGGCTATTCCCTTGACGCATAAACGAACCAGCTATAGGGCGCTGATGAAATTTTAAGGAAAATAGGGATCAAACGTATAATGATGAGCGAGGGTGCTCACAGCAGCTTTCACGCAGCCCGGTTAGCTCAGTCGGTAGAGCACCAGACTCTTAATCTGGCTGTCGCGGGTTCGAGCCCCGCATCGGCCTATTCTCTTGACGCATCAACGAACCAAATAGAGGGTGCTGATGAAATTTTAACGAAACTTGGGAAGAAACGTATAATGATGAGGGAGGGTGCTCACAGCACCTTATACAGAGCCCGGTTAGCTCAGTCGGTAGAGCACCAGACTCTTAATCTCGCTGTCGCGGGTTCGAGCCCCGCATCGGGCTATTCCCTTGACGCATCAGCGTACCAACCAGAGGACGCTGATGAAATTTTAACGAAACTTGGGAAGAAACGTATAATGATGAGGGAGGGTGCTTACAGCAGCTTCTACGCAGCCCGGTTAGCTCAGTCGGTAGAGCACCAGACTCTTAATCTGGCTGTCGCGGGTTCGAGCCCCGCATCGGGCTATTCTCTTGACGTATCAGCAAACCAAGTAGACGGCGCCGATGAAATTTTAACGACAATTATATTGGAACATATAGTGAGGAGGGAGAATGACTAGTGCAAACTCTGAGCAGCCCCGTTAGCTCAGTCGGCAGAGCACCAGACTCTTAATCTGGCTATGGCGGGTTCGAGCCCCGCATCGGGCTATTCTCTTGACGCATCAACGAACCAAATAGAGGGCGCCGATGAAATTTTAACGACAATTATATTCGAAAATATAGTGAGGAGGGAGAATGATCAGTGCAGCCTCTAAACAGCCCGCTTAGCTCAGTCGGTAGAGCACCAGACTCTTAATCTGGCTGTCGCGGGTTCGAGCCCCGCATCGGGCTATTCTCTTCACGCATAAACGAACCAACTATAGGGCGCTGATGAAGTTTTAACGAAAGTAGGGATCAAACGTATAATGATGAGGGAGGGTGCTTACAGCAGTTTCTACGCGGCCCGGTCAGCTCAGTCGGTAGAGCACCAGACTCTTAATCTGGCTGTCGCGGGTTCGAGCCCCGCATCGGGCTATTCTCTTGACGCATAAACGAACCAAATAGAGGGCGCCGATGAAATTTTAACGACAATTATATTCGAAAATATAGTGAGGAGGGAGGATGATCACTGCAGCCTCTAAATAGCCCGGTTAGGTCAGTCGGTAGAGCACCAGACTCTTAATCTGGCTGTCGCGTGTTCGAGCCCCGCATCGGGCTATTCTCTTCACGCATAAACGAACCAACTATAGGGCGCTGATGAAGTTTTAACGAAAGTAGGGATCAAACGTATAATGATGAGGGAGGGTGCTTACAGCAGCTTCTACGCGGCCCGGTTAGCTCAGTCGGTAGAGCACCAGACTCTTAATCTGGCTGTCGCGGGTTCGAGCCCCGCATCGGGCTATTCTCTTGATGCATAAACGAACCAGCTATAGGGCGCTGATGAAATTTTAAGGAAAATAGGGATCAAACGTATAATGATGAGCGAGGGTGCTCACAGCAGCTTTCACGCAGCCCGGTTAGCTCAGTCGGTAGAGCACCAGACTCTTAATCTGGCTGTCGCGGGTTCGAGCCCCGCATCGGGCTATCCTCTTCAAGGACGAACAAACCAATCGGAGGGCGCTGATGAAACTTTAACGAAACTTGGGAAGAAACGTATAATGATGAGGGAGGGTGCTTACAGCAGCTTCTACGCAGCCCGGTTTGCTCAGTCGGTAGAGCAACAGACTCTTAATCTGGCTGTGGCGGGTTCTAGCCCCGCATCGGGCTATTCTCTTGACGCATCAACGAACCAAATAGAGGGCGCCGATGAAATTTTAACGACAATTATATTCGAAAATATAGTGAGGAGGGAGAATGATCAGTGCAGCCTCTAAACAGCCCGGTTAGCTCAGTCGGTAGAGCACCAGACTCTTAATCTGGCTGTCGCGGGTTCGAGCCCCGCATCGGGCTATTCTCTTGACGCATAAACGAACCAGCTATAGGGCGCTGATGAAATTTTAAGGAAAATAGGGATCAAACGTATAATGATGAGCGAGGGTGCTCACAGCAGCTTCTACGCAGCCCGGTTAGCTCAGTCGGTAGAGCAACAGACTCTTAATCTGGCTGTGGCGGGTTCTAGCCCCGCATCGGGCTATTCTCTTGACGCATCAACGAACCAAATAGAGGGCGCCGATGAAATTTTAACGACAATTATATTCGAAAATATAGTGAGGAGGGAGAATGATCAGTGCAGCCTCTAAACAGCCCGGTTAGCTCAGTCGGTAGAGCACCAGACTCTTAATCTGGCTGTCGCGGGTTCGAGCCCCGCATCGGGCTATTCCCTTGACGCATAAACGAACCAGCTATAGGGCGCTGATGAAATTTTAAGGAAAATAGGGATCAAACGTATAATGATGAGCGAGGGTGCTCACAGCAGCTTCTACGCAGCCCGGTTAGCTCAGTCGTTAGAGCAACAGACTCTTAATCTGGCTGTGGCGGGTTCTAGCCCCGCATCGGGCTATTCTCTTGACGCATCAACGAACCAAATAGAGGGCGCCGATGAAATTTTAACGACAATTATATTCGAAAATATAGTGAGGAGGGAGAATGATCAGTGCAGCCTCTAAACAGCCCGGTTAGCTCAGTCGGTAGAGCACCAGACTCTTAATCTGGCTGTCGCGGGTTCGAGCCCCGCATCGGGCTATTCCCTTGACGCATAAACGAACCAACTATAGGGCGCTGATGAAATTTTAAGGAAAATAGGGATCAAACGTATAATGATGAGCGAGGGTGCTCACAGCAGCTTCTACGCAGCCCGGTAGGCTCAGTCGGTAGAGCACCAGACTCTTAATCTGGCTGTCGCGGGTTGGAGCCCCGCATCGGGCTATCCTCTTCAAGGACGAACAAACCAACCGGAGGGCGCTGATGAAATTTCAACGAAACTTGGGAAGAAACGTATAATGATGAGGGAGGGTGCTCACAGCACCTTATACAGAGCCCGGTTAGCTCAGTCGGTAGAGCACCAGACTCTTAATCTGGCTGTCGCGGGTTCGAGCCCCGCATCGGGCTATTCTCTTGACGCATCAACGAACCAAATAGAGGGCGCCGATGAAATTTTAACGACAATTATATTCGAAAATATAGTGAGGAGGGAGGATGATCACTGCAGCCTCTAAACAGCCCGGTTAGGTCAGTCGGTAGAGCACCAGACTCTTAATCTGGCTGTCGCGGGTTCGAGCCCCGCATCGGGCTATTCTCTTCACGCATAAACGAACCAACTATAGGGCGCTGATGAAGTTTTAACGAAAGTAGGGATCAAACGTATAATGATGAGGGAGGGTGCTTACAGCAGTTTCTACGCGGCCCGGTTAGCTCAGTCGGTAGAGCACCAGACTCTTAATCTGGCTGTCGCGGGTTCGAGCCCCGCATCGGGCTATTCTCTTGACGCATAAACGAACCAGCTATAGGGCGCTGATGAAATTTTAAGGAAAATAGGGATCAAACGTATAATGATGAGCGAGGGTGCTCATAGCAGCTTTCACGCAGCCCGGTTAGCTCAGTCGGTAGAGCACCAGACTCTTAATCTGGCTGTCGCGGGTTCGAGCCCCGCATCGGCCTATTCTCTTGACGCATCAACGAACCAAATAGAGGGCGCTGATGAAATTTTAACGAAACTTGGGAAGAAACGTATAATGATGAGGGAGGGTGCTTACAGCAGCTTCTACGCAGCCCGGTTAGCTCAGTCGGTAGAGCACCAGACTCTTAATCTGGCTGTCGCGGGTTGGAGCCCCGCATCGGGCTATCCTCTTCAAGGACGAACAAACCAACCGGAGGGCGCTGATGAAATTTCAACGAAACTTGGGAAGAAACGTATAATGATGAGGGAGGGTGCTCACAGCACCTTATACAGAGCCCGGTTAGCTCAGTCGGTAGAGCACCAGACTCTTAATCTGGCTGTCGCGGGTTCGAGCCCCGCATCGGGCTATTCTCTTGACGCATCAACGAACCAAATAGAGGGCGCCGATGAAATTTTAACGACAATTATATTCGAAAATATAGTGAGGAGGGAGGATGATCACTGCAGCCTCTAAACAGCCCGGTTAGGTCAGTCGGTAGAGCACCAGACTCTTAATCTGGCTGTCGCGGGTTCGAGCCCCGCATCGGGCTATTCTCTTCACGCATAAACGAACCAACTATAGGGCGCTGATGAAGTTTTAACGAAAGTAGGGATCAAACGTATAATGATGAGGGAGGGTGCTTACAGCAGTTTCTACGCGGCCCGGTTAGCTCAGTCGGTAGAGCACCAGACTCTTAATCTGGCTGTCGCGGGTTCGAGCCCCGCATCGGGCTATTCTCTTGACGCATAAACGAACCAGCTATAGGGCGCTGATGAAATTTTAAGGAAAATAGGGATCAAACGTATAATGATGAGCGAGGGTGCTCATAGCAGCTTTCACGCAGCCCGGTTAGCTCAGTCGGTAGAGCACCAGACTCTTAATCTGGCTGTCGCGGGTTCGAGCCCCGCATCGGCCTATTCTCTTGACGCATCAACGAACCAAATAGAGGGCGCTGATGAAATTTTAACGAAACTTGGGAAGAAACGTATAATGATGAGGGAGGGTGCTTACAGCAGCTTCTACGCAGCCCGGTTAGCTCAGTCGGTAGAGCACCAGACTCTTAATCTGGCTGTCCCGGGTTCGAGCCCCGCATCGGGCTGTTCTCTTGACGTATCAGCAAACCAAGTAGACGGCGCCGATGAAATTCTAACGACAATTATATTGGAACATATAGTGAGGAGGGAGAATGACTAGTGCAAGCTCTAAGCAGCCCGGTTAGCTCAGTCGGTAGAGCACCAGACTCTTAATCTGGCTGTCGCGGGTTCGAGCCCCGCATCGGGATATCCTCTTCAAGGACGAACAAACCAATCGGAGGGCGCTGATGAAACTTTAACGAAAGTAGTGAAATCATTGCAAGGAAAAACACGACGAAGAGAATAGCAATGAAAGCGTACAATTATTGTGGCAAAATTGCACAAGTGGCTACCAATGTTCAGGAATTTGATCTGATCATAAAATCAGAAGTAATCCCACGTGACCAACGATTGTGAACAAATTTTTTTCGAAATTATCAACTATAAATATGCTTCCGTTTCATCAACGTTGTCGAGCTGCCATACTACTGAAATAAGCAGAGAAGTCGCCCAAAGATATGGCACAATACGTACTGTTGCAACGCTTCAACCAGTATGACGGGTTCTCAACAAGGAATAACGTATGCAAAGCGATCCCTTCATATTTTAATCAGCCCGAGTTCCTGCACAGCCTCCATATAAAAGATCTGCGTCCGTTGAAAGCGACTTGTTTAAAATAAATGTTCGACTGGCGTGAAGCGCATACAAATTGTTTAACACCTTTAAGCGCTCATTGGCGTTTCCGCGATCAGTATGGGAGACGCAAATGCCGCGAATCATACCTATCAGATTTCGTAATTTTGAAATATCTTTAGTGATTTTCAGTTGCACCGCCAAACCCGCAAAAAGAGATACTTACTGAAGCCATGCTGCCGTTGTGTTCTTGAAGTGCAAATTTATAAGGGTGCTTTAAATAAGCAGGGAAGTGCGTCTAGGGGATGATATGATATGCGCTTTTCCATTTTGGCCTAACAACTCGGTAGTGTACTCGAAGATGCAAAAAAAACGATGTTAGATATTTGAAACCAGTGCTTCTACAAAAGCGATCTATTGCACGGTGACCGAACAAAAAATCCGTTTTTCTGAAGCCAATAACATATTCCTGAATGACTAGCACGAAAAATGGGCATATGAAGTTGTCTTGGAATGCAGAATGTATTGCCGGAATCCACAGTTACATCTTTGTGGTTCGCGAGTTGACACCGTCCCACAGAAAGACGGACGCACACATAATGCAGAGACCTAACGTCGTTCTAATACGTTTCTGCAAAAATCTGTGAAGAAAAAACGAAGACCGTTATCAGTATTACTATTCAGATGATAATGAAATGAGTTAAAAAATTAAAAGACGCGAATTCAAAAAAGTCAGTTTGAAGGCCCGTTAACGAATTTTCGGCACACTAGAAATTTCACTCTAATCTCGACTCCTTTTGGTGTGATATAAAAGACAGTGAAATGCGAAAGGGATATGTAAAAGCTGTCGAGAGATCACTAAAAGAACACAATTATGTTCATTATTTCATTTACTGTTTACATTCACAATGAGTTTTCAATTTACAGAGAAACATTTTCTTGCACTTTACTCGTATTCTATAACGATAAAGCGGTCATTTTCTATAGCTCCTCAACGAAACTGAGCAGAAGGACGAAGCAAAGAAACTGGCACCATAAGCATATCGTGATGCCTATTACATAAAACAAAGAAACAATGGCTGTTGCACGCTTCAGCTACAGATTGTGCAAATCTCGATAAAAATGTACTTATCGGCATGTATTCGAGCGCACACGAAGTAAAAATTGACCAAAATTAAAAATTGACCATAAAAAATTGAAATTTTAATGCACTTCTAAATGCCCAAAATCTGGACAAGGATAAGCCATTTAAACGGAAGTGAGCCTGAGATATGTGCATAGATGCCGCTCATATCTGCCAGATTTGATTTTGCTGCTTATAAATTGAAACTGGGAACGATAGGAAACGCAGATGAGCACATGGCGCTTCTTCGAAAATAGGGAAGGAGAAGCAGAGAAGAGTGCGACCATCAGGTTCGCTGCTCTCTTTCATGTACCAACGGAAAGAAACTCCAGTTTTAATTGCAAGAAGTATTCAGAGCGGAAGCAAGGCACAAATGCCGATTTGAAATTAGCAATTGTAACACGGCCGAAAGTCGTGTCGATTCAAACGTAAAATGATGCATTGAACTTTTGGCAACATTTTGAGCCAGTTTCTCAAAGCAAATACATTGACCTTGAAATAAAATTAATAAGCAATATTCGACACACCGCCAAGGGTGGTCACGTTTCTGGCAGAAGGTAACGCAGTGCTTACCTATCGGCCGATCATTAAATTGGCGCAGTGCCAAACGTGTGTTTTTGGAACAGAAGTGCCGACACTTCAATGTGTCTACGTGGATGCCTGCCAGTCAACACTTGTACGGTTACGTCATTACGTCAGAATGTTCCGATCCTTATAGTGCAATACGGAGAGCATGAAAACGAGTCACCAAAATCATTCACCTAAACAACCATCCCCCAGAACTTGCACACCGTTCCAAAATTTCGTCTCACTTTAGTAAAACAGAAGACTTCCACGTAAAGGATAACCGCTAAATTCAAAATACTTGCAAAAGATAAATACCGTAATAGCAAAGTAGAAATGTGAAAGCTTAATACGAGTTGTATCAAATGCACTGTACTTGCACCTTCTGACTCAAAAGAGATAAGGTTGACGTAAATCGAAAGCAAAATTCCCTGCTGTCCCCCAACTTTTCCCAAATCCCATTTTCAAAAACTCCTAAAACAAATTGCAAGCAAAAATGTGCTTCACAACTAGCATGCTACATTTTTTTGCATTTTTAATAGGATATCGGCATGAAAACAATTATAATAACAAAAAAAAAAAAAAAAACAAAATTGAACGAAATGTTAGAAAAGAGTGATTTGTTGTCGCGTAAAAAGAGCCACAACATGGAAAGAAACTTTGATCATTTTTGTAAACAATTTGCACATTTCTCTGCACTCGTACTCACTCGTACTTACAGATAGTCAGTATCGATCACACAACAAATTTGTTTCACTTCAATCATCTCTTTAAATCAAAATCTTCACTGCTCCCTTGACATCACTTACCGGTTGAGACCTCCCTCCAGCTACGGTGATCCTGTAGCACTCTATCTACCTAATATTACTATTCTCTTTTTGATAAACATCCAATATTCGATTTATGCAAGAAAATTTGTATTCGCTTTAAGAATCACAGTTTTAGAGACACGCGAAAAAACCAACTCAATTGCTTTAGATTTTCGAATTTTCCTGTTTGATGACATAAACATAGACATGCAGTCGTCAGGATGCGTTTTGCGAATATATTCGATATAACGTAAAACAACAATGGAACAATGCCAATTGTACGTATTGCTACATGGCTGCATGAATCCTTTCTCGTAAATTCGTTCTTACTTAGTACTAAAGCTTGCAGAACAATGTATTTAACTGCAAACAATTTATAAAGAAAACGATTGATAAGAACGAAACTACTTCAAAAAACCTGAGGATATCTTCGATCGAATTTACTTTCGTGGCTTCTGTGGATACCAAAGTAAGAGGCACCTAATAAACGGACAAATGCTCAAACTAGTTTACAAACCTGGGGCTGTCTATGATAACCCACTTTTACAAAAATATGCAAAAAGCGCATAAAAAACCGAGTGGCCCGAAAAGAGCACACATTTTTGCAAGTTCCCTCATCGTAATCAAGCATTACTGTTGTTGGAAATTACAAGAAACAAATTGACCAGCTGAACGTAACAACACATGGCAAACAATAATAATAGAGTTGCCTGATTCTGTCCTAATTATGCAGTGATGCATTAAATTGAAGTAAATAAATCTCACGCATAAATTTATAGGTGGCCAAAATGAAATATTTATAGCGTCGATTTGCATTCTTCTTGTATGAATAGGATAGAAAAGTTCATATTCCCAACCTTTTAAAGACGAGATTTGGAATTGTAGTCAACAAATAAACGAGTAAGTACTAGAAAGCCTTGCGTGAAGAAGAAAAATTCATTTCAAGTACAAAATTCGAAAAGGAGAGTCATTTACATTATTCAACTTTTTGCACATATCATCTGATTTATAACAATCATCGGAGCGGTCAATTCAGGACAACTGTTGCAGAGTATGAGATAAAGGATTTCTGTATATGGGAACGGAAATTAAAACAAACAGCAACGCAGAAAAGTGGCCGCCGAATTTCGCGCTCAAATATCATCGAACTGAGCACTTAAAGTATCGCAGAAGCAAGTTAGAGGGCTGGATTACGCAACATTAGATTACGATCTACATTCCTTCTAAATTTTCGTTCTGGAATCTTTCGCTTGCCATAAAAAGGATTTAGATAGAATCATACACTGCTGGCGAACTTCACCTATTTCAATAACTGTTGATTTCTTTGCAGTACTTCTAGAAAACAGTTGAAAGTTTATTCGAAAAATTCAAGTTGGCATTTTGCAGAGATCATTTCCAATAAGCAGTCACCGTAATAAAATAACAACACACCAGTTAGCGAAACAACTGTGCATGACTTCCGAATCGAATGCGTGTTCTAAGCAAAAGGAGCAATGAGGCATATCTATGGCGTAAAAACGATGACTCTAAAGGTCATCGTCGGGCAATGTGCTGCCAATCATCACAACGGATCATCGTGACCAATATCAATTAAAAACATTCTTAATGAGAAAAAACTGTGACCTCGAGACAACCGAAAGGTGCCATTTATCAATGCGAGCAAACATTGCACCAGAAACTTCAACCGTAGAGAAATTTTAGAGATGACGGCAAATCACATAAAAATGTTGTCAGAATAATTAAAGAAAGCATACAATGAGCATAAAAGAAGTAAAAAGTATTACAGAAATAGCTGTGAGTAAACATCTGATTATTTAGACAAACAAAACAGAAGTGTATTGGGAAGAAAGGAGTGAGGAAAAAAGGAGGAGGCATATTCATTTAAGCCGAGATATCAGTATGCAAAGTACGAATGAGATGTTCGAATTCCGGAATGAAAACATACGTCCTCTGAAGCGCTTGGTCAAGAATTGCAGCAGTAGTCAAGGAAACCTAATACTTGCTATTATATGGAGAATTGGCCTCTGCATTGGAGTTATTTTTGAAAAAGACACAGATTTAAAATACCCACATTGAAACAATTTCGAGTATTGGCAATTGCCATGCGCCAAAATTTCACAAGTTATATAACTTTATTCCACTTTCTTCATCAATCCGCCCCAACCCAAATCTTTCCATTGTTGATTCTTCACAGCATTATGAAAGGGATGAAAAGTCAGCCATACCAAAATTACCTTCGCAGAACCTCGGATTTCAGTGTCTAGAATCTCCGAATTTCCATAACTTCTGGAGTTCCAGTTCCAATCTCGCATCGAGTTCAAAATTTAGACTGCATATGCAACAGGACTTCACCGCAGTTCTCATTTCGGAACTTGTGTTCTCCGAGTGTCTTGGTGCAATTTTAGAAAAAGCCTATTTTCAAAATAAATACTTCGTGTTAGAGCCTTAGACTGCAACTTCAGTGTCAATCCCCTGAGAAGTTCATTCTTTACAAAAAGAAAGTCAGCATAAAGGAAAAGCATCTCCTATAGAACAAACCTATCGAACAGTCATCAAGAATAACGAATTTGCTTTTAACTAGCAACATCACACAGCCGTGGTTGCTACAAAAACTCAAAAAGAGCGATTAGCAACGCGCTTCGAAGAGATTAACAAAGCAGCCTCTCTGAAAAAGCTTCATCTTACGAATAGCACAATCCTTAAAGATCGTTCACAACGCGCAATTTTTTCAAAGCACTCAAGACGCCGCAGAGACGCAAAGCCTCTGGCAATCACAGAAACCGCCTCGCTTTATTATCGCCATTTAATGTTAAAAGCCATTTGAATCGGATGCATTTCCACGTCCCATTAAATAGACCACTATGACTAATCTTTTTTATATAAAACCACTAGCTTCAGTGTGGTATTTCGTACTCTTTTAAACAAACATGCACGACTCTCCATTCCGCTACATTCACACATTTTGGGATTGTTGTGTCCGTAATTTCTTTAAAAACAACATGACAAATCTCGCAAAATGCGGCAACGAAAAAATTCACTTTCGAATTACTTTGGCAGACTTCAGCAGAGAAAAAATCTCCATCGTTGTTTAAACATACCGTCGCTATTCGAAAATAAACTTCTCGTTCAGCTGGAACTTTTGTGGCGCAGAAATTCAGTTACGAATAGTTGAGGAACGAAAAGTCTTGAATCAGAAATAAACTTTCATGCACTACAACGGCAACTATTGCAATGAAAAAAGAGGAGGTTTTTTAATAGAATTTTTGGGTTCAATATCGTAAGGTAAAAGACCCCTCCCTCCACGCCTTCTCCTCCATTGTTGAGTTCAATATCAGGATTTTCGAAACTTTTTGTGCATTACTCTAGAATGCCTTGTTTTTATGGCTAAAATGTCTAATACGACGTTATTATACTCCATCTCCACAAAGATGCTCCCCATTTTTGTTGTCATTCTCTCCTCCGTTTACTTGCAAGTGCAATGTCCCGTTTTTCAGTCCCAAAACCCCGGCTACAACAATGAGTACCAATTAAATGGCGATGTTTACAAGTCGATTGGGCCAGCAATGCGTTTACAAGTCGAAGATGAGCCTAGAGTGAATAAATTATGAATGAATACATTATGAATGCGACCTGGATGGGAAAAGGAAATTGGCTTTTTACAAAAAATCGTTCGACTCAAGGAGTTACGGTGAATTGTGAATAGATGGTGAGGGTGGATGATGAGAAAAGGTTGAATAAGCACAAGGAAGTG
The DNA here is from genome assembly GCA_037389465.1 of Baylisascaris procyonis. Taxonomy (NCBI): domain Eukaryota; kingdom Metazoa; phylum Nematoda; class Chromadorea; order Rhabditida; family Ascarididae; genus Baylisascaris; species Baylisascaris procyonis. Next base: position 1,504,878 of record JAZARR010000174.1, on the reverse strand, counting down.
CATCACACAAAGACATACTGGTGCTCTCGGCCATAAACAATACTTTTTCTAATTAGACGCCAGTTATGTCAAGTGCTGTGAAATTTGTTAGAATTAGAACTGCTGAAATCAACGATGAAAAATTCTATTAAGCGGAGGCATCAAATAATTAAGTAAAAATAAGAAATATGTCGTAAAAGAATGATGATGATTCTTGAGGCATGAGCTTTGAATAAAGAGTTAATGAATGAAATTTTGAATTTATTTTGTTATAACAGAGTGTAATATTTATTTCTTAGCTTCACTAGTACGATTTTTGAGTTCTTGTGATGCATTCAATCAGAAAATGCTCCAATAGATTATGCGTGAAAAATAATCAGTCCCGCTAATAGAAGAAGCAGCAGTAAGACGATAGTTGAGTTTAAAGCTTCCCCAGCGACAGAACAAAACAACTGCAAATTTAAACGCAAGTTCTTGAAAGATAAAAACGATTTCCACGAAAATAAAGCGAGGAGAAAAAATATGAAGACTGAAATGAAATGAGTTTGACATCAGCTGAAAAAGGCTCTTAGTAATTGGATTCAGAAGCAGTTGGAACCATTGGAAGCATAAAGCAATGAGTACATAAGCAAATATTAGCTTTCTAGCTGTCAAAAGTGTGAATAACGTGAAGATGACATTTATTAGGAAAGAGGTGTTATCTTGAATGATGAATGTTTTCCGTTTGCATGACCGATAAAATAATTTTCAGTTTGCATGTTTCTAATGCAGTCAGAAACTGTTATCAGCCATTATAAAACGTTAAACGTTGTCAACCAAATGGTAGCGTGAAGAACTCTAAAAAGAGGTACACTTGTTGAATTTTCTAACACGAGTTCATGGTATGTGAGAAATCCCAGTTGAATGGCACCACTCAATTTTCTTCTTGTTCTCAAGAAAACGAAGAGAATGAAGAAAAAGGAAACTTTATTTTGCGTACTTCCTACGTTAAAAAAATCCCACTAATGTGACAATTTAATCCCTCCGGAAAACACCTCGTTCCCAAACACAATAATAAAATGAGTGGGCGCTCACAAGCGCAAAAATAGATGAAAAAATTTCGCATCCTGCAAATCGATCATTATAAAAACGTCAATGTCATGCAAAGTGTCTCATCCACCGAGATTTTTTCCGCCGGGATATTACTGTTATTGTTATTGATGTTCGTTACAAAAATGTCAAAAGAAAGGAAAAAATTTCAAAACTGCCATTATCCGACCTTTATTGCTCCCCTTCCCAGCCAGACATTAGAAGCAAAAAAGCGGAAAATAAAAATGTGCGTGTTCATCTAATTGAAGATAAGTTACATTAAATAACATGACTAAAAACTAGTGAGGGAAGAATTTCAAAATCAATCACCACCATTACTTCCAAAATTCTGCTTTCTTAAGCCACCGTCCTCAGCTGGCACATGAGATCGGTGTTTTCAAGAGGATAATGTAAACCATGATAACACCGTTGTCCAAAAACTGGTGAAAGAACTTACCTCTGGACTGTGAAGGCAGAAGCATTTGTAATAACAGCATTGACGGTAATAACAGTAGTAATACTGATAATAACAGTGTAGCAACAATAATAAGAAAAATAGCGACAACAACAACAACAGCAGTAGTAGAAGTAGTAATGATGATGACTTGGATATGTCTACACTAAAGAAAGCAGCACAAGTTGATTTGAAAAAACGGTGATGTGACAGAACGGTACTGAATGAAGAAATGCCCGACGTATTATTTTCCAAGTTAATGCGATTAGCATAGAAAGTGCTAACACTTATACTTCCTTCACGGAGTAACTAAGCTTATCCCAATTTACTAATTATTATTGCTACCATTATTTTCTTTTTTTTTAATTTTTTCACTGCTATTACTATATTATTATCGAAATTCTCCTCTTTCCGGGCTTCTTTGATAAAAGGAAGTTTCCGGCACTGTTGTATTGAAAAAAACTTTGTCTTGCATTTTTCTTGCAAAGCTGCGTATCAATTCAAGACAATGAACACGAAAATAGCAAATGATGAAAAGAGATATTTGCATAAATAGAATCAGTCACAGTGAATTACTATTGTAAAGATGGACAAGTACCTATGTACATAATAAGGCAAGAATGCTTAGCTATGAAAGATTTCAAGGAATGGAGCTGAATAGTGCGAACTGCCAACGTTTGAATTAAATAAAAGAGAGCGTTGAAAAAGGACAACGCCATTTACGCGTGAATGCCAACGTTGCTTTATCGTTGAAAGGGCAGCTCGCCACAACCAGGACCGGTCTGAAGCAATGCTCAGCAATTATGTCGAACGAATAACGATTAAATTGCTACCACATAATACTATCCCACAAGAGCGCAATCTATCACGATTTCATTGAGCATGTCGCATAAAAATGTGAACAATAAGTGTACAAATCACTTGAACTGCCTGAATATAGCCAACTTGTTCCCTCCCCCACATCAATCACACAGTGAATTCCTTTGATCTTTATTTTAGACTAATTATAAAATGCCTAGTTAAGCAACGAGTTTGAGATTAGAAGTTGACGAGGGAGCATTATAACTCATGAACGATTTCTCTTTCCTACATCCACTTTGAAAGAGAATCATAATCCTTCCACATCTGACAACGTCTATGAGGAGACGTGCACTAACTGTGCATTTTCCTCATCATGCGAATCGAGTACCAACTAAACACTACGATATTCATATTGCTAGAAAATAGGCCCACAGTCACACCATAAAATATCATATTGGCATATTTACATATTATGCAGTAGACAAGACAGCGACTGTAAGAACAACCAAAATAGGCAATGAAACGAACATAGCTTAAGCAAATGTTGAATTGAACGCCAAATGGGCAAGGATTTCCTTGTTGGGTGGTGTTTGTCGCATCGATTATATTATCGTAATCGTCAATTTCTCGTGGAATAAATATAAGAGAAGCAAAGCTTCTCTGTTCTGACCGTTTGCTTACTTTTCCAACTCTTAATATGATGATGGCATTTCCAAGGTTTTGGCCCCTTACACCTACTTAATAAGTTTAAAGTATACTAAGACAAAACAGATTTGTGTCTTTATACTAAATAACATATATTAGAGAATACAGAAAATTTAAAGATAAAGCCTTTCAGTGGAAGTTCTCTGAACATTCCAGCTAAGTATTTTATTTTCTTAAATATAACATAACAAATATTCAATTCTAACAATAATCAAAGTCATCAGTATCATCAAGCCAGATATGATGAAGACTATTTCAATGAGCAGATTTAATGAATTCTGGTCATAAGCACTTAATGAAGTTTTTAATAAGTCCCTTTCTATGTTGTTAGCAAAATACACTAATTTTGAATGAAAAAATGCTGTGCTCAAGTTTCCACCGTAGAACATTTCTCACTGAACGTAATATAAACATGAAATGATCGAAGTCGATTTTCATACAATCGACGAAAATTTTGCATTGCAGAGAAAGATCCTAACGTACATCAGGCGAGCGAACTGTGGTGTCTATTTTGGTACGCCTCCCAGATGAAAGATGTCCTTCACAACGTACACACACTAATCACTCTTGTGTGCCAATACTAGGGTGTGACATGGTTGCATTGCGTCTCCATTGTTGTGCGCTCTATGTGTTTTCCACATATAGCTTCTCATAAAATGGTAGCGATATTTCTAGAACCGCATTAATAAGCCCTTTCTAATATAAACTTAACATAATTTCCTGTCTATGCAATATGAGTCTAAATGAAGAATCTTAATGCCGAAAAGTGCAACACTTCAAGACTGCATTTTATTGGTGCATCCGAGACATAAGCTAGCAATACGGCCGGCATCCCCACCTCACTTTCTGCTTGGTAGTGTGGTATTTTCCCCCTCCCTTACCCCCCCCCCCCCCCGCTTCCCGCATAAAACCGGTGCTTCCTTCCCTTTCTGGTCATTCCGCCCTTTCTGCCCTTTCTGGCTTTCCATTCCACTACAATCTCAACTCGACTGGAAACATGAGCAAACGGAGCCTTATCGGGATATCTGTGCGTAAAGATTGCTTAAATGCTTCAAGAATTCATTTCTTAGTGCAATCAAAGAATGTACGCAAAACTCTGTGAATTGCTATAAAGAAATAAGATCCCCACATTGTCGTGGAGAAAAAATTTGGGAAACCCTAACGCTTCTCTTATCAAAAAGATAAGAAATGAGGGTGCTTCTGCTTCCAATCCATTTCTGCTGCACCACAACTCCTCCAGAGCCCCCTCCCCGCCTTCAAGTAACATCAGCATACCGGCCCTTGCTGGCATTAATTGCAACTCCAGCGGTTCTCTCATTAGAATGTCTATGCATGGAAACTCTTTGATCGTCGCACAAAGGTTTATGCCCACTTCTGAATCTCTCCTACCCTCATGGTAACAATTTAATAATAGCTCATAAGAAGGTGAACATTTGTCAATTCATATGCCTATCACAAATGGCAACCGGGAATAACTTCAAAATGAAAAACGGCTAAACTCTCATGTACGAGTCTTTGTCGGCGGTGCATCGACCTTTCACCTTGAGACTTAATCCACGCGAATGGCAACGAAGAAGGAAACATATAAATGAATATCACGGTATGTTCCTACAGATTTCGTAAAAAAAGGCCTGAAAGAAGTATGGAAGAAAAAGAAAAAAAGGAATTGTATTATATCTAGAGCGGGTTTAACGCACGAAAGAAATAATACAGAATCTGTGGTTTCTTTTTATGGAAAATATCGTACAACTTTGCGTGGAAATATCTCCATAAATTTTTTTTTTAAACTATGGAAAGCTTATGGCTATGAGGTTTTATCCGAGAGCATAAGATATCAGTTTGAAGATGCTTGGAAAAGCGAGAGGTTTACTCTTAAATGTTTATTTACGCAGACTTCGGTGACTAAAAGAATTTGTAAGAAATTTTTGCAAGAAGAAAGTAACAGAAACGATTCTGAAGCAGCCGAGTGCTGATATTGACAAATTTTTTGAAAACCTTTTGCTCCTATGACTGCACTTTTCATATTTCCATATTCTTTTCTTCTTTCTATTCTATTGAACTAGTCGCTTAAGCCGGTCAGTTTGTTTCCTGTTTTATTGAGGGAAACAATGATTCATATGTCGGAGATGAAGATGAACCTCAGCAACTACAGCCATCAACGAAAGAGAAAAAGGACATTTTAAGATTGATATCACACTCTCTCCTTCCCTCGTTTTTTTGTCCTTGACGAAATACAGGCGCAGCAATGAGAAGAATCTTGCCAAAACCTCTATGTTTGCATATTACATTTCTTTAAAAAATTGTCTCTAATTTCGGCGCTTGCATGGCTAATAGATTCACCAGCAACTCGTTTCATCATGTCTTTATTTTTGTCACCGATATCTCGTTTTGTTGCTATGGTTAATTGAAATTTTTTCATAAAGCTCTCAAATTCATCGTGCACTCATCTACAGAATATTAAAGCGAATATGAGATGAGTGACGAAAGAAGAGGATAGCTAACATTTCCTATGACACGACGAATACGGCATATATTTGAATCGCTCGTGTGCAGCAAGCAAGTACATAGCCTTGCTAAAAAGGCGTCTGATTTTTGTAGCGTTCGAATGTTGAAAATAAAAAGTTTCCAAACCAAATTCAACAAACACAATCTTTACTTATCCTTTAGAAAAACACTTCTGAAGACGTAGAAGAAGTTGAGTAAACAAGCTAACAGATGGGCGGCGATCAAATATTTCAAATGAGTGCTACTCCTCCCATACAACCTCACTGAATGTTATGGGGAAAGTGAAAGGCACGTGAAAAAGCAACATTTGAAACCAGCTAAAAATAATTGAAGCTTAATCAATAGCATATATGTTTAACATCAAGTTTAGGCATGGAAGATACCTAAAAACGCAAGAAAATGAACTTTCAAAGCCGACTGGATTTTACGACAAAGATTTGCAGCACGAAGTAGGAGTTTGGGGGGAACAAGAATGAGACCAAACAAATTCGATAACGTTGCATGCACTGGTTCAGTGTTTTTAGTGCTTCAAGAACCAGTAAACGTGTTCTCCACAATTTTAACCAACAACCAATACCACAATTTTGGGCTTGTAATCTTTTCAAAATTTTATCAAGTTACTATTAGCGTTGGTTTCAGTGTAAATATGAGATGAATTTAAAAGAAGCAATTAAGCAGTAGAATGCGGCCAAATATACTGAATCTGTGAGTGCATAAGTTGAAAAAATGCATTATGCGATTACACCATCTACTAGGTGCCGCAACATCTCCCCATAGAAAAATTAACTGAAGCAGCGAAAAATGCGCTCGCTAAGCCCATTTTAATTCCCAAGTACTTTTTTAACGAATTCCCTACTTGTTTTTTAATGCTCTCATTTATTTTTTATCAAATTTCTTTCATCCCTTTCCTAGCAAATTTATTGATTTCATTCCAGGTATTACACATTCCAAGCATTGAAAAGTGATAAAATGATATCCTTGTAAATGAAATTCTATGCAGTATACAATAAATATGAGTATAATAATAAGAAAAAATATATTCTTCCAAGGAAAAGATTTCCATAAAGCTAAACTAGTGAAGATAACGCAAACGTCGAAAATGCGTAAACGAAGTAGGAGTTCACCTAAGAGTGATACCGTCGTTTTAAATAACAAATAGCGCGTTTTATCAAAGCGCATAATTTCTTCGCCTTACTGATGCATTTTCTTCGTAAAGAGTTAACTTCTCCTTCTTTTTTTCTGCTGAAATAGGGTTAACTGGCAAAAATACAATATGACTTTTGCTGGTGATATGGAATGAAAAAGTTTTTTATAAGCTTTTAGCAGATTATCCCATTGAACAAATTGACTACATAAATATCTGGAAAGGTAGTGGAATTCTGTCGAATATATATAATGCGTTTTCCTACATGAGTAACGGATTACATAAATTTGTATGCAACACATAAATGCACTGGAAATTCCTGCGGGTGCAAATTTAATAAACTCGCTTCTCTATCAACTCCCAATAAAGGCAATTGCTACCATGGAATTAAAGTACGCTTCAAAGGAATGTGCAGTAGTTTCTCATTTGCGTTCTTTGAAGTCGGCTGACTCGGTGTTTTACTCCTGGGGCAAGTCAACATATCTCGAACACCACAAAGAATCATCATTTGCCGTACACGCTTACATCTGCGCCTTCACAGCTGTTAACAATCGATGTGTACATGTTTGCCATTAGCATCTTCTATGAAAATTATTATGCAATGATGTAGTTGACATATGTTATTTCATTAACTTATATACCTTTATATTTGATGGGCTTTTCGTGCAATATATTTATTTCCTTCGCTTTTTTCAAAAATTTTCTATGAATACCACAATATATCGTCCAGTGTTTCTTCGCTATTCTTGTGCACGGCTCACTGATCTCTTCCCTTACTCTATACTATCAGTCAATCAATCGAAAATACAGATCACTTTTGAAAGTACAATTATATCCCTATTATTAAGTTGCTTGCTCAAATCTAGTTAAAATTTTACATTAAAAAACGATAGTTTGCACTCCCAACACAACGAATAGCAAATTGATGGTTGAAGCTCTATTTTGAGCAAGACATTCACAGATGCAGCAAACGGCTCTTCACTTCCCACCTACAAAAAGAAAGCAGAAAATTTTTTCTAAATACTTCTGCATATCAATACTATACGCGTACATCACCTCTCTAAACGAAAAAGTAATGTCTTCATATGAGTTTTTAGCAATTCTTGCAACGAAAGTTACTCAAAAGACACAAAAACAAACATCACCAACAATGCTATCTCTTCCAAGAACGACTTTTGGCAATTCAGTTTCGTGAAGTGAGAGGTTGCTTGTGACATAGCAGCATTGGAAACATTCAAATGGTCGGCGGAAATGAAGCGGTATGCCAACAAATATCCCACCTGTGCTCACTGATCATAATGACTGAAGACGTTTGCATGAGCCAAATGCCGAAATACCATAAAAGTTGGTCCAAAATAGGTGCCTTAATAAAAGAGCAGCTGCGCGAATTTATAAAGCGACCGAACTATTTTCATTAGAGCCAGAAATATCGCGCTACTCCGCTTTACTACCTAAGGAAGCAGTAGTCGCTGACCACTTCATATCCGTTTCAAAGCTCTTTTTTCGCCACATGCATAAAAGGAAGAATTTTCTGCTAGATGACAAGTATTGTTGGTGACATTATGAATCGACCGCGTTGACAGCGAGACCTGAAGCGCAGATGAAGTATGGTATGAGAATGATGCCAACTTTAGGGTTAGGAAGCGATGTGCAATGTGCCTCATTGAGGCCGCTACATCACCAGTGACAACATGAGTGCAGCTGCGTCAGAGCCCCTACCTCCCTCTCCCTTTCCCTTTCCCTCCCCCTCTTTACCCCCTCCCCCCTCCGGAGTGGCGTGTAGAAATGCTCCACCTTGTGGTTATGACCTTCCGTGTTTGACGCCCACTTAGTAATAGTCCTTTCATCCAATGTATCTCAACATTCAATTTCAAAACCGAACATTTAGTTATTGCTGTAAAGTTTTAAAGCGTTTTAGGGAGTTATTCCATCAGGGCGTTATAATGTGCCTTTTACTAAAACCACAAATACTATCATCTATCAGTGGCAAGGAAACATATATATCGGCTGCGACATGGTTTCATTGTCATTACCTCATTATCAGTTTTAAGTCATTGATTACTATCAATCTACTGATATAAATAATAGAACTACTTCATAAAATTTAATGAATTGAAGGAAAATGCCACGTAAGCAAGATAAAGTCAAGCATAAAAATATAAGGACATCCCATAATTACCATGGAGAGTATGAAGTCCGCCAACTTCCTGCGTCATTCCAGAAACAACGGAGCTGCGTGTCATATCAAGCGTTAACGAAGCAATGAACTATGCTTTATAAGCCTGTCACAACAAAATGGTCGATAGTCGATTCAATTCAGCGATAGATCGTGCCATAAAACGAGATTCATAGGTAAGTAAGTGCCAAGGTCTTGATATTATCCTTCAGCAATCAGTTTACAATACTTGGAACTCACGGTCATCATACAGTTCAATCGCATAACATTAAGTAGAATGAAAAATATCAAGCAAGAAAATCACTGCAGTGCAAACCAACGTGCAGGAAATATAGAGTCTTAAATAGCAGGAAAAAGCGTATTACAGTCTCAGATTCCATAGTAGTCCCCATCCGGTAGCAGCTTTAGATTCGAGGGCCTCCAAGGGATAGGTGAGGTAGGTAAATTCAAGACCTCGAAGCAACGCTATCATACATTATAATCATATCGCAATAGCTCCGGCTGCTCTCAACGTGAGCCGACTATACTTCTCGCATACTAATGAAACGCGCGCTTTGAAGGATGGAAGGCATTTCGTGGGAATATAGCCCTCGATAAATAACTATTAACTGCGTTAAGCAGATAAGAAATTAACGTACGCAGTGCAATTCATAGCCCTGAATGCAGCATAAAGCACGAAACTTCCTTAAGAGGCGTCTCCTACCAGAGCAGATGTTTACTGAACACCAGAAGGCGCGTTGAGAATTGGTTTTGCGTTGCAAAATTGCCACAAACACAAAATTCCACTTAACGCATTTAAAACGAAAGTAAGAACCTTGCATGGCGCCCAAAAATACCTATCCACAGTTTAAAATTATTCTTTTTCTTCTAGTAGAGAGGATCTCGAGACGGCGAAACAAAACATTAAAATATAACATGAAACGAAATGAAATCAATATTTCTGGAGTAGAAAAACGCGCAAAATAGTAAGCAAGTGAGCAAGATTCATAACCAAAATAAGTAGTGTTATTCTTGAGACAGTTGAGAGTAAAATGCATCAGATCCACCACGAAAATTGTTCACACTGCGCGAAAACAAGTATGATTAACAGCCTATAATTCATAAAAGTACACTTACTTCGATAAAGATGGTTGCGAAGACACTCATAAAAAGTGCTGACTTAAAAAAGGACATTTGAGTCGGTTCGTATATAAAAATTTGGAGTAGAGACACCACAAAATTTAAGAAAAAAAAAAAAGAAAAACCCACAATAAAATCAGATGCTATATCCACACCCCGACTTCCTGAGTAGAAAATTCTCTCATTCTCCTCCCTTCATGGGCATGCCCATCCCAGCTCTCACACAACTTCACTAAGACATCCTAAAAAGCCTCATCGTGTCTTAAAAAACGAATAACTGAGGCAATAAAACGTTGATAAAACCGCCTAGTGGGACTGGCTGAAAGAGGCAAAGAGAGTAGTGGCTATCGCTCTCCCTATGCACTTTAGTTACATATGCGGGAGCCCTCGTCAACATAGGTCAACACCATAGTGACCAAGCAAAACCTTCGCTTACCGCCTCATAATAGTCTCGCAGCGTTGGTTTGTCGTCTCTCTCGTGAGCCATATGTCAGCACCAAATCATCATCTGCATAATCGGCACCAGCTATGCACTAAAGGATTCAGTTTTGGATCTGGTGCTTATTGGCAATAAATTGGCACTTGGTCACCATTCCTCTGCAGTGATAAGTTTATCACATAACTTCAGACAAAGACTTCAGACAAAGTCCTCTCTAAACTTTCGACACATAAGACACATATCACCTTCATTAAAACATTCTTCCTTAATAATTTCCTTTCCATGAACACCCTTCCTTATTCCCCCAGACCTCGAAATTCGCAAAAAAAAAAGAAAAGAAAAAAACAAGACTGCGCACTGAATTAATCACAATCGTTATCTGGTTGAACATTTTTCTCCTATTCTATAATTTTTCTATTAACCTTTTCACGCACTTAAATGGTGAAACGTTCTGTCGCTTTTACTGATATATTTTCGGCAATGGAGATGAAAAAAGATTCGAAACCGATTATACCCTCAAAAGTACCACCAAATCATACCTGAAGGCTTTTCATGAATTCAAGACCGTATAAAACATTTGCAATCCAATTCTCCTGGGCTCTGAAATTTTTAAAACGTCACCATTAAATTTCTTCTCAATTCCTGAATTTCCTGCCAGCTTTTGTCCTTATCCTTTACTCTAGTCGGAAATTTATTAAAATCTGTTGGAAATGAACATTCTTGCATAATGTATTTATTGGTTCTTCTTTCTAATCAATTACAAAAAAAGAGTAAAAAATTGAAATTTTGAAACTTAAGGGCTAATACGGCATAAGGCGAGAGTACTGAATGAATCTTGAAAATGGCGGAAAATTTTCGGTATAAAAAGTGCTGTAAATGAGGTATAAAAGTATAAAGGATGTGCATAAATGAATAAAAATAGTTAAAGTGATATAAGTGAATAGAAATAATAAAATGAAAATTTCTATAAAACGAATGAGATTTTTTAACGGGATGCCCACTTGTGATATGTGCTTTTCATACCATATATTATGAATATATGCTTCGCCAACTGCGCTCACTAAACCATTTGGCTGCACCAATAATAACGCAAAGAGAAAAATATGCCTGAAAGTTGTCACGATAAGCGCTTTGCATTCTGGGTTCAACGCGCCGATCGGTCGAGAATATACTCAAAAAATGATAAATGTTCAGTTAAAATATTCAAATATGGTTCAGCTCAAATTTGAGACTGACCAAAATCCAAATCGGTTAAAAAACAAGTAAATTTATGTCTCAAAAACTCAGTGACAGAATGATCAAATGAACTTAGGAAGCCATTCTGCGGCATTGGCTACACCCTTCAAATTCTACGGTAATAGCTTTTATGATTGACCATTGGAAACCATCAGACTTCAGATAAATAAATGCATATGCACCAGGATTGCATAGGATGGGATTTTCAAAAACAGGGGTCGGAATTCATAAAGGCAGCCAAATTCTGAGATGTTGAAATTCTTTGAATGCCATTATGGGATGCTTCCTTAAACAAATCTGGATGAGAATAGTTTCTTATTTGCCACATTGGCGAAATATAACATTAAGCTTTGACGAACATGCTAACAACGGGAGCTTTCAACATATGAGTAAATAGATGCAGAGTATTTATTAAAGCTTTGATATTCTTTTGTTAGTAAACAGCTATTGCTTTTTCCTAGACGAAATTGCATTTAAATATATCTATTTTGGAAACTGCAAAAATAAGAAAGTAACTTCGCTCATATGGAGGCGTACACAATGACGTAGCACCCATTTGTTTGCAACGTATATCCATCACTACCTACTGGCATTTGGCATAAACTCTATGGTTATGAAGTCTGGAAAATACTATCTATATGGTCTAGTTGGCGCTAACTATCGTTTAGGTTTCATTTCAATCCAACTATTTCTGGACAAATTGTGGAAGCATCGAGTCCTCATAAGCCTGCATACTTAGGTTGGGAATAGAATGCATTACGCTTTCATCCTTTGAAACTCAACCAAAAAGCACTCAAGCCTATTGATCATATGCGCATAGCACTCATTAACAAAACGAATATCTAGCGACAAAACTTTTTGAAAATAATGCTTGTTTGGTTTGGAACGTACAGCAGAGAAAAAGCTAATTGTCCTATGGCACGGTCATAACGTTGGATGCTGCTTTATTCAATCATGCTTATACGTCGCATTATCCGAGTTTATTTAACATACCAGAAGAGATTTTTCCAGCTTCATCTGCATTTACCTCGAAACAGGCAAAACTCCCATGCAGCATCAGTTTCAAAAAACTAGTGAACTTAGTTTTGATAATTCATCTTTGTGAACGAAAAGAGATTTTGGTTTTAAAAGACGGAAGTAATTTCTAGAAATTGACGACTTGACATAAGATCTTATGATTTTAGCAGGACTTTCTAGCTACGGGGAAATTCAACCCCATATGTGGCCGATGAGCTATATTACAACTAACCAGCAGTTATGTAAGGTGGTGTAGAAGTTAGAGACCGTTAAATGTTTAACGAGTTCAATAACCGTCGAGAAGCTAGAAATACAAATCAAGGGCGCCAGAAGGACAAAATAACAGACAAACACCAAACAGCACATCACAAAGACTGTAATGGTAAATTAGTGTTTCGTATTCTATCGCAACAAAACATCATAAGCGATTCACAAGGTCAGTTGCCAACTCAAAAATGCCCCTGAAATCTACATAACAAAACATGAGCAGAAGAGAGACAGGATGTACAGTGTGTAGGGTTTGCTTTGAACTGAAGCATTCACACACGCTTATGCCGGACAATAGGTGAGCGGATGGCCTGAAATGGCCCTCTGAGCGCGATAATGGGACTGACCTTCGAAGCGCTCGGTCTCGCCTCTATTAAACGCAGAGCATGCGCTTACCACGTAGATTCGACCAAGCAACCAAAAAAATCGAAACAAAAATGTTATGGTAATGTTTTTTTATGTAAATGAAGTATATTAGCATTAGTAAGAAGGAAAAAGCAAGGATTGCTGAAAATATGAAAATGTGAAACCATGATTGAGCTGCGCTACCCACAGAGTGTATAACCTCCATAAAAGTTATATTCAATAATTGCCGTTTGTACAATTACCAGAAGAGCAGGAAAAGGAATATTTATTATGAGTACAAGTAAGTATGAGGGGCACAATACTTTTCGATACGATGACAATATTAACTGAAACTGTTCGCCAGACGAGAGACACGTATACGTACACCACACATGCAAAAACTTATGGCAATGCGCTTTACCAATGCAGTTCTGTAAAAGCCTGCAAAAAGAGGGCATCATTTGGGTATCGGCAACTGTCGATACCCAAATGATGTCCTCTTTGGAGCAGAAAGCATATCAGCGATTCCATTTATTGTGGCAACAATATTTTATTTTGAAAGTGGATCTTTCAAAAATGCATTCTCGGCTTTTAAAGAATTTTCAGGCATCATAAGGTGCGGATAGTTAAACAATCTTGTCTGAAAACCTTGAACATTAGGCAGCAACGAATTTATCGATGACTGTTGCTAGAGAAAATGAGATACTGCGCCTTCAAAAAGAGAACAGAGGGTTCGAATAGGAAACAGCTTCAGTCAGTTCAGATGATAAAGATGACGACAAACCTTATAAGCTGAGATGCGTTGTAATCCGATGTAGACTAAATAAATGATTTCGGAGAGACGAACGAAATAATGTGGATTGGTGTGGATGATTTCCAGAAGAAAACTGAACCGCAGAGCTCACACACTGCAGCTGGCACTTGCAGAAGGTCGGAAGGTCAGGGTCATACCGGAGGTCAGGAAAACACTGCACGCCGTGGAACACCATTATACAAAGTCTAGCGTGAATTTAATGATGTTCTGCAATGCTCTTTGGAATCATGCAGCGCTATCTTCGCGTTAAGGACGGTGTTGGCACATTACTTTTTCTTGAAGGCTGGAAATAGAGGAAAGAGCAGAGGTCTTCTCCGTTGAGGATTTTCAGATTAATGAATAACATTCGTCATCCTGTTCGCGCATATCGGAAAAACCTAAGGTGCTGAAGGCGTACTGTACTTTCGGAGCCACAGTGCTCAATATGGCACTGTACCTAGTTTATAATCGTGAGCACACTAATAAGTGCATCATGTTTGGTTTTCAGAAAAGCGGTCTGAATACAATGTCATTCATTTTGCATAAGTAAAAGTACTGTGCTGCAGCAGAAATGTTGGTACAATGGCATCAGTGGTTTCAATTTAGTAATCGGAGAAATCAGGGCTTCGGAATTTTATGGGCACGATTACACCACATGTTTCACCTTACCATTTCACTTAAAGGTACCGGAAAACTTTGATGCACTTCCCATATGTCAGATTTCCATTTCACTTGCAGGATCACAGAAAAGACATTTTTCACGTGATCTGTTCGAACGATGGGGAGAGAAAATATTAGCCTCATATTGTCCACATTTTATTGCTCATTGACATTCCATGAAAACGATCCGTCTACTGAGTGAAATAGCAAAAGCACTCGTTGTGCCAGATGCTCTGGCACGTCTCTTCGCTTACCCTGGAACTAGTGAAGTAGAGGATACCCATTGAGCAGGGACACTGAGAGCAAAAAAAAACTACGCCATCGAAATTTCCACGACTAAGCCTTCTCCTGTTCGCTGCCAAATTGTTTCAGTTCTCAATGCTGAGAGTTTGCTTTATAGCTTTAGCAATCTCATTTTTGCTCTTCGCTCATTTAAAAACATTGAAAACATATATATATATATATATATATATATATATATATATATATATATATATATATATATATATATATATATATATATATATATATATATATATATATATATATATATATATATATATATGCACTGAAACAGGACAGCGCAACAAACAAAGTGAAATGTAGAAAATTTAGTGGTCAGAAATCAAACAATGGAATTTGTAGAAACGGCGCTCCAGGTAAGCCAGTCGAGTGCGAGAATTGAAAATATAGTGCGCAGATTTAAATTGCTTGCATCGGCTTTCATGCTTGACGAGTCTCGAATCCGCCTAACTTTTATCCTAAGATGAGCTGTTTTTAGAGAACGCTCTCGCCCAAGATTGCAGTTCAACACCTCATTGACGCCCTCATTTCAAGCGAACTCACTCGGGCATTAACTAAACGGATATGGTTCCGATGCAGTTATTACGGCCTGTTTCTATGGAGTTTAGTGTTCAAAAAAGGGGATCACAGGAAATAACATTACACTAGCGACATTTTGCCGATGAAACATTATCGTTCACCGATACCTTTCCTTTTTTCAAGTCCCTAGATGAAATCGAAGTGATTCCTCCACTCCACTTCATCGAAAAGTGAAAAGATCGAGTTCACTCATTCTCACAGCATCACATGGAACGAGGTGAACAGGATGGACATTCACCTTCTTTTCATGGACAAGCTTAGATGGGTAAGCTTCGAAGCACTAACTTTTTGGCTCGAGAACTTCCATTTCTTTCAGAGTCTGTAAAACGGCCGGAATGTTTCGAGCTTGATAGCTGTCCCGACTCTCCACCCGCATTGCGATTCAAACAGCATCAGTTTACTCGATGGACGAAAGTTTAGACTAATCACCGATTAAAACAAATTGAGACTGTTTATTGCAAGGATTTTATTTCACTCATGAGAAGTTGCAGAGCAAACAAACAAAAAAAGAAACATCACGAAAATGATTACACATGACAAACGGAACGTTGCGCACGATGCTAAACACATCGGAAAGCAATCCTTAAAGTGTCGCTATGAGATTGACGTTTCACGCAAAAACAATCAAACAAACAAACAAAGAAACCAGCCAACAAACAAACAAACAGGCAGACAACGCAATCAGAATCCAGCAAATAACACACGACAAAAAAAGTTACTTTTAAATACTGCGAAGCCATTAACTGAATGGCTAATGCGCCGACGGTAACGAGACAAGCTGAAGGATTTCCAAAATTCAATGAACTATAAACGCAATGGAACATAAGAGATAAGCTGACAAAAGGAAGCGAAACGGGCGGCTTCTGCTAAGAAAACTACTATAGCGTCTGCTTTTCATAAATTTCCTACACTCCGTCACACTTCTTCAATCGTCATGTTTCTGGGCAGCCACGATGATTCCCAACTTCCCAAAAAAAGCTAAAAAGGAGCAACAACAAGCACTTTTCTAATGCTAAACAAGGTCTTTTCCCTAATGCAAGTGAACTGAATGGCGAATAAACGATTCAAAGCGATCGGCAAATGCTTTTGGAATCCAATATGCTTAAGTTGTTCTTAATCAAAATACAATAACTTTGCTGATAAAGATGCCATCATACAACACATCACAACATTTGAACCGTTAATGATTAAATGAAAATATTATAAAACGTTTCCTTATACAAGAACGCAATCAACATTAATCACCGACTTGAAGAAAAACATCGATCGGCGCAGTTCACCGCTTCCGTTAAATCATCCAAATCCACACCTTCAGTGGTTTCTAGACAAACCAAATGTAATGGAATTTTATATAGTTGTGCTTGAAACCTTTGGCATACTTTGTAACGAACGAAAATCAACTCGATCACAAGCGAAAGATGGGCAAAAACGCGATTTGTTATTTAATGTCAGATGCGTTTCATCAATTATTTAGCACTTATTCAAAATAAGAAACTTCTATACAACAATACAGAAAAGAGACATTAGTTGTTAGCTGCCATCGCAGAACATTAAAGTAAACATAGAGGAAGAAGAAAGATAAGCATTATACTACAGAGGAAAAGACAGAAACAAAAAACGCAGTGCAATATTAAGTTCATATCACGAGAGTTGAGAGTGATTCGGGAATTCCATATTGCGCTATTTACATGAAAACATATGCAACAATGCCAATAACACCACCAAATAATTCATTCAAAGAAACTTCAAAACATATGCCACAGAAACTGACCGAACACCCGAGATCATGAGCCAATGAGCTCCATCTCTGCCTCTCCTCATAATTTCCCACTTCCTGACCCTATCCCTCTCTCTCATAAAATGTTCTCCCATGTCTTCTGATGGCAAAACGAAAAACTATTAGCGATGAAGAAGGCAGGATGAGCAAGACTGCTCCCATCTAGCTTTAAAACCGCATTCTTTGGCTCATTCACTTCGTCGTGAAACATTCCACAGAACACAAAGAGCAAATGAACGTATCAAAAAATGAGATACATTAAAAGAATACCACGTGCAGTAAAAGAGAACGCAGAGAAAAGGCAATACGTATACAACAACGTTCGTTATACGACTCCTCAACTATCATTCAATCATACGGCATTGTAAGCACTCAACTACCCTCGCTATTATAAAACAAAAAAACGACGTTAGGCCTGAAAAAATGTTTTCGAGATTCGTTTACCCACGTAAAGGGGGCAAGGAAAGAAAGTCGCTAGATACCCAGGAACAAACAGAATCTTTCAATAGAATAATAAAATATTTGGATTTGAATTCTCTCAACAGTGCAGCCTCTAAACAGCCCGGTTAGCTCAGCCGGAAGAGCACCAGACTCTTAATCTGGCTGTCGCGGGTTCGAGCCCCGCATCGGGCTATTCGCTTGACGCATCAGCGAACCAACCAGAGGACGCTGACGAAATTTTAACGAAAGTTGCGATCAAACTAATGATGAGGGAGGGTGCATAAAGCAGCTTCTACGCAGCCCGGTTAGCTCAGTCGGTAGAGCACCAGACTCTTAATCTGGCTGTCGCGGGTTCGAGCCCCGCATCGGGCTATTCTCTTGACGTACCAGCAAACCAAGTAGACGGCGCCGATGAAATTTTGACGACAATTATATTGGAACATATAGTGAGGAGGGAGAATGAATAGTGCAAACTCTGAGCAGCCCCGTTAGCTCAGTCGGTGGAGCTCCAGACTCTTAATCTGGCTGTGGCGGGTTCGAGCACCGCATCGGGCTATTCTCTTGACGCATCAACGAACCAAATAGAGGGCGCCGATGAAACTTTAACGACAATTATATTCGAAAATATAGTGAGGAGGGAGAATGATCAGTGCAGCCTCTAAACAGCCCGGTTAGCTCAGTCGGTAGGGCACCAGACTCTTAATCTGGCTGTCGCGGGTTCGAGCCCAGCATCGGGCTATTCTCTTCAAGGACGAACAAACCAACCGGAGGGCGCCGATGAAATTTTAAGGAAAATAGGGATCAAACGTATAATGATGAGCGAGGGTGCTCACAGCAGCTTCTACGCAGCCCGGTTAGCTCAGTCTGTAGAGCACCAGACTCTTAATCTGGCTGTCGCGGGTTCGAGCCCCGCATCGGGCTATTCTCTTGAGGCATAAACGAACCAGCTATAGGGCGCTGATGAAATTTTAAGGAAAATAGGGATCAAACGTATAATGATGAGCGAGGGTGCTCACAGCAGCTTTCACGCAGCCCGGTTAGCTCAGTCGGTAGAGCACCAGACTCTTAATCTGGCTGTCGCGGGTTCGAGCCCCGCATCGGGCTATCCTCTTGACGCATCAACGAACCAAATAGAGGGCGCCGATGAAACTTTAACGACAACTATATTCGAAAATATAGTGAGGAGGGAGGATGATCACTGCAGCCTCTAAACAGCCCGGTTAGGTCAGTCGGTAGAGCACCAGACTCTTAATCTGGCTGTCGCGGGTTCGAGCCCCGCATCGGGCTATTCTCTTCACGCATCAGCGAACCAACCAGAGGTCGCTGATGAAATTTTAACGAAACTTGCGAAGAAACGTATAATGATGAGGGAGGGTGCTTACAGCAGCTTCTACGCAGCCCGGTTAGCTCAGTCGGTAGAGCACCAGACTCTTAATCTGGCTGTCGCGGGTTCGAGCCCCGCATTGGGCTATTCTCTTGACGTACCAGCAAACCAAGGCGCCGATGAAGTTTTGACGACAATTATATTGGAACATATAGTGAGGAGGGAGAATGACTAGTGCAAACTCTGAGCAGCCCCGTTCGCTCAGTCGGCAGAGCACCAGACTCTTAATCTGGCTGTGGCGGGTTCGAGCCCCGCATCGGGCTATTCTCTTGACGCATCAACGAACCAAATAGAGGGCGCCGATGAAATTTTAACGACAATTATATTCGAAAATATAGTGAGGAGGGAGAATGATCAGTGCAGCCTCTAAACAGCCCGGTTAGCTCAGTCGGTAGAGCACCAGACTCTTAATCTGGCTGTCGCGGGTTCGAGCCCCGAATCGGGCTATTCCCTTGACGCAGAAACGAACCAACTATAGGGCGCTGATGAAATTTCAACGAAACTTGGGAAGAAACGTATAATGATGAGGGAGGGTGCTCACAGCACCTTATACAGAGCCCGGTTAGCTCAGTCGGTAGAGCACCAGACTCTTAATCTGGCTGTCGCGGGTTGGAGCCCCGCATCGGGCTATCCTCTTCAAGGACGAACAAACCAACCGGAGGGCGCTGATGAAATTTCAACGAAACTTGGGAAGAAACGTATAATGATGAGGGAGGGTGCTCACAGCACCTTATACAGAGCCCGGTTAGCTCAGTCGGTAGAGCACCAGACTCTTAATCTGGCTGTCGCGGGTTCGAGCCCCGCATCGGGCTATTCTCTTGACGCATAAACGAACCAGCTGTAGAGCGCTGATGAAATTTTAAGGAAAGGAGGGATCAAACGTATAATGATGAGCGAGGGTGCTTACAGTAGCTTTCACGCAGCCCGGTTAGCTCAGTCGGTAGAGCACCAGACTCTTAATCTGGCTGTCGCGGGTTCGAGCCCCGCATCGGGCTATCCTCTTGACGCATCAACGAACCAAATAGAGGGCGCCGATGAAACTTTAACGACAACTATATTCGAAAATATAGTGAGGAGGGAGGATGATCACTGCAGCCTCTAAACAGCCCGGTTAGGTCAGTCGGTAGAGCACCAGACTCTTAATCTGGCTGTCGCGGGTTCGAGCCCCGCATCGGGCTATTCTCTTGACGCATCAACGAACCAAATAGAGGGCGCCGATGAAATTTTAACGACAATTATATTCGAAAATATAGTGAGGAGGGAGAATGATCAGTGCAGCCTCTAAACAGCCCGGTTAGCTCAGTCGGTAGAGCACCAGACTCTTAATCTGGCTGTCGCGGGTTCGAGCCCCGCATCGGGCTATTCTCTTGACGCATAAACGAACCAGCTGTAGAGCGCTGATGAAATTTTAAGGAAAGGAGGGATCAAACGTATAATGATGAGCGAGGGTGCTTACAGTAGCTTTCACGCAGCCCGGTTAGCTCAGTCGGTAGAGCACCAGACTCTTAATCTGGCTGTCGCGGGTTCGAGCCCCGCATCGGGCTATCCTCTTGACGCATCAACGAACCAAATAGAGGGCGCCGATGAAACTTTAACGACAACTATATTCGAAAATATAGTGAGGAGGGAGGATGATCACTGCAGCCTCTAAACAGCCCGGTTAGGTCAGTCGGTAGAGCACCAGACTCTTAATCTGGCTGTCGCGGGTTCGAGCCCCGCATCGGGCTATTCTCTTCACGCATCAGCGAACCAACCAGAGGTCGCTGATGAAATTTTAACGAAACTTGCGAAGAAACGTATAATGATGAGGGAGGGTGCTTACAGCAGCTTCTACGCAGCCCGGTTAGCTCAGTCGGTAGAGCACCAGACTCTTAATCTGGCTGTCGCGGGTTCGAGCCCCGCATTGGGCTATTCTCTTGACGTACCAGCAAACCAAGGCGCCGATGAAATTTTGACGACAATTATATTGGAACATATAGTGAGGAGGGAGAATGACTAGTGCAAACTCTGAGCAGCCCCGTTCGCTCAGTCGGCAGAGCACCAGACTCTTAATCCCGCTGTGGCGGGTTCGAGCCCCGCATCGGGCTATTCTCTTGACGCATCAACGAACCAAATAGAGGGCGCCGATGAAATTTTAACGACAATTATATTCGAAAATATAGTGAGGAGGGAGAATGATCAGTGCAGGCTCTAAACAGCCCGGTTAGCTCAGTCGGTAGAGCACCAGACTCTTAATCTGGCTGTCGCGGGTTCGAGCCCCGAATCGGGCTATTCCCTTGACGCAGAAACGAACCAACTATAGGGCGCTGATGAAATTTTAAGGAAAATAGGGATCAAACGTATAATGATGAGCGAGGGTGCTCACAGCAGCTTCTACGCAGCCCGGTTAGCTCAGTCGGTAGAGCACCAGACTCTTAATCTGGCTGTCGCGGGTTCGAGCCCCGCGTCGGGCTATTCTCTTGACGCATAAACGAACCAACTATAGGGCGCTGATGAAATTTTAAGGAAAATAGGGATCAAACGTATAATGATGAGCGAGGGTGCTCACAGCAGCTTCTACGCAGATCGGTTAGCTCAGTCGGTAGAGCACCAGACTCTTAATCTGGCTGTCGCGGGTTGGAGCCCCGCATCGGGCTATCCTCCTCAAGGACGAACAAACCAACCGGAGGGCGCTGATGAAATTTCAACGAAACTTGGGAAGAAACGTATAATGATGAGGGAGGGTGCTTACAGCAGTTTCTACGCGGCCCGGTTAACTCAGTCGGTAGAGCACCAGACTCTTAATCTGGCTGTCGCGGGTTCGAGCCCCGCATCGGGCTATTCTCTTGACGTACCAGCAAACCAAGGCGCCGATGAAATTTTAACGACAATTATATTGGAACATATAGTGAGGAGGGAGAATGACTAGTGCAAACTCTGAGCAGCCCCGTTAGCTCAGTCGGCAGAGCACCAGACTCTTAATCTGGCTGTGGCGGGTTCTAGCCCCGCATCGGGCTATTCTCTTGACGCATCAACGAACCAAATAGAGGGCGCCGATGAAATTTTAACGACAATTATATTCGAAAATATAGTGAGGAGGGAGAATGATCAGTGCAGCCTCTAAACAGCCCGGTTAGCTCAGTCGGTAGAGCACCAGACTCTTAATCTGGCTGTCGCGGGTTCGAGCCCCGCATCGGGCTATTCCCTTGACGCATAAACGAACCAGCTATAGGGCGCTGATGAAATTTTAAGGAAAATAGGGATCAAACGTATAATGATGAGCGAGGGTGCTCACAGCAGCTTTCACGCAGCCCGGTTAGCTCAGTCGGTAGAGCACCAGACTCTTAATCTGGCTGTCGCGGGTTCGAGCCCCGCATCGGCCTATTCTCTTGACGCATCAACGAACCAAATAGAGGGTGCTGATGAAATTTTAACGAAACTTGGGAAGAAACGTATAATGATGAGGGAGGGTGCTCACAGCACCTTATACAGAGCCCGGTTAGCTCAGTCGGTAGAGCACCAGACTCTTAATCTCGCTGTCGCGGGTTCGAGCCCCGCATCGGGCTATTCCCTTGACGCATCAGCGTACCAACCAGAGGACGCTGATGAAATTTTAACGAAACTTGGGAAGAAACGTATAATGATGAGGGAGGGTGCTTACAGCAGCTTCTACGCAGCCCGGTTAGCTCAGTCGGTAGAGCACCAGACTCTTAATCTGGCTGTCGCGGGTTCGAGCCCCGCATCGGGCTATTCTCTTGACGTATCAGCAAACCAAGTAGACGGCGCCGATGAAATTTTAACGACAATTATATTGGAACATATAGTGAGGAGGGAGAATGACTAGTGCAAACTCTGAGCAGCCCCGTTAGCTCAGTCGGCAGAGCACCAGACTCTTAATCTGGCTATGGCGGGTTCGAGCCCCGCATCGGGCTATTCTCTTGACGCATCAACGAACCAAATAGAGGGCGCCGATGAAATTTTAACGACAATTATATTCGAAAATATAGTGAGGAGGGAGAATGATCAGTGCAGCCTCTAAACAGCCCGCTTAGCTCAGTCGGTAGAGCACCAGACTCTTAATCTGGCTGTCGCGGGTTCGAGCCCCGCATCGGGCTATTCTCTTCACGCATAAACGAACCAACTATAGGGCGCTGATGAAGTTTTAACGAAAGTAGGGATCAAACGTATAATGATGAGGGAGGGTGCTTACAGCAGTTTCTACGCGGCCCGGTCAGCTCAGTCGGTAGAGCACCAGACTCTTAATCTGGCTGTCGCGGGTTCGAGCCCCGCATCGGGCTATTCTCTTGACGCATAAACGAACCAAATAGAGGGCGCCGATGAAATTTTAACGACAATTATATTCGAAAATATAGTGAGGAGGGAGGATGATCACTGCAGCCTCTAAATAGCCCGGTTAGGTCAGTCGGTAGAGCACCAGACTCTTAATCTGGCTGTCGCGTGTTCGAGCCCCGCATCGGGCTATTCTCTTCACGCATAAACGAACCAACTATAGGGCGCTGATGAAGTTTTAACGAAAGTAGGGATCAAACGTATAATGATGAGGGAGGGTGCTTACAGCAGCTTCTACGCGGCCCGGTTAGCTCAGTCGGTAGAGCACCAGACTCTTAATCTGGCTGTCGCGGGTTCGAGCAACGCATCGGGCTATTCTCTTGATGCATAAACGAACCAGCTATAGGGCGCTGATGAAATTTTAAGGAAAATAGGGATCAAACGTATAATGATGAGCGAGGGTGCTCACAGCAGCTTTCACGCAGCCCGGTTAGCTCAGTCGGTAGAGCACCAGACTCTTAATCTGGCTATGGCGGGTTCGAGCCCCGCATCGGGCTATTCTCTTGACGCATCAACGAACCAAATAGAGGGCGCCGATGAAATTTTAACGACAATTATATTCGAAAATATAGTGAGGAGGGAGAATGATCAGTGCAGCCTCTAAACAGCCCGCTTAGCTCAGTCGGTAGAGCACCAGACTCTTAATCTGGCTGTCGCGGGTTCGAGCCCCGCATCGGGCTATTCTCTTCACGCATAAACGAACCAACTATAGGGCGCTGATGAAGTTTTAACGAAAGTAGGGATCAAACGTATAATGATGAGGGAGGGTGCTTACAGCAGTTTCTACGCGGCCCGGTCAGCTCAGTCGGTAGAGCACCAGACTCTTAATCTGGCTGTCGCGGGTTCGAGCCCCGCATCGGGCTATTCTCTTGACGCATAAACGAACCAAATAGAGGGCGCCGATGAAATTTTAACGACAATTATATTCGAAAATATAGTGAGGAGGGAGGATGATCACTGCAGCCTCTAAATAGCCCGGTTAGGTCAGTCGGTAGAGCACCAGACTCTTAATCTGGCTGTCGCGTGTTCGAGCCCCGCATCGGGCTATTCTCTTCACGCATAAACGAACCAACTATAGGGCGCTGATGAAGTTTTAACGAAAGTAGGGATCAAACGTATAATGATGAGGGAGGGTGCTTACAGCAGCTTCTACGCGGCCCGGTTAGCTCAGTCGGTAGAGCACCAGACTCTTAATCTGGCTGTCGCGGGTTCGAGCAACGCATCGGGCTATTCTCTTGATGCATAAACGAACCAGCTATAGGGCGCTGATGAAATTTTAAGGAAAATAGGGATCAAACGTATAATGATGAGCGAGGGTGCTCACAGCAGCTTTCACGCAGCCCGGTTAGCTCAGTCGGTAGAGCACCAGACTCTTAATCTGGCTGTCGCGGGTTCGAGCCCCGCATCGGGCTATCCTCTTCAAGGACGAACAAACCAATCGGAGGGCGCTGAAGAAACTTTAACGAAACTTGGGAAGAAACGTATAATGATGAGGGAGGGTGCTTACAGCAGCTTCTACGCAGCCCGGTTAGCTCAGTCGGTAGAGCAACAGACTCTTAATCTGGCTGTCTCGGGTTCGAGCCCCGCATCGGGCTATTCTCTTGACGCATCAACGAACCAAATAGAGGGCGCCGATGAAATTTTAACGACAATTACATTCGAGAATATAGTGAGGAGGGAGAATGATCAGTGCAGCCTCTAAACAGCCCGGTTAGCTCAGTCGGTAGAGCACCAGACTCTTATTCTGGCTGTCGCGGGTTCGAGCCCCGCATCGGGCTATTCCCTTGACGCATAAACGAACCAGCTATAGGGCGCTGATGAAATTTTAAGGAAAATAGGGATCAAACGTATAATGATGAGCGAGGGTGCTCACAGCAGCTTCTACGCAGCCCGGTTAGCTCAG
Organism: Baylisascaris procyonis; assembly: GCA_037389465.1. Lineage (NCBI taxonomy): Eukaryota > Metazoa > Nematoda > Chromadorea > Rhabditida > Ascarididae > Baylisascaris > Baylisascaris procyonis. The sequence continues at coordinate 1,479,454 of JAZARR010000174.1, read as the reverse complement.
TCGTTAGAGCAACAGACTCTTAATCTGGCTGTGGCGGGTTCTACCCCGCATCGGGCTATTCTCTTGACGCATCAACGAACCAAATAGAGGGCGCCGATGAAATTTTAACGACAATTATATTCGAAAATATAGTGAGGAGGGAGAATGATCAGTGCAGCCTCTAAACAGCCCGGTTAGCTCAGTCGGTAGAGCACCAGACTCTTAATCTGGCTGTCGCGGGTTCGAGCCCCGCATCGGGCTATTCCCTTGACGCATAAACGAACCAACTATAGGGCGCTGATGAAATTTTAAGGAAAATAGGGATCAAACGTATAATGATGAGCGAGGGTGCTCACAGCAGCTTCTACGCAGCCCGGTAGGCTCAGTCGGTAGAGCACCAGACTCTTAATCTGGCTGTCGCGGGTTGGAGCCCCGCATCGGGCTATCCTCTTCAAGGACGAACAAAGCAACCGGAGGGCGCTGATGAAATTTCAACGAAACTTGGGAAGAAACGTATAATGATGAGGGAGGGTGCTCACAGCACCTTATACAGAGCCCGGTTAGCTCAGTCGGTAGAGCACCAGACTCTTAATCTGGCTGTCGCGGGTTCGAGCCCCGCATCGGGCTATTCTCTTGACGCATCAACGAACCAAATAGAGGGCGCCGATGAAATTTTAACGACAATTATATTCGAAAATATAGTGAGGAGGGAGGATGATCACTGCAGCCTCTAAACAGCCCGGTTAGGTCAGTCGGTAGAGCACCAGACTCTTAATCTGGCTGTCGCGGGTTCGAGCCCCGCATCGGGCTATTCTCTTCACGCATAAACGAACCAACTATAGGGCGCTGATGAAACTTTAACGAAAGTTGCGATCAAATGAATAACGATGAGCGAGGGTGCTCACAGCAGCATATACGCAGCCCGGTTACCTCAGTCGGTAGTGCACCAGACTCTTAATCTGGTTGTCGCGGGTTCGAGCCCAGTACCGGGCTATTCTCGTGACACATAAACCAACCAACTATAGGCGCTGATGAAATTTTAACGAAAGTAGGGATCAAACGTATAATGATGAGGGAGGGTGCTTACAGCAGCATATACGCAGCCCGGTTACCTCAGTCGGTAGAGCACCAGAATCTTAATCTGGCTGTCGCGGGTTCCAGCCCCGCATCGGGCTATTCTCTTGACGCATAAACGAACCAACTATAGGCGCTGATGAAATTTTAACGAAAGTTCGGATGAAACGTATAATGATGACCGAAGGTGCTCACAGCAGCTTTCATGCAGCCCGGTTAGCTTAGTCGGTAGAGCACGAGACTCTTAATCTGGCTGTCGCGGGTTCGAGCCCCGCATCGGTCTATTCTCTTGACGTAACAGCAAACCAAGTAGACGGCGCCGATGAAATTTTGACGACAATTATATTGGAACATATAGTGAGGAGGGAGAATGACTAGTGCAAACTCTGAGTAGCCCCGTTAGCTCAGTCGGTACAGCACCAGACTCTTAATCTGGCTGTCGAGGGTTCGAGCCCCGCGTCGGGCTATCCTCTTCAAGGGCGAACAAACCAACCGGAGGGCGCTGATGAAATTTTAACGAAAGTTGCGAGCAAACGTATAATGATGAGCGAGGGTGCTCACAGCACCTTACACGGAGCCCGGTTAGCTCAGTCGGTACAGCACCAGACTCTTAATCTGGCTGTCGAGGGTTCGAGCCCCGCATCGGGCTATCCTCTTCAAGGACGAATAAACCAACCCGAGGGCGCTGATGAAATTTTAAGGAAAATAGGGATCAAACGTATAATGATGAGCGAGGGTGCTCACAGCACCTTACACGGAGCCCGGTTAGCTCAGTCTGTAGAGCACCAGACTCTTAATCTGGCTGTCGCGGGTTGGAGCCCCGCATCGGGCTATCCTCTTCAAGGACGAACAAACCAACCGGAGGGCGCCGATGAAATTTTAAGGAAAATAGGGATCAAACGTATAATGATGAGCGAGGGTGCTCACAGCAGCTTCTACGCAGCCCGGTTAGCTCAGTCTGTAGAGCACCAGACTCTTAATCTGGCTGTCGCGGGTTCGAGCCCCGCATCGGACTATTCTCTTGACGCATCAGCGAACCAACCAGAGGACGCTGATGAAATTTTAACGAAAGTTGCGATCAAACTAATGATGAGGGAGGGTGCATAAAGCAGCTTCTACGCAGCCCGGTTAGCTCAGTCGGTAGAGCACCAGACTCTTAATCTGGCTGTCGCGGGTTCGAGCCCCGCATCGGGCTATTCTCTTGACGTACCAGCAAACCAAGTAGACGGCGCCGATGAAATTTTGACGACAATTATATTGGAACATATAGTGAGGAGGGAGAATGAATAGTGCAAACTCTGAGCAGCCCCGTTAGCTCAGTCGGTGGAGCTCCAGACTCTTAATCTGGCTGTGGCGGGTTCGAGCACCGCATCGGGCTATTCTCTTTACGCATCAACGAACCAAATAGAGGGCGCCGATGAAACTTTAACGACAATTATATTCGAAAATATAGTGAGGAGCGAGAATGATCAGTGCAGCCTCTAAACAGCCCGGTTAGCTCAGTCGGTAGGGCACCAGACTCTTAATCTGGCTGTCGCGGGTTCGAGCCCAGCATCGGGCTATTCTCTTCAAGGACGAACAAACCAACCGGAGGGCGCCGATGAAATTTTAAGGAAAATAGGGATCAAACGTATAATGATGAGCGAGGGTGCTCACAGCAGCTTCTACGCAGCCCGGTTAGCTCAGTCTGTAGAGCACCAGACTCTTAATCTCGCTGTCGCGGTCGAGCCCCGCATCGGGCTATTCTCTTGAGGCATAAACGAACCAGCTATAGGGCGCTGATGAAATTTTAAGGAAAATAGGGATCAAACGTATAATGATGAGCGAGGGTGCTCACAGCAGCTTTCACGCAGCCCGGTTAGCTCAGTCGGTAGAGCACCAGACTCTTAATCTGGCTGTCGCGGGTTCGAGCCCCGCATCGGGCTATCCTCTTGACGCATCAACGAACCAAATAGAGGGCGCCGATGAAACTTTAACGACAACTATATTCGAAAATATAGTGAGGAGGGAGGATGATCACTGCAGCCTCTAAACAGCCCGGTTAGGTCAGTCGGTAGAGCACCAGACTCTTAATCTGGCTGTCGCGGGTTCGAGCCCCGCATCGGGCTATTCTCTTCACGCATAAACGAACCAACTATAGGGCGCTGATGAAGTTTTAACGAAAGTAGGGATCAAACGTATAATGATGAGGGAGGGTGCTTACAGCAGCTTCTACGCGGCCCGGTTAGCTCAGTCGGTAGAGCACCAGGCTCTTAATCTGGCTGTCGCGGGTTCGAGCCCCGCATCGGGCTATTCTCTTGACGTATCAGCGAACCAACCAGAGGACGCTGATGAAATTTTAACGAAACTTGCGAAGAAACGTATAATGATGAGGGAGGGTGCTTACAGCAGCTTCTACGCAGCCCGGTTAGCTCAGTCGGTAGAGCACCAGACTCTTAATCTGGCTGTCGCGGGTTCGAGCCCCGCATTGGGCTATTCTCTTGACGTACCAGCAAACCAAGGCGCCGATGAAATTTTGACGACAATTATATTGGAACATATAGTGAGGAGGGAGAATGACTAGTGCAAACTCTGAGCAGCCCCGTTCGCTCAGTCGGCAGAGCACCAGACTCTTAATCTGGCTGTGGCGGGTTCGAGCCCCGCATCGGGCTATTCTCTTGACGCATCAACGAACCAAATAGAGGGCGCCGATGAAATTTTAACGACAATTATATTCGAAAATATAGTGAGGAGGGAGAATGATCAGTGCAGCCTCTAAACAGCCCGGTTAGCTCACTCGGTAGAGCACCAGACTCTTAATCTGGCTGTCGCGGGTTCGAGCCCCGAATCGGGCTATTCCCTTGACGCAGAAACGAACCAACTATAGGGCGCTGATGAAATTTTAAGGAAAATAGGGATCAAACGTATAATGATGAGCGAGGGTGCTCACAGCAGCTTCTACGCAGCCCGGTTAGCTCAGTCGGTAGAGCACCAGACTCTTAATCTGGCTGTCGCGGGTTGGAGCCCCGCATCGGGCTATCCTCTTCAAGGACGATCAAACCAACCGGAGGGCGCTGATGAAATTTCAACGAAACTTGGGAAGAAACGTATAATGATGAGGGAGGGTGCTCACAGCACCTTATACAGAGCCCGGTTAGCTCAGTCGGTAGAGCACCAGACTCTTAATCCGGCCGTCGCGGGTTCGAGCCCCGCATCGGGCTATTCTCTTGACGCATAAACGAACCAGCTGTAGAGCGCTGATGAAATTTTAAGGAAAAGCGGGATCAAACGTATAATGATGAGCGAGGGTGCTTACAGTAGCTTCTACGCAGCCCGGTTAGCTCAGTCGGTAGAGCACCAGACTCTTAATCTGGCTGTCGCGGGTTCGAGCCCCGCATCGGGCTATTCTCTTGATGTACCAGCAAACCAAGGCGCCGATGAAATTTTAACGACAATTATATTGGAACATATAGTGAGGAGGGAGAATGACTAGTGCAAACTCTGAGCAGCCCCGTTAGGTCAGTCGGCAGAGCACCAGACTCTTAATCTGGCTGTGGCGGGTTCGAGCCCCGCATCGGGCTATTCTCTTGACGCATCAACGAACCAAATAGAGGGCGCCGATGAAACTTTAACGACAACTATATTCGAAAATATAGTGAGGAGGGAGAATGATCAGTGCAGCCTCTAAACAGCCCGGTTAGCTCAGTCGGTAGGGCACCAGACTCTTAATCTGGCTGTCGCGGGTTCGAGCCCAGCATCGGGCTATTCTCTTCAAGGACGAACAAACCAACCGGAGGGCGCCGATGAAATTTTAAGGAAAATAGGGATCAAACGTATAATGATGAGCGAGGGTGCTCACAGCAGCTTCTACGCAGCCCGGTCAGCTCAGTCTGTAGAGCACCAGACTCTTAATCTGGTTGTCGCGGGTTCGAGCCCCGCATCGGACTATTCTCTTGACGCATCAACGAACCAAATAGAGGGCGCCGATGAAACTTTAACGACAATTATATTCGAAAATATAGTGAGGAGGGAGAATGATCAGTGCAGCCTCTAAACAGCCCGGTTAGCTCAGCCGGAAGAGCACCAGACTCTTAATCTGGCTGTCGCGGGTTCGAGCCCCGCATCGGGCTATTCGCTTGACGCATCAGCGAACCAACCAGAGGACGCTGATGAAATTTTAACGAAAGTTGCGATCAAACTAATGATGAGGGAGGGTGCATAAAGCAGCTTCTACGCAGCCCGGTTAGCTCAGTCGGTAGAGCACCAGACTCTTAATCTGGCTGTCGCGGGTTCGAGCCCCGCATCGGGCTATTCTCTTGACGTACCAGCAAACCAAGTAGACGGCGCCGATGAAATTTTGACGACAATTATATTGGAACATATAGTGAGGAGGGAGAATGAATAGTGCAAACTCTGAGCAGCCCCGTTAGCTCAGTCGGTGGAGCTCCAGACTCTTAATCTGGCTGTGGCGGGTTCGAGCACCGCATCGGGCTATTCTCTTGACGCATCAACGAACCAAATAGAGGGCGCCGATGAAACTTTAACGACAATTATATTCGAAAATATAGTGAGGAGGGAGAATGATCAGTGCAGCCTCTAAACAGCCCGGTTAGCTCAGTCGGTAGGGCACCAGACTCTTAATCTGGCTGTCGCGGGTTCGAGCCCAGCATCGGGCTATTCTCTTCAAGGACGAACAAACCAACCGGAGGGCGCCGATGAAATTTTAAGGAAAATAGGGATCAAACGTATAATGATGAGCGAGGGTGCTCACAGCAGCTTCTACGCAGCCCGGTTAGCTCAGTCTGTAGAGCACCAGACTCTTAATCTGGCTGTCGCGGGTTCGAGCCCCGCATCGGGCTATTCTCTTGAGGCATAAACGAACCAGCTATAGGGCGCTGATGAAATTTTAAGGAAAATAGGGATCAAACGTATAATGAAGAGCGAGGGTGCTCACAGCAGCTTTCACGCAGCCCGGTTAGCTCAGTCGGTAGAGCACCAGACTCTTAATCTGGCTGTCGCGGGTTCGAGCCCCGCATCGGGCTATCCTCTTGACGCATCAACGAACCAAATAGAGGGCGCCGATGAAACTTTAACGACAACTATATTCGAAAATATAGTGAGGAGGGAGGATGATCACTGCAGCCTCTAAACAGCCCGGTTAGGTCAGTCGGTAGAGCACCAGACTCTTAATCTGGCTGTCGCGGGTTCGAGCCCCGCATCGGGCTATTCTCTTCACGCATCAGCGAACCAACCAGAGGTCGCTGATGAAATTTTAACGAAACTTGCGAAGAAACGTATAATGATGAGGGAGGGTGCTTACAGCAGCTTCTACGCAGCCCGGTTAGCTCAGTCGGTAGAGCACCAGACTCTTAATCTGGCTGTCGCGGGTTCGAGCCCCGCATTGGGCTATTCTCTTCAAGGACGAACAAACCAACCGGAGGGCGCTGATGAAATTTCAACGAAACTTGGGAAGAAACGTATAATGATGAGGGAGGGTGCTCACAGCACCTTATACAGAGCCCGGTTAGCTCAGTCGGTAGAGCACCAGACTCTTAATCTGGCTGTCGCGGGTTCGAGCCCCGCATCGGGCTATTCTCTTGACGCATAAACGAACCAGCTGTAGAGCGCTGATGAAATTTTAAGGAAAGGAGGGATCAAACGTATAATGATGAGCGAGGGTGCTTACAGTAGCTTTCACGCAGCCCGGTTAGCTCAGTCGGTAGAGCACCAGACTCTTAATCTGGCTGTCGCGGGTTCGAGCCCCGCATCGGGCTATCCTCTTGACGCATCAACGAACCAAATAGAGGGCGCCGATGAAACTTTAACGACAACTATATTCGAAAATATAGTGAGGAGGGAGGATGATCACTGCAGCCTCTAAACAGCCCGGTTAGGTCAGTCGGTAGAGCACCAGACTCTTAATCTGGCTGTCGCGGGTTCGAGCCCCGCATCGGGCTATTCTCTTCACGCATCAGCGAACCAACCAGAGGTCGCTGATGAAATTTTAACGAAACTTGCGAAGAAACGTATAATGATGAGGGAGGGTGCTTACAGCAGCTTCTACGCAGCCCGGTTAGCTCAGTCGGTAGAGCACCAGACTCTTAATCTGGCTGTCGCGGGTTCGAGCCCCGCATTGGGCTATTCTCTTGACGTACCAGCAAACCAAGGCGCCGATGAAATTTTGACGACAATTATATTGGAACATATAGTGAGGAGGGAGAATGACTAGTGCAAACTCTGAGCAGCCCCGTTCGCTCAGTCGGCAGAGCACCAGACTCTTAATCTCGCTGTGGCGGGTTCGAGCCCCGCATCGGGCTATTCTCTTGACGCATCAACGAACCAAATAGAGGGCGCCGATGAAATTTTAACGACAATTATATTCGAAAATATAGTGAGGAGGGAGAATGATCAGTGCAGGCTCTAAACAGCCCGGTTAGCTCAGTCGGTAGAGCACCAGACTCTTAATCTGGCTGTCGCGGGTTCGAGCCCCGAATCGGGCTATTCCCTTGACGCAGAAACGAACCAACTATAGGGCGCTGATGAAATTTTAAGGAAAATAGGGATCAAACGTATAATGATGAGCGAGGGTGCTCACAGCAGCTTCTACGCAGCCCGGTTAGCTCAGTCGGTAGAGCACCAGACTCTTAATCTGGCTGTCGCGGGTTGGAGCCCCGCATCGGGCTATCCTCTTCAAGGACGAACAAACCAACCGGAGGGCGCTGATGAAATTTCAACGAAACTTGGGAAGAAACGTATAATGATGAGGGAGGGTGCTCACAGCATCTTATACAGAGCCCGGTTAGCTCAGTCGGTAGAGCACCAGACTCTTAATCTGGCTGTCGCGGGCTGGAGACCCGCATCGGGCTATCCTCTTCAGGACGAACAAACCAACCGGAGGGCGCTGATGAAATTTCAACGAAACTTGGGAAGAAACGTATAATGATGAGGGAGGGTGCTCACAGCACCTTATACAGAGCCCGGTTAGCTCAGTCGGTAGAGCACCAGACTCTTAATCTGGCTGTCGCGGGTTCGAGCCCCGCATCGGGCTATTCTCTTGACGTACCAGCAAACCAAGGCGCCGATGAAATTTTAACGACAATTATATTGGAACATATAGTGAGGAGGGAGAATGACTAGTGCAAACTCTGAGCAGCCCCGTTAGGTCAGTCGGCAGAGCACCAGACTCTTAATCTGGCTGTGGCGGCTTCGAGCCCCGCATCGGGCTATTCTCTTGACGCATCAACGAACCAAATAGAGGGCGCCGATGAAACTTTAACGACAACTATACTCGAAAATATAGTGAGGAGGGAGAATGATCAGTGCAGCCTCTAAACAGCCCGGTTAACTCAGTCGGTAGAGCACCAGACTCTTAATGTGGCTGTCACGGGTTCGAGCGCCGCATCGGCCTATTCTCTTGACGCACCAACGAACCAAATAGAGGGCGCTGATGAAATTTTAACGAAACTTGGGAAGAAACGTATAATGATGAGGGAGGGTGCTTACAGCACCTTCTACGCAGCCCGGTTAGCTCAGTCGGTAGAGCACCAGACTCTTAATCTGGCTGTCGCGGGTTCGAGCCCCGCATCGGGCTATTCTCTTCACGCATAAACGAACCAACTATAGGGCGCTGATGAACTTTTAACGAAAGTAGGGATCAAACGTATAATGATGAGGGAGGGTGCTTACAGCAGCTTCTACGGGGCCCGGTTAGCTCAGTCGGTAGAGCACCAGACTCTTAATCTGGCTGTCGCGGGTTCGAGCCCCGCATCGGGCTATTCTCTTGACGTATCAACGAACCAACTATAGGGCGCTGATGAAGTTTTAACGAAAGTAGGGATCAAACGTATAATGATGAGGGAGGGTGCTTACAGCAGCTTCTACGCGGCCCGGTTAGCTCAGTCGGTAGAGCACCAGACTCTTAATCTGGCTGTCGCGGGTTGGAGCCACGCATCGGGCTATTCTCTTGACGCATCAACGAACCAAATAGAGGGCGCCGATGAAACTTTAACGACAACTATATTCGAAAATATAGTGAGGAGGGAGAATGATCAGTGCAGCCTCTAAGCAGCCCGGTTAGCTCAGTCGGTAGAGCACCAGACTCTTAATCTGGCTGTCGCGGGTTCGAGCCCCGCGTCGGGCTATTCTCTTGACGCATAAACGAACCAACTATAGGGCGCTGATGAAATTTTAAGGAAAATAGGGATCAAACGTATAATGATGAGCGAGGGTGCTCACAGCAGCTTCTACGCAGATCGGTTAGCTCAGTCGGTAGAGCACCAGACTCTTAATCTGGCTGTCGCGGGTTGGAGCCCCGCATCGGGCTATCCTCCTCAAGGACGAACAAACCAACCGGAGGGCGCTGATGAAATTTCAACGAAACTTGGGAAGAAACGTATAATGATGAGGGAGGGTGCTTACAGCAGTTTCTACGCGGCCCGGTTAACTCAGTCGGTAGAGCACCAGACTCTTAATCTGGCTGTCGCGGGTTCGAGCCCCGCATCGGGCTATTCTCTTGACGTACCAGCAAACCAAGGCGCCGATGAAATTTTAACGACAATTATATTGGAACATATAGTGAGGAGGGAGAATGACTAGTGCAAACTCTGAGCAGCCCCGTTAGCTCAGTCGGCAGAGCACCAGACTCTTAATCTGGCTGTGGCGGGTTCTAGCCCCGCATCGAGCTATTCTCTTGACGCATCAACGAACCAAATAGAGGGCGCCGATGAAATTTTAACGACAATTATATTCGAAAATATAGTGAGGAGGGAGAATGATCAGTGCAGCCTCTAAACAGCCCGGTTAGCTCAGTCGGTAGAGCACCAGACTCTTAATCTGGCTGTCGCGGGTTCGAGCCCCGCATCGGGCTATTCCCTTGACGCATAAACGAACCAGCTATAGGGCGCTGATGAAATTTTAAGGAAAATAGGGATCAAACGTATAATGATGAGCGAGGGTGCTCACAGCAGCTTTCACGCAGCCCGGTTAGCTCAGTCGGTAGAGCACCAGACTCTTAATCTGGCTGTCGCGGGTTCGAGCCCCGCATCGGCCTATTCTCTTGACGCATCAACGAACCAAATAGAGGGTGCTGATGAAATTTTAACGAAACTTGGGAAGAAACGTATAATGATGAGGGAGGGTGCTCACAGCACCTTATACAGAGCCCGGTTAGCTCAGTCGGTAGAGCACCAGACTCTTAATCTCGCTGTCGCGGGTTCGAGCCCCGCATCGGGCTATTCCCTTGACGCATCAGCGTACCAACCAGAGGACGCTGATGAAATTTTAACGAAACTTGGGAAGAAACGTATAATGATGAGGGAGGGTGCTTACAGCAGCTTCTACGCAGCCCGGTTAGCTCAGTCGGTAGAGCACCAGACTCTTAATCTGGCTGTCGCGGGTTCGAGCCCCGCATCGGGCTATTCTCTTGACGTATCAGCAAACCAAGTAGACGGCGCCGATGAAATTTTAACGACAATTATATTGGAACATATAGTGAGGAGGGAGAATGACTAGTGCAAACTCTGAGCAGCCCCGTTAGCTCAGTCGGCAGAGCACCAGACTCTTAATCTGGCTATGGCGGGTTCGAGCCCCGCATCGGGCTATTCTCTTGACGCATCAACGAACCAAATAGAGGGCGCCGATGAAATTTTAACGACAATTATATTCGAAAATATAGTGAGGAGGGAGAATGATCAGTGCAGCCTCTAAGCAGCCCGCTTAGCTCAGTCGGTAGAGCACCAGACTCTTAATCTGGCTGTCGCGGGTTCGAGCCCCGCATCGGGCTATTCTCTTGAGGCATAAACGAACCAGCTATAGGGCGCTGATGAAATTTTAAGGAAAATAGGGATCAAACGTATAATGAAGAGCGAGGGTGCTCACAGCAGCTTTCACGCAGCCCGGTTAGCTCAGTCGGTAGAGCACCAGACTCTTAATCTGGCTGTCGCGGGTTCGAGCCCCGCATCGGGCTATCCTCTTGACGCATCAACGAACCAAATAGAGGGCGCCGATGAAACTTTAACGACAACTATATTCGAAAATATAGTGAGGAGGGAGGATGATCACTGCAGCCTCTAAACAGCCCGGTTAGGTCAGTCGGTAGAGCACCAGACTCTTAATCTGGCTGTCGCGGGTTCGAGCCCCGCATCGGGCTATTCTCTTCACGCATCAGCGAACCAACCAGAGGTCGCTGATGAAATTTTAACGAAACTTGCGAAGAAACGTATAATGATGAGGGAGGGTGCTTACAGCAGCTTCTACGCAGCCCGGTTAGCTCAGTCGGTAGAGCACCAGACTCTTAATCTGGCTGTCGCGGGTTCGAGCCCCGCATTGGGCTATTCTCTTGACGTACCAGCAAACCAAGGCGCCGATGAAGTTTTGACGACAATTATATTGGAACATATAGTGAGGAGGGAGAATGACTAGTGCAAACTCTGAGCAGCCCCGTTCGCTCAGTCGGCAGAGCACCAGACTCTTAATCTGGCTGTGGCGGGTTCGAGCCCCGCATCGGGCTATTCTCTTGACGCATCAACGAACCAAATAGAGGGCGCCGATGAAATTTTAACGACAATTATATTCGAAAATATAGTGAGGAGGGAGAATGATCAGTGCAGCCTCTAAACAGCCCGGTTAGCTCAGTCGGTAGAGCACCAGACTCTTAATCTGGCTGTCGCGGGTTCGAGCCCCGAATGGGGCTATTCCCTTGACGCAGAAACGAACCAACTATAGGGCGCTGATGAAATTTCAACGAAACTTGGGAAGAAACGTATAATGATGAGGGAGGGTGCTCACAGCACCTTATACAGAGCCCGGTTAGCTCAGTCGGTAGAGCACCAGACTCTTAATCTGGCTGTCGCGGGTTGGAGCCCCGCATCGGGCTATCCTCTTCAAGGACGAACAAACCAACCGGAGGGCGCTGATGAAATTTCAACGAAACTTGGGAAGAAACGTATAATGATGAGGGAGGGTGCTCACAGCACCTTATACAGAGCCCGGTTAGCTCAGTCGGTAGAGCACCAGACTCTTAATCTGGCTGTCGCGGGTTCGAGCCCCGCATCGGGCTATTCTCTTGACGCATAAACGAACCAGCTGTAGAGCGCTGATGAAATTTTAAGGAAAGGAGGGATCAAACGTATAATGATGAGCGAGGGTGCTTACAGTAGCTTTCACGCAGCCCGGTTAGCTCAGTCGGTAGAGCACCAGACTCTTAATCTGGCTGTCGCGGGTTCGAGCCCCGCATCGGGCTATCCTCTTGACGCATCAACGAACCAAATAGAGGGCGCCGATGAAACTTTAACGACAACTATATTCGAAAATATAGTGAGGAGGGAGGATGATCACTGCAGCCTCTAAACAGCCCGGTTAGGTCAGTCGGTAGAGCACCAGACTCTTAATCTGGCTGTCGCGGGTTCGAGCCCCGCATCGGGCTATTCTCTTCACGCATCAGCGAACCAACCAGAGGTCGCTGATGAAATTTTAACGAAACTTGCGAAGAAACGTATAATGATGAGGGAGGGTGCTTACAGCAGCTTCTACGCAGCCCGGTTAGCTCAGTCGGTAGAGCACCAGACTCTTAATCTGGCTGTCGCGGGTTCGAGCCCCGCATTGGGCTATTCTCTTGACGTACCAGCAAACCAAGGCGCCGATGAAATTTTGACGACAATTATATTGGAACATATAGTGAGGAGGGAGAATGACTAGTGCAAACTCTGAGCAGCCCCGTTCGCTCAGTCGGCAGAGCACCAGACTCTTAATCTCGCTGTGGCGGGTTCGAGCCCCGCATCGGGCTATTCTCTTGACGCATCAACGAACCAAATAGAGGGCGCCGATGAAATTTTAACGACAATTATATTCGAAAATATAGTGAGGAGGGAGAATGATCAGTGCAGGCTCTAAACAGCCCGGTTACCTCAGTCGGTAGAGCACCAGACTCTTAATCTGGCTGTCGCGGGTTCGAGCCCCGAATCGGGCTATTCCCTTGACGCAGAAACGAACCAACTATAGGGCGCTGATGAAATTTTAAGGAAAATAGGGATCAAACGTATAATGATGAGCGAGGGTGCTCACAGCAGCTTCTACGCAGCCCGGTTAGCTCAGTCGGTAGAGCACCAGACTCTTAATCTGGCTGTCGCGGGTTGGAGCCCCGCATCGGGCTATCCTCTTCAAGGACGAACAAACCAACCGGAGGGCGCTGATGAAATTTCAACGAAACTTGGGAAGAAACGTATAATGATGAGGGAGGGTGCTCACAGCACCTTATACAGAGCCCGGTTAGCTCAGTCGGTAGAGCACCAGACTCTTAATCTGGCTGTCGCGGGTTGGAGCCCCGCATCGGGCTATCCTCTTCAAGGACGAACAAACCAACCGGAGGGCGCTGATGAAATTTCAACGAAACTTGGGAAGAAACGTATAATGATGAGGGAGGGTGCTCACAGCACCTTATACAGAGCCCGGTTAGCTCAGTCGGTAGAGCACCAGACTCTTAATCTGGCTGTCGCGGGTTCGAGCCCCGCATCGGGCTATTCTCTTGACGTACCAGCAAACCAAGGCGCCGATGAAATTTTAACGACAATTATATTGGAACATATAGTGAGGAGGGAGAATGACTAGTGCAAACTCTGAGCAGCCCCGTTAGGTCAGTCGGCAGAGCACCAGACTCTTAATCTGGCTGTGGCGGCTTCGAGCCCCGCATCGGGCTATTCTCTTGACGCATCAACGAACCAAATAGAGGGCGCCGATGAAACTTTAACGACAACTATACTCGAAAATATAGTGAGGAGGGAGAATGATCAGTGCAGCCTCTAAACAGCCCGGTTAACTCAGTCGGTAGAGCACCAGACTCTTAATCTGGCTGTCACGGGTTCGAGCGCCGCATCGGCCTATTCTCTTGACGCACCAACGAACCAAATAGAGGGCGCTGATGAAATTTTAACGAAACTTGGGAAGAAACGTATAATGATGAGGGAGGGTGCTTACAGCACCTTCTACGCAGCCCGGTTAGCTCAGTCGGTAGAGCACCAGACTCTTAATCTGGCTGTCGCGGGTTCGAGCCCCGCATCGGGCTATTCTCTTCACGCATAAACGAACCAACTATAGGGCGCTGATGAACTTTTAACGAAAGTAGGGATCAAACGTATAATGATGAGGGAGGGTGCTTACAGCAGCTTCTACGGGGCCCGGTTAGCTCAGTCGGTAGAGCACCAGACTCTTAATCTGGCTGTCGCGGGTTCGAGCCCCGCATCGGGCTATTCTCTTGACGTATCAACGAACCAACTATAGGGCGCTGATGAAGTTTTAACGAAAGTAGGGATCAAACGTATAATGATGAGGGAGGGTGCTTACAGCAGCTTCTACGCGGCCCGGTTAGCTCAGTCGGTAGAGCACCAGACTCTTAATCTGGCTGTCGCGGGTTCGAGCCACGCATCGGGCTATTCTCTTGACGCATCAACGAACCAAATAGAGGGCGCCGATGAAACTTTAACGACAACTATATTCGAAAATATAGTGAGGAGGGAGAATGATCAGTGCAGCCTCTAAGCAGCCCGGTTAGCTCAGTCGGTATAGCACCAGACTCTTAATCTGGCTGTCGCGGGTTCGAGCCCCGCGTCGGGCTATTCTCTTGACGCATAAACGAACCAACTATAGGGCGCTGATGAAATTTTAAGGAAAATAGGGATCAAACGTATAATGATGAGCGAGGGTGCTCACAGCAGCTTCTACGCAGATCGGTTAGCTCAGTCGGTAGAGCACCAGACTCTTAATCTGGCTGTCGCGGGTTGGAGCCCCGCATCGGGCTATCCTCCTCAAGGACGAACAAACCAACCGGAGGGCGCTGATGAAATTTCAACGAAACTTGGGAAGAAACGTATAATGATGAGGGAGGGTGCTTACAGCAGTTTCTACGCGGCCCGGTTAACTCAGTCGGTAGAGCACCAGACTCTTAATCTGGCTGTCGCGGGTTCGGGCCCCGCATCGGGCTATTCTCTTGACGTACCAGCAAACCAAGGCGCCGATGAAATTTTAACGACAATTATATTGGAACATATAGTGAGGAGGGAGAATGACTAGTGCAAACTCTGAGCAGCCCCGTTAGCTCAGTCGGCAGAGCACCAGACTCTTAATCTGGCTGTGGCGGGTTCTAGCCCCGCATCGGGCTATTCTCTTGACGCATCAACGAACCAAATAGAGGGCGCCGATGAAATTTTAACGACAATTATATTCGAAAATATAGTGAGGAGGGAGAATGATCAGTGCAGCCTCTAAACAGCCCGGTTAGCTCAGTCGGTAGAGCACCAGACTCTTAATCTGGCTGTCGCGGGTTCGAGCCCCGCATCGGGCTATTCCCTTGACGCATAAACGAACCAGCTATAGGGCGCTGATGAAATTTTAAGGAAAATAGGGATCAAACGTATAATGATGAGCGAGGGTGCTCACAGCAGCTTTCACGCAGCCCGGTTAGCTCAGTCGGTAGAGCACCAGACTCTTAATCTGGCTGTCGCGGGTTCGAGCCCCGCATCGGCCTATTCTCTTGACGCATCAACGAACCAAATAGAGGGTGCTGATGAAATTTTAACGAAACTTGGGAAGAAACGTATAATGATGAGGGAGGGTGCTCACAGCACCTTATACAGAGCCCGGTTAGCTCAGTCGGTAGAGCACCAGACTCTTAATCTCGCTGTCGCGGGTTCGAGCCCCGCATCGGGCTATTCCCTTGACGCATCAGCGTACCAACCAGAGGACGCTGATGAAATTTTAACGAAACTTGGGAAGAAACGTATAATGATGAGGGAGGGTGCTTACAGCAGCTTCTACGCAGCCCGGTTAGCTCAGTCGGTAGAGCACCAGACTCTTAATCTGGCTGTCGCGGGTTCGAGCCCCGCATCGGGCTATTCTCTTGACGTATCAGCAAACCAAGTAGACGGCGCCGATGAAATTTTAACGACAATTATATTGGAACATATAGTGAGGAGGGAGAATGACTAGTGCAAACTCTGAGCAGCCCCGTTAGCTCAGTCGGCAGAGCACCAGACTCTTAATCTGGCTATGGCGGGTTCGAGCCCCGCATCGGGCTATTCTCTTGACGCATCAACGAACCAAATAGAGGGCGCCGATGAAATTTTAACGACAATTATATTCGAAAATATAGTGAGGAGGGAGAATGATCAGTGCAGCCTCTAAACAGCCCGCTTAGCTCAGTCGGTAGAGCACCAGACTCTTAATCTGGCTGTCGCGGGTTCGAGCCCCGCATCGGGCTATTCTCTTCACGCATAAACGAACCAACTATAGGGCGCTGATGAAGTTTTAACGAAAGTAGGGATCAAACGTATAATGATGAGGGAGGGTGCTTACAGCAGTTTCTACGCGGCCCGGTCAGCTCAGTCGGTAGAGCACCAGACTCTTAATCTGGCTGTCGCGGGTTCGAGCCCCGCATCGGGCTATTCTCTTGACGCATAAACGAACCAAATAGAGGGCGCCGATGAAATTTAGCGACAATTATATTCGAAAATATAGTGAGGAGGGAGGATGATCACTGCAGCCTCTAAATAGCCCGGTTAGGTCAGTCGGTAGAGCACCAGACTCTTAATCTGGCTGTCGCGTGTTCGAGCCCCGCATCGGGCTATTCTCTTCACGCATAAACGAACCAACTATAGGGCGCTGATGAAGTTTTAACGAAAGTAGGGATCAAACGTATAATGATGACGGAGGGTGCTTACAGCAGCTTCTACGCGGCCCGGTTAGCTCAGTCGGTAGAGCACCAGACTCTTAATCTGGCTGTCGCGGGTTCGAGCCCCGCATCGGGCTATTCTCTTGATGCATAAACGAACCAGCTATAGGGCGCTGATGAAATTTTAAGGAAAATAGGGATCAAACGTATAATGATGAGCGAGGGTGCTCACAGCAGCTTTCACGCAGCCCGGTTAGCTCAGTCGGTAGAGCACCAGACTCTTAATCTGGCTGTCGCGGGTTCGAGCCCCGCATCGGGCTATCCTCTTCAAGGACGAACAAACCAATCGGAGGGCGCTGATGAAACTTTAACGAAACTTGGGAAGAAACGTATAATGATGAGGGAGGGTGCTTACAGCAGCTTCTACGCAGCCCGGTTAGCTCAGTCGGTAGAGCAACAGACTCTTAATCTGGCTGTCTCGGGTTCGAGCCCCGCATCGGGCTATTCTCTTGGCGCATCAACGAACCAAATAGAGGGCGCCGATGAAATTTTAACGACAATTATATTCGAAAATATAGTGAGGAGGGAGAATGATCAGTGCAGCCTCTAAACAGCCCGGTTAGCTCAGTCGGTAGAGCACCAGACTCTTAATCTGGCTGTCGCGGGTTCGAGCCCCGCATCGGGCTATTCCCTTGACGCATAAACGAACCAGCTATAGGGCGCTGATGAAATTTTAAGGAAAATAGGGATCAAACGTATAATGATGAGCGAGGGTGCTCACAGCAGCTTCTACGCAGCCCGGTTAGCTCAGTCGTTAGAGCAACAGACTCTTAATCTGGCTGTGGCGGGTTCTAGCCCCGCATCGGGCTATTCTCTTGACGCATCAACGAACCAAATAGAGGGCGCCGATGAAATTTTAACGACAATTATATTCGAAAATATAGCGAGGAGGGAGAATGATCAGTGCAGCCTCTAAACAGCCCGGTTAGCTCAGTCGGTAGAGCACCAGACTCTTAATCTGGCTGTCGCGGGTTCGAGCCCCGCATCGGGCTATTCCCTTGACGCATAAAAACCAACTATAGGGCGCTGATGAAATTTTAAGGAAAATAGGGATCAAACGTATAATGATGAGCGAGGGTGCTCACAGCAGCTTCTACGCAGCCCGGTAGGCTCAGTCGGTAGAGCACCAGACTCTTAATCTGGCTGTCGCGGGTTGGAGCCCCGCATCGGGCTATCCTCTTCAAGGACGAACAAACCAACCGGAGGGCGCTGATGAAATTTCAACGAAACTTGGGAAGAAACGTATAATGATGAGGGAGGGTGCTCACAGCACCTTATACAGAGCCCGGTTAGCTCAGTCGGTAGAGCACCAGACTCTTAATCTGGCTGTCGCGGGTTCGAGCCCCGCATCGGGCTATTCTCTTGACGCATCAACGAACCAAATAGAGGGCGCCGATGAAATTTTAACGACAATTATATTCGAAAATATAGTGAGGAGGGAGGATGATCACTGCAGCCTCTAAACAGCCCGGTTAGGTCAGTCGGTAGAGCACCAGACTCTTAATCTGGCTGTCGCGGGTTCGAGCCCCGCATCGGGCTATTCTCTTCACGCATAAACGAACCAACTATAGGGCGCTGATGAAACTTTAACGAAAGTTGCGATCAAATGAATAACGATGAGCGAGGGTGCTCACAGCAGCATATACGCAGCCCGGTTACCTCAGTCGGTAGTGCACCAGACTCTTAATCTGGTTGTCGCGGGTTCGAGCCCAGTACCGGGCTATTCTCGTGAGACATAAACCAACCAACTATAGGCGCTGATGAAATTTTAACGAAAGTAGGGATCAAACGTATAATGATGAGGGAGGGTGCTTACAGCAGCATATACGCAGCCCGGTTACCTCAGTCGGTAGAGCACCAGAATCTTAATCTGGCTGTCGCGGGTTCCAGCCCCGCATCGGGCTATTCTCTTGACGCATAAACGAACCAACTATAGGCGCTGATGAAATTTTAACGAAAGTTCGGATGAAACGTATAATGATGACCGAAGGTGCTCACAGCAGCTTTCATGCAGCCCGGTTAGCTTAGTCGGTAGAGCACGAGACTCTTAATCTGGCTGTCGCGGGTTCGAGCCCCGCATCGGTCTATTCTCTTGACGTAACAGCAAACCAAGTAGACGGCGCCGATGAAATTTTGACGACAATTATATTGGAACATATAGTGAGGAGGGAGAATGACTAGTGCAAACTCTGAGTAGCCCCGTTAGCTCAGTCGGTACAGCACCAGACTCTTAATCTGGCTGTCGAGGGTTCGAGCCCCGCGTCGGGCTATCCTCTTCAAGGGCGAACAAACCAACCGGAGGGCGCTGATGAAATTTTAACGAAAGTTGCGAGCAAACGTATAATGATGAGCGAGGGTGCTCACAGCACCTTACACGGAGCCCGGTTAGCTCAGTCGGTACAGCACCAGACTCTTAATCTGGCTGTCGAGGGTTCGAGCCCCGCATCGGGCTATCCTCTTCAAGGACGAATAAACCAACCCGAGGGCGCTGATGAAATTTTAAGGAAAATAGGGATCAAACGTATAATGATGAGCGAGGGTGCTCACAGCACCTTACACGGAGCCCGGTTAGCTCAGTCTGTAGAGCACCAGACTCTTAATCTGGCTGTCGCGGGTTGGAGCCCCGCATCGGGCTATCCTCTTCAAGGACGAACAAACCAACCGGAGGGCGCCGATGAAATTTTAAGGAAAATAGGGATCAAACGTATAATGATGAGCGAGGGTGCTCACAGCAGCTTCTACGCAGCCCGGTTAGCTCAGTCTGTAGAGCACCAGACTCTTAATCTGGCTGTCGCGGGTTCGAGCCCCGCATCGGACTATTCTCTTGACGCATCAACGAACCAAATAGAGGGCGCCGATGAAACTTTAACGACAATTATATTCGAAAATATAGTGAGGAGGGAGAATGATCAGTGCAGCCTCTAAACAGCCCGGTTAGCTCAGCCGGAAGAGCACCAGACTCTTAATCTGGCTGTCGCGGGTTCGAGCCCCGCATCGGGCTATTCGCTTGACGCATCAGCGAACCAACCAGAGGACGCTGATGAAATTTTAACGAAAGTTGCGATCAAACTAATGATGAGGGAGGGTGCATAAAGCAGCTTCTACGCAGCCCGGTTAGCTCAGTCGGTAGAGCACCAGACTCTTAATCTGGCTGTCGCGGGTTCGAGCCCCGCATCGGGCTATTCTCTTGACGTACCAGCAAACCAAGTAGACGGCGCCGATGAAATTTTGACGACAATTATATTGGAACATATAGTGAGGAGGGAGAATGAATAGTGCAAACTCTGAGCAGCCCCGTTAGCTCAGTCGGTGGAGCTCCAGACTCTTAATCTGGCTGTGGCGGGTTCGAGCACCGCATCGGGCTATTCTCTTTACGCATCAACGAACCAAATAGAGGGCGCCGATGAAACTTTAACGACAATTATATTCGAAAATATAGTGAGGAGGGAGAATGATCAGTGCAGCCTCTAAACAGCCCGGTTAGCTCAGTCGGTAGGGCACCAGACTCTTAATCTGGCTGTCGCGGGTTCGAGCCCAGCATCGGGCTATTCTCTTCAAGGACGAACAAACCAACCGGAGGGCGCCGATGAAATTTTAAGGAAAATAGGGATCAAACGTATAATGATGAGCGAGGGTGCTCACAGCAGCTTCTACGCAGCCCGGTTAGCTCAGTCTGTAGAGCACCAGACTCTTAATCTCGCTGTCGCGGGTTCGAGCCCCGCATCGGGCTATTCTCTTGAGGCATAAACGAACCAGCTATAGGGCGCTGATGAAATTTTAAGGAAAATAGGGATCAAACGTATAATGATGAGCGAGGGTGCTCACAGCAGCTTTCACGCAGCCCGGTTAGCTCAGTCGGTAGAGCACCAGACTCTTAATCTGGCTGTCGCGGGTTCGAGCCCCGCATCGGGCTATCCTCTTGACGCATCAACGAACCAAATAGAGGGCGCCGATGAAACTTTAACGACAACTATATTCGAAAATATAGTGAGGAGGGAGGATGATCACTGCAGCCTCTAAACAGCCCGGTTAGGTCAGTCGGTAGAGCACCAGACTCTTAATCTGGCTGTCGCGGGTTCGAGCCCCGCATCGGGCTATTCTCTTCACGCATAAACGAACCAACTATAGGGCGCTGATGAAGTTTTAACGAAAGTAGGGATCAAACGTATAATGATGAGGGAGGGTGCTTACAGCAGCTTCTACGCGGCCCGGTTAGCTCAGTCGGTAGAGCACCAGACTCTTAATCTGGCTGTCGCGGGTTCGAGCCCCGCATTGGGCTATTCTCTTGACGTACCAGCAAACCAAGGCGCCGATGAAATTTTGACGACAATTATATTGGAACATATAGTGAGGAGGGAGAATGACTAGTGCAAACTCTGAGCAGCCCCGTTCGCTCAGTCGGCAGAGCACCAGACTCTTAATCTGGCTGTGGCGGGTTCGAGCCCCGCATCGGGCTATTCTCTTGACGCATCAACGAACCAAATAGAGGGCGCCGATGAAATTTTAACGACAATTATATTCGAAAATATAGTGAGGAGGGAGAATGATCAGTGCAGCCTCTAAACAGCCCGGTTAGCTCACTCGGTAGAGCACCAGACTCTTAATCTGGCTGTCGCGGGTTCGAGCCCCGAATCGGGCTATTCCCTTGACGCAGAAACGAACCAACTATAGGGCGCTGATGAAATTTTAAGGAAAATAGGGATCAAACGTATAATGATGAGCGAGGGTGCTCACAGCAGCTTCTACGCAGCCCGGTTAGCTCAGTCGGTAGAGCACCAGACTCTTAATCTGGCTGTCGCGGGTTGGAGCCCCGCATCGGGCTATCCTCTTCAAGGACGATCAAACCAACCGGAGGGCGCTGATGAAATTTCAACGAAACTTGGGAAGAAACGTATAATGATGAGGGAGGGTGCTCATAGCACCTTATACAGAGCCCGGTTAGCTCAGTCGGTAGAGCACCAGACTCTTAATCCGGCCGTCGCGGGTTCGAGCCCCGCATCGGGCTATTCTCTTGACGCATAAACGAACAAGCTGTAGAGCGCTGATGAAATTTTAAGGAAAAGCGGGATCAAACGTATAATGATGAGCGAGGGTGCTTACAGTAGCTTCTACGCAGCCCGGTTAGCTCAGTCGGTAGAGCACCAGACTCTTAATCTGGCTGTCGCGGGTTCGAGCCCCGCATCGGGCTATTCTCTTGATGTACCAGCAAACCAAGGCGCCGATGAAATTTTAACGACAATTATATTGGAACATATAGTGAGGAGGGAGAATGACTAGTGCAAACTCTGAGCAGCCCCGTTAGGTCAGTCGGCAGAGCACCAGACTCTTAATCTGGCTGTGGCGGGTTCGAGCCCCGCATCGGGCTATTCTCTTGACGCATCAACGAACCAAATAGAGGGCGCCGATGAAACTTTAACGACAACTATATTCGAAAATATATCCATGTGATGCTGTGAGAATGAGTGAACTCGATCTTTTCACTTTTCGATGAAGTGGAGTGGAGGAATCACTTCGATTTCATCTAGGGACTTGAAAAAAGGAAAGGTATCGGTGAACGATAATGTTTCATCGGCAAAATGTCGCTAGTGTAATGTTATTTCCTGTGATCCCCTTTTTTGAACACTAAACTCCATAGAAACAGGCCGTAATAACTGCATCGGAACCATATCCGTTTAGTTAATGCCCGAGTGAGTTCGCTTGAAATGAGGGCGTCAATGAGGTGTTGAACTGCAATCTTGGGCGAGAGCGTTCTCTAAAAACAGCTCATCTTAGGATAAAAGTTAGGCGGATTCGAGACTCGTCAAGCATGAAAGCCGATGCAAGCAATTTAAATCTGCGCACTATATTTTCAATTCTCGCACTCGACTGGCTTACCTGGAGCGCCGTTTCTACAAATTCCATTGTTTGATTTCTGACCACTAAATTTTCTACATTTCACTTTGTTTGTTGCGCTGTCCTGTTTCAGTGCATATATATATATATATATATATATATATATATATATACATATATATATATATACATATATATATATATATATATATATATATATATATATATATATATATGTTTTCAATGTTTTTAAATGAGCGAAGAGCAAAAATGAGATTGCTAAAGCTATAAAGCAAACTCTCAGCATTGAGAACTGAAACAATTTGGCAGCGAACAGGAGAAGGCTTAGTCGTGGAAATTTCGATGGCGTAGTTTTTTTTTGCTCTCAGTGTCCCTGCTCAATGGGTATCCTCTACTTCACTAGTTCCAGGGTAAGCGAAGAGACGTGCCAGAGCATCTGGCACAACGAGTGCTTTTGCTATTTCACTCAGTAGACGGATCGTTTTCATGGAATGTCAATGAGCAATAAAATGTGGACAATATGAGGCTAATATTTTCTCTCCCCATCGTTCGAACAGATCACGTGAAAAATGTCTTTTCTGTGATCCTGCAAGTGAAATGGAAATCTGACATATGGGAAGTGCATCAAAGTTTTCCGGTACCTTTAAGTGAAATGGTAAGGTGAAACATGTGGTGTAATCGTGCCCATAAAATTCCGAAGCCCTGATTTCTCCGATTACTAAATTGAAACCACTGATGCCATTGTACCAACATTTCTGCTGCAGCACAGTACTTTTACTTATGCAAAATGAATGACATTGTATTCAGACCGCTTTTCTGAAAACCAAACATGATGCACTTATTAGTGTGCTCACGATTATAAACTAGGTACAGTGCCATATTGAGCACTGTGGCTCCGAAAGTACAGTACGCCTTCAGCACCTTAGGTTTTTCCGATATGCGCGAACAGGATGACGAATGTTATTCATTAATCTGAAAATCCTCAACGGAGAAGACCTCTGCTCTTTCCTCTATTTCCAGCCTTCAAGAAAAAGTAATGTGCCAACACCGTCCTTAACGCGAAGATAGCGCTGCATGATTCCAAAGAGCATTGCAGAACATCATTAAATTCACGCTAGACTTTGTATAATGGTGTTCCACGGCGTGCAGTGTTTTCCTGACCTCCGGTATGACCCTGACCTTCCGACCTTCTGCAAGTGCCAGCTGCAGTGTGTGAGCTCTGCGGTTCAGTTTTCTTCTGGAAATCATCCACACCAATCCACATTATTTCGTTCGTCTCTCCGAAATCATTTATTTAGTCTACATCGGATTACAACGCATCTCAGCTTATAAGGTTTGTCGTCATCTTTATCATCTGAACTGACTGAAGCTGTTTCCTATTCGAACCCTCTGTTCTCTTTTTGAAGGCGCAGTATCTCATTTTCTCTAGCAACAGTCATCGATAAATTCGTTGCTGCCTAATGTTCAAGGTTTTCAGACAAGATTGTTTAACTATCCGCACCTTATGATGCCTGAAAATTCTTTAAAAGCCGAGAATGCATTTTTGAAAGATCCACTTTCAAAATAAAATATTGTTGCCACAATAAATGGAATCGCTGATATGCTTTCTGCTCCAAAGAGGACATCATTTGGGTATCGACAGTTGCCGATACCCAAATGATGCCCTCTTTTGCAGGCTTTTGCAGAACTGCATTGGTAAAGCGCATTGCCATAAGTTTTTGCATGTGTGGTGTACGTATACGTGTCTCTCGTCTGGCGAACAGTTTCAGTTAATATTGTCATCGTATCGAAAAGTATTGTGCCCCTCATACTTACTTGTACTCATAATAAATATTCCTTTTCCTGCTCTTCTGGTAATTGTACAAACGGCAATTATTGAATATAACTTTTATGGAGGTTATACACTCTGTGGGTAGCGCAGCTCAATCATGGTTTCACATTTTCATATTTTCAGCAATCCTTGCTTTTTCCTTCTTACTAATGCTAATATACTTCATTTACATAAAAAAACATTACCATAACATTTTTGTTTCGATTTTTTTGGTTGCTTGGTCGAATCTACGTGGTAAGCGCATGCTCTGCGTTTAATAGAGGCGAGACCGAGCGCTTCGAAGGTCAGTCCCATTATCGCGCTCAGAGGGCCATTTCAGGCCATCCGCTCACCTATTGTCCGGCATAAGCGTGTGTGAATGCTTCAGTTCAAAGCAAACCCTACACACTGTACATCCTGTCTCTCTTCTGCTCATGTTTTGTTATGTAGATTTCAGGGGCATTTTTGAGTTGGCAACTGACCTTGTGAATCGCTTATGATGTTTTGTTGCGATAGAATACGAAACACTAATTTACCATTACAGTCTTTGTGATGTGCTGTTTGGTGTTTGTCTGTTATTTTGTCCTTCTGGCGCCCTTGATTTGTATTTCTAGCTTCTCGACGGTTATTGAACTCGTTAAACATTTAACGGTCTCTAACTTCTACACCACCTTACATAACTGCTGGTTAGTTGTAATATAGCTCATCGGCCACATATGGGGTTGAATTTCCCCGTAGCTAGAAAGTCCTGCTAAAATCATAAGATCTTATGTCAAGTCGTCAATTTATAGAAATTACTTCCGTCTTTTAAAACCAAAATCTCTTTTCGTTCACAAAGATGAATTATCAAAACTAAGTTCACTAGTTTTTTGAAACTGATGCTGCATGGGAGTTTTGCCTGTTTCGAGGTAAATGCAGATGAAGCTGGAAAAATCTCTTCTGGTATGTTAAATAAACTCGGATAATGCGACGTATAAGCATGATTGAATAAAGCAGCATCCAACGTTATGACCGTGCCATAGGACAATTAGCTTTTTCTCTGCTGTACGTTCCAAACCAAACAAGCATTATTTTCAAAAAGTTTTGTCGCTAGATATTCGTTTTGTTAATGAGTGCTATGCGCATATGATCAATAGGCTTGAGTGCTTTTTGGTTGAGTTTCAAAGGATGAAAGCGTAATGCATTCTATTCCCAACCTAAGTATGCAGGCTTATGAGGACTCGATGCTTCCACAATTTGTCCAGAAATAGTTGGATTGAAATGAAACCTAAACGATAGTTAGCGCCAACTAGACCATATAGATAGTATTTTCCAGACTTCATAACCATAGAGTTTATGCCAAATGCCAGTAGGTAGTGATGGATATACGTTGCAAACAAATGGGTGCTACGTCATTGTGTACGCCTCCATATGAGCGAAGTTACTTTCTTATTTTTGCAGTTTCCAAAATAGATATATTTAAATGCAATTTCGTCTAGGAAAAAGCAATAGCTGTTTACTAACAAAAGAATATCAAAGCTTTAATAAATACTCTGCATCTATTTACTCATATGTTGAAAGCTCCCGTTGTTAGCATGTTCGTCAAAGCTTAATGTTATATTTCGCCAATGTGGCAAATAAGAAACTATTCTCATCCAGATTTGTTTAAGGAAGCATCCCATAATGGCATTCAAAGAATTTCAACATCTCAGAATTTGGCTGCCTTTATGAATTCCGACCCCTGTTTTTGAAAATCCCATCCTATGCAATCCTGGTGCATATGCATTTATTTATCTGAAGTCTGATGGTTTCCAATGGTCAATCATAAAAGCTATTACCGTAGAATTTGAAGGGTGTAGCCAATGCCGCAGAATGGCTTCCTAAGTTCATTTGATCATTCTGTCACTGAGTTTTTGAGACATAAATTTACTTGTTTTTTAACCGATTTGGATTTTGGTCAGTCTCAAATTTGAGCTGAACCATATTTGAATATTTTAACTGAACATTTATCATTTTTTGAGTATATTCTCGACCGATCGGCGCGTTGAACCCAGAATGCAAAGCGCTTATCGTGACAACTTTCAGGCATATTTTTCTCTTTGCGTTATTATTGGTGCAGCCAAATGGTTTAGTGAGCGCAGTTGGCGAAGCATATATTCATAATATATGGTATGAAAAGCACATATCACAAGTGGGCATCCCGTTAAAAAATCTCATTCATTTTATAGAAATTTTCATTTTATTATTTCTATTCACTTATATCACTTTAACTATTTTTATTCATTTATGCACATCCTTTATACTTTTATACCTCATTTACAGCACTTTTTATACCGAAAATTTTCCGCCATTTTCAAGATTCATTCAGTACTCTCGCCTTATGCCGTATTAGCCCTTAAGTTTCAAAATTTCAATTTTTTACTCTTTTTTTGTAATTGATTAGAAAGAAGAACCAATAAATACATTATGCAAGAATGTTCATTTCCAACAGATTTTAATAAATTTCCGACTAGAGTAAAGGATAAGGACAAAAGCTGGCAGGAAATTCAGGAATTGAGAAGAAATTTAATGGTGACGTTTTAAAAATTTCAGAGCCCAGGAGAATTGGATTGCAAATGTTTTATACGGTCTTGAATTCATGAAAAGCCTTCAGGTATGATTTGGTGGTACTTTTGAGGGTATAATCGGTTTCGAATCTTTTTTCATCTCCATTGCCGAAAATATATCAGTAAAAGCGACAGAACGTTTCACCATTTAAGTGCGTGAAAAGGTTAATAGAAAAATTATAGAATAGGAGAAAAATGTTCAACCAGATAACGACTGTGATTAATTCAGTGCGCAGTCTTGTTTTTTTCTTTTCTTTTTTTTTTTGCGAATTTCGAGGTCTGGGGGAATAAGGAAGGGTGTTCATGGAAAGGAAATTATTAAGGAAGAATGTTTTAATGAAGGTGATATGTGTCTTATGTGTCGAAAGTTTAGAGAGGACTTTGTCTGAAGTCTTTGTCTGAAGTTATGTGATAAACTTATCACTGCAGAGGAATGGTGACCAAGTGCCAATTTATTGCCAATAAGCACCAGATCCAAAACTGAATCCTTTAGTGCATAGCTGGTGCCGATTATGCAGATGATGATTTGGTGCTGACATATGGCTCACGAGAGAGACGACAAACCAACGCTGCGAGACTATTATGAGGCGGTAAGCGAAGGTTTTGCTTGGTCACTATGGTGTTGACCTATGTTGACGAGGGCTCCCGCATATGTAACTAAAGTGCATAGGGAGAGCGATAGCCACTACTCTCTTTGCCTCTTTCAGCCAGTCCCACTAGGCGGTTTTATCAACGTTTTATTGCCTCAGTTATTCGTTTTTTAAGACACGATGAGGCTTTTTAGGATGTCTTAGTGAAGTTGTGTGAGAGCTGGGATGGGCATGCCCATGAAGGGAGGAGAATGAGAGAATTTTCTACTCAGGAAGTCGGGGTGTGGATATAGCATCTGATTTTATTGTGGGTTTTTCTTTTTTTTTTCTTAAATTTTGTGGTGTCTCTACTCCAAATTTTTATATACGAACCGACTCAAATGTCCTTTTTTAAGTCAGCACTTTTTATGAGTGTCTTCGCAACCATCTTTATCGAAGTAAGTGTACTTTTATGAATTATAGGCTGTTAATCATACTTGTTTTCGCGCAGTGTGAACAATTTTCGTGGTGGATCTGATGCATTTTACTCTCAACTGTCTCAAGAATAACACTACTTATTTTGGTTATGAATCTTGCTCACTTGCTTACTATTTTGCGCGTTTTTCTACTCCAGAAATATTGATTTCATTTCGTTTCATGTTATATTTTAATGTTTTGTTTCGCCGTCTCGAGATCCTCTCTACTAGAAGAAAAAGAATAATTTTAAACTGTGGATAGGTATTTTTGGGCGCCATGCAAGGTTCTTACTTTCGTTTTAAATGCGTTAAGTGGAATTTTGTGTTTGTGGCAATTTTGCAACGCAAAACCAATTCTCAACGCGCCTTCTGGTGTTCAGTAAACATCTGCTCTGATAGGAGACGCCTCTTAAGGAAGTTTGCTGATTAGTGTTTCGTATTCTATCGCAACAAAACATCATAAGCGATTCACAAGGTCAGTTGCCAACTCAAAAATGCCCCTGAAATCTACATAACAAAACATGAGCAGAAGAGAGACAGGATGTACAGTGTGTAGGGTTTGCTTTGAACTGAAGCATTCACACACGCTTATGCCGGACAATAGGTGAGCGGATGGCCTGAAATGGCCCTCTGAGCGCGATAATGGGACTGACCTTCGAAGCGCTCGGTCTCGCCTCTATTAAACGCAGAGCATGCGCTTACCACGTAGATTCGACCAAGCAACCAAAAAAATCGAAACAAAAATGTTATGGTAATGTTTTTTTATGTAAATGAAGTATATTAGCATTAGTAAGAAGGAAAAAGCAAGGATTGCTGAAAATATGAAAATGTGAAACCATGATTGAGCTGCGCTACCCACAGAGTGTATAACCTCCATAAAAGTTATATTCAATAATTGCCGTTTGTACAATTACCAGAAGAGCAGGAAAAGGAATATTTATTATGAGTACAAGTAAGTATGAGGGGCACAATACTTTTCGATACGATGACAATATTAACTGAAACTGTTCGCCAGACGAGAGACACGTATACGTACACCACACATGCAAAAACTTATGGCAATGCGCTTTACCAATGCAGTTCTGTAAAAGCCTGCAAAAGAGGGCATCATTTGGGTATCGGCAACTGTCGATACCCAAATGATGTCCTCTTTGGAGCAGAAAGCATATCAGCGATTCCATTTATTGTGGCAACAATATTTTATTTTGAAAGTGGATCTTTCAAAAATGCATTCTCGGCTTTTAAAGAATTTTCAGGCATCATAAGGTGCGGATAGTTAAACAATCTTGTCTGAAAACCTTGAACATTAGGCAGCAACGAATTTATCGATGACTGTTGCTAGAGAAAATGAGATACTGCGCCTTCAAAAAGAGAACAGAGGGTTCGAATAGGAAACAGCTTCAGTCAGTTCAGATGATAAAGATGACGACAAACCTTATAAGCTGAGATGCGTTGTAATCCGATGTAGACTAAATAAATGATTTCGGAGAGACGAACGAAATAATGTGGATTGGTGTGGATGATTTCCAGAAGAAAACTGAACCGCAGAGCTCACACACTGCAGCTGGCACTTGCAGAAGGTCGGAAGGTCAGGGTCATACCGGAGGTCAGGAAAACACTGCACGCCGTGGAACACCATTATACAAAGTCTAGCGTGAATTTAATGATGTTCTGCAATGCTCTTTGGAATCATGCAGCGCTATCTTCGCGTTAAGGACGGTGTTGGCACATTACTTTTTCTTGAAGGCTGGAAATAGAGGAAAGAGCAGAGGTCTTCTCCGTTGAGGATTTTCAGATTAATGAATAACATTCGTCATCCTGTTCGCGCATATCGGAAAAACCTAAGGTGCTGAAGGCGTACTGTACTTTCGGAGCCACAGTGCTCAATATGGCACTGTACCTAGTTTATAATCGTGAGCACACTAATAAGTGCATCATGTTTGGTTTTCAGAAAAGCGGTCTGAATACAATGTCATTCATTTTGCATAAGTAAAAGTACTGTGCTGCAGCAGAAATGTTGGTACAATGGCATCAGTGGTTTCAATTTAGTAATCGGAGAAATCAGGGCTTCGGAATTTTATGGGCACGATTACACCACATGTTTCACCTTACCATTTCACTTAAAGGTACCGGAAAACTTTGATGCACTTCCCATATGTCAGATTTCCATTTCACTTGCAGGATCACAGAAAAGACATTTTTCACGTGATCTGTTCGAACGATGGGGAGAGAAAATATTAGCCTCATATTGTCCACATTTTATTGCTCATTGACATTCCATGAAAACGATCCGTCTACTGAGTGAAATAGCAAAAGCACTCGTTGTGCCAGATGCTCTGGCACGTCTCTTCGCTTACCCTGGAACTAGTGAAGTAGAGGATACCCATTGAGCAGGGACACTGAGAGCAAAAAAACTACGCCATCGAAATTTCCACGACTAAGCCTTCTCCTGTTCGCTGCCAAATTGTTTCAGTTCTCAATGCTGAGAGTTTGCTTTATAGCTTTAGCAATCTCATTTTTGCTCTTCGCTCATTTAAAAACATTGAAAACATATATATGTATATATATATATATATATATATATATATATATATATATATATATATATATATATATATATATATATATATATATATATATATATATATATATATATATATATGCACTGAAACAGGACAGCGCAACAAACAAAGTGAAATGTAGAAAATTTAGTGGTCAGAAATCAAACAATGGAATTTGTAGAAACGGCGCTCCAGGTAAGCCAGTCGAGTGCGAGAATTGAAAATATAGTGCGCAGATTTAAATTGCTTGCATCGGCTTTCATGCTTGACGAGTCTCGAATCCGCCTAACTTTTATCCTAAGATGAGCTGTTTTTAGAGAACGCTCTCGCCCAAGATTGCAGTTCAACACCTCATTGACGCCCTCATTTCAAGCGAACTCACTCGGGCATTAACTAAACGGATATGGTTCCGATGCAGTTATTACGGCCTGTTTCTATGGAGTTTAGTGTTCAAAAAAGGGGATCACAGGAAATAACATTACACTAGCGACATTTTGCCGATGAAACATTATCGTTCACCGATACCTTTCCTTTTTTCAAGTCCCTAGATGAAATCGAAGTGATTCCTCCACTCCACTTCATCGAAAAGTGAAAAGATCGAGTTCACTCATTCTCACAGCATCACATGGAACGAGGTGAACAGGATGGACATTCACCTTCTTTTCATGGACAAGCTTAGATGGGTAAGCTTCGAAGCACTAACTTTTTGGCTCGAGAACTTCCATTTCTTTCAGAGTCTGTAAAACGGCCGGAATGTTTCGAGCTTGATAGCTGTCCCGACTCTCCACCCGCATTGCGATTCAAACAGCATCAGTTTACTCGATGGACGAAAGTTTAGACTAATCACCGATTAAAACAAATTGAGACTGTTTATTGCAAGGATTTTATTTCACTCATGAGAAGTTGCAGAGCAAACAAACAAAAAAAGAAACATCACGAAAATGATTACACATGACAAACGGAACGTTGCGCACGATGCTAAACACATCGGAAAGCAATCCTTAAAGTGTCGCTATGAGATTGACGTTTCACGCAAAAACAATCAAACAAACAAACAAAGAAACCAGCCAACAAACAAACAAACAGGCAGACAACGCAATCAGAATCCAGCAAATAACACACGACAAAAAAAGTTACTTTTAAATACTGCGAAGCCATTAACTGAATGGCTAATGCGCCGACGGTAACGAGACAAGCTGAAGGATTTCCAAAATTCAATGAACTATAAACGCAATGGAACATAAGAGATAAGCTGACAAAAGGAAGCGAAACGGGCGGCTTCTGCTAAGAAAACTACTATAGCGTCTGCTTTTCATAAATTTCCTACACTCCGTCACACTTCTTCAATCGTCATGTTTCTGGGCAGCCACGATGATTCCCAACTTCCCAAAAAAAGCTAAAAAGGAGCAACAACAAGCACTTTTCTAATGCTAAACAAGGTCTTTTCCCTAATGCAAGTGAACTGAATGGCGAATAAACGATTCAAAGCGATCGGCAAATGCTTTTGGAATCCAATATGCTTAAGTTGTTCTTAATCAAAATACAATAACTTTGCTGATAAAGATGCCATCATACAACACATCACAACATTTGAACCGTTAATGATTAAATGAAAATATTATAAAACGTTTCCTTATACAAGAACGCAATCAACATTAATCACCGACTTGAAGAAAAACATCGATCGGCGCAGTTCACCGCTTCCGTTAAATCATCCAAATCCACACCTTCAGTGGTTTCTAGACAAACCAAATGTAATGGAATTTTATATAGTTGTGCTTGAAACCTTTGGCATACTTTGTAACGAACGAAAATCAACTCGATCACAAGCGAAAGATGGGCAAAAACGCGATTTGTTATTTAATGTCAGATGCGTTTCATCAATTATTTAGCACTTATTCAAAATAAGAAACTTCTATACAACAATACAGAAAAGAGACATTAGTTGTTAGCTGCCATCGCAGAACATTAAAGTAAACATAGAGGAAGAAGAAAGATAAGCATTATACTACAGAGGAAAAGACAGAAACAAAAAACGCAGTGCAATATTAAGTTCATATCACGAGAGTTGAGAGTGATTCGGGAATTCCATATTGCGCTATTTACATGAAAACATATGCAACAATGCCAATAACACCACCAAATAATTCATTCAAAGAAACTTCAAAACATATGCCACAGAAACTGACCGAACACCCGAGATCATGAGCCAATGAGCTCCATCTCTGCCTCTCCTCATAATTTCCCACTTCCTGACCCTATCCCTCTCTCTCATAAAATGTTCTCCCATGTCTTCTGATGGCAAAACGAAAAACTATTAGCGATGAAGAAGGCAGGATGAGCAAGACTGCTCCCATCTAGCTTTAAAACCGCATTCTTTGGCTCATTCACTTCGTCGTGAAACATTCCACAGAACACAAAGAGCAAATGAACGTATCAAAAAATGAGATACATTAAAAGAATACCACGTGCAGTAAAAGAGAACGCAGAGAAAAGGCAATACGTATACAACAACGTTCGTTATACGACTCCTCAACTATCATTCAATCATACGGCATTGTAAGCACTCAACTACCCTCGCTATTATAAAACAAAAAAACGACGTTAGGCCTGAAAAAATGTTTTCGAGATTCGTTTACCCACGTAAAGGGGGCAAGGAAAGAAAGTCGCTAGATACCCAGGAACAAACAGAATCTTTCAATAGAATAATAAAATATTTGGATTTGAATTCTCTCAACACTTTTATTTCCCATTAGAAACGTTTATTAGGGCTTTCAAATGCAGTGCATATGATACGAAAGAAATGTTGAGGCTACCAAATGATCCGACAGCGAATACAAAGAGAAAGGAAGAAGGAGGAAGAGAAGGAGAGATGATTCAGTCAGTGGGCGTTGGAGCTGTGAGTCTAGGATTCTTAAGGCGTTTAAGCCTTTTCGAGAAGTTGTACCTGAGTTGTTTCCATCGTTTTGAGTAGAATTTATGTAACGATATACCCGCCTTGCCAATCTCTGATTCATCCTCATTGAATGTGCGGCAGTTCTCAAACATTAGCTCCACATCTTCCAAAAAGCTCTCCTGAGTTTCATACCTGCAAACAATACATCGATAATTGAAGTAATCGCTAAACACCTGTGATCCGAAATCATAATCCCCTACTTACCTCTCTAACATTCCAACAGATGCGACTTGTTTTGTCCAGCTAACACTTATAAATTAAGCGGGAAATACGTCGACTCAACGCCTCTCAATTAAAATCTTCACTCCTGGGATGGATTCGGACATCTCCCTTTCATCCACATTTCAGCCGCTCATCTCTTCTCATCCGCATCAATCATTGTTTAACTGTGTTTACTTACATCGTTTTTAATTGATCAACTATATTGTCACAACAATCATTGTCGGCCACACTATCACCATGTTATCATCATAATTAATTGATCAATTATTGGTCACGGATGGGGTTCCCGACTCCAATACGTTTACCTTTCAGGTTTTCACCTAATGTTCTCCGTTACTACTAGTCTGTACTCCTCAATTAAGCAAAAAAGAGGCTAAATTTTCGATTAATCGAATGGTAAGTCAACATTTTTAATTGAACAAATAAAACCCACGATACGAATTGAGAGAAATGACAAGCAATGCATCAACGAGAACAGCTGCTTAAATTGCTTTTCTTTCAAAAAGTGCTCTCAAACCGGACTTCCCATACGCATAAGTGAATGCAGCAATGAAACAGTTACTGAGTCGAATATGACGGAGTAAAAATAGTTGAATGTCCAACATATCTTATATGACAAATTGGCATTTTTTGCGCGACACATCAAAAATTAACCGACTATGGCCAACTGGCCTTGCAAGCAGCACATGATTTCGAATGAATCCACTTCAGTTTTTTGGAAGAATCCCCCTCCCTCCGTGAACCCAATTCGTGTATCTGAAAAATGCTCCCGTCTTCCCCTCTCTCACAGAACTCGAAAAACCTACGGTCACAAGTCTGAAAAGTGGATATTGCTTTTCTACTTCGTCAAAATCTTGGAAGTGATATTCCTAGTTCCTGACAAACCCTTTTACGAACCTTAGAAAATTTATAGCCTCTTCAGGGTTTCCTCCGAGCGCGGAAAAAAAACAAAGCAAAAACCTACTTGTTATTTTGTATGTTGGTGCGAATAAGCGTCAGATCAATGGGCCGCTTGATGATTTTCTTGTACAGTGGAACAAGTTTCAGGTCAACCGGATAATGGAACGGGAATGCCTCCGGCTGATTCCACATTTCGTCGATCATTGCGCTGCAAGTATCAACATTATACTCCAGCATTCCGCAACACCGCACCGACGATATTGTATCGATAACATCCGACAAAAGAATAGACAAAACTTTTGCTACGTTTAGTCAGTACGCCGTCCTCAATAAAAAAAAAAAAAATATGGTAGCAAAAATGATCGGGCAATAAGCAAGACCGAAAATGAGATAGTATTTGCAGACTATGTTGAATATAGAAGCACTGTAAAAAGAAAGCATGAAATGCGAGTAGTTCGAGAGAGAATGAAACTTCTGAGACTATCTCCCTCCCTTTGGTTCGAAACATGCACTAATCAAATGACTCCTGAAACTAAACGAAATGCTTACTTGAAAAGAGCGATCATCATATCATGAGGGAAGTCATAGTCAGGTGGTGCTAACTTCCTTTTCTGTCCACCTTGTAATTTCTTCGGTGGATCGTTTTTGGTACATGGAGTAGTGTTCACTTCAAGGGATCCATTATGAAGTGCTCCATTCTCCTTTTCAGCACTTTCGTGAACAGTTACCACTCCATTCGTCTCCACATCGCCATTAATTAAACTATTCGAGAGTTCCGATGAAAAACCATCCGCCTAAAGCGATTCTAGTTACATCTCAAGTTCAGCGACGGAAAAATAATGGCATCTTGAAGTCGTTATATTGTGTCATATCTGTGCGGGAATGTGCAAAGTGCTGAGGATGGTTCCGTCCATTCTCAAAAGAACTCAAAAACGGAAAAATGCTTGCATTTCTTTTCGTTTGTATTTCTCTTGTACTTCTTTAAAACGCTTGTATTTCTTCGCAGCAACAAGTAGCGTTAAAAAACGTTTGGAAAAATGTGCTACCGAAACACGATATCCGCACCTTCATTTTACCTTACCGGGCAATTCGAAAATGGATTCTCTCACGAATTTTGGATTAAGGTCAAGAACTGGTACAAAAAGCACTTACTGGCCAATTTCCAACTGCGGAACTCCATTCCAGCAGCAAATGTCAATAGTAAATATTCTAGCAACATGGAATAATCGCACTACTCACGTAATTGTACCGAACAGTCCACATAAGGAATGGCTCAGAACATGAGGATACTCATAAAGCCAGAAAAAATCGTAAGATGCTTTAATAAAATTCCACAAAATTATTCCTCGATTAGATCTAGGACTTGGCGAAAGGCGAGAAAAGATGGGGGAAGGAAATTAAGGCGCAAGTATATTCATACATTCAAACACCCAGGACACGTCCATTGTTTGGGGTCGGGTACAGATGGCGAGCGATCAAAACACGTGATATGATATCCATTGTAGCACTTCGAGCATACTGCCATCGGTTGTGGTTGCGAGTGACGGGCGCATAGCAGACATACGTTTTTACGACATGCTCGCTGCACACACAGTGGACAGTACCATTCGCCCTCGGGCACTGATGCAATCCTGGGCTGCAAACGTTTTATCCCTTCAAACAGTGAATCCGTAACATGCAACGTAATCGAAACAAATTTTGCCTTTCGATAACAATCCTACGACGCTGTATACTGGCTATAAGTGCACAGTAACTCGAGCACAAACACGCAGTCAGCGATTGCATGATGTATGCAGGGAATTTTCGGCTAAGCAGAACAA
This sequence comes from Baylisascaris procyonis, assembly GCA_037389465.1. NCBI lineage: Eukaryota > Metazoa > Nematoda > Chromadorea > Rhabditida > Ascarididae > Baylisascaris > Baylisascaris procyonis. Next base: position 1,442,952 of record JAZARR010000174.1, on the reverse strand, counting down.
TCCACCTTGTGATGGAACAAACCCATGAGCTGGAAATCCGATCAGCGCAACTTAGGAGAGGAATGCAATCGGAAGAGAATAGAAGGAAGATAAAGAAAAGAGGCCGTTGCCGTCAGTCGAGGAATGGGAACCACAGCGTCACAGAAATCATCAGATATTTATAAATGATTCTGACTGAAAATAATACCTGGGCTGACGCATGATCAAGCAAAATCATTTGGAAGGAATCGTTAGCCATTCACACTTCGCCTTTCGCAAAAAAAGAGCAAAGAGTTCCGGAAGAGGAACATGGTTTTTCTTGTGCAATAAACACCAACAGACGCTGGTCTAATAAAATGAAAAGCAATTAATAAACTATGAAATCTGTCGTGGAAATTAAAGGTGATTGCAAACACAAAACGAAATCACAAATGGGACAAGGTGGCGATGAAGATACGATAAACGTTTAAATATCAATCGGCCTTTTTGGTAAACAGATCTGAAAAATAGTGCTGCATTAAAGCAATGCATGTAATATATGTATGTAATGTACGTATTTAATGCATGTATGCAATCTACGTATGTATATAATCTATATAATATATGCATGTATTGTATCTATGTACTATTAGTATGTACGTGTGTATGCTTTGATGGCTGAGGAGTGCACAAGGTTCTAGTGAAGAATGAACTCACCCGGAAGCAGTACATGTGATAACCCATATCACAAGCATCACAAAGCAGTAGTTGGCTCTCGTTCTCGCTCGTACGGCAAATCTGACAACTTGCCTTCATAATTGACTTCTCCCATGCTACTGCCGAATCTAGAGCCTTAAAACATATATTTTTACAATATATTTTGTAATACCGGCTGCTCATTCGAATTTGACAGCTAAAGAAAAAACAAGTAACCGAACAAATGTTCGTTTGTAGTGGGAAATTAGAGAAGTACAGGAAAACTAAACTAAAAGGAACGAATAAACATTCTTATTACATATACAGAATGGAATATATTAAAAAGTTGCACGTATGTCTCCATCGTTTGCGCGTTTCATTTAGTTAATAAAAAATCCACGAAGCATTCAACGATTAGCGCTCCACCAAACAATTCCATAAAACACTGATTGATTCCATCACAAAGCTCATTATGCGTATAGTATCCCTCCATTAAAATCCATCATATTTCGATTTTTCAATTGTTCTTTACTTCAGCCAACCATTAATATTCAACACTGAACTAATGAGTATGAAACCATTCTGTTAGGAAAATGCAAAAAACGCGACTAAAGAATTCGATGATAACACTCTTATTTCTACTTTAATTATCCAGAAAGCATAGCTCGCTGGTAAAGTTCCAAATCTTCACGCATGGCGAATACCTTTCTAAGATGAATATAGCATTCCACCTATTACATTACTTCCTAGAATTCTAAGCGGAACAATCGCAAATGTGGTCGACTGATATTTTTCAAGGGCACATACCTGCAACCCAAACATCAGTTGTCCACCAGTTTTCGCATCCTCAACGTATTTTCTCCACCTCAGCATTAGCTCCGTATCACCACTCTCGTCGACAGCGATGGTGCCGGTGTCCAGTTGGTCCCCAGCTGTGCTTGTCTCTCGAGAACCGCCCCGGGATTCAGATTCCTCAGCCATGCTTTCTGAATCCGCAACTGTAGCACCTTCGGCATTTTGTAGCCCCAATACGCGTTCAACTGGTATCCAAGATCTTCAAAGTCAAACCAGTTTGATGTAAGACGGCATACGAGTATCGACATCTTGCTCGACACATTACGTAATTTGCTTGTTAAAAAACTGTAAGATGCTGGAGAGTCAAGTCATGAAACGATATAACAGTAATAAAGAGGTGAACTTAATAACAAAAGGCAACTTGAGAGGCGAGGTTGGCTTCTTTGAGCTAGTGAAAAGCGTCCCCTCCTTCCCCACCTCTGTTCACAAGCCGAAATTTGGAAAACATCTATTCTCAAATCCTTATTTAGTATTTCAACCTGCCAGAAGGGATGACAACCGTAAACAGGAACAACTCAAATTCTAAGTGATGTGAAAAACGAATAGGCGCTTCAGCGGTTCAAAGCAAGTTGGATGAGAGTAAGGTCGTCAAAGAAATCACAAAATTTTCAATGAACGAACTCACTTCACCACCCTTTGAACAAATTTCAAATAATACCATTCATCTGATTTAGGTAATCAGATGTGAAGAGGAAAAAGGAGGAGAGAGAAATTACAGCGGTGGAAGGAAGAGAGGTAAGGAGTATTGAGAAGCTTTGTGCTGACAGAAGGTGCCTACCCGGCATGATATCTGTGTAGGAAGTATCGTCTTTCGATGCTCTTTTCGATTTCTAGAAGGCGGTGCTTGAGAGCGGTGAACTGTTCGTACTCAACAAGTGGTCTGTCATCATCCTGTCTAACTTCCAACGAATCGTAGTCATCCTCGTGATTCCATGGCTCTTGACTATCATCGCTCTCAGTATCATCGTCATGCATTGAAGATAGGCCTGGGATTGGCTGCAAGAAACTTGCCTGAAACGTTTATGCATATTTCTTCAAAAACAACACTATAAACCAAAAGTGTTATTTGCTTCCTTCACCTTCAGTAATACTTTTCAACATTCAACAAAAATATCTGTAGCAAGTAACAAGCAAGTAAACAGAGAAATAAATAAACAAACGAATAAAAAATTGAAACAACTGAAGTATGCCGAAATATCTCCATTTCAAAGTAATTTAAGGTTACCTTACAGTGTAACAAAAATTGTATGAAAGATTCTGTTTCGAAAATACTCATTATATAGCGGAATTTCATCAAACTATTCCAATATAACAAGTGCGCTTTCTTAAGTCTTTGAAATGTAAAACAGATGCTCCGAAATGACGTTAGAGTTTCTTTGCACAGCAACAGAACAACGCAGCAGTGGATACACACGAGAAGGATATCAAAATCGAGAGTGTATAGAAGAACTGCCATAAAGGCTGCACTTCCATTCCAAAATGCAATAATGCGAGTAAAGAAATGATGCAAAAATTCATTATTCCAACAATGATATGCAAAACAACTAAAATATGGTTACCACCGAAAGTAAATCATCATTCTTACTGCGAAGCTTTGCTCGTGCAGTGTTTGTAAACTGTGGTATTTGCAATTCGCTCATTCATGCTCTCTCAGTGTCTAGGAAATCATTTCAGAACGAAAACAACTTACCGGTTTCTGGTGTATTTAAAAAATTGTAAACTATAGAAAAAAAAATAAAATAAAAACGTAAATAATCTGCCAGCGAAAGTATAAAACAAGAAATGCGAATTTTTCTCCATAAACATTCCAGAATATCGCACTTTCATATCAAAAAACTTACACGACAATGCACATTGGCAGCGACGACCTTTTGTTCGAATGAAGCAATGAGTGCAGTAAGCCTTGCAATAGTGGCCGCATTCAATTGACCTTTCGTTAGAGGATGCTCGGTGGGTGACAAAGCCACTGCAAAAACAATTCGCGAACTGCGGCAAAGGAATTCGAGAAAAACAGGTAGAAGCAGAAACGCATGGGAAAATATCTTCACGTTCATTATCCTCACTCGTTACAGCCTTACAGCACCGATTACGCGCATATCTTTTCAGTGCATAAACGAAAATAAAAATCCTCATTTTCTGTGGCATTCTGCAGGCATCGCGAACGACTATGGAGCTGTTCTTGTGACTGCAAACTGACGGCCTTGTTTAAAAACCCCATTCATGGTCATGGTCATGTGGCCAGCTTCAATCCAACTAACAAGTCACCGGGTCAGGATCGGATTTAAATTTTTCTAAACGACCGTCGACCAAACATCTGGTTCTAGTCGTCATCCTCGCTTAACTGAAATCCACAAATGGAAATATTTAAAAGAAACTGCAAACTCTAACCAAGAGAGTTAGATTTCTCAGTTGTTCGCTGTTTGACTACCGCTGCAACTGTTACCTCCACACTATTCACCTACCTCCCCACCCTTCCACCTCTGTAATATCTTCACTACCAGTCCAGTTGAGTCTGTCCATCCTTTTTGCATGCGAATATTTGCGTTTTATTAAACTTGCAAAGAATTTAGTCACTTTTGCAGTGCGCGAGAAAACTGTGAATCAGCTTCCAATCCTAAAAACTCAGTGAAGAAGAAATATCAGTTTCCAAACCACAACATCAAAGGATTCAAAATGAGTAATAATCAGTCGCTTTCACTTTTATGCAAATTCAATAATGTATATCAAAAATGATATTAAAAAAGCAATAATTACATGGGGGGTTGTGAGGGAACTCGTATGTATCCTTAGTGATGATTCTATGAAGGACGCGTTCACGAATGCCTCTGCCATGCAATGCGCCACGTAGTTGTTCAATCTGCTTCTCGCTGCTTATCACCCACCAACCACGTTTGCATTTATTATCCATCCGTCGTAGCCGCACTAAACAACATCATATGATGAATAGATTAATCCAAAACAATTCACGCGAAACATAAAACACTGATGAGGCTACAGTAATAATCATCCACCCCTCGCAATGAGTTCGACTAACGGATACGACAGAGAGAGGAAAGAGTGAATAATTGATGCGATAATTTAATTTTCATCTGTGAAGATAAAAAATTAAAAACACCTCACGTTTCCGATGATGCAATATGCAGCATGCAATAAGGATCACGGATCCGTCTCTCTTGTGACCGAAAGCAACCTCCCATCATGCATTGCAAGCCTCTTTTAATTTCGCTCTATTAACTACTGTTGCTCTAAACAATTCCAGCAGATCATTACAGTCGAATAGCGCCGAACAAGGGACAGCTTCGAAGCCAAATCTTAGGCCTCTGTAAATATAAAGAAGAGCCTTAAGAATGGAATCGTCAATCGACATGTAAAAGATGCACTCAAAAACGGAATATTTGTCACCTTTCTCAGTTAAGCACTATGTTATCATAAAGTTATTTAATTAAGATGAAAATATAATATGAGAAAATGCAAAATCTACTGAATTTTAGCAAAGTGCCCAAAATCAGCACAGCAAACAATAAGCAGGATTACTTTTGTGCAAATATATGTCATATAATCCACAGCGTTCTCTACTTTCTCAATAAAAGCATAGAAACACCACCTGCTAGTTGTGTTCCTTCTTTTTTCTCTTCATGTGGCTTCTTCCAGTGCAAAATATGTTTCTAAACGTCAATTGATGTCAGCGAAAATAAAGCGACAACTAACCTTTCCTTCCTTTATCAGGTCTCTCTTCCTCGCCACAAACATTATCCAACAGATCTTCGACACAGCCGATTACGTCCGGATCAATGAAGTGATATGGATCCTCTGCAAACAACAAGCGTGGGTGTTAACGATCAACAAAATTCAGGAGGACTGGATGCTGAAATATGCGAAAAACAATCCCCTTAGTGCTTCTATCCCAATAATTGGATACTTTCAACAAAACTAAAATTTTCAACTTTTAGACAAAACAATTCAAAAAGAAATCTGAATATTATTGCAAACAAACCTTTGATTGAGGGTGGATCTCGATGACAAGTCACATCGAGATTCATCGATGGATTGTTTGGAGCAGCAGAAGCGACGCTCTCTACAAGTGTATTTCCAAGCCGAGGAAGCGTCCAATAAAAACGATGGAAACGATCCTAAATATTCAGCCTTTCATTGAATAGCACTTTCGATGACAGTGAAAAATGCAAACAATAGCACAGCACAAAAATACAAATAATTGGGCTTATATATTTCCAAAAAAATTCGGTTAAAAGCAGAGCATAAAAAGATTTCCCATTTCAAAAATGAAAACATAGAACCATATGAACATAACGAATTCTAAAACAATGGTTTAGTGAGGGCAGTATTTTCGCTTTTAATTCAAATAAGTCTTAACCATGACTGTATTTCACAGGCAGAAAACTTACCACCAGACGATGTAGCACATTTTCTTCCATGTTTTGCTCTAGTATTTCGACCTGAGTTGAAAATGACAGCTCTTCACATTAAAAATCGAAAAATAACCAATAACTAAAGCGTAAGCGTAACACCTCCGCAATTTAATACTGAAATTTGAAGAAGATGGAACAATCGCTGGTGGCACTTGTTCCATATGAAAACAACAAATCCTGCACCTGCCCCAGAGGCTGTATGCGTACTCTATCGGATAGAACGTTGTGCTTCTCGCGTAGTTCCTCGGCTTCTGTGTTCAACTTTTCAATATATATTTCAAGTTCATCAACGCTCATTGCCTCCTCCTGCAACATATTAGCTAATAATAGAAGTAGCCTCACCGAAATAATTCTAGATCGACCAACAAAACATACAGCAAGATCCAACACCATTGAATGGCAGTGCTATCACTGAAGTTAACTCAACAGTTGCAAAGATCTACTCCCAATATCCATTATCCGGTAGTTCATGAAACATGCGTCGTGGGCTATTCAAACACTGTATATAAACCTTGTGAAATAATTGCAACAATCAATCGGATGGTAACAAATGTGAAAATGCCGACAGCTTCAATTAAGCGCAACCAGTAAGAACGGTTGCCTTCGTTCCCGAATGACAATAAATAACCAAGGCACGAAACGAACGCAAGAGGTCAATGCAGAATACTTCCAAACGATTTTGAATTCTCTCCCCATCAGCTCATACGGACGAACGGTTCTTAAAATAATCGAATATTTTCAAGAGGAATTATCGCTAAAAGAAACCTTTAAAAGATTTCAGCGTTTCAGCGCAAGTTTGATATAAAGAATCCTATCGTTTCTTTTCAAAACAATGCCTCAGAAAACATATTTCCTCAACAATACAATGGATTCATCCCTTCCCTCTCCCCGTCCTCTCCCCTTCATAAATATATAGCTTCGGTGTCGCTCAACCCAGAACCCATACCTTAAAGAAAATTTCATCGTTTTACATACTCCGCTCCGTAAAATCTCTTGATTGCATTATTATAAGCAACTAACGGAAAGAAAGCGTCCAACTCTGCTTCCTAGGAGTCAGGAAAGGAAGGAAAGAAATAAATTTCGTGAGCTCGCATTCTCATCCTCAAAGCGGACTGTTTGCTATACATCAGTTAAACAGCCAACCTGCGGAGTAAGGATATCGCATTGTCCGAGTCCTGGAGTGAGTGCCTTAAGTCGATGGACAACAGGTATCGGCGACGGTTCCCTCTCATCAGATCCCTCTGAACGCATCGAACCCGGTGTACCCGCGCGGCTAGATTCCGTCTCTTCCAACTCCATTTTCAGCTGCAAAAAAAAGACAGCGAGTTTATAAGGATAAATGCGCCTAGAAGGCTCAATGCGATATGTACTGTTCGCAGCCCAACGTATTAGACGACTTGCTCTGTGAATACTGCATTGTTTAATGTGCATTTACTGAGTGACCTACCGCTTCATATAAATCCTAATCAAACAATCGTTTTTGATCGCAATCCAACCAAGTGTACATCAAATTAACAGATAATTGAATTAAGCGTATTCCCATCTATATTTACGCAGATGCTTGCCACAGCTGTTTATTACGAGGATTCTTTTATGATCAAAAACACCACCTAAGCTGGTCTGATAAAAAACATTTTACTAAGAAAACACCTGACCACATAGAATATATCTGCTAATTGCCGTTGTCATCGCTTTTATGCTCACCAGTTGAGCCATACACACATATGTGAGCAAATGTTTAACGCCGCCATGATCTGTTTTCCCATCAAAATATGCCGGAATGGCGTAGAAAGCATTAAAAAGCGGCTTATTAGATTGTAATATAGCTGTACTGTTTGCTCACATCGCTCTTTTATTTTGGATATATTTATTGCCGTACTCCACTGATGAATTTGAGGAATAAAATCGAAACGAATTAATGCGAGTGCCTAGCCATATGTGTTCGTCATATTTGATGGTCACATCTTCGAGTGACCACTTCGATAGTTCGAAATTAGCCACATAATCTATATACAATCTGCTGACAAACAAGCAATCACAAGCATATAGCGAAATTGGTCAGCAACAACAGTAACTATAATATCATCGGTACCAGAAGCAACAGAAAAAAATCTAATCCCATTAAAACATTAATGATGTCAAAAAGGTCTTCAATTCCTCGATGATAACAATGAATTCCAACGAAATAATTCATGCAACACGATTTGTAGAAAGTTTCCTTTTGGGATATGCATCTCACAATTCCTTCACAAACCCTCTAATAAACTTTATTCACTTTCACCCTTTTAATATATTGTTATGTTTTATAAAATTCTCTTTTCACACATATTTTACAATTTTTTTTTCACACTGCTGGAAATTGAGTGCGCATTCGTTGCATAAGACTTCATGTTCATATTTTATGTGTCTTTGTTACGGATCGACATTGAAACTCGCAGTGCCATTCACTTGTAACTGCAAAAAGCGAGCATAAAGTCATAGCAGGAAAGTGGATGGCATACCTTTTTAGTGTTATGTGCTCGTTTCCTAGCCTGTACGGCACGTAATGCACGACTTTTACCCTCGCGAAGCCATTTCTCACCCTTCAGACGGGTCATTTCCTCCATATTGCTTTCGATTTCGCGAACTATATTTCGACAATAAAGCAACTCGTTGCAAAGGAATGCCAAGATGGAGGCCTTCGATTCAGGATCGAGATTCTCGAATGAACAATTTTCCAGGAGAGCACCCAACTGAAATAATAATACGCCTTACAGCACTGCTCCATTCGGCACAACGACATGAGGGATAAGTGCTTTGGGAGTGTATTTTGAACTTGATCTAAAAATGCAACAGATTATTCTTTGGCTGGAACAGCACTATTAAAATACGCTTTGAAATAATGGTTCTTTCAAGCGTGATACTGTCAGCATTTCATAGAACTAGCAGTCTAGTAGGCGGAACTGCAGAGCGCATAATTGCCATTTTCACTGCTACGTTTCCTCGTTTTGATAGGTAAATGGTAAAATAAAAAAGCAGGTGGGACAACGTGTGCTTTTGCAATTCCACTCATCACATCAAACTGTTTTATAAACTGCTAGTACAACAATCACAATACAGCATTCGAAACCTATTTGATCCGACTGCACGTCGAAGCCTAAGAACTGCTGCTTTTTGGATTCGATCAATTATAAGGTGGTTACTACCGACTGAATGCCTTATAAAGTGCACAATTTTGAGAACTTTCATGTGCCTATTTTTTCGGGACTTGCTGATGTTTTGTAACGGTGATGTTGATACAAACAAAACCAATCGCTTTCGATGTTAATGCTTGATCAACTTTAAAGACGATACGAAAGATCATCTCATAACCTGCATTTTACAATTTCATAACTCTGGCTTCAGTGGTTTCCGATGTGGAACTGTCAGACAGACAGACACACAGACATAAATGTGCACATGAGCACGACCTGATCACAACGCGCCTAAATTTGCAAAACGGATTAAAAATCGAAGCCATCGAATAAAAACCTGCACCGCTTTTCACTCAAAAGCAATAAATTCTATACGTCAAGTATGGCGATGATCTAACTGTGAACGGCAATCACAATTCCTTGAAATGTGTTCAGAGAGGCATCAACAAATGAATACCTGTTTGCCATGCTCGTCTCTCGACTGCAAGAACATTTTCATTAGCTCCGAATAGTTCTCTCTGTGAATACCGACGTCCTTGAGTGCCTGTCCGAGTGGTGTCCTGCCAGCGATACCCGACGGTAACCCCGGATACTCGAGCACCAACTGCAGCAGGATCTTCGTCAGCTTGAGAAAGCCCTTCACGTGTGCGGCATCGTTCTGAAGACCGGCAACGAACTCGCTCAGGGTGGGCAATGTTTGCTTGTCTGAAAGAATAAAAGTCAGCCATAATCCTCCAATGAAGTGTCATGCAAAGAAGCGACTGACATCAGACGAGAGCTTCATTTGAAATTGGGCATAATGAGCATACTACCACAAATTCATGCACCATGATAAAGATGATCTAACAAACAACCTGATGATAACTGCAAGAGAATAAATAGACGACCTAAATTGTGCACGCCTAATTATCCTTCATTTGAAGCGCTTTCACTCCCATAACGAAGTATGATAGAATGGATGAACGCTCTTGAAAATAAACGTAATGTTATGCAGAAACTGTTACGCAGCCTTCTACGATCAGGAAAGCAAATTGTTATCCAAGGAAAAAACTTCAGCATCCCGAGAATTAGAACAATCGAAACCCGCATTGGTACAGGTAAAACTGACATCGAGGATCATGAGCCGCGAGGCAATATTCAGCAGTATTCAGTGCGAATTCCTCTAGTGTATAGATGCTATTAACACTCTCGACTTAACAGGATCGCTACTCATCTACAACTCCTCACATCGCCCAAAGAAATTCGTAAGTCAGGTCAGCTGATGAAAACCATATTGGATGGCGCATGAAACCAGATGACTGACGGAGGTTAGTACCTCTCCGCTCCTTGACTGCATTTAATGAAAAAAACTTCACGAATTCAATGAATCAGTCTGTTAAATTGTTCCTATTTGAAGTACAGAAAAGCCAAATCTCTCCAATCAATAAGAGAACATTTGAAAAACTTTGGGCCTAAATCACCTTTTAACAGAAATTAAACCTTAATGCAAAAAGCAATCGAAATATCGTAATATCTGACTAAGACTTCTCATGACACTTACATGGCACTTACAACCTCATTTCTCGCGACATTCTCAGCTGCTCAGTTTTTGGCAGGCACGCCTCCAAGCACTACAAGCTTACTGGTGTCTGGCTCGATTTCAGCTCTTCCTATAAACACGTCAAAAATAATTCACTCAAATTATATGACGAAAAGAACCTACCAATTTTGAGGACGTGACCAAAATTGTGCACGAACTCGTTGACCATTAAAGCATCAGCAAATGCAGGACCTGTTACTGTGAGGTTGTCGATCCGATCAAGCTGTGGCAGCTTCTGAAATAAATTCTTAAATGCAAACATTCTCGTGAATTCTGCTCCTAAAGCTTGTTGTAGAGGTTGAAACAGCTGAAACATCAGGAAAAACAAAAACAAGTAGTCGCAGAATATATTCGTAATCGCAATCAGGAAGCAATTAAACGCATTTGCAGTCCCGAAAATGAAACCTTACTGAAAGCGGAGGTAGATGAAAAGAACGGTAAACTCGATGGGCAAAAGAAACAACAAGATACCATCACAACAAAGAGAACGTTAGTGCGGGCGCGGTTAGGATACTACTCCAACTTATTCAAGTGAAAGTTTCAATGATGGTTAGACTCGTTCCCTCTCCCTAAAAAACGTTTCGTTTTCTATGTAACCAGCTTCTGGACATATTTATGTGAATTTTGTCGTATGCTTAAATGCTCATAACTTACAGAAGATCATCGCAAAGACCATCCCACCGCGCACTTATCTCCACATATCAGAACAAGAAGTTGAAGCGACCATCCTGCGCGTCTGTCATATAATCACAGAACACCATCAAAGGGAAATGTCCTTTCTAAGGATTTAATTCTAGTGCTAATCAATTGGCATCCATAATACTAAGCTCTTCGAAAAGCTATAACCTTCTTGTATCTCCAATAAAGCCTCTTCTGCTCCTGTATACCTAAGCGAGAGCAAACCAGCAATTTACAGCATCACAAAAAAATCAGCGAAGAGCAAACAGCAATTTCGTAAGCACGAACCCTGGCCTCTTCAAGAAGGAGATCGTCGATTGGCTGCCTAACTGTTTTCATGCGCTCCTCCTCTTCTGCCTTCATCTTGGCCTTCTCCTCCTCCAGAGATGGCTCATTTGCTGTTGTCTGAGTTGGAGTGGCCAACGGTACAGCATTCGCTTCAACCTGTATATAAACGTCCATGCGCACACTTATTTCAATACGCATCAACGAACAGTATGGAAATATCTGCACAGAGATCAACTGCCAGCGGTCTACTTTGACGATTGCAAGGGATCAAATTTCAATAAACTTTCATCTCTGAACGGTTCAGCCGGAAAATACATCACAGTAATTGGCACAATGAGTGCTTTTGCATCCTCCTGCTTACTTAACCAACCAATTCACAGACAGGCAACAAATAATAAAATGCGCCAAATAACGTCGGCATATTTTAGTTCGTCCTATCGCTTGTAAGAGTGTTCCCTAAAAGATTCCTTGTTTTTACGACGTTACAGGCGTGGAATGAGAAAAAGCGACTGAATTTTTTCTAGCCTCAAATGCTCATAATTTTTTCAGAAGCTGATCGGTCGACGTGAAATATGCTACGAAAGGTTATGCCATTCTACACTCGCCGGCTTTCATAACTGCGGTGTGAGTGGGCCTCCTGATGAAAATAGTACGCAAACAAATGCACACAGATATATACACATGTGCACAAATGCGATCTCGCCATTACGCACATTACAAAATTTCAAGTGTATATGCTTGCGTCCGATTAGGCGAATTCCAACCACGAATGCGGACTTGGTTTGCGATCCGATTCATAGAGGAAGCGACGGTAGAAAATGAGTCACAAATTCGCAAATATTTCTCAAAAAATTCTCATAGAGAGCAAATATCGCTGTCCAAAGAATGACAAATGGTTGGTACGGTCGGAATTGTTGTTCTACTAGTCCACTTTAATAGCCATTTGAATATAAAACCCATGACTAAGCAGCATTTTAACGGTTAGAGGCCTGTTTGAAATCAAAATTTGTTTCTAGTTCAGGAAGGTTAGCTATTCCGGTCAACAGCTTGCTGAAAAAAGCTTACTGAGCAAAAGCTACTAGACTGTTATCTGATTCCCAATAATGCCTTTCTATCGTTTATTTCACTCTTACTGTTGAATTATTTGACTACTGCCTATGTTTAAAACTTTCATTACATATGACTTAATACGCAGAATCCACTGATGAACTGCAACAGAGCAATTCCACAACAACTTCAAGGATAGTAAGTTCATTTCGAGAATACTGTCATCATATGACCATATTGCTTCAATGATTTATTAAGCACAATGAACCCCCAAATGATCTCTAAGCATCCCCTATTATTAATTTTCTGGAAGAAAACAGACTATGTAATTTATTTCGGCAATAAATCATTTTTTAAAGAATACTCTTCGACTCAGATGAAAATCTACCTTTGGCTTTTTCTTTTCTACGGTGGACGGAGTGGAAATGGAAGGCGAAGACAGTGATGGCTCTGGTTTAACGCTTGCCTGTTGCAATTGCTGACCCTGAAAGAGGGACAAATCAAATTTGCCTTTAATTGCCTTTGAATACAAACCGAACTTCAATTGCCTTTAATTTGTGGAAATATAGGCCAAATTCTAAAAACGCACAATTTCCGAAGAAAATTTTTAAAAGAAAGTGAATGATGCCGTGAAAAGTTGCAAGAATTTTTATTTATTATTCTCTTTTGTATTCAGAGAGGGGGAATTTTTTCTAAACGCCTTTAATACCTGTCTGCGTTTTGCTCAGTTCACAATAAATTAATTTCAAAAGTGCGTCACGCTTATTTAATACTTGGTCGATGTGAGCATTACAATGTTGCTGGTTAAGCATAACATGTGAGTGATTACCAAAGTGAAGCAAGCAATGTGAGCACCTCTAAGCTGTTGTCTCGTGAAGTGCAGTCTTTGCATATAAATCAGGAATGGGGCCAGCAAACCTCACGAACTTCGCTTTATTAAACCAAGAAATCCCTCTCTATTTGCATGAGAAACTCTATCATTCAAAATACTCATTCACAGATCCAAATCATAAGTACCAACCTAAACTTCAAGGCAAATTATAATATCTTATATGTAGGGAACGCGGTGCGAAGCAAAATAAAAAATAACGTACAAGACCAAGCAAGAGTTGTGCATAGAGTTTGTCGCCTTGTTGCTGTAGAAGTTGACGTTGTAGTTGTTGCAGCGCTTTATCTTCAACGCTTTTGTCGGCATTCTTTTCCGGTGGACGAGAAACTTAAATATATGCACTTTCAGAGGTGACATCCACCAGAGACCACTAACCACATTATCACATTCCATGTCTCAGTTCGTTTGAAAAGCAGAGAGATTAGCAGAGAGAGGGTGACATTCGACTTGCTTCTATGACACAACGTTTGAACTAACAAAAATGCTCCCTGATGACTAAAACATGTTCACGTTAAATGCGTTAAACCGCACAGTGATGAGAGTCCGTTTAAAAAACAATGATTTAAAAAACAAATAATGCACCAGGCATGTGTGACGATATGCATAAGAGAATATTTCTACTCTCAATAAAAAATTATAGGGAAAACAAAGGCTAACCGCTAGCTTTAGCAGAATGTTCGCCAGTGGATGTTGTCGCTGGTTGTGTGGGAAGAGCTTTGCGAGACCCGCTAGGGCCCGATAGGCGCGCTATCTCTGCTAATACTTCTTCCTCAGAAATCTTCGTTATTGCCTGTAACATTTTCAAATGTTACTCCACTCGTCGGATACAAACCTCAACTTCGTTCCAATTGCAAAGAAGTAGAAAAGAACAGCAGCACGAATTACACCTTAGGTGGATCACCATTCAAATGCTCATTTTCAGCGGATATAAATGAGACTCTCGAAGATGGAAAAAATGTGACGGAGAAATTCTCCCCATTGCTATTCATGCCTTTATAACTAAACTATTATTGATCACTCAATGCATTAAGACCGATAAACGTGATTGCAAGCCGTTATAAATAGAAATATCCCACATCATAATCCCCTCCCCTCACAAAAGTTCTGCATCCCACTCCAAACTCTCCCTTATCTCTACAGTGCCCCATCTCGCGTCTATATTCAAGGAGAGACGCACTACAATATTTAACAAGTATATCGTAACTCCACGTTTGCGGAAAAATTTGAGAGCAGAGGGAAGATCAGAGCAAGAACTAACCAAAAATTATACGTTCCACGCCAAAGATTGACAAAACGAACATCGATTCAGTAGCAGTTCAGAAGAATAAGCCAATAAGCCAATCACACGAAAATGTTCACTCCCTCGTTCATTACCTCAACTTATGCCACAAGCAGCAATCTTAGTCTACAGGTGACGAAATTTCATCCGAAATGCCCTTCTAACACAACACATTTATCACAAATTCAGCAGCACTACATCATATGTGTAGTCGAATGTGCCTTCGCACTGAAGAGTTTCACTTGCTGAGTCATTAACATTCCCAACGGCTACTCAAACTAGCATAGATCTAACCTTGTCGGATCCCTCCGTCGATGGCCTAATGATAATGAATTCACCGACGATCACCTTGCAACTGAAGCTGAAGTGATCACGACCTATCGATGTGATGTTCCTCTTATTCAAATACTGAAATTATACAAAACAGATTATAGATTTCATTATGATTTATTACGAAAAAAAGACCCTCACAAAATCATTCCACTCCACATCCTTTCTATCCTTTCGAGTTTCTCATCTAAAATTTGAGTATACAACATAGCGTCTTCAGTTCTCCCCGCCCCTCTCTGTTTAACAATCATTTCGACTTGGTGAATCAATGAATCGCAAGTGATTGAGATTGCGGTTACATATAGAAACGATCAATTCCTTTGATTATCTGGAAACAACAGTTAAATCACATCCCTCAGATGTGACTTAAGGGGCTTCACGCATGAAAGTGAAAAATAAATACTGGGCATGATAAAAATGATAAGCGGCCAGCATAAAGGAGATGAAATATTCACAAAGCATAAAAAATCAAAATACTTTCGGCTATGCAAAACTTTTATTAAGCAGCGATTTATCTCTACACATAAATAAGTTATTGCACATAATTTTACAGTTATCGCCTATGCGAAATTCGTTTCGATATTGAAGTTAAAGTTTAGGACGAAACTTTCACAGCCTCGTTAATCAACATGTTCCCTTGGTATGCCATTCAAAAAGAAAATTGAGAAGGCAAGCAAAGTCACGAAACGAGGATGACAGAGAGGGCAAATAAGAAAGGATAAAGAGAGAAGGAAGGTGAGGAGTTAGGAGAGGGGAGTAAGGGAGTGAAAGTACACGAAAATCAGGAATGGAACACTGCAACAGCACACCTCATTCTGCCTCGTATCAACCAGCTGCAACAAACTGCTAAAACTATTTCAAGAGGCCAGAACGCTCATGAAAAACTGAATAGAACTCTCAATCTTTTGAACCACAAATACAATCCGAATACTGCAGTCAAAGACTGCAGTATCCGAGATTAATTTCGAACTTAGCCAACTTAAGTAATACTTGAAGAGGACGGGGATGGGGAAAGAGATGAATTACATAGGGCCTGCTTACAGCGGACCATTTGTCACCATGACACATTTGCAGCTGAATGAAATCAATTGAAGCAATCAATCCTCGATCGCATTCAAATATTGCTGGTCCATCAAATCAAATGAATGCTGCTTACTCGAATCACTTCGGCGTATGATCCAAGTCGTTTGCCGCATGGTGCATAGTAGATCACATCACCGCGCACACCTGTCGCACTTATCGAGCGAATACACGTTTGCCGACGCCATCTATAAAATCACTCGTTGAACAAGACACAAAAAAAAGAATAAGAAATGAAAGCAATTATACTGGAATGATTTCAAAGTGCAAAAAATCATAAGAAAGTAGCATAAAAAATTAAGAGATCGTATTTATAACGATTTATTTGAATTATATCAGAGTTTTAGAAGAAACTCTAATGAAAATAGAAGGGATGCGGACTGTTAGGAAAGAGAACGGAGAGATGAGCAATTAAAAAACTGAGGCTAAAAGAAGAAATAAAAGGTGAATCATCCAAATATACAGGTATAAAGTGAATGATATTAAACGACCATTGAAGGCAACAAAAAGATCCTCTTTTACAATGAACCGTAAATCTTTGAAGGCTCGATGCAAAAAGTTTCTCAAAAAAAAAAAAACAGTACGCAGATGTTATCCCCCTTGTGATGTTCTCTCTATTTTAAACTGCATCAACATAAACAGTGTACCCAAGAGCGAGAGGCTTGCGAACGAGTGCTGCGTCAGCTTGTGTGCGTCGCTTAGCGGTTTCAGAATCCATGTTACATTCAGTACTTGCACGACCACTTGAACTGGCACGGTCATCAACTACTATCGGTTCCTCCACTTTCGGCTTGTGACTCGACAAGTCGAGCGGTGAATCGATAGATGCGCGTGAACACGATATTGCAGAGCTCTGATGGGATTCACTTGATGCACATGCACGTGGTTCGCATTTGCGACTCGTGCTAAAATCATACTTGAGCTTACTGCAAAACATAAAATGTTTGGGAGCAGGAGAGAGGAGGGAGTTCTAACATATAAACCTTACAAAATGAATCTATCATTTACTTATGCAAAAAACGTTTCGAGAATAGCTTATCCAATTCTTGTATAAAAGAAAAATAACACCAATAAAGTTCAAAAAACTTTGGTGCACCCATATAAAATATCAGGAATATATGCACTGTTAGGCTATCAATGAAAACGTAAAGTGGCGATGAGAAGACAGCAACTGTTTTTTGACATGTTCAGTAATGAATGATGGGGATATGTCAAAAGTGGTGGGTGTTGAATGAGGTTTATGGTTAACGTTTAAAGATGTTTTGTTGGCTTAGAAGTTGATGTCACTAATAAATGATGAGTTAACTAAAACAAATTACTCAAAATGAATTCATATAAAATTCTGTGAAAGAACAAATGGGTACAGAGACTAGTTTTGATGACGATATATAATATCACATCAGCAGTAATGCAACAGCTAATAAGAGGGCGTTTCGAACCAAACGGGTCGATATATTAGAACGGCCGTTGAAGATCTTTACAAACAAAGACTTAGCCAATGTTTTGGTTAATAAAAGCAGCTCTATGATCAACTCAAACTACATTTCGTTCGCCAATCGAAAACAACCATCTTAATTAACTAAGCGTAACCCTGAACCCAAAACAAAACAAAAGGCGGCGATAATTCAAGAGTGGTGACAAACCTTGGCATGCTAGCGGTAGTAGAAGTACTTTTTCGAGTACTCAATTTAGCTTTTGCCTTCTCGACATTGACTGCATTCTGAAGCGCCGCCAAAATGACCTCATTCTGATGTGAAGTCGACGCATTATTGCCAGCCATCTGCGCCGCTAGAAGTGCCCAGCAACGTGCGGATGCCTCCAACAGATCGGCATTCATCTGAACTCCCAGTGTCGATGTAGCGCCGTTCCTCACCTTCGGCATCTCCCTAAAGCCGTCATACTATCAATTTTGCGATCTCTAAGATAACTCCCAAGTTGAGAATTGGTCAAGAAGATGGAAGCACTAAACACTTCGGTGAAGAACCATTTGATGGAAAGTAGGAAGGACTTTGCTGAAGCTAACAAGGAAAAGTCAAGATTCACTCCCATGGGTTTTCTGCCCGGACGGCAGACCAACAGAAGAAATGATCGTTACAAAAACAATTTAAAGGGATTACTTGCAAATCACAATATTATGAAACTCATGAACTGGGTTGCTTCAAGATGCACTTTTTGATGGAAGTATCGAATCAACTGAATTGATTAATCTTCACAATAAAGGAGAAAACTCTCATCAGAATTCGCCAAAAATGTGACAGTAAGCAGAAGCAAAATAACCCGGGAAGTATCGCGGTAAAATCTACAAAAAACTGAAAAGTAAAAAAATAAAAAAAAAAAGAATAAAGTATTGCAAAAGTTTCCGCTGAGAAAGTACAAAATAAACAAAAAAAGAAGCGCATGAAAACTGTAAATGAGCGTAACTTCCAAAGTTTAACTATTATACTCTCTTTATAAATTGAGAAATAAGCAAACGCTGAAGCTTTAATAATCCCCACAAAAAATGTGTTCATTAATTGAAAATGGGGGCAAATCTATGAATGCTATCAATAACATTCATTACTGCAGACAGCACAATCATAGACGCATCGAGATGAACGCCATCTATCACTCTTTATATCTGCCTCAAAAGTGACGCAATACGATGTAAATTCTTTCTTCTTCAGCTATCCCCTACTAACAGGGCAATCACTTCACAACGATGTACCCAAATAAGCGGCAAACTTCACGTGTATCTTCTCGATAGCCGCTTAAATAGATCACTGCACATAGCGTGGACCTGGTGTGCACAATACGCCGATACGTCTTTTATTCAGCGATCCCTCTTCCTACCCTCCTGAGCAGATCTTACCTGCTGCCTTATTCATTTCGTTTATTTGGTATAAGTATATGACACATTGAAAAGTGTGCACGACAAAGTTGGAGGGGTTACGGCACCTCCCCATAAGTGGCTCTTTGTTAATAATGAAATTTTAGAAACTCGACGCTTTTCTTTATCCTACCAATACGGAAAATTTTCTTTTGGTTTGAATACCGAAGTTTGAGGTTGGTGTGCCATGCCTAAAATTGCGAACTCTCAAATTATCAAATCTGCGAAGTATGCATCTGCAAAAAATAATGTCTTCAAATATATTAACCAGAAATATTACTGTTTTAGAAAAGTGTTATAAATATTCCGTAAAACTCCAATATGAGGATACTTTCGGTTATGAAAAGTGAAAAAATGAAGGAAGCGACGAACTTCTTTTTGGGTATCTCGCCCGGTTCGAGCACTTTGTTGGGTGTGCTGACCACCACTGAATTGGAAGCCGTCGATGTAGATGCATGGGGCAATCCATTAAACGCATTCACCGTTGCCCTTGCCTTCACTTCCTCAACGGCAACACTACGTTTTCTGTGTTCAGCGCTTGATATGGATTTGCCTGTAAAACGTAATAAACACGCGGTGACGTTTGGTGAGTGGCTAAGATTGCAGGGTTGCTGGCCTGATCTAAGGGTATAGAGAAGGAAATGGTAGAGATGACCATCGCTGCCCAAAATTTTTCGACAATAAACAACAATAAGTGCATACTATCAGAGAAATACGTTTTAAGAGGACGCATTCTCAGTACTCCTTTACAACGAAAAGGCCGTAATAGCATTTTCGTCGACCCTAAAATCTGCTCGCTGTCTGCTTTCGGCACGAAGCGAATTCTGGTTGTTATAAAAGTTAACTTTAGATAACGTTAATCGGAAGACCTATTGGCGAAGGCCAAACATATAAGGAAGGAGCTATGAAAGAATAGTGTGAGATTCTACTTATATAGAAGGGGTGTACGATCAGGGATAGAGTTACTTGGGGAGGGAGAGGGGAGGGAGAGTTTATTTTGGATGGAATATTGCAAACACAAATGCTACCTATTTACCACGAAATATGATAAAAATTGAATATAAAAACAATGTGTTCATGCAACGTTATTAACTATCGTCAATGATAAGAGTCACTTTTAATGCTCCATCAACAATGCAAAAATCCTTTATTTCTTTACGTCAGTTCATTTCTGCGAAATTCATCAGGTCAATTCTAGCGTAAGTAGAAAACATCACATATACGGTGCACAACATGATATGCTCTCCTTTTCCACAATTTCGGGTCCGCAATAGCCTCTAGCATAATTATGAACTAGGATGGTGGGTAGAGACGGAAGGAGGAAGGTCGTACATTCTGGGTGGCGAGAAAGAGGGCAGTGGTCGCCTATTTACCGAAACAATAGAAAGCACATATACAACACTGTATACAGTGCACATGATTTCCGTACAGACAATAGCATTTCTGTACAACAACAATTTTTTTTTAATGGTAAACACTTTACTACCGACCTTTCACCAAGATGATATGGCTATATGGAGATGATTTTCAAAGAAAAACGTTTATCCCAAAGGTAAGCTCATACCTACGTATTAATACTGCAAAAATTTGCTCTCTTCGACATGTGCTACATTACGTTTCTTTTTTCTCTGCAAAAATTGAGAGCTGAGCGTTCTCTGATCGCTATACAACGCACTTTACAACAACGGATTTTTTTTTTTTTTCATTGCAGCAATGATCACAAATAGACGATTTCTGGTGCAAAACAAACGTGCACGTTGATGTTTTTTTTGCTGAGAGATGGTCAGTGCTATAGGAGCACCATTGATCGAAATACGTTTTGCTCCGTATTTTATATCTCTTTAATATTTAAAGCCAAATAAAAACGATTTTAATCGGGATGAAGCTAGGAATAAACTAACCTCCCGCTTATTAATTACATAATAGCACTAGAATTAGTTACAACGGGAGCAAATCGTTTTTTAAGTTAGCGCTGGATTTAATTATAACGGATGCGTTCACAAATTATACCTTTCAAATGCTAATATTACTAAATTAAAAACCAAATCTAAGTAGGTGGAACTTTTTACGAAATTATACTTAAGCCACTGGTAAATTTAGACCACATAATTAATATGCAGATTTTTAGATGGATAGACGCCAGGTTAAACTTGAGTAGGTGCTCTATACCATTATCTAACTCTTAGAACTTGCCAGCTGTTTGTTACAATATGTGTCAGCTCCAAGATGCCATAGCAGGGTTCCCCTCTCTTTGTATGCTACTAAACGCAGAGCATTTATCGCCACTACAATTGAAAAACTTAAAACTACGTTCGCCATGTACCATTAGCAACGCTACAACTGCGGATGATGTGCACAAATAGTGCTATTGTATTATCTAACAAATCTAAATTCACATCACTTCCCTTCAACAACAACCTTGTCAATACGATGGAAGAAGATCCATTGGTGGTAAAATTAAATCAAGAAATCATTACCATTTGCATGTGCTCGTTTGGCGTTTGGTGATGACATTTTCTTTAGCACATCCTCGAAGGATTCTTGTGGTTGTGCTGCTTGAAGAACATCGGGTTGTGAGAGTTGTGCCAGACTATTCCAAAGCATAAAATCTGCCGCACCTGGCATAGTCCAGCCAAACTGAGGGAAGAGCATATTCATCGGAGAGCAGATTGTGTTCTGTGCGGCTGCAGCCTGCGCGGCCAGCAATGCCAACATTTGCGCTTGCTGTGCCGCCTGCTCACCCATTATACACCTGGAAACTGCAACCACTCCCATTTAGTTGTTCATTCGAAATTCACATACATAAGAAGAACGCAACATCGGATACTAGCTGAAAACATAGCTTTCTCAAGAAATCTAACCGAAATCAATAGGCAACCAATGATACATATGACCGCGACAGGAAAAACTTACTGATAATGTGCGAACTGTAGGCCTTACTCCCCCTCTCCCCTTGAAACACGCAAAGTTCAAGGCTAATACCTGTAATGAATGCACTGGCATTTATATACATTGAAGGCACGTCGATGTTTGCAAATCGTTTTCAAAGACAAGTAAAACTTTTAAAGTGAAACGTTTATATTATTCAACTAATTCTGTCTAGCGAGATGAACGAAATGTGAGCAGAAACTCTGAAATGCAAAGATTCATAATTTGCGATGAAACTTATGCTGCATCAAGCATACCATATATAACGTCGTATACCATTTATTTATCAGCAAAGCAATCATCTATCATCAGCAAGCTGGATTTACCACTAACGATCGATGCGCTCTTTTGTTGCTCTCTACAAGAAAAGAGGAACGAACGGCATTTACAAGAAAGGTGAAAGAATTTCTATTACCAATCACAAGTAGGTTAACGAATGTGGGTGCTGGAAGAAAGAAGCAACCATCGTTATCTAATGAACAGCAAGACAGTGTTATCATGAAGCGATTGTGCCCTGCTAAAGTTCTTCCTCTACAAAACAAGTACCAGAAAAAATATATATACAGAAAAAAAAAATCCTTGAAAATAACTGGGTCAACTGAATTCCAAACAGGTAACGGAGGATATCGTATGATACCGATAAATGCTCCTGCTGTATACTTCCAGAAAAATCAACGAATCAAATGCACCAATCGTATTGGTAACAAACTTCTTTACTTATGAGTACACCCAGACAAGTTTGAATAATTATATACATATATGGATGAATTTAAAAATTTATATCACATTCTCCTACCGAAGCTCTAAAGAAAATATAAATGATAGGGGTATCCATAAAAGATGGAATGATGCATCCAGGTGAGCCATTTTAACTAATTTTATTGCCACAACGTTTTGGGACGTAAAGCTAACAAACGAATGATGAACAAATAGGGAGACAATTACAAGTGCAAATAAGCAAAGAGATATGCACACGTATATGACAACGTTACTAAACGCTTTTCCGTTAAGACTATCGAAAAAAAAGGGAATTTCTTGTGTGCGAGAATGCTAATCACCGGTTATTTAACCAGTTTGTTGCCTCAATTCCATGTCATTAATTAAATAAATAATTTTCAACGAATCTTTAAGCGACCACTTATCAGCTAATAAATCAATTGGCGTTATTCGTTTGCTCTCAATATTGCCGAAAAACTTACATATAATAAGATGTGATAGAGAGAAAGACAGACATACAGATGGATGAGAATTCAATATGAAAGAATCGAGATTGTCTCGCCAGAAATGTTCACCTTTAATGAAGGCAATAAGAGAAAAGCGTTGCGACAGATAATATTCAAAACGGATATAAATGCATTTCAATATGGTATCCATTCGATTAACGCCATCCCCATGAATAGCTGAATAATAGAAAATCATCGAATAACCATTTATCTATGATATATCAAGTATTTATAAACTAATTCTACATGAAATCGTCTTCCCATATATTGTATGTGCTTCAGATACTTAGAACATATTAACATCTCGTAGAGTAAACAGGGAGAGTGTGTAAAATACAGATACAACGAAAGAAAGACCGATCGATAGTGCAGTTTGAAAGAAGTTATTTAGAAAAAGAAGAAATATTACTCGCAAGATGTAGGTAACTTGGATCAGATAAAATGATATTTCAACTCACGATAAAATATTAGAGACAGACAAACAGAAAGACAGACAGACATAGAAAAAAATGAATCTTAAAGTTTCAAATAGCAGTGAACGACTTAGTGCATTATGAAAATGCAGCAATTGCATTCTGCTTATGCAATGTTTTTGTTGATACACTTACAGGTGATGCATCTCAATTATCCTCTCATTGGTCTACTTTAATTAACTCCATAATAATTCAACTTCAAACAATATCAATAGCAATAACATAACAGCTACAATCCCTACAATCACAATCCAAGTTGTTCACATACTTGGAACACTAAGCCTGAGAATAGGGATCATGAGCTTGGACAGTCCGTATCCCATTCAAGTGCGAAAACTTTACTTCCCGTTTGATTCATTTCTCAAGCATGTTAGAATTTTTTTTAATTCATAAAATGTGCAAAAATAATCGATGAACATTCATAGACTCGAAAAGAACCCTAAATCTAAAGAATTATATCACTGGTAAGGGAACAGATGATAATTCTTTATCAATCATCATTGTACCAATCGACGACACTTCACTTGAAGCAAACAGATTTTTCAGACAGTTTCATTTTGAAAAAATTTATGCTCAAAAGAAATGATCAATAAAATTCGACATCGTAAACAAATTAAAAATAGATTGTTTCACAAATAAATCTTCAAAAAATTTAGCTGTAATGAGTGGTAATATACAACCAAATATGAAAGGCCCCATACAAAGTACGTGGTACTATCAGCTGTAACTCGACTTCTGAAGTGAGTAAAAGAAACGACCGATGGCAAATTCAGCGTTACGCGAAACTCAGATCCTGACAAGTTCATCGCCTCACATTTTGAAATCCTCTATTTTTGATATATTATAATGTGGGTGCCAATTTCCTCAATCAAAAGATTATTGCCTTCATTTACTATAAGAGGACAACAACCGTCAATCTCTGCATATCAGTAGCCACATAATTCGCCAATTTGAAAGAACAGCCAAATTATGCAAGTGGTGACGTTTACAATGTAGAATCTAATGTGCAAATGCATTACAACTGTTAGGACGAATGAGAGAGAAGTGAATCAAGTATGCAATCGACATTTTAAATGTTTGCATCGATTCTGCAGAATCTGTTTAGAAGACAGTTCATTGGATGAAGGCAATTGCACGGCAATTGAGAATGAGCGTAACAAGCATGACGACTTTAATCAAGCGAAATATATAGAAAAAGATCTTGAAAAGAAAAGCTTGATCCCAATTGTGCACTATTCCAATTATAAAGGAATGCTTGCCCATTGTAAAAACACGATTGATTTTTAAAAAATCAGAAATGTGCGTGTCTGAATACACTTTCTAGACCGCGGTCGGATCGCCGAAAAGCAGTGACATACACACATTAATAGAAAAGAAATGATCAGTCATTCACGAAAACGTACTACGCATGTTGCTTTTTTTGAGTCGCAAGTATGCTGTCTTTTCCGTTTTTATTCCTTTTACGCAATATTCTTTGTATTACTATGAACAAAAACTGTTACTATTATTAGCTATATGTTTATGTATTGTCATTACTACTTTTACTAATCGTTTGTGAATACGCAATGGTCATTTCGAGCAGCAAGAAATGTCTCTTCTATGTGGATGATGTGGCAGCGATGATGTTAGCGATAGTTGTTAGAATGTTTGTCGGATCTTCGAGGAGTTGCTGTCGATGAGGCGCAGCTATAGATCCGCCTCACGAGCATATTGTCGCCGCCTCACGCCATCGCTTAAATTCGCTATTTGCTGTTGGCACTGCGTGAGTGGAAGTGCAACGCGAGTGCGAGTCGTTAAAAACGACCTCGAATCGTTGTCACAAGTCGTCTGTTGGGTAGCATCTCAACTCCTCTCTATCCCTCAACTCTCTTCCTCTACCAACCACAAAAACGCCTCACCACACACAAACTTCTCTCGTAAAATGCACGCACTCCTGCTATTCGCATCCTACAAAATAAACACTGCACCTCATCACAAACAAATACCAATCAATCGGTTTTTATTACTGACATGTTGGCTTAATGAGCGTTACTTTCAACAACACTAGTAACATGTGAGAAATCTCAACTCGACGCTTGACTTCAATAAAAACTCTAATGAATCTGTGCTATAATTTATTCTAATCTTAAAAACAAGAAATACGCCTTACACCAATAAGGCATTTGCAAATATGAGCAAGTTACACTCTGCTCAGAAGCAAAAGGCAATCTTGATGGCGCACAGAGAATGCCTTGACTCCATCATCAGATGAACTGCTTTAACTTCTTTCATAGCGTCATAATTTAATGTGGTAATTTAAATATCAAACCGAATGTCTTCGATGGTTTGTCGATTTCGTTAAAAGGTGCTCCTTTATGCTTATCATCTCAAGAAATTCATATTTACTCATAAATTTTGCAGCCAAATTTGAGTGAAATGAAATGATTATCACACAAACATTCAGAGTTTCTTTAGACATCATTCACGTGCAAACGTTATCTTTAACGAGGCAAATACTAAACACAAAAAATTGGAAGACCTCTGCCAAAATGAATAAACGAGCAAAACACGATGCGATCTGCTGAAGTCAACGTATCAAGGCTTAGCGAAAGGTACTTGACCCGCAGAACCGAATCGAAATGGTGGCCAAAGATACAAATGGCGATTGAAAGCATAACGGCTGCCGAAATTCACCGAATGGAGGCTATATCCTAGAGACGATGGAAAGAAGTAGCGCCTTGTGAGTATGCGGATGGCGCACCGACGACGAACTGCTGGCTGAAACGAAACAAAAAGAGTGCCAAGCGGCTGCCGACTCGACTCGATGAATGCTCGAACGAAGCGCCGCGAAATTTTGTCGCCATGATGATTGGAGAGGTGGCCGCCTGCAGATGGTGTTGAATCACATAGGCACACACACACATACACACAAGATGTGAGTCAGTTCAAGTGCAATAGGCGTGTGTTGGGCACGCGATCGACGCCGCTCGTTGCTGCTGCGTCGTTTGGCATGCTGAAATTCGCTCATTTTTCGATGAGATGGTGTTGAAGCGCTGCCGAGTATACACGACGAAAAACGGACAATTTGCTGTGTGAGCACAGAACGGTGGTGATATGCATACGACGGTGTGATATGTGCAATACTTGACACATCAGTGATGAGCACCTAAAAGCTTTTGAAACGCGAGATGATTAAGTATTAAATGTTATACTTACACAACACATCTAGTGCCTGAGACCGGAAGGTAACTGCCAGTAATATGGTCATATCAGTGGACTTTAGGATTGACAAAATGGCGCAACTAGGAAATAATGGCAAATAAAGAGAAGCTTAAATGAAAGCACAAGAAGCATTAGTGTATAGCATGACGCTTTGATGGAAGTGTGGCTAGAATGCATCTGCTACTGCTTCAATACCGACAGCGAAACGTTTGCCCATAAATATATGCGATTCAAGCGACTCACATAGACGCACGCTCTTCGGGCTGTCTGTTGAAAACAACGCCCCATCACCATCACCAGCAGTAGCAAACATCACGAACGTTTCGTCGCAAGCACCCTTTCTAAGCAATCCATCCACTCTCCTAAAATCGCATCGCCGACCCACCAAACGTTAATTATGCCGCGACCGTCGACTGCGTACGATTCCTCTTAACGAATACGTTTATTCGCCATTACTGCCGAATTATGCACCGCCATTTATGCCATCGTCCGGTTACCATTAACGAAAGATTGTGGTAAACAAAAAGCGTATCGAATGGTCACTTCCGGTACAATTGCAATCCTCTGCCAACATACAAAGCTCCTAGCTATCTTCGAGAGAATTACTGCCCTCTGAGGTAGATCGCAAAAAGCAATCCATCTTGCCAACCGTTTAGTTCCATGTTTTCAAATGTGATATTAAGACCGAGTGGAAAAATTCAGCAGCGATAAAGAAAATGTGCAAAGTGATAACACCGGATGGGTGCTTATCAAGAAAACACGATGAGAGAGGAAATTCGATAGCGGCAAACAGCAAGTGGGACTTGCACTCGATTGAATATTAGCATCACCGCCACCATAGCAGCAGCAGCAGCAACAACTAAACCTAATCCTTCCTTCCCTTATCGTCGACGCTCCCACTGCGGACGTTTCACTTGTCCGGCAACGAGGCGAGCGTTGATGCGAAAAGGGATTGCACAAAACAGCTCAGCAGAAGCTCATCGAAACTCATCTCTATTCAAAAGTATACAAATACCCACAAGCATTAGTGCACCGATAACAGACGTTCATAAGCCCTTCTGTTCGAATTCAACTGCGAAGAAATACTTCGAATTTAATGAATTTCTCAAAGGATTTTTCCCTTTCAGATTGCATCGTCTCATGTCATTTTTATTAAGAAAATATCCCTTTGTAACAGCCAGAATTCCAGAACTTCAAAAAAAATTTTGTTGAAGCAAAATTGGACCAATTTTTATTTCTTTTTCTTCAGTTAAACTTCTTCATATATGAATGACAAAGCGTTTTCACTAAGCATTAAAAATAAGCAAATTTGAGGAAAAATTAATAGGGCAGTAAGCACATAGCAACGCAATATGGAGTGGATGACAGAGAAGTGACACAGCTTGGAGTTGAGTAACGCGCAAAGTGGAATTGACAATCGACGAACAACGTATCGCGGAACGGTGAGCATAGAAGATGGCACTCACATAAAACGATGTGCACAACTTGTCGAATCACCAACATAGCACAGCAAGCTCGACAACTCCCTTCGCCATGCTGCCTTCGCATTGCACTTCCAATCACGCTCAATAATGCCACTTAAATTCAGAGCATATACCCCATACCACCTTTAAAATACTGATGCCGGAAGCAATTTCTTGATGTTATGCTAGAGACATTCATCTGCTAGAGGTGATAAAATACCATTCGAATCACCACTAATAAAATTTCTTGGATTATATGTGAAGAAAAGCGAGTACACATGAAATTCTAGGAAATTGTCTCTTTCTCTACTAAATTTTCTGGCTGTCTTCTGCTACAAATGACTGAAATCTAATTGCGACGAATAAGCCTGGACCGGCCCCAAGTAGGTGGAGCAGCTAGAAAATTCACTAAACGATTCACCTCAAAATCTACATTGCATCAACGGAGTTCAAAATGCAGAATTCAAAGATCACTATTGCGAGGAAAACCTCTGTGCCATGGATGTAAAATTTGAACATCACGTTTCGTCATAAATGGTATGTGCATCATACTCGCATTATCGTAACAAATGATATCACGATAAACAATAAACACGGCTGCCGATTACGGCCACGAATTTAGGATCTACTGGCATATACAATGATTTGCATGGTTAATTGAGAGTGGTTAGCTCTTTAATATCAGTCAATCAATACTGACATCCGCCTGATAACTGTTTATTAGCGCTCTCCAAAATAAAATATTTGTTTAATGCTTCATATTATTTGCTTGCAGCTTTAAATGAACAACTCAACACCTACCAAACACAATCCATAAAGAGTCATCCAGAGGGTGATAAAAAGATCTGGCAATAAGAAAAACGTGGAGTTAACTACCGACGAGACGTGCAAGAACAGCCAAGAAATTGGCTAGAAATTTCGGACAATATAATCAATTGTGAGTTCGAAAAATTAGCTGTTTAACTTCTGCGCCAAATGATCTAAGAGGAATGCAGAGAAATGTGCTTGAAATTGGGACTGGGGGAGGAACAGGTGGAACGACGACGGAAGGGAGGGCCTGCAAACATACTACTGGAGGGTGATTCCATATTTACGGTCAAAGTTGCATTACAAAATGCTTGATGAGTCAAAATAAAATATAACTACATGGGCTAATTTCTTGAGCTCGTATGCAAATTTCAAGGACTTAAACAAAAACGATCCGATTACCTGTGAAGCAGTCCCGTTAAACGCCTATAAGATTGACGTAACCAGTGTATATAACATTGAGAAATTCATCACATCATGCAGCAGTGATATACACTTTTGCGAATAACTTCTTCACATATCACCTTTGAAATTCAAATGTCAGAATCTACAGGAAGATGAATAGATTTGAGGTGAACTTTGAGATGTTGAGCCCCGTAAACGTCATCAATCAAATCTTTAAAAAACCGTTTACCTCATCAAATTTTATTATGCGTCAAAATATAGTTGCAAATTTTGCAGTAGAAAAAAATAATTACGCATAAATTTAATTATTTCTCGTATCTACCACCATGTTAAATTTATATTGCGAGCATTAAGGAATTTGACCATTTTTCTTCCACCATCCTCTTTTTTGATTATTGATGATCTAATAGCGATCTCATCCCCATCCAGTCCAATGATTTCACTCCTTCCCAACGATCTCTAACCATAAAAAATTCCTCAACAACGAAATCCATTACTTTTATTTATTAAACATGAATATCAAAATAAAGTGTAAAAAAAAGGCGAAACAAGTTTATTAATGCTCAAGATACGATTGTGAAACCGAAATCGGAAAAGAGATAATCATAGTGATTGGCGATGATTCCGCTAAATGTCAAACAAATATGACTGATCATTTACGATTCCCTATGCGAGATCTCATCTCGTTACTTAAATTATCAATGCTTTAACGCACAACATGAAATCTACGCTTCAAAGATAGTGACATTAAAGTCAATAAAACAAATTCACCACCCTAAAAGTATTCTATATAAGTGCTTCTTTCTTATATTTTTTCGTTTTCACTGTTGTATGAACTTTTTTCCAATAATTTACATTGCCTAAATATACAAATAATATTCATTTCATTGTGCAAAATTCTTTAAACAAAAAGAACAATGGACATGAACGATAAGTGGAGTAGTGCCTGCAGAAGCATATCTTGTGCTATGAGGCTGTATTAGTGAAAGAGAATCAACTAGAGAGCATTTCGTAACAAATGAAACTTGCAAGCAACACTCACTTCGAGTCTCTTTTCGAATAGAGCACGCTGACGCGAACACTTATAGAGTGTAGAGCATAGCACTAACAGCAATGCTTCCACTCGGAAATTAGAGCCAAAAACATTCATCGTGTGCTGCTGCTTGCACCAACCTTCATTGCCAATCCTCAAACGCAATCGAAATGTGAAACACATCCACCGCCGCCTTCATATGCCACCACAGTACTTCCGCCGGCGATCACTTCAACCCAATATTTGCATATCAAAACTATAATAGCTTGAGACGCTCCCTCCCATAACAATATGCTAATTTCGCTCTATAAACGATCAGCTTAACTGTGGTAACCGAATGTTATAACCTTTTAGTCGAAGAGTGATAACCCTTTTCCATATGAAGAATTTGAATTCGATGTGAGTCATTTCTCATCTTGACACCTTAAGTAGTTTACTGTGGGATATTTTCTGCATAAAAGATATATGATAAAAATTAATGGATTCTTATATAAAGAAATGTTTGATGCATAAAATGACAAAAAATTTTCATTTCTAATGGAAATGTGAGTTATTTGAAAACGTTGGCTTACAACACCTGGCAGATGAGATGTGCAAAAGAAAAACCACAGTGAATAACTCAGCTGACACCAAGCTATGCTACTGGATTACGTCTGCAATTGGCGTGAGTGTAGAATACCCATCACAAATACGCAACATGTCTCTCTTTCTAGTGCCATTCGTTTGTGCTGCGAAACAAATGTGCAGTTGGATGCATCCTTGCTGCAAAAAAAGTCCCTTTAACACAAGCACTCACGGCGCAAATGTCTTCAAAACAAGACCGCTTGTGGCGCAGGTGTTCAGCCACGAAAGTATCCAAGCACGTCATATAGAGGATATCGAAGAATTCAACAGTAATAGCGTATTAACTTACAGCAAAGCAGTTACTAAGCGATCGGCAGCAAATGACAATGGCAGTCAACGAATGTTACGAAGAGTTGAGTAGGATAATAACGCAGCGGGAGGCAGCAAATGGAGCGCCATCAAGGAACGGAGCACACATACACACACACACACACGGCGGGCAGTGCATTGTTGAGGGAAGCGACGCGTGTCCCAAGCACTATTCCTCTAGCATTGAGGAGTGAGAGAGAACGAAAACCAAAGTGTGCTCTGCTATTCATGCCCACCCGAAGAGTGCTGTTGCCTTATGTGAAATGCACTGTTAGCGCGTCGCCAACTCCACCTTGCTTCCTCTTCATGAACACTAAACATGGACATGCGAAGTTATATTCATACCTGCCATGCTCATAAACGTACCCTTTTCCATCATCTTTAATAAAATTGCCTTATCTCTAGGTATAATTACGCTACTGCTTAGCAGTCTTCGAGAATTGAGATGAATTCAAACAGAGATGAAATATGATCGCAATATAAGTTAGAATGAATGAAACATTGTATATCTGTACATATGTTCGGGCATTTGCAAGCAGAAAATATATATCGATTACCTAAGCAACAAGGTACTAAAAATAACCAAGAGTCAGAAAAAAGACCGGATGCGAGTTCTACTAGGGATCGACCATCGAAAAACTGTGACTCATATAAAACCGGTCAACCACCATCCTCATATACCATTATAATTTTACTGCTCTACAATACAACCGTTATGAATACTCTTCTTAATAAAACAAAACTTTTCAATGCTTATTCACATTACAATGGTTTAGATATTGCTATTGTCACAAACATGCTATGCTCATCGAGAACTTTGTTGTGATAGAGGCTAATATAAATGAAGGGACAGCGGATGATTCCATAGCAACAAGATAGCTGACAATGCGGTCGAAGGAACGACGTTAATCGTGGGAATACCGCATCGACGATAATTATGCGAGAGAGACGAATTGCTTCATGCTCATCCTTAATGCTCAACTTTTCAACTCATTGATGTCTTATTGCAAAAACTTCGAAATGGGAAATCAATCTTCTTTTATTTAATGTCACCTGAACTGCAACCGAAACTATTGAAAGGGTCTAGCAGATAGCTGTCATTGCACATGCAAAAATATATGAAGAGAAGAAACCACTGTGACACAGTTATGTCTAAAGAACGTATGTTTAGAACACGGTGGATGAGAAGAAAATATAATGGCTCACTTTTCAAAAGTACCACAATCTAAAAAGTCCGCATTTGGACTCGCGTCGGGTTCCCTCATGAGAATATGGGAAATTTTTTAAGATAAAATTCGCGGAATATATTTCAGAAAAATTCAGAGATACTTTTTCCGAAAAAAGTCAATAACTCACTCACATTTCAACAATAGACCAGACCTTGGTGATCCTAAACTTTTAAAAAAGTCATCTTCCTTCAACTTTCCCCAATCTGAGCATTAACTAGCTTCAACAAGATAACTTCAATAAACGATAACAAACGCACACTCAATATAACCGATAGAATTGACTATTTTTTAAGCGAAGCACTAATAGAACGAATATTCTTGGCATTCGCTGAATTGTTTCATATTGTTTTATAACCTTTAACTTATGTCTTAAAATATATTAAGCACTAATATTTCAAATGAAACACTTAAACTTATTTAAGGAAGTTGATGTAAGCAGCTAATTAATGAATTTATAG
Organism: Baylisascaris procyonis; assembly: GCA_037389465.1. Lineage (NCBI taxonomy): Eukaryota > Metazoa > Nematoda > Chromadorea > Rhabditida > Ascarididae > Baylisascaris > Baylisascaris procyonis. The sequence continues at coordinate 1,409,654 of JAZARR010000174.1, read as the reverse complement.
CTCGAGAAGAATCTAACATAACAGCAAACCACCGAATTGTTTTGGCTTCACTACAAGAATTGAACAATGCATTAAAGGAAACTCAATTAAAAACGGCTGCTTTATTGCTTATTATAAAAAGCATTCCCCCAACTATCCATAGATAAAAACAAACATCAACAGCAATACATTAGAATATTTGCTTGGCAAACAAATATCGCTGGTTCGAATTCATCAAATCACCTATCGTCAAATGAAAACTTTTAAAAATAATATAATAAGAAATACGTTGAATTTGAAAAGAATTTAAGAAAAGTTGTGTACACACAGAAAGAATCATTCATAAAGGATTGACAAACAGTTCATCAATTCTCCCGTAAAAAATAAGGCCGAAATTGATTGAAGCTAATATAAAAAACCTCTTACACTAGGCCCCTACCCTCTTCTTCTGCCGTTATTATTAACCTTCACGCTACCGAGGCTGGAATGAGGAAATTTTGATGGGCGGCGAAGATATCCGCACTGGAAAATGACGACTGGGTGAAGCGAATAACAGAATGGACACCACGGATTGGCAAAAGAAATAGAGGCCGACCTGCAATGAGGTGGAGCGATTCTTCAAAAAAGACAGCAGGAACCAACTGGATCAGAGAAGCATTGATTCGGGACAAGTGGAAGCGATATGAAGAGACCTTCATTCGTAATGAATGTTATGTTGATTGAAATAAATAAATAAATAAATAAATATCCATACATTCTCCTCAACCGATATGGCGGTATTTGAAGTTGGGAACTGGAGCGACATGCGCTCTTTTGCATTTAACTTATGCGAGCAAGCAGCTCTATTTCTTAAAGTTATCAACAAATAATATATAGATGGGAAATAATTATTTATGCCTTGATATTTTGATTAACTCCGCCGCGCCAAAAACTTCAAAAATTTTTGATTTCGTAACGAGATGAAAGACTAATCAATTCAAAATGCATGTGAACATTGTCCATCTTTGAACGTCTACAATTTGTCTCAAAGACGATGTATCAGAGTGAATTATGCATGGGATTTCATCCAATGATTTATATTATAATCATCGAATCCTACAATATTTGAATTAATAGTCTCCTATTCAAGTAGCCAGCCAGCCAGCCAGAAGACGGACAGACAGACAGGGAGACAGGCAGGCAGGCAGGCAGGCAGGCAGACAGACACATACATATGTATGGAAAGCATGACGGCGACATAATATACTTGCAATGTTGCAAGAGCGCACGAAACAATGATTATTATTAACCAGTTAGTTAGTACATGAGAATCACAAATAGCGAGAGTGTTAGCGGACACTCAAATGAAATGTGTATTTGAGCAGCTTAATTGTACAAAGTTCACATTACAAAGCCCGTTCGCATGACAAAGCGAGAGTAAATAGAATAAAGCATCATATTCACCAAAGAATACCTGATTTGTTGTGAGTGTCGGATTGTGTCGGGTTGATAAAACTTTCCTTTCAATGGTGATCTCTCTTAATGTGTAAACTGCAATATGTGGTCGTGAATCACTGCTCAATATAAGCAATCTTCTTGTTTTGCAGTGCTAACAGCTGAAACTATAAAATGATCCATTATGTAGGTCGACGTAATCAACGATGCCAAACGATGCACACATGAACGCAAATGTATATAAAAAATAAGCAAAGAGCATGTTGCTTTAGACCGTCTACTAATTTATTACCGCCATCGTGCATGCATGTGTCTGTCTGTCTGTCGGTCTATATGTTCAGTGGCAATCCATCTCGCTGACAGTTCAATATGCGGAAATTTGAAGCAAATATTTCGATGTTTACTTCGAACCTTCATTAAAAGCGGTCATTTATGAGCGCTTTCCATTTTGTGCAATGCAATTATTCAAAGCTTTTCATTTCTTTTTCATTGTTGACTCTTTTCAAAGTACAAAATTCGATACTTGCACGGTATAGAGGCGGTACAAGCACGTTATAGGCGGAATGAATGGTACAGATGAGGGAGACACATTGCATAACTAATAAGTAGTACAGGACAGGTGACAAAGGAAAGGGGGAGGATGGGATGATGAATCCACTTCACGAATAAATTTATGCGTTTTGGCTAGGGTCATCGCATTTCACTACATCGTCAAATTGTTTTCTTGCTTCTAGATTCTATTATTTGCTTATTTTACTTATATATTCGTTTGTTTAGTTAGTTTTTTCTAATTGTTTATTATCTGCGCAATGTCTCATGCACAGAAGAGGCATATGTGGAAAGCATCAAATGAATATAAAGATGCAACAAGAAAAGACAAAGAATACGTATGACCAAATAGTCAGCGTAGAGATCTTTCGAGGAAATTCATGATGGAAATCATTAAAATAAAGCGCGAAACGAATGTCACAAGAGTGCAATTAATGGAGGGGGAAAGATGGAATTTTTCCACTTTTTCGGAATAAATAATAAATAGATTAATAAAGAAATAAGCAAAAGAATATCGCAAAGTTATCCAAAAGATTTTAGAGCAACAAGATTTTACGGTACTATTTGTTACGTCGACGTGACATAACAACAAGGAATTCCGATTTCCGTAAGTATAAGAGATAGAACAATGCGAAGAAAACATCACTGCTTTCAGTTATCGCTGAAATGATACATGATCCTAACGAGGTTCCCATCGAAATTCAACGATCTATTTCCCGAACTCTTCAAAATTGCATCTTCCTAACATAGTTATCTCTCCTTGACCTATTTACTGTCTTTTCATCACCAATCAGCGCTCATGAATACAAAGAAATTCGACGTTGTTGCTGAACATATAACAATCTAAGAAATTTAATAGTTAACAACTGCAATATCATTCATCGTTAGACAACAAACACATTCACGAAGACCTTAGCACAGTCTAATGTAGCAAGAATGAACAATTCAGGTGCAACCCTCATTGCACAAACAGCGATCATTGACCTCTACTGACCAAACGTTTTAAATTTTTGAACTTCAGGCAGACAGTCTGAATTCATCCAACTCCTACGCGCAAACTTACACCAGCGGGAAGCGAATTGAAACCTGTTCAAATTTGTGATAAGCGGAGTGGCTATGACGTCATAGGGATAGTTGTGCCGCCTCCTGCGAGCTCGCAACTTCGTTGCAGAATTTCTGCTACGTTTCATGATTTTGATGAAGAGTTCGATGCGCTCTCCAAAGATGAAAAATTCAAGATTCCTGATTGAGGTTCAAAAATTTTAAGTATTCGCCATTTAGCAATTTCAGACCGCTAGAGGTCACCGACCACTCGGTGGAACAATGAGCATTGCTCATTTCATGCGACTAGTCAAATCAGCCTCATCGAACTCTTCAGCAATGATATTGCATTCTATCTTGTTATGTTAACTGTCACCCAGTGATAAACGAATAAAATAAAATGTGAGGTTTAGTAATTTCTGAGTGTAATCTTCAATAAATTATTGTGATCCCATTGACATGACTGATTTGTGAAATGTTTCCGCTTACTACCGAAAATGTGGTTTATTTTAGGATTCAAGTTTGGGATCGACATTTACTTATCATAAAAATTTGGTTTTTTTTCGTTCAGAAAGCACTCTACGAGGGTAATCGGTGTCATGGTTGAGATTATTTCGAATAACTGTTTTCTTTTACTTGTTCTACTGAAAGGGATAGCCGCAACGCTCCTATAGGAGGCTATTGGTGAAGAGCAATTTGTTCTTCCCAATTACTGAGCCTCGCAGTCATCCAAGAAACCAGAAACATAGTGCATAAAAATTGACTCTATCAGAATAAAACTTCAACCAAATCCGGAATTTAATGACTGCCTGAGAGTGTCACCAGGTATACAATGATATAATAAATAAACAGCAAACATCGGAAATACCTTTGTGATTTACCAGAAATTAAGTCTGTTAACTGCTGCAATAATAGAGGCAAGCGTACTGTTTGAAAAGTCACTCGATCACTTCGAAATGCCAATGGCGCTATCGATTTGCAAGGAATCTTTCAGTGCAACAACAACTTTTGCATTGTACAACAAAGGTCGGTGACATGCACTAATACTTATGGTAGAGTCAGCTGCAACGAACAACAGAGATAATCACCGCAACGGTGTGTTACCTTCATGTAACTCCTACATAACGAGTGTTCCACCACGGTTGATATTCGCGAAGAAAATTGTTATGCGTCAGCGACAATAAGTTCGGATCGCTATGTTAATGAATATCATAAAATGAAGACAAGCTAGAAGCACGGTGATAGCCATCCAAACAATGGAAGCATAAATGAGGATTGGGACAGTAATGCACTAAACTGCTGTAACTTCATAAGCAAAGGCAGCGTCGCATACCTGAAGCATCACTTCATATTCCAAGAAGAGCTCCCACTACGGCCGCCGCCGCCACCGATCAACGAAGACAACGAAAAGGCCGTCGAAAGTGGTGAGTGTGAGACCGCGAGTCACTCACCCTCTCATCTACAATCAATACAACAATTCGCGCGTCCCCAATCTGAACCACCATTCGGCCCTCAGTTGGCGACTGCCGATCCGAGTGGTGTGTGTGTGCGTATGGGTGGTGTATAATGCTGCAGCCGTAAGTGTGTATTTAACACGGCGTTGCTGTGGTGGTGTGTGCACCACAACGGTCGCTTTATATTGCCTCTTCTCGGCTCACATTTAGCCTTTCGGGATAGCGGTGCTGCCTCATCGATAAACGTTTCTAATAAAGCGGCTTATGCACTTCCATGTCTACGACCATTCCTTTCCTTCCTTAATCACGAACTGATGTCGCAGCCAAAGAAAACTCCCATAAAGTGCTTCTATACAATCTCTTTCCTTCCAAGCCTAAATTAACGGCGATTAGAAGATGGCTTATTTCCCGAGATAGGGAACAACGACGTCATTTCCTTAGCTGTCACGAAGGGCCACTTTCCAAGAGGTCTTCCACCCTTCAAGCTTAGAGAGAGGGTTGTCCGTCCAAGACGTCATTTTCATTAATGTTTCTAAGTCTTGAAAATGAGCCTCTTATATTCAAGGAACTATAATGCATTGTTTTGGGCCACCATGCAATTTAAGGAAAGTTTTTGCTTCATTATTAATGGCAGTGATCGCATGAAAAATTTCTTTTTGATCTTAACAGTTTATCGCACTGATCACCATTGTTTCATAGCAAAAGAACCCTTCTACTTCACCTCGACTAAAAGCAGCCATCGATGTGCCATTGGCATAGCTAGAAGGATGTGTTTTGAGCAAATAGTGCGAGGTGAGGCCATATACTGAGGTAATAGAGACGAACGATGGTTCTATACTACACAGTTGTTACGTGAGGCACGAAAAAATGAATAAAGCCGCATTTTTGCAGCATTACCTTTCGATGTTCATTTACAAACTGCCGCAGTTTAATGCGCTCATCCAGTCCAAGCATTCTGTCATTTTTGTGAAGATAAAAATATAATAACACGAGAAATGCAACGATTTTACAATAATATTTCGTAATAATGAACCGCGAGGAGATGACTGTTAGCGGAAGGAGATGAGAATGGGACACTTCTGGGGATGATCTCACAGGGAGATGCTGATGGGGGAAGCTGGAGTGAAGAAAACCGTACTAAGCCACAAAGCCAGCATTGCTGACATGCAGTAAATAAGCCAGTGTTCCGTTCAGGAAGCACTCGCCGCACAGCGGTTGGGTTTGCAATGAGGAGTGAAGGACCCTGCTAGAAGGATCGAAGGGGGTGTACGAAGGTCTTGTCGAGTTCTGATATGATCAAAGGTGACTCTGACGAAAAGCTTGAGGATAAGGTCAGAGAAGCGTTATCAACTTCGAAATCTTTAAGCCTTTTAGCTCAATTCACTGATTGAACGAGGATCTCTATTCCCGATGCGTTCCTCAATATCTCAAGCCTTCCTTTATTTCATCAAGTCTTGGTCCACCGTGTTCCGAATCTGCATCATATTTTTATTAATCATAGTTATAACCATTATATAAGTAGTAAATGATAAGATATGAGAATGTTTACTTTTCTCAACACTTCCGTTAATACATCCATTATGCCGATTTCAGTTAATCAAGATTGAGACTTTTTCATGAGGCAAATAAATAAACAGGAAATAAATTCGGTGACATCAGCGTGCATCAGACGAGGGTATTCACCACAACTACTATCGTCTGCAGTAATCGCAGAATCTATTAGAGTGCAATAAGTGATCAACAGGTTTAAACCTTTCGTGTTATAGACCGCCTTTTCAATTCTGAGCATCTTTCACCTAATAAGAACCACTGAAATAAGCATTAGCTGCTACTATTTTGTTAACAAAGCACAGGGAACCAATGCCCATGCGCTTGTCTATGGAAACTTAGAATATTGCAATCATAGAATATGCAAATTTTGGAGAGTACTTTCGGAAGGATGAGTTCGAAATATTACAACTTTCAAATATTACAACCTATTTGTAATTACTTTTCGTGAAAATTCCTCTCTATAATAACTTGAAAGCTACCGAAGAATTTTTAAAGAGCGCAGATAATGTGGTACTCTCAAAGTGGGCAAAGAGGGGCAAAAGTTCGCATGGAGATTTTGAAAGAAGCAATAAAATCTGCCCAATTGCAACTTGTAGGTAGCACATGTTGTAGAAATTGAAGCGAAGATGACAACCATTAGCTGCTTTTCAATTTTGTCATAGGTGTACATCGACGATACGAACGATGTTGTCTTCTGGGACTCTTTGTCTGGTTTCTTTTCCAAAGCTTTAGAACCCATTCTGCACTTCGTCAATGTTGACTTTTTTCCACTGTTATTTTTCTTTCACTGCCTGCCTTCTCCCTAATGGTGCTATTTCGCGACATCACATTTTGACGAGTGAAAGAAAAGATTTTAAGATTTTATAATGAAGCAACAGATGGAAAGTGTATGGATTGTATTTGCTTCTAGGAGGATGCTAATTAAGTTAAAAAATTCCTTCAAAACCTGATATCACTTGAATGACTTAGTACATTTTGGTCCCATGAACGATCTTAAATTGAGTACTAATTATTTAGCAATATAGCATCTGTGTCGTAGATCGGAAAGTTCATCTACTTTATCCGATGAATAACAAAGAAAATAGAATCGAGCCCGATTGTAAGAGAAAATGAAAAAAAGGTAAAGGGTATTAAGTGACAGCATTCTTCGATAGTACAGTTTAGAAAGTAGCATCGAATAAAACTGAATGAAAGTAAGAACGGAAGGTATTTACATCCTCAATTGATAAAAACCTTTTTGCAGTCACAGTTGAACCTATATGTGAAAATGAAAGATCGGTTATGATGGTTTAGAGTTCGATTGCTCGTTGCTTATAAGTTGCATCTTTTGCACTCTAATAGATTCTGCGATTACTGCAGACGATAGTAGTTGTGGTGAATACCTTCGTCTGATGCACGCTGATGTCACCGAATTTATTTCCTGTTTATTTATTTGCCTCATGAAAAAGTCTCAATCTTGATTAACTGAAATCGGCATAATGGATGTATTAACGGAAGTGTTGAGAAAAGTAAACATTCTAATATCTTATCATTTACTACTTATATAATGGTTATGACTATGATTAATACAAATATGATGCAGATTCGGAACACGGTGGACCAAAACTTGATGAAATAAAGGAAGGCTTGAGATATTGAGGAACGCATCGGGAATAGAGATCCTCGTTCAATCAGTGAATTGAGCTAAAAGGCTTAAAGATTTCGAAGTTGATAACGCTTCTCTGACCTTATCCTCAAGCTTTTCGTCAGAGTCACCTTTGATCATATCAGAACTCGACAAGACCCTTCGTACACCCCCTTCGATCCTTCTAGCAGGGTCCTTCACTCCTCATTGCAAACCCAACCGCTGTGCGGCGAGTGCTTCCTGAACGGAACACTGGCTTATTTACTGCATGTCAGCAATGCTGGCTTTGTGGCTTAGTACGGTTTTCTTCACTCCAGCTTCCCCCATCAGCATCTCCCTGTGAGATCATCCCCAGAAGTGTCCCATTCTCATCTCCTTCCGCTAACAGTCATCTCCTCGCGGTTCATTATTACGAAATATTATTGTAAAATCGTTGCATTTCTCGTGTTATTATATTTTTTTCTTCACAAAAATGACAGAATGCTTGGACTGGATGAGCGCACTAAAAACTGCTGTATTTCGTATAACAGTTTTTACAATACTGATAATGATGTAAAAGCCGAAATAATTCATTCGCTGTTCGACGCATAACGTGATCGTCAATGTTTATAATGAAGATAGCGTCCTGTTGAGAGACGATTTTTGACAGAAAGAGAGTTCCTTTGAAAATCGATTTGAACGAGTGCTTCGATAGAAGTTTCGTACAACGTTTTGCGTGTAGCTGGGTTTCCATCAGTCAGCAATTAGCCTTACGGATGAGGGATAGTAACAGTGAAGTTCAACGGAATAACCAATGTGATCATATAAATGAAATTGTTGTCGCAAAGCGAAGAGGTCATTTTCAGCGTATCGATGCCCGTTTTCAACAACTCATCGATAACGGTCTCTAAACCTCTAAATCCTTACTACTTTAATTATATATATATATATATATATATATATATATATATATATATATATATATAATTTAAAGATGATGTATAGAAGGATTGCACGAATATAATTGTAAATTATAAGGTTAAAATCAATAAAAGTTGCGTAACAAATGCATGAACAATCGAAGAAAGTTGAAATGCGACTTGTGCACATATAAACGATGTGCTCATTCAAAAACAAAAAAAAAAAATTCGCTTTCAGATGAAGCGAACGGGCAACTGTTGATGCCCTCGTTGACGCAATTTTCGTTGCATTATGAACGAGCCACTGGTTGCCCATTGCTAGAGCGTAAGGATGACGGCTGTTCCCATCTGGCGTCTTCTCTGTTTTTCTTATATCTTCTTAAATGGTATGTGACTAAATGGCTGAAAACGCATTACTCTCGCTAGGGGTCAACCAACTCTCTGAATGCCTCATTTCGAGGTGTGTTACCAGGTGACATATCAAAAGCACTAAGCGGTTCAGATAATCCCCAACTATGGCACTGTTGCCATCCGAAGCAGCATACATAGAGGGGGAGATAATCAGCTAAAGGTTGCCTTAGAGAAGATGGCCGCTAAAAGTATATAGTAGGAAAGGCAGTCGACAAGGCAACTGTCGGTTTCCTATTGTTATTCAAGTTATATAAATTTACGCAAGCTTTCACGACTTTCATTTTTCACCAAAATAACGTCATGTATATAGCTAAGCAGATTCTTTTGCAATTTAGCCGTTACAAAATTCTGCACCGAAAAATCGCAAAGAATTGTGTATTCGGTTAAGAAACCTCACTCCCGATAATCTTTACTGGTATTCACCAGCATTTTCGAACATAATTGCATCTTTCAGGACGCATGCCTTTGCTAGTAAAAAAGTCCTCTCACGCATCATAAATGTGTACTTGTTCCCGCTAATATAACAGATTAGGAATTTAATAGCAGTAGTAGCTACGAGTTCACTTCATTTTTATCAAATTATATAAGCATAATATTCAGTTCTATCAAGTTATAATGATTCAAACTCTTACTTCAGAGAATGAGTCACACACTTTAATATACAATTGCAAAAGCAAAAAAGTTGGAAACCGAGCTGACAATGTACAGTCACTCGAAATTGCATACTGTAAACAGATTACAGAAGGGTTTTGTTGGCATTGGGTCATCATAAATCGTTTAGCGATACAGTAATGCCAAGAGGATAGCCAACGAATACCCTCTTATGTGATTGTTCTAACTTGCATTCGCTTTATGTAGATGTGCAATTAAGTCTTTGTATACACCTCCGTGGCAATTTCAACTACCTTTCGAATGTTGATGCGTTCGATATCAGTTAATGAGTCCCGAAAAATGCGGTAATGAAAGCACATCAGGGAACCTGAAAACGCGCTTTCCATTCCACATTCCAACATTGACAACGATGGATCAAGGTTGATGGGTGTTTCTTTTGTGATTACAAATCAAGAAATCATTAATTTCTGCCAACGTCGAGGTTTATGACAATCGGCATCGCTAAATAAAAAGGGTAGCACTTAACACTCTTAATGATTTCAACAACTCAGCACATTCATAATATTCGTTCGAAGGAATCACCTTAGATCGACACTGAAGCTATACGTTTCGATGCGAATGAAGTGACCATCTGCGCAAGCCTTGTTGCCACTTTCAGCGAGTAAACGCCATAAGTCATCATCTATAAGTAAATCGTTGAAACTATATAACGATATGCACCATAGTAAACGCACCCATTCACAGGTTCGTAGATGAGCCGTTATGCAACGAGACGAACGAAAAACTGCTGCTTAACAGCAAGATGTTTTTTATGAAAAAGAATTTATTGACTGTAATAACCAAAATAAAGCAATAAGTAATGAACTCTTTGCAATTATCTTGCATGGGTTCAGGACGTATGAGAACGCCTAGAGGCAATCAAATAAATAAAGCCCTAAAATATCTCCAAGACGATCCTACAAAGTTGTAATAAACTGAAAGGCCATAAAAATCCGATAGCAGCTTTCTTGAACCTCAGCACTAATTAAACAGTATGTGCCTCACGAATTGGAGCCAACCGGCTACCACAGCAAACTCTTCACCCAAAACACAGCTGTTGCCAACCATCTCAGCCGCAAACATCACAGAGGTGAAATAGCTGGAACGAATGAAAAACGACATCAACAATACATGAAAACGTGCCATTTGGAATAGCACGGAAGGTACAACTCAATAACATTTACTCACAGTTCGCTAAAATGTTAGCACTAATTCAAATGATCATTTAATTTAGAAATGAATAAAAAATATTTAGGCACAAAAATAATAAAGAATGCTTGTTCACATGATGAAGAATATGTATGAATTAATATAGAAATGCTAATTGTAATCAATGAATCGATGCCTCAGATTGGCAAAGGTATGCGGATGGAAACTTTGCATCGTGTGAGTCAACGCAAACACATTGTGACAGAGACAACATTTCTTGGTAATGCGTTCGATAGGTGAACATTTTTGAAAACTGGAACGAGTGCATCGCTTTCTCGAGAATACATATTTTACGAGTGAATTGCTGCGAATGCGTACGTCTCACTTTTACTACAGCCAACCAGAAATGGTTAGTGGAAACTGATATCAGTGAATCATTTAACAACTTTGAAACACAGAATTAAGTCAAAAATTCTTTAGCACTCTTAGCTTCGGTTGCCAAAAATTTTTAAAGCCTCATCCACAACTACAACTATATGAGATCACAGAATATTCCCGATATACAGTCAGGGTCAGTTATCTCTGCACATGTTCCACAACAACTGCTTATAAGTGACGAGATTGGAGTGAAGTATTACAAGAACGGATCAAAAATCACATGGAAATTTTCTGCTAAGTGTTCTATATAAAGGTGACTTATTAGCTTCAAAATGTAACTTGCACTGAACAGAGCTGTGAAAACAATTTCACTACAATATGAACCAAAATCCAGGTCCTACATCACTTTACTAGAAAGATTTCGGGCACCATATTCAGCAGTGGGCAAGCAGTGCTTTGCATTTAACGAATCGATGTCTCACACCGGAAATTGATGCACAACACTTAACGTTTTTCTTTCGATTTTGAGGTTCATCTACGCACCATGTGTGATCTTCTCTGAGTGTTATCATTTAGGCAAATAAGCCAGATGGATGTGGCATTTATATGACTTTGCAATGGTTTTATGCAAATCTACCTGTAGAACATTGTGATCGAGAGATGGGTCTCGAAGTAAACTGTTGACTTTCAAGCACTCATTTAAAAGCTTGCATGTACTCGAAAACTTCATCGAGATATCATCTGCGTATATCAAAAACAATAGTGTTCGAAGAATGTTGCATCTGTTGAACACCACTTTTGACCGCATTACTTAGAGAAAATTCTTGCGAAAACCTCAGCCTAATCTGCATAAACTATCTCTGCTTGAACAGCTTTACTAAGCAATAAAATCCGGTTTTTCAGTCCTTTATGCAAGATATCAACTGGGAAACTGTTGAGCGATAACGCGGAAAATTCTACTGAGGAGGATTATGGAATCTATTGGAGAGCAGATGATTTAGTAGAGAATCTTCAACAGTGACTTATAACGTTTTAGAGATTGGAGATATTAAACCAATCCGGATGTAAACTTTTTTACAAATTGCGATAGTGATTTCTTCGATAAAGAAGCTAGAAAGGCAATTGTTTGCACTGATAATGAACAGTAACAAATGGTAAATTTCTTCTGAACAATATACTCGAAGGACATGAAAGTAAGCGGAAATTTTTCTTAACGAAATTGGATAGAATTTCATCAACGCTATCAGAAACCTCGCAATTCAATTTTCAAATAGCTTCAAAAACCGGCTTCACATTAATGAAAATGACTGCAAATTGCTAAATACGTCTTCACAACGGGAAATGATGAATTCCCTCGTAAGAATATCGAAAAAATAATTTGCGAGAAATTCGCATTTTTTTCTATCGTTCATCAGAGAAGGATCATTCACTCATTTCAAAACATCCACACTGCTTGCCTTAATTTAAGCTTTTCATTTATATATGAGTTACACAAAATGTTTCAATTAGTGCAAAGTGAACTTTTCTCACGATTTCAAATTGAATGCGTTTCTTTCCAAGGTTTATCAACGCAACGTTGGAAAAACGTTCGATCAAATCAGGTCTTAAGCTCATAGCATAAAGAAAAATCTTTTTTTTTTTTTTGCTCTAGCTCGTTATAACTAACTATGAAGTTTCTTCCTCTCATTTCTAGTATTTTTTCACTGTTACGTAGCAATCAATCATATCATTGGGACAGTTCAAGAAACAGTTATATTTCTTTTATAGTACTTCGTTGCTGAAATAGCAATTTCCACTGCAAACATCAGAGTATTTTTGCGGTTTTTTCAGACTATTATGTGAAGAGTGAAAACATCAAAGGCAACGCTCCATTCAAAATAATGCCCCATAAAAACGTACACTCTCCTCTGCTCTCTTCTATAGCTTAGCACTTTGATACTTTAAAAAGCGACATTCAACCTGCCAATCGCCCGGTCGGTAAAACAACAAAATCTAATAAAAGAGATATAAAGGGCCGATATAATTTAGACATCAACGCTAACAACAGCTAAAGAATTCAGTTTCGATCGTTGTCCACTGTTAATAAGGCTACTATTCTGCCTTCGCTGCGTCGAGTGAACTGCGCAAAAGCGCAAACAAAATCACTCAATTGCAGTCTCGGAAAGTGGCGATTTGTTGGAGGGCACATGACGGATCTCGTCCACAAATCCTGGAGGAAAGGAGGGAGAAGGAGATTTACTACTTGAGAACTCCGATTCTAACTTCAAGACGGGAGCCGCTGAAGCTAAAATTACTAGATCAAGTGAGTGTACCTAGAGCCTAGGCAGTAAGATGATCGCACATACCAGATACCAAGTTGATTTATAAGTTTCGCACTAATTATAGATGCTTAGATGTGCTTAAAAATTTCCATACTAATGGGATGCATTTTACATTTCGTAGCCGGTTGAGTTGGAAGAATAAAAATTTTTAAGATTTGTGTACGGCTAGAATCGGGAAAACGCTTGAAATATGAATACATTATTATGCATATTCTATGACTTGTTGATAGTTTATGAAAATGTCGACTCGATAAGCGAAAGTCAGGGATCGCATATTATAGCAACAACCTCTCTGAATTGCCTTTCCTTTGTTACGAAATGGAACAAATTTCTTTTAGTTCTAAAGTAACGCATTCTTTCAAAAACAGGCTTGAAAGTTTTAAACTCATAGATTTAGGGATGAGCGTATCTGGAAGTAATGAGTGATTGTTCTAGAGAGAATACTGTATCATTGCATGCATCGTCTGATCAAAAAGTACTTTTTTTCACATATTTATAGCGTTGTAGCATTTACCTCGTTTCAATTATCTGTACAAAAATAAAGCAGATCTTAAGCCAAACAAATTCATTCAAATCTCCAAGGATTAAAAGTTGTCAAAAACTCGGGCAGTTTGAAATCCGGCTAACGCCGCTGCATTGGGTATACAAATATGAACAACGTGCACAAAACACGTTGACATCATAGACCTGATTTCTAATTGTTTTTATTCAAACCACTGCTGTTTAAGTGGGTGGGAAAAGGGGAAAGAGTGAGGTGGTGTCCGAGATAGCAATTAGGTAGTCTTTACGAATGATGCATTTATATACAAGCTACTCCTCTTACTACGGCTATTAATACTTGCATTAATACCATCACCATTAATAAGTAAACTCTGCAGCTCAAGAAGAGAGCCCAAAAAGAAATGGAAAATACGGCAAATTCACTTTAGAAATGAGTTGCCGATAGTATGGATGTATGGATGACTTTCGCGGTTAATCACTCCAGAGGCGCATTTCTATATTCTCTTGGTGACTGCGCCTTCAGCGGCGACATTCCATAAGCGAGTAACCGTCATCGACTATGTTTCAGATAAGGGAACTCGCTATCCGCTTTGTGCTGCTCTCGCAAAATGCCACTCAGCGCACTTCCATGGACTGCAGCAATAGTGCGATGCCAATTCAATAGAAAATCGAATTCAGAAATTCAGAAAGATTCAGAAATTTGAAAAGGATTTTCAGCAAATCCAAATTTATAAAACATTACAATTTTTATAAGCATCAGATCGCCGCTTATTGTACATTGGCTAATGTCTACGACGATGATTCTGGAAGGTGATGGGTTACCACTGAGGAAGCTGCATTCAACCACACGAGAAGGGCGGAGGGGGAGGGAAAGGAGAGGAAAGGTTGGGCTAATTCAATTTAAAAATAAATATCAACTGAACATATCGGCGTGTCAATAGCTTGGGACGTTCTCATCAGCACTATTGGAATATCGATTATTAAATGAATATTAGTTACTCATTAGTAGAGTTCTCGAAATGGAGTTCAATAGGTGAATGTTTTAAATACATTCAGGCCTTTATTTGCCTCTTTGATCACTACTACCTGCAAGTATGGTTACTGCTCATGTATATGCCAATAATGCAAATTTATTCATTCAAATGACTCGCAATTACCAATAAAGTTTCTAACCATATAACTGTATTCGCGACCAATATGTTTAATTTCTCCCCCTCGGGGAGATAAGTATACTTCTTGAAAGTGTCAATAAAGGGTACAATCACTGCATATTTCAAGTATTCTCATTTCTGAATGGTATCTTACTCAATATTTAAGATGTAAGCAATAATAAGTATTTTACTTTATATCCTGTTTTGCTCTGTCTCCGCGATTGCTCTTATTTGTATCACTTATATTTCTTTTATTCGAACCTTTAGACAGCAGAGATTTTTTGGTTTTAATAAACTGTATATTGATATCTTGTCTTGACTCTCTTGACCTTTCGTTTAAATCGACTATCCGAATGTATATTTAAATATTTGTTATTCCTTTGATTTCCACCTTCTCCAGTGAATTTTTTTAACCAAGAAAATAAAATCAGTCATGCGAATACCACTTTATTGTAATAACAGCAAAATTCGATATTTTTTGATGAACAAAATGCTCATTTGATTTAATTCATCACACGAACATTTTCAGTGATTAAATCTAATGCATATTGTCAATGCGAGAGTGATTTCACATAATTTAATGGATATGGAGTCGAGGGTTTTGTCATATTCCCGCCAGCATTCTTTTACAGTCGTTTAAATGCTTCAAAAAGTGATGCGCTTTTGAGATCCGAATTCAATACCGAAGTGATGAATTTGGGCGTATATCTGCGTTCTACGCTTGCTGGCCAAACATGCAGACACGAACAGACGCACAGACAGACGAACGACGATAACAATCATAATTGAATGTCCTTAGCATTTTTTGTAACCTATGGGAAAATTTGTGAAAAAAAAAACCCGCAGAGATGTGTACGAAGGATGAGGTACATAGATTAGAAATTTTATACCTAAAAAGGCCAGAATACCCAGTATCCCATACTCACAGGTTTTCATTACTGCTAAACTAAGTTACAGCTTATACTTAAGTGTATCCTTTATTTGTCTACACGTTGATTGAAACATCGCCGTCTTATTGTGGGGCATTTCCGTCTTAAAACGGTTAAAAATACTTCACTAATAATTAAACTACATACACAGTGTGTAATACGACATATGCGCTGTATACGTACTCATCTAGTGTGCCACGTATCCGCCATGAATTTGGCATATCGGCTAAAAAAGAATATGCTTCAAATAAGCTTGCTGTTAGAAATGTCCACTAAAAACCAGAATGCGACGATGCACAGACATATCTCTCTTGTGTGGATGAATATTCATTGCGTGCCTTGCCCATCATCACCAACATAAACCAGTTTGCTTACGGTACATCGATTCGATTCGACACACCGTTGACTATTGTGCATATATGCATGCAGCATAAAAAGACACTTATGCACGTATCAACGAGTGAACGCACCACAAGAAGCGCTTCACTCTTGCGCGGTGTGTGTGGCATGATTGTTCGCCATCGACGAGTTCTAAGCATAAACACACGGCACCCACTTTCTGGATGAGTGAAAGTGCGCTAATGGTGGCTTGCTAGCAAGTGAGTGGCGCGGAAGCATTCGAAACGGCCGACATTTTATGAGGCGCCGCAACTCTTCGGTTGCAATGCTGTTTGCTTTCCTATTGGTTCGTTGAGGGACCGTCAGCGACTCTAATAGCAGTCGGCGATGCTCACAAATAGTGCCGTTATAACGGCATCGAATGAATTTGAACACAAACAGCAGGCGGTGACATCGTTCGGCAACACACACGCACACACACACACACACACACACACACGCACACACACACACACACACACACACACAAATGAAAAGCCACCACTGAAGTGAAGGTTGGCATCGCGCAAGAGCGAGGAATGAGGGAAATGGTGGTTGTGCCTCATGCGGCAACGATGACGATTATACATGATGGGAGAGCTCGGAAGGAGAAAAGAGACGGGAAGGCATTGATTGAAGGTGATGGTGCTATGGTGCAATTGCTGCGGCTGCTGCAACATGGCGCACGACGCACCAAGCAGCAGCACTGCCTATTTGTTTGGGTCCGCACAGCCAACCACACTAGAAGCACTTCCTGCTTCTTTTCCATCCTTCTTGGCCATCGCAACACACACCCCGTTCCATCTTCAGCAACTTATACACTGCCGTTGGCGTCAATCTTGCATACCAATTGCTCGACGCGTTAAATGTGTTCCTATCCAGTGCCCATCTGGTGACTAGCTGCCGCTAACCAAAGCGCTTTGCAACTATCGCCGATGAAAGCACTAGGTGCTGTGTCATACTTGCTAATAACCCACAACCTCCTGGCACCCCAACTTGATATCCGATTTCCAAGTTGAAAAAGTCGATTCTCTCTTTAAGTGCGCCATCGCCGAACAGTGGTGCCATCGTTGGCCGCTCTCTCTACCCTTTGCGTTAGAACACTCTCTGATGCCAGAGAGGAAGGCTATCCAGTGACGGTGCTATCAATCAATGTAAAGACAATCTGAGGGAAAGGTTATAAGTAATGCTGCTATCCCAGCAGTTATAACATATTGTGAGCTATAATTTATCAGGCGCAATCACTCCACCTTATCCGTGAAAAGACGATAAAAGGCATTAGGAAACTGAAAGAAAACTTATAATTAAGCCTATCTAGCAATTCAGACCAAAGTACAAATTTATCGATGCAAAAAAACAATCGAGAGCATGAGAACAAACAGGAAATGCTAGTCAAAGCATTGTCTTTTTGACCGTCTATCTTCAAAAAACCGCCACCTCACTTAAAGAGCCATTGTACGAGACATCTGATTGCCAATGAAACATTCAAATTAGCTAAGGCTTATGCAATGGCAATGATGTCGAATATCGAAACTATCATAACGATGAGGTCGAATATACTTCTAGTCATAGCAACCAGGTAATACCACTATTGAATTACCACCTATTTGATGCATCCGTATGCCAATTGCAATATTTTCAACACAACACACTCTCAATGTTGCAATTGCAACACATGTTTATGCAGTGCAGAAAAGATTTTTTCGTTCCTCTCTCTTAGGACTTTCAACTTTCGTTGACGTTTGTGATCGAAATTTGAGCGAGCAATTGCAACCCATAAATAATCAACTTATGGAATATGAAGTGGGAAAGGATGTACCAAATCTATTTTATTTCTAGGTTGTTAAATAACTTAACAAACAAAAATGAAATAAATAGATAGATATCATTCGCCACAATAACAATCGTTGTGGTTACAAATTCCGTAAATCTCAAGCGATTATTATAGAAGAAGGAAGGATTTATTAAAAGGAAAGTGTATTCGCGGTAAACATTGATAAATAATAAATAATAATGAATGAAACATGTGAATAAGAATTGAAAGCTTTAACCCACTTAATAACAACTATTAAAGAAAGAATGCCGTTATTCATCCTACCACAACGTGCATATATCAATTCACCATGAGCTGTGCTAATTTCCCATAACCTGACAAGCAAACAGGTGCGCACTCCGCTTCCACTGTGCCCCTTCTTCCTTCCTTCCTTTCCCTACCCCGCAGGTATTTTCATTATTTCTGCGCTCCTGCTAATTTCTTTTGGCAAGGCGCATTACGATGAGTTTTATGTGTTTATGTGTACATATGCTTGTACCTATACTTGTTCGATAGTCCTAACCAAATAACCATTGTCATTAGAGTCACAAAATTTGATGGACACCATAAGGAAACCCTCTATCAACTTACGAGCCGATTCTTAACACCTGAATAGGTTGAAGCCACTTAAATATGGAAAATTTTACCAGTTGGGTCATTTAAATAAATCTTTTGCAAAAGATTTTTACTGTGTTCAGATTACTTAATGCATATTTGAGAGCACTTTTGCGCACATTTGCTGTTATCTGGTTGGCACTTCATGGAAATGGTTGGAAGAGCGCATATCGTTTCAGCTTCCTTGGTATGGTGCTCCACATGTTCATTGACTTTAATGTTTACACTGAAAGCACATATACGAACTGAAAGTGACTCATATTGTCGTGGAAGTGATATCAAGTGGAATATTTTTTCATAGAAAAAGTGATATCAGGTGTATTTTCTGAAAACTTTCATTAATTCAGTAATCGTCAACGACGATTAATATACTGGAATGGAAAAAGCACAGATTTAAGCATTGATAGTCACAGAAATAATGGTATTGCGAGTTGAACTGAAATAGTGAATGCATATCAACATCCTGTAGCTGTTGAATATTTGCAGATCCACATTCACAAACTCGGTGGCAAACTTTGATGATCGACTACCGAATATCCATCTGATCCAATCTCGATTCCGACCACACTTTTTAAATAAACAATATATATGCAAAAAAGCATAACACAAACCGTTAATCCAGCTTTTGTAGGTTCTAGCAAATTTTGATAAAGGTGCATTATGATGATATTATTTCCACCCCAATTTATATGCCTGAACATTTAGTACTTTCAAATGGCGAATCACAGAAGCGATAGCCGTGGAACCGATGAGTGAGCCGTAGAATGAGCGCAGTTGGCTTCGCCAACAAAATTTTGCTCGGAATTCCCGAAATCTGTGCGCGTTCCATTTCGTTTTGCAATTCCTGACTTCATCCATTATGCCAGAGACCTCAAATGATAGCTTTACCGCATATTCGCCACTTGTCCCCAGCTCTATCTTTAATAATCGTCTCTTATACTGATAATTAAAAATACCGCGAAGTCCGTAAATCAGTTTTGTGTCGCGGCGTAAAATGGACTTTTTTAATTGACGATCTGCACAACATTATCTCCGTAAGGGAACATATTTTCGGACCTTTTTGAATATTTGGCCAACCTGCTATTCAAGTGGGCCGAAATGCAAAAAGCGCACAATGTGCCAATCATCCAAGCACGTTTCCGGCATGTTTCGAATGTTTCATTGGAGATAATTAAGTGGAGTGCAGCGTATAACTACAATAACAGGGGTTTGCCTGTCGACACAGTAATATTCATTAAAGTTGTTCTTTTAAGCAATAAACGACTGAATACTGTTTGATGTTCGATAGACAGGCGTATATAAACTGAAACTATCTATTATTTTGCAATTAAGGTGATATTTATGGTCGTTGGCCTTTGAAGATGAAGCCTATAGAATTATAAAAGGAGTCAATAATCATCAATGATGCTTTATGACATCATATTCAATGCATTATATTAAAAACTGATAAAAGAAAGCAAGCATTATGCAAGCATAAAAGTATATAATTCAATACAGCCAAAAATGAGTGAAATACAATAAAAACATCGCAACGAAAAACTAAAGATGTGTTCGAGGAGATGATATCCGCAATAAAGTACGTTTTGTTTGATTGATGAGGCACTAAATGCAACAGTTCGAAGCAGATGTATCGAAAAAAAAGATCTCTCTTGGGCAAAATGGAACATCTAATGTTCTTGTTCATAGACGCATAGGAGTTCTCCATTCCATCGCACTATTCATTCGATGATCCGCTTTCATATGTAATTCAATCCCAAAGGTGAACGAATTAAATTGATACACCTCCGTCTTATTTGCAACCAATTGAGAGGAACTTCATGAATCACTATTTAAGAGTAGTGGTGCTAAAAATTAACGAATAACAAACGATTCTTCTTTGAGTTCGTTTAGGGAACTGTTTTTGTAATTGCGTTAAAGCAGCACCAATGAGCCAAACTTTCGCATCGTTGTTACAATCTCTTACGCACTTTTATACGTATTTACACAACGTTCAGAATGCTGAAATCGTTGGAATTTACTGCAATTAGAGTGAAATATACAATTCATCATTATTAATTTCTATCAATTCAATTATTGGTTTGATATCACTAATTGATTAATTTAATTTCAATTATCCATTTAATAGGAATCTTAGTAGCGAATTTATCACTTCAAAAGATCGTTTTTGGCGATAAACATCTCGAATTGTGAAATTTATTTAGATGACTCATTTCTCGATTCTTGTCGATCTAAGGAATCATCAATATGATGATACACAAACAATCAAAATTTGAGTTCATTTAACATGTCAGACCGCGCAACCATCTACATATATATATAGACGCCTATAAAGACTGGTCGGTAATGAATATACTTCAACGACATAAAGATTTTCCTTGAAATTTTTGAGATATTCGTCAAATAAAATTCACTTATTTAGTTGAGAATATATGCAATACATTCAGTGCATGAAATACTTATAATTTATACGGGGAATTTGTTTTTAGAATTACTATGAATAGCAAAACGCTCATTTGCATAGGTGGATTCGTTGATGGATTTTTAGAAAAGTTTTCAAAAACAATTCCAACACAATTTTTTATTTCACTGAGTTTCGTGATCATATTGACGCCAGTATGGATGCCACTGAAGTTTTTAGTGTTATGCGCGCTGTTTCGTTACTAATTTGAAAGAGGTGAGAAGAGTCGAGCAAACAACATCAAGACGAAATCACACACCGAGTCGCGTCTCCGAATTAACGCATCATGCAACCATGCCTCCTAACGAGCAAATCGAATGATGTGAACAACGCATAGCCACTCGCCCACCACAACCCCTTCATGATCACATCTCTCGGCCACAACACCTTCATATCGTATCCTTTGGCCACAACTCCCTCGTACCGAATCTTCAGTCACAGCTTCATACCATTTCCTTCAGCCATAAACGCTCCTATCATATCAATTGGAAAACTATATTAAAGTGTCTCTCTCAACTATTAATTTAAGCACCTAACTACTCGCCAATTTATCGCCTAAATGACCTGAAAAACCACTTCTAAAGAAAACGATGTCTTTACCATGTTGATCGAACAATGATTCAATTACCCATCTTAATGGTGAAATATTCCTGATGGTTAAACAACGAAAAAAGGCATGTAATACCAAATTCACTGAAAGGAAAAAAGAAAGACAGCATTTAAAGTGCTGTTTTTTTTCAGGTTTCAGCAGAAAAAGAGAGAATGCGAAATGCCTAACTGAACTTAATTTTGCAATAAATTAAAGGAGTTGTGTTAGTTATTAAGAGCTTATTGTGGCATCATGCTTGTTTTTGTGTGCATGCATTTATATTTCTCGCTTACGGCGCCAATTCTGTAATAAATGAAGCTAGAGGCACATCACAAGACTACCTTCTACATCATCAAGCCGATCCATCAATGCGAAAAGAGTCAGTCATTTAAACATGTCTATAAATTCACATGCATTTTGCAAGAAGTTCGATTAAATTTTGCATCGACCCGATCACATAACAAGTGGAAAAGCACACCAGGCCAGCTGACACAATGTGCGATTTTGCATTCCCTTCATCTGGCCAATCATTCTTAGAAGTAACCAAAGAATGTGCGAAAGAATGCATTCACATTTTTTTATCAATCTGAGCACCCGCGCATATCGCCGACAAAAGATTCGTTTTTTTTTCTATTGCGACTGGTGCAGAACGTATGGAAATTTCTTCGCATTCAAATGTTCGTAATCTCCTTCCAAATTTGATGGATCACCATGAAAGGTATTGCAATAAGGACATCCAATGGTGTAAATTACCCTTGTTAAACTTTGCAACTCTAGCTTCAATAATTTCCAACCTAAAACTACCTAGACAAACAGAGAGACACATATAAAACAAGCGCATGCACACAGTACTCGTAAAAAAGACACCGCTATAACGTGTTTTTGTAAATTAAATTAGTAAGAGATTCATGGAAATGAATATTTTGCAAACAGATTTGGAATGAGCAGTCGAGATAATTGAATTAAAATGGCACTATTGCACGTATTTATTATTTTTTGGCAATTTATGAAAGTGATCGGTTTGAAGAAAGAAACTGTGAAAGCCATAATAGCACCTATGATGAGCTTCTACACTCTTTTCTACTTGGCCAATGAGAAATACATACAAGCTTTAGGGAAATCAAAGCGTCTTGGATTGTGCATAAACTCTTTCGACATCGACGAATCAACTCAAAGTGGTACAGGTGGTTACTCCTCACCGTATTTTATACCTCCTGCTTTAATTCCATGTACCTTGTCGTATATCAACAGCAAAATTCGCAACACCGGCTGGTTTCAGTTGTCTCCAAGTTGAAAATATCGTACAAGCAAACGAACTCACGCACCACACGCACATACGCACAGATATGATATCATGAATGCACTGTACAGACACAAATGCTTATCACTAGAGTTTCTTAAAAAACAGCAAAAGTTTTTGAGGAGGATTTTTTTACGGCCGCCTTCAGAGAAAAATACATGAACACGCAAAGCATAAGCCATATAAAATGGTAATTGATGAAGAATCTCTTTGTAAAATAACGAAAGTGATTGAATTGAGGGGTAAATTGAGAAACTGAAAGGAGGAGCAGCAGCACTCTTTTTTAAGAAATTTAGGGAATACAAGTTTTAAAGACGAAAAATGAGACACAAGTCTCTGCATCGAAAATGCGACTTATTGTGTGAATATGAATATAAGGCTTTTTAAACACTCTTATAAATTTGCATTTGCAGAGTGCATTATAGCGTTGCTATTGCTACGAGTATTCAGATGAGCGGAATGCAAAAATGTATCTCGTTCCCAGATATGGCATCTTTTTTCACTTGTTTCCTGACCCGAGCTGCGTGAAACGAATCAGTGTAGAAGGATGGCAGAGGAATTGGAACAATGCACATTTTTGAATTTTTCTCTTCTCACCAACCAATTCCATGAGTTAGTAGTAAGCAGCAAGTATCACAAGCATATAAAGGAATCATTAAATCTGCATAAATCTTGTGCTGACCAATTTTTAAATGAACACCGAATGAGTTGCAGAAAAGCGAATTTTTTGTGATGATTTTTATGGATGGCCTAGTCAGTTGAAATATGAGAGCACTAATTTGCATACTTTATTTTTTACTGATAACTTCAGAAATTAGCTATTCAAGTGAGTAGATTGAAAGCGCATATCGTGCCAATTCTTGTGGCATGTCTCATTACTTGTTTTGAGCTATAAGCAGATTTTGTTTAGTTCAGTGGTTTCGTCTAAGTGAGTGCAATTCACAATTCGCATAATGAAACCTGGACGTGAATGGGTTTTCAGTGTTTTGAAGTCTCCAGCAAGGAGTTTATGCAATGAGAGGAATAGAATGGGAGGATGCCGTTTGTCTTTGCAGAAGGGACAGATCTCCTAAGACCTATTATACTATAACTGACGGGCCGGTTCTGCCTAGTTGACAAGCCAAACTTTCAAAACGAATTTCTTTCCAACTTAAAACTTAACCAGCAGAACTCTAAAGGGGCACAAGGGCATAACTATTCAAAGTTTTGCTGATACGATTTTGACTGAGAAGAAATCCTTTCGTAAATTCGTCTGGTGGATCTGATGGCGGAATCTTTTTCGAAGTTTGGAAATTCCGACTGGTCGATGTAGATAGTTTGTCGCATGCCGTCGTGACGTTATGTGACGTAGTATGCGCTAGGTGAGTTGAGCTCCAAAATGCGGCTTATCGGTGAGTTCTGGGATTCTGTTGCAGGTGGTAAGCAGTAGGCTGTGATGCGGAAACAAATGTGAAGATTGTGTGTTTAAGTGTGAGATGGTAAACAGTGGGTTCTGGAGACAAGTATAGTTGTTTAGGTGGACGGAGAGAATTGAGTACGGCTGTTAAGCGGTGGATTAAAGAGGTAACGATGACGTGTTGGCAGGTAATAGAATGCGAAATCGTAGATAGAGGGTTGAGATGTATGGAAAGGTAAACAGGCGACTATAAAGTGAAGTGTGAGTTGACAAATGGCTGGTCGCAAATAAGATTTGATAAACGGTGGCTTGTCGGATTGAGTATGGGTGTGTTGGGTCATTTGTACTCTAGCCACTTCCATCCTGACCACCTGCGCTGACTATTAGTACCTGAGTCACTTGCGCTTCGTTATTTACTCCTCAGCGAGTTGCGCCACGGTCATATGCGCCTTCCATCCTTCAACAACTTGTTGAGAGGTTTCAAGAGGAGAGCGATATGTCTAAGAAGGCTTGCATACCTGACAAATAACCATTTGCGAAACAATGGGAAGTTCAACTGACTCGAGAGGTGAATAAAATGTTTCGAATCTCGTTTGACAGCATACTGCGAGAGAATTTTCTTTAAATTATTTTCCCGAAGAAAGTTGGATGCCTTTAAAACTTTCTTGCTTATTTGAGTCTTCCATCCCATTCTTAGGCTTTCGAACGCCGTTAATTGCTTGCCAGCCTCGTCTGTTTTGTTCCTGCTCACCTTTTTCTCGACTTGCACATGTGTTTGCTTCTTGGCTTGCACAAATTTGTTGAAAAGGGCAGTTACGAGC
Source organism: Baylisascaris procyonis (assembly GCA_037389465.1). Lineage (NCBI taxonomy): Eukaryota > Metazoa > Nematoda > Chromadorea > Rhabditida > Ascarididae > Baylisascaris > Baylisascaris procyonis. The sequence goes on along the minus strand of JAZARR010000174.1, from coordinate 1,384,262 downwards.
TCCGTTTTGGATACGCTTAGACTGAACGTCATAGGAACCTCGAAAAGCTTCTCCTCAACTCCGCAAATGGATGGAAAAGAGGAAAGGCGGGAGGAGGGGGATGGAACTTCGTTTGTCACTGTATCTTCCTACCCACAAAGAATTTCCATATTTCTCTCCTTCCCACTCCTTCCTTTATTGTCTTCTGTCAGACAGCTTCGAGGAGTAACAACCTTGGGCATTCATTCATTTCATGATAGAAATTCTTGTTAGAGAAGGTTGTAGACGTTATGTAGTAGGTAGTGATCAGCAAATCCAGAAGTGCTGGTATACTTTCCAGTACATATGAAAAGGCGTTGTGGTAAGCCTCATAGATATGCGGGTTTCTCCTAGTGTATATGTGCGCTACCGATTTTTGCATCGTAGCAGTGAGCGGTCGTGATTGCAAATACCTGACAACAACCAGCGTTCCTTTGGCGGTGCATTTCGCGGGGAAACTTTATGACATCCCCCTAATTCTCTGCATCGTTTAATTTCTCAGCGACGGAACATTCACTTCAAGAAGAGGAACCCAATCGTGAACCGGAAAGAAGGCAAACGTAAATCCTTTGATCCTTTACTCCTCCAAATACTCCCCCTTCAAACTTCTCCTCTCCTTCTAAGTCCTCCCCCCTTCCCCCCACCTCTGAACTTTTCTCCCTCCTTCTCTCCAATATTCAACTATCACGCTTTCTCCCTTATTGACATTCTTCTTGACGCAAACCTTTCCCAGCAATTTCAGCAGGTCACTAAAAACACTAAGGCGTGTAATCCTTCCGCTTTTCTAACCACAGTATTTATAAGGAATGGATAGAGTTCGCGAGGAACGCAAAGGGAGACCATACCGTTGTACTCTTTCAGCAATAAACACGTGAGCTGTATTTACTACCGTATTACATCAGAACGAGATGTAACGATCGAGCCTATGCACATTTCAAAGAACATTGAAAACTTTGTTAGAATCACTCATAAGCTGAACTGAAGCAAAAAACTTTTGAATAATATCGAATTCTTTTGTGCATTACTGCTGCGGCATTTCAGTACTGCTTTTATGCACTTTTTTAAAATGCGTCATATATCGAAAAAAACTCAGATTTAAAAGCAAGATTTTTGGAGTTCTGCTTTGCATCGATCAGCTCGTTGTACGGCGAAACGTGGGATACAACGATAATTTGGTAATTGTTCGTTTGAAGGAAATCATCACCTAAGGCAATACTTAGCTGCACAACTCTCCACACGCTATGTGAAATTCAAAGGCTCTTTACAATAATTCAATTTACTGCTTATGTAATTTCAGTCGTTTTATAGTAAATCACTCTATTTTCATATTAGCATTCATTATTTACATTCTCTCATCGTTGCATATATATTGAAATTGAAAAATTCGAGTGCTATTGCAGGCAATACTCAACAAATCGCTCTTTCATATTTCAGCATCGCAGTCAACACTCAGCCATATAGAATATCATAACAATTAAAAGTGATAGTGAAAATAGCACAATTCGTGATCTTATATTGTTGATCACAGTTGTGCTAAATTGCTCTCCTCTATGGAGAAAACTTTCCTCGAGCATCATTGAAATAATATTTACATATCAACGACACATCATCGAATAGATAACACATAAAAACAGTGCAGAAAACAAATAAAAAAACCGCCTTTATGAAGACCAAAAATGCAGTTTAAGTTCAATGCATTTGTGGAAACATCGAAGAGTTCTCTTCAGAAATTGGCAATCGTTTCAGAACGAGTAACATCACAACGATTGCACCAATAGTCAATTTTTGCGAAAGAATATCTAAAAATATTAAACGGAAACAATTCATGAAAGAGTCTTTGATCTTTGCGCTTTAAACTATTAGTAAATGGAAAGAAAATGAGGAATTACGCTAATGCCATCCATTTGTTCTTTAGAGTCAAATCATTCAAAAACTAAAATTCGTTGCAAATTACTGAAGATGGGAAAGTCTTTCCTTCTTGCGTTTCTCACATCGAAATTTCTTGTAAGAAATCATTCCTTCATTCCTATTTGCGTATTCAATAAGAAATTCGCAAAGTCAGTTGGCGATATCACAATTGCAGCAGCTTATAACAACGCTTTCATAATTAGTCGTTGCATCATCAGTGCATTCTATATAACAATCATTACTGTACAATGCTCTGTTTGATGCTTTTCGATGCTCTTTCACAAACATCTAGTATTTAAACGTTTTTTATTGTTGAACGAATAAGGCGTTCACACGATATTAACGTTTGTCCCCTCTCTATCTGTGTGGATATGCTGATCCCGTTTACAATACTGCCAAATATTCGCAACGATTGCTATCATTTTTTTTTTTTTTAAATTTGATGAGAGAAATTCTGTAGCCTAATTTCATCGCAAATCTCCACTTCTATGAGACACATTAACCGCATCCACATATTTGCGAAAAAATCAACCGAAATAGGAAACCCTTTAGTACATTTTTTGCAGGATTATAACTGCAACTTCCAAAATTCTGCCTACAAAAATGTTTGATGATACTGGTTGAAGTTGTAACTGTTCGGTTGGTGCAACTTTGAGATCCCAACATAGGGGTCAGATCGTCTGAGCATGACGATCGCCAAGCGTAGATAACCTTTGGCCATCTCTAGACCACTTCACCTCCCTTGGTACTTTACGAATTGCTGGTCATGCCGATATTCTGCAACTCACCGGCGTTGGCGATATTCTAAAAGTTTCCATGAATGAAAAGCAGACTGTTTCAGTGATGATCACATAAAAGTCTGTGATTACTTGCTGCTCACCTAGTGCTGTAATATGAGCGTGAACGGACAAAAGCGCCGATCAGCATAGTGGAACAAAATTTGTAACAGCCGTAAATACAGCACATCATAGATGACTGATCGCTTCTGAAACATTGTGGTTCGCTGTTTTCAAGTCGAGTTTCGTCGTCAGACGTCACCAGCACGGACAACCTGAATGTTTAAATCACTCTCTGAAAGGTGAGAGTAACATTAGCCACAAGCGCAGGCGCAAGAGAGAGAGAGAGACGGAGAGAGACCGCGCGCGTCTTCAGCGAGACGGAGAGAGACCGCGCGCGTCTTCAGCGAGCGACGCGGCACTGGTCACTCTGAAATAAATCGTCGCAATAAATGTGAAAATATACAGTAAGGAAATGAGATTCGAACAACGGATTTCGACACATTCGAAAGAGCATTAAAAGCTCTATCAGAACCAAAAATAATCTCGGACAAAAACAAGAACTTTTCTATTAGACCCATCATTTATATGCACTGTAGTTGAGAAAAATTGCATGGTCATCGATAAATGAGGGCCTATAACTGTATAAAGGAACAAGATTTGGGGAGAGTGACTAGGTACATTCGAAAGAGCATTAAAAGCTCTATCAGAATCAAAAATAATCTCGGACAAAAACAAGAACTTTTCTATTAGATCGATCATTTATATGACGTGCAATTGAGAAAAATTGCATGGTCATCGATAAATGAGGGCCTATAACTGTATAAATTAACAAGATTTGGGAAGAGTGACTAGGTACATTCGAAAGAGCATTAAAAGCTCTATCAGAATCAAAAATAATCTCGGACAAAAACAAGAACTTTTCTATTAGATCGAATTTTTATATGCAGTGCAATTGAGAAGAATTGCATAGTCATCGATAAATGAGGGCCTATAACTGTATAAAGGAACAAGATTTGGGAAGAGTGACTAGGTACATTCGAAAGAGAATTAAAAGCTCTATCAGAATCAAAAATAATCTCGGACAAAAACAAGAACTTTTCTATTAGATGGCATTTTTATATGCAGTGCAATTGAGAAAAATTGCATAGTCATCGATAAATGAGGGCCTATAACTGTATAAAGGAACAAGATTTGGGAAGAGTGACTAGGTACATTCGAAAGAGCATTAAAAGCTCTATCAGAATCAAAAATAATCTCGGACAAAAACAAGAACTTTTCTATTAGATCGAATTTTTATATGCAGTGCAATTGACAAAAAATAGACGTGCTGACACGTAGAGGCGATGGAAGAAAGAAATCGCTCGTTGAACTATGGAAATCCTGTTACTGGTTCGAAGTGGCAGCCGCTGTCGTTTCTCAGCAGAATCGTCGGTCTCTGTCGTTGAGGTGAAGGCAACATCTGGAATGTTAAATATAATGATGATCACGACGAAAGCATACTACATAAGTAATGCAAGTTTTGTATAGCTTGAATTAATAACATTAAAAATATAATTTTTTCTCTTTCTTAAATTTCGGTGAGTTTGGTGCTACTTCAACTGATAACTTATCGTGGAAAAAATCAGAGATGTGCAGTCTGTGTTTGACGATAATGTAGGAAATATAGCCTGCCGAGCCAGATGTAGCTATTTCTTCGAAGTATCCTTGCCAGATTCCATTCATCTCAGTGTACACGTAGATGTTCAAGTCGAAGCAAAGCGCTGCAGCCATTAAGTCGACGTCGTCTCCCGACGCAGAGTATCCGCAGCGTTGAGAGCTATGTCCCGCTTCCATTGCAACATTTTCTCTACACTGTTATATGTGGCCGTGTTCATGAACATCCCTGAAATCTACTCACACTCTGCCGATCTTAACTGCTGAATGTTACATGTTGCTACAAGGTTATAACGGTACTGGCACACTTTTAGCGCATCGTTTGGAAATTCCTCTGAAGTAATGAATTATTTTGTAACATTCAAAGGAATACCTATCCAAGGCTCAGTGTTTTTCGATACGGTAAAGGCGATGAGAACCGACCGCATTTCCTGGTGATAGTTTTCCGTTCCCGTGATGCAATAAGCGAGTGCTCTGAAAGACCAAAATGAATTGCACGCCATCTAATGCCAATGCCACATTTCTTTGTTAGAAGCCTTTCTTGCAGAAGTAGGGGTGCTTGGAAAGTCCTTAGCGTCCTAATGGCGCTGTGCAAAAATAGGCTGCCCATTTCTGAACACCTAGTACTGCACATGCCTTATGCAGTTAGCAAGCTTCCGTTCTGCTGTTAGTGGACTAAACTAATAGGTTGCAATGTGCAATGTGCAAATTTTGTTGCGACAGTTTTCGCTTTTGGAGGGCTTCTAATGCGAGAATTTGTTTGCTGTGATACTGACCTGTAAAGACAGTTGCCATCGTCTCTGACTGAAACCGTCGCCCATTTGTCCGGCTTCTGATTGACTAGGAACGAGCACGAGTCGGTGTATGCAGGACGGCTACCTTGTACGTGAGGCAGTGCTTCTTCCATACGTTGTTCAACCATTCTAGACTAGGCGGCTCGAAACGAATGGTCTTGGTAGCCCCCATTTTTTTTCCGATCTCCTCCACATCTTCATGTGATCTGGCTTCTTTGGTTGCAATTGCGCACTTCAAATGGCTGCTTGCATTGAAGGTTTCCTGCTTTGCAAGCACTTGCGGTTGCCTTCCAAGCGAAATGCAACATTTCCGCTGAGGAGCATGCCGCCTTCCAGTTGCGTTTTTGCTCTTCAGCCCTGACGGGTCCGTGTCGGAAAGCAAGTATTGCATGCGATCAAGGTATGGCAATGCAATCAACCATGCATTCAGTGCGTCGGTTGGTTTCTTTACCATCAAGCGAATCTGCAATGCCCATTATCGGTAGGTATGGGTAATCTCATTCAGCTCTCTATTAAGAACAATGTCATAAATGCACAAAAATAATGCATAAGACAAAACTAACTTGGTATTTTTGCATGTATTTCAGAAGGCGATAGTTGAGCCGGACATATTTCGGATTTCTTGGTTTTGTCTTCGCGCCCTCTGTCAATTGCTGTATGCGCGTTAAATACTCTGAATGACGGGAGTGAAGGAAGGCCAAATATGCGCTGATCGTAGGATTGCGAGGAGCACGCCACTGCCTTAAAAATTTCTACATTATTGCTTCGTTGGCAAAATTGCAGCTTAACAGGCAATACTCAGAGAGGACTGTGGTAGATGAATTTCGAAAAACGCGCCTTGCTAGCACTGAGTGATATGCTTCCGCCGCATTTGTTGTGCGCAGATCTGAGTCGTAGTGGTTCCACCTGTGCAACGGCAGTGAAAGCCAGTAGCCTTCGAAGTACCGCTTGAACGCGTTCAGTTCCTTACGAGGCCAACAGGTGAGCTTCGGTGGAGGAATCCAAGATTTGGGAGGTTGAGGTGGAATTTTTAGCGCCATCTCCCACGCGCAGAAGACGTGTTCTGCAAAAGACTTGCTGATGAGCCGCCACTGCTCAGATTTTGACATAGTTCACCTAATAACATCAGCAACAGCACTGCAGCCTTCAGATACTTAGCACGTTGGCTCATTACACATTGCACACGAATCAAATTTTATTTCCCTCACCTCAGCCTGTTATGAGCAACAAAAACAGTTAGACCACGAACTGCTGAGTGCACGCGTCCACAAATAGACTGCACATCTCTGATTTTTTCCACGATAAGCTATCAGTTGAAGTAGCACCAAACTTAATTCAAGTTGTACAAAACTTGCATTACTTATGTAGTATGCTTTCGTCGTGATCATCATTATATTTAACATTCCAGATGTTGCCTTCACCTCAACGACAGAGACCGACGATTCTGCTGAGAAACGACAGCGGCTGCCACTTCGAACCAGTAACAGGATTTCCATAGTTCAACGAGCGATTTCTTTCTTCCATCGCCTCTACGTGTCAGCACGTCTATTTTTTGTCAATTGCACTGCATATAAAAATTCGATCTAATAGAAAAGTTCTTGTTTTTGTCCGAGATTATTTTTGATTCTGATAGAGCTTTTAATGCTCTTTCGAATGTACCTAGTCACTCTTCCCAAATCTTGTTCCTTTATACAGTTATAGGCCCTCATTTATCGATGACTATGCAATTTTTCTCAATTGCACTGCATATAAAAATGCCATCTAATAGAAAAGTTCTTGTTTTTGTCCGAGATTATTTTTGATTCTGATAGAGCTTTTAATTCTCTTTCGAATGTACCTAGTCACTCTTCCCAAATCTTGTTCCTTTATACAGTTATAGGCCCTCATTTATCGATGACTATGCAATTCTTCTCAATTGCACTGCATATAAAAATTCGATCTAATAGAAAAGTTCTTGTTTTTGTCCGAGATTATTTTTGATTCTGATAGAGCTTTTAGTGCTCTTTCGAATGTGTCGAAATCCGTTGTTCGAGTCTCATTTCCTTACTGTATATTTTCACATTTATTGCGACGATTTATTTCAGAGTGACCAGTGCCGCGTCGCTCGCTGAAGACGCGCGCGGTCTCTCTCCGTCTCTTTTTGGCTAAGTGCGCCGACCCCCTCTGAAACATCGCAATTTTGTTGAGGTTCCCGCTTTTTTCAAGCATTGCCGTGTCAGTTGATCACTAGCACGGAAAATTCTTTATTGAGAGTTTGATTTCACCTCGGAAATACCACAACTAGAACACTCACACATGGATGTAGCAACAAATTTTGATGGTTTACCACCTTAAACACCTTTGCTCTTCAAACTGCTGCAGTAGTTTCCGCAACGATTTCAAAATAAACTCGTTTTCAGTTATCGTAATATTTTGCTCCCTTCCAAGTCATTTCAGTGTTTTTCTCAGCGAATAGACGCTCGCAAGAAATTATGTTTTTGGTGATGGTCGATGTTGTGCCTGAGGGATTCTAGCGATATTGGATTTGATTCGTATAGGAAGGCGGAAAGTAGGGCGTGATGGAAATAGGAATTTGGTGCTTGCGACGTGGCTGTACTGTTCTTCGGAGTCTTGATTACGGAACGATAGAAAACACTGATATTTGAAATTGAGCGGTGTTCGCATCGTTTTTTTTAGGCACATCGAAAAGTTGTGAGGCAGGTAGCACAGTGATGATAGATTACCCCATTTTTCGTTTATTATTTTAGCATTCCTCTTCCTCCATATTTTATATTTTTGCACCCCTTCGGACCTATACCCATCGCAGTTCTTTGAGTTGTGTTGATGTTATTGCAGCTTCCTTCTCAACACTTCCTAAAATTAGGTTCCTTCATGTCGATTATTTCCACTGATTAAAGCCCCAGGCTGAGGTAATCTTTCCTAGAGTTTTTCTTTTTCACACAGAAAACGCAGAAGAGATTCTTTAGCATCTTGAACAATGGAACCATCTTGGTTTGTCCATAAAAGTTTGCTTTTACGTAAATCATGAAAAATGAAATCCTCACTCCGAACGGAGAACGCTTCCAATATTTAAAACAAGAAAGGAGAGGAGGGAGGGAAAAAGGATTTATGCTGTCCAAAAATTTCAAGGCTTCTCTTCGAGATAGAAACGGGAAACATTTTTATTATATTATGCGAAATATGGATAAACATTGAAGCGAGGGCTTTTATTCGATGATGGGTTATTCGTTTATGACCTTTCAATTTGTTGGTTTAATTGGAGAATTACTTATATAGAAAGAGGGGGGTGGAAGAAGGAGTTTATAGTGGAGGAAGTGCAATGCATTATTGTTGTTTAAAGAGTTATATTAATATTGTATATGTGTTTCTTATTGCATTTCAATATCATGCTTGAAAAGTGATGAAAAATTTTTTAGGAACGATAATAAATCAAAAGATGGAACCTTGGAATTAATGGTTATTATACATTGCTGAAATATCGATTATTTTTGTTACTTTTTGTTTCAGAAGTAATTGGGAAGAAAAGTGAGTTGACATGCTGTTAAACAAGTGATATGAAATGTTCTCTTAATGAAGTTTATTGGTGAGAAAATGATGTGGTAATATGTTATTTAGGTTAATAGGTTCATGATCATTGTGCAAATTACTATCGCAAATGCAATATGGTTAGCGTTCACAAGGCATGCATATGAGGTTGCTCTCTGTGACTGCAGTTTAGAATTACTGAAATCATTTTAGATAAAGCTCCTACATAAGGAGTACACGAACGATGGTTTTATATTACCTCGATGGCCTATTTGAATGCAGCTGAGTCGTTAAAATAAAGTCCCGTTTTCTTTCGACATCTCAGAGTGGGAAAGGATACAAATGTTGGAACTTTTCTTAGAGTAATTCCCGACATTTTTAACGAATCTAGTTTATGAACTCACAATCGCTGGTTTTTCATTTGTTTTTCACATCCATAGCCCACTTGCAGTATTTGATACTTTTTCATCTTGTTTATCAAATGGCCTTGGATGAGATATTGTGGCTTAAAGATTGTTTGAACATGTTTACTTTTGGTCTCATGATATGCTTATGTTGCTTGACTGGCTTATCGAATCGTATTTAGGGTTGGGATGCGCGATCGCTATATTAAACTATGTGCGGCGCATCCGGTGGATTGCTCAAAGTCGGATGAGAGCACACTCGCTCTTCTGAGTGGACCTTTAGCTGGTGGTAGCAATGCAGCAACCTTTGATCGCATCCAGAAGCTCGTCTTGAGATGTGGCTTCATCTCGCTCATCTCTGAGCTCAAACAGCGGCAAGTGTTTTTTCTTGACTTATCCATTGCGGTAAGGTTAAACTTGCTATAGTAAACACAATGATTGAATATTCCCGATTTTCGCATCTGAGTTTGTAGAATTCAACTGACCATTGCAGGCGAATTTTTGAATGAAGTTGTGAACGCTTCGTATTTTCATTTGGCCTTTATTACTTTGAGTCTGTAAGGACCAGCTGTCGATAAGTGGAACAGTTGATTTGATATGTTTATGTTGCTGCCATTTCATACATCTTTTCAAAAACGAATTTATAGATTGCAAGTGCTTTTAATATCAGGCACATCGCTACGAAAAGAATTAGGGCTGCTTTCTGCAATTAGGAGAGAACTAGTTTGGCACTTGTTGATTTAATAAGGTTTTTAACTTACGAATAATATCTGATCTATGTTATTCTCCCATTCAAGTGAGTGATTGAGTAATGCTACTGCTTTTAAGTTCATTTTCTTTAATGCCGTGTTTTGTTTGGACCAGCATGACTGGGCGGTTTAATTACTATTGTTATGTGATTATTCACTCCCAGCCGTACCTCATCATTATAAGATACCGAAGCTGACAGTAAGAAATATTGTCAAGACGATTGGAGAAATGTGGTTAAGTACTCACCTCCAGTAACCTTCTCGCCCCTCCCCCTCCGCTTTAATTTTGAAAGTATGGGGGGCAACGGCTGTCATTCGAAAAAGTGAGGAGAGAGCTATCCACCATCTCGTTCCTCAGCGAAGAACCGAAGTAGGCACCAATTGATGACCAAAAGTTGAAGAGGAGAGGTGAGAAAAACGCAAAAATCTGTAGGCTGCAATTACTGAAAATACGCTTGTGTTATTCCATCCGGAAATGTATAAATGTCAAGGTTTTATCTTATCTTTGCCCACATTGAATGAGGCGATAGAGGAAGCGTGCTTTTTGAAGAGCACTTTTAAGCATCTAAATCTATAAGATAATAGTTGTGAAATATGATTTAATTAAGGAAATCTACTGATAATTCAATTACTATAGGCTATGTTATCTGAACATTTTGCCGGACAAAGTGCTACTGGCAATCGTTTCGATGCTGCCAATACGGGAGCGTATCACAAACGTTTCAATTCTTGATAGCAGATTACATCGACTTGTGCGATCATCCATCACTTCCGTCTCATTTTATCGTGTTTGTTTATTGTTTTATTTATTTCCGTTATCGTTATATTAACAGGCTGTTGTAGTGATTTGAGAGAGGCTTTTTGTTGACATATTGAAAGCAGTTGAAGTATTGCATACCTTTCTTAGGTAATCAGAAATAAGAAACTAATTGAAAGAATAATAGATAGCTAAACAAAACGGAGCTTTATTCGACTTGTTTCGGTAAGTAAAGCAAACGTAAATTAATTATCCCGAAACTAATTTTATGGTGCTTAATTATGATGGACTCAAATTTCTTAACCTTTTTCTCTTATAGAGATCCTCGCTGCGGTTTTCCTTTTCGTTTTTTTTTCGAAATTGAGGCCTTCATCCAATTATTTAGAGTAATTATTATTGTTTATTGCATTTGTGATTTCTATTTAACTACAGAAATGCCAAAATTATCTGTGATTGTATTTGACTCGAAGCAATTATCGTCGAATTCGATTCATTAGAAAGTATTTTATTACGGTGCTGTTTACCCATATTCTCAATTTGTTGAACGTTATATGAGGTACACTTTTTAGGATGAGTTGGATGCATTATCTGATGAGCGATTGCAGCTCTTCATGAATCAATTCGGGGCGCAATTGCTCTATGCCAATCTCGATCTATATCGTTCATGCCTTGCGGTCCGTTGTTTTTCTTCATCACGTTATCGTTTGCTCATGTCACACGAATATTTGTAATCGTTACTTTAGAATAGCTCACAAATGCTATTTTTTTGTCAACTTGACTTCTCCTTTCTTCAAACAGAAATCGACGGTTTCTACAGAGAAAACTTCTTGTGACCATTAGAAAGGAAATTTTGCGGTCACCGAACTACAGCTGCATCAGTTAGTCATAGGATATTGTCTGTTGCGCCTACAAACAAGCCGACAGATTTTGGAGATGATCACTAAAATGAAGTACACCGTAGTTCTTTTATATTTTGTTAAATTTGATTATTACCGAGTTCAGAAAGACAGAATAGTATCGTAATGGGGACGTATTATGATTTATAACTAACAAGAGGACAAGTTCTGTATTTCAACTTGTGAACGATTTCCTTTGATTTGTAAATAGAGAGAGAAAAGATGTCCAAACTCACACCAGATCCACTCATATGCTGCCTTTGTTTATGTATTTTATGGGTTCTAATATTTTCAGCCATCGCAGTGGAAATGGCGAACAAGTATCAAAAATGTTGTGGGGATGTGCTGGAGGTTGCGTTCATTGGATATTCTCTTCTGTCATCATCATAAACTGCGAGATGCTGATCTTATCGATGTTTGTTCATTTTTATTACATTGATATGACTTTTTGACCACCACCGTTCTCGTATTTTTCGTTAAATCATACACCACTTTCTTGTTGGTTCGTATCCTTCCTGAAATACCGCCGGTCTACATAGAGATCCTCATACCATCAAATAGCTGATAAGGGTAGTATTTTTGAAATCCTTCTTGAATAGCTTTTGTTTCTTTTGTGGTCTCCTACCTAGCTCATTTCCTTCCCAATTGCCTTTCTTGACATCCTATGGACGTTTTCACAGATGTTTTTACGGATATTAAATGGAGGCAGGATTAATAGTTCCTTTATCCACATGATCACTGTTGAAATTTGTGAATTTAAGATTACATCTTTTAATACGTATCGTTACATCGTTTAGGTTTTCAAAAGTTGTCCACATCTGGTCAATCTCCGAATCGACGCTCAGTTCATCAGAGGACATTCCTTTCAGGTTTGTTGTTTTCTATTTTTTTTCTGCCTTCTCATTCGATTGAACAAAAAGCACCTCTACAATGTACAGCGCTTTCTATATGTCATCTTTATAAAATACACCGGCCACATGCTCAAATTCATTGCTGTTAATGTTAAAATATCAAAGAGAAGAGTTGATTGCTTCCACTTTGGCATCATTAGGGGTGTATTCGATGGGCACACCCTTCTAAGGATCCTCTCACCTTTATAGCATTCAGCTGTTAAATTTCATATCCTTTTTGTACTTCCTTACTGATCACTCTTATCGGTCATAACGAAACACGTGGTTCTCTACGGGTCATGGGGATTAGCAGTATTTCCAGCGAAAGGGTTTATCAACGAAGAGTGCTGCCTCGCAAGGATCCCTTCGTTTTCGATATAAGCAGCCCTAGTTACAATATATTGCAAGTTTTCTTTGCCGCTTACATTTTAACGTCAAATGGATTATGGGATTCAACTGACTGCAGAGTTGAAGATCGACTGTTTTCAGTTTTCTGCAAATTCATTTCCTTTCAAACGTGAAATTAGCTAAGCATTCCTGCTTGCTGATGATTCACTCGAACTCTTTCTTTTGATTGAAATTTGCATCCTGCCAATGTTTCCTGCTAGTCTCTGTATGTTTCTTGCAACTGTTTGAGCGTAAATAAACTCTATAGCACGCACCTCGTTCAATGCAACGACTCGAATTGGAGATGTGTTATCGCATCGACCAAACCACTTTCCGCCATATCACCACTCGCCTACACAAACTCAAGTCTCTACACGTCAGCCAATTGCTCATCCTCAGTGACAACATTATTGCTGTAAGCATTCATATTTTATTATCAGATGAGCACCAAATAGCAAACGCTCAAAATAATGATCGTCAATATAACAGTAGATTTTTTTAACATAAACAGCCTAGAATAGCGTCAATCATGCCACGATGATGTAGTAGTCTAAAAAAATATGCATAGAGTACAGTGCCGCAGTTGTGGCGTCGGCTTGAAAGGAGAAGTGGATGGCTGAAACAATGGTGTCTCGAGATTATGACCTTCTTACAATTGAAGTAGCAGGTTTTTTTTAAACTTCTGAGCACGGTCTTTATCAAGTTAAACCGTGCCCGGTTGAAAATCTCGAGGGAGTGGTCTTCATATGCAACAACCAAAGTCCATAGTTAAATAGTGGTGGCTTCAGAAAATAACGCTGTATTTCCTTCTAGCTGCGCTCACAGTGGAGTACAGTTTATCTGCATGTGACTATCGTTATGAATGTCCACAAACTGTTGTATATGGCATATCTCGTTTAGATCATTACCGACGAAATGTAGTTATATGCACAGCACATAATCTAAGGGAGAGGGAGGGGGTGATAATGATGTGGGCGTAGGCTGAAGGTGATAGTGATATGAGTACAGACTATTTCAGTAAGGCGATTAAAATAATAGTTGGAAAGTGAGGAGGCTTAAATTTGCTTATGAAAGAATTTGCAAGATGCATCGACTACATTATGTTTTTGGGGAGGATGAAGATTTGATAAATGGATGGAAACAGAATGATCTAGAATACCGCCATAGGGAGTCACACTTTTTGTCACCGTTTATCATCTAAGGGTCTTTAAACGAGATGTTTGCTTTTCAGGATATTGTGAAGAATTTACCCAATCTGACGGATCTCTCACTGGTTTCTCACCCTGAAACTGTTTATGAAGGTAAACAATTTTCACGGAGTTGGTGCGGTCAGAGCTGGGATGTTTATGAAGACAAACAGTCTTCACAGAGTTGACTTGCTTAGAATTCATCGATCATCATTCCGCCTAGAACTGATCTTTGGTGGAAATCGGTATAGTATGCTAATCCTCATTGTGAATCGATGATATCGTTGGAGCATTTCTCGAGTGCGCATCAGAAACTGTGCACATTCAATTGCGAGGAAGTGCGAGCTTTACATAGCCGCTTGCGCGGGTTTCGTTATATATTATCTAATGTCAGTTATGTTCTTCATTGAATGACCATGAATGATGGATGCCTCCACTCCTAACTAATTAACTGGTAAAGTGTTGCTATGAAGGATTCTTTTATTGGCGTTTCTAAGGCGAAATTTTTTCCGTTATCGCTTCTTTTTCATGTGGTCTGCGAGTGAATAAATTTCCGACGTTAAGCGTAAAATTGAATCGTTTTTCAAGGCATCGATTGGAATATTCGAATCACAATGAATTGCAGCAGTTTGTTTAGCGTGATTGAAATGCAATTTTTTTAGAGCTAACAGGTGCGGGTCTAGGCGCACTGGCACGTTTACGGAAAATTCGATCGTTATGTACCGAAGGTCTGGCAGCAGTCACAGACAGATTCCTAATTCTGATCTCAGATGAAAAGTCTCCAGCCGCCAAGAGCATTACTTCTCTCTCACTTGCCTTCTGTTTCAATCTTTCCATGTAAGTCTTCGATTTATGCATTTGTGGTTTCCAATATTGATCAACTATTTTCGTGTATAGTATTTACCACTTAGTCCTGGTTAAGAATATGGGGAAAACAGCTGGAATTATTTTCTCGGTTGCATTTTATGGCAGAAATTTGTGAAATTTTTCTATCACGTTTGTAAAATTTATTTTATGAATACTATGAATGAGATGTTGAGATGTTTCTGTTTTATTCTTGAGGAAATTCGCGCCTTCCATGAAGAGGTTCATTCAGAATCGTTCTTTCGCGCATTCCACTTCCCCTCATCTTGCACCTTTCTCTCTTTCTTCAAAACCACTTGACCCACGCACTTACTCATAAAATTGTCGCTTTTTTATCTAATGTGTTTTTGAAAGGGTTTTTAATAATCACAGAGGGCGCTAAACCTTTGGCAATTAGATTTTTGTTTGCATGAAGGAAAGGAAAGAAATAAGAGAAGCGCACTGTTTGGAACAGCACTTTCGTAAGTCGTAATTGGATACTCTGGGGGGGGGGGGGCGGAGGAGAAGGGAGGAAGCGATAGACTTCGTTCAGCTTCTCAAACTTTGCTGCTGGTAATGTCGCCCTTTAAAAGTTTAGTTAACAGCATAGGGCCTTCACTGTTTCTCAGATAGCTTTCTGTTTCCAAAATTTCCTCGAACATGGAAAGAAGCTGGTACAGTTTTCAAGAGTCATTCTTACTGATTTTAGGCATGGCCTTTTTCGATTGGCAAGGATGCCCAAATTGTGTTGCTTAAATCTAGACGGTATTACTAAACGTGATATTGGAATGGGTGTTGAACGCATCGCTTCTGGACATCGACTCACTAAGGTTAATTTGCATATTAGGCTGTTTCTTCGGTATGCTATATTATAGGCATAGGGAAGAATTGGCAGCCTTTTGAAATATTTGCACGCGAATGCTTTTTTGATTAGCCACATATTTCATGTAGTTTAGTAGCAGAGATCGATATTGTGTTGATGATGTTTGAGCGTTGATTCCTCCTCGGATTCGTGTTATGTTGCAGTTGTTATTGGTGCTATAAGACCGTTAATAAAAAGGATAATCTAAGAATTGGGACTATACTAAGGAAGGTAAGTAATATAAATTAGGGAAGAACCATTGAGAGCTTATAGTCGAATCTTCCTTATTGAAGAGTCGAATCAAAATTCGACGCGCCATTTTAACGAGCATTACTTGCCATTGAGTCTTATTCCAGTAGACCGTGTCGCTAGCTAATATATTTCACTGGGTGATCTCCTGTTGATTGAGACTTGTTTTATACCATTGCTGACAAGACACGAAAGTAATTCAGCGGATTGAATTTAATTAGAATTTTCAAAATTAGAACATTTCATATCATTATTGACGAGATAGGAAAGTAATGCCCCTAAAATTTTGTTGTCAGTGATCCCACTTATCGAAAAGTTTCTTAGCTCAGCACTACTGTGATGATGGATGTTTTATTGCAGCTTTTTCTTGCCGAGGGCACTAACATATCGCCCGATTCGTTGGTTCGCATAGTGCGATCCTCGCCACTCCTTCGCACTTTGGATATCAGTAACAATGAGTGCATCTACAACTACAGCTTTGCACAAGAAATCGTAACGTTCTTTATTCTTGCTCTAGATTTCGATATAGCCCACCAATATGACTGTGATTCTTTTCTCAAATCTTGGAATTCACATGGTTTCGCTTCATTCGGCTATTCACTTGCATTGCTGTTATTGGGAGAAGGAAGTTTGCACAGAAATGCTGTTATGTATAGAGGTTAAAATTGTATCTTTTAAAACGCTAAATAATATTTCTTTGTGGAACTTGAAAAGAATGCTTCTGCTCAAAAAAGAATTTCTATTTGAAAAATTCCTTTCTTGCAATTGTTGTTTCGGTGCTTGATTGTATTTTATTATCCTTGAGTAATTTCGTGCGTAGTACGATATTTACCTGCGCGTTGGTAGCACTTTTATCTGATAGTACCTACTACCATATTTCAACCATGCTTCTGCCTTTCCCTTCTCCGTCACTTTCGTCTCTCTCATCTTCGCTTCCTCAAACAATCCTATTGATATTGTTAAGTACCTTCTAGCAGTTTCAAAAATTTCGGTTCCGCCAAATGTTCTGCCTATGTGAAATGCTTATGTGTCACTTATCATTAGCATGTGATTCGTTCTAGGTGAATTTTTGGGTGGCTAAATTTGGAAGTCACCTTACATTGGAGGGCAACGATCGAGCATGCTATCGGCCATTGTACATATTAACCGATGAACATCTGCCATGGAATATTGTCGGGAAGCCCGAATTAGATCAGTATGGACGCACGATCGTGACTGTGGTGCATCTTCAGAGGGAATTCATTCCCGAGTCAGTCAGCTCGCTTGCTTGAGAAAGTCGGAAATGGGGGAGGAGGAGTGATACTTGTTTATTGTATTTCTGATGGGAGGGGAGAGAGGAGAGAAGATCGGAAGTGAGTGCTGCATTGCTGTTATTGAGCTATATATATGTTGTTACGCTTGGGTCGCTCGGCTTAAAGCATCACTGTTGTTCAGAATTTTTCAAAACGCTTTGTGGTCAGAGATGATTGGTGCCGTTTGCAACAATCTTTGTCCCATGACATTCGTTATTTTATGGAACTCACTGCAGTCTCATCTTCTCGACACGCCGTTTAAACATTTTAAGCGATTTGGTTCTTTCTCGCTCATTTAGTGTTTTTGCAGTCGATCGGTGGGACAAAAATTGAGCGTTACCCAGTTTACTGCATAATATAGGTGTTTATATGTCACAGATGTGAGCTTATGGCGTATGACACCAGCAAAGAAGAGGTCTTTTATTTTTTGTTTATTTGTCGTTAGTGTTAGTAGTTCCGCTGCAGGGCAACAGTCATTTGCGAAATTTCGATAAGGCAACATGGAAACTTCCTCAACCAGGAGCAATATAAGGAGAAATAAAAGCTTTGTTACTTAATGGCTGATCAGATAAGAGGCTTGGCCATGCAAGTTCGCTTTAACTACATCAGTTTACTTTTTCATTCAGAGAGGAGGTTCTGCCGACCACTGTTCTGTCACGTGAATCGCCACTACGCTTACCGAGTGGAGTGATGGCTCCGCTAATACGACGCGGGAACCGATACCGTCTGATGTGGAGTGCGCTCGGTCCTAGTCACGAACCACGACTTTCAATCTCACCCACTCTGCAGCTCGATCTCTCCGCTTTTGTTCTTCCTCAGCTGCCTGGTCCGACCCCAGCTGACGCTGAAGTCGTGCATGGCTCGTTAGGTGATGCAGCTACTGCTGCTGTACATGAAATTGGAATTACACTTCCTCAAGAAGTTGGTACGGGAAATGGTTTAACTCAGCTAAGGTCTCCTGCAGCGTCTGTGTCAGCAGCCATATTTCCGAGTACGCCATCTAACGCGCAGTTGAGCGATTTCACTGTGAGCTGTGGTCAATTCTCGATTGGGATGCCGTCATTCAACGCGTCATTGCCAACATGGCCGATTTCTGTCGGTTTCATGTCCGGTCAAATAGACAAGGAAAACCTACTTCGGGAGAGCGAATCCGGTCAGTTTTCTTCTGATTTGACGGATAAATTTACTCTTGAAGGAAGAATTGGTTATAAATGTTTTAAACTGATTCCAGCTTGGAAAAAAAATTAGATTCTGAGGTCAGCACAAGCCGCTTCTTCGACTCAATCATGTTGCCTCCTCTGCAGTCGGTTGTTTGATTCAAAACCGGGGAAACTTCTTTTTAGCAAAGCTCGTTGAGAACCAATTGAGAGACTTTTTGAGATTTAAAAACCTCTGAAAATTCACTATCGAGTGATAAGTGATGTTCTTTGGCAGTTGCCTAGCGTGGAAATATTTTCGATAGTTATCAATGGAGAGCTGTTTCCTTGATGCATCATTCGCAAAGATGCACCAATTTTCCAGAGTTTCGACATCTTAGAGATGCTTTTTCAAATGAAGCTGCCTTATAGCGAAGCTCGCTCTAGACCCTTTAGAAGTCCTTCCAAGGGCTTCTCCTGACAGACTCACGTTAAGCTTTGCTTCAGCGCAGCTTACGCACTCCCGAATCAGACAGCTAACGCGACAGTGTGGGGGAATTCGAAGTCAGGGAAACATTTCTAAACGGCTTGTATTCCCCTTCCTCCACTGAAATTTGAATTTAGATCGAGTTTTTTTGTGGAACACTTTGATGGGTGTGTTATTGTTTTTGAACTAAGAGAGGATGAGCAATTCCGCAGAATTCGCCATTTAATAGGCAGCTCCAACGCATAGTGACGAGGCGATACTTCCGTTCTGAAAGTTTTCACTGCAATCGTATTTGCCCTCTGTTGCAGCGTTACACTCTCTTTGTGCATTATTTAATCTTGTTAGTGAATTGTATTTTTTAATGGAACGAGATGCGCATCGCGCAACTCTATTTCCACGTCGTTTGCCCAACTCCACTACTTCCGATCTTACAGGAATTTAGCGCCTCGGCACCATGTATAAATCAATCAAAGTGGATCGCTCTCTCTATTTTTAATCACCTTTTTCTGATTATCAGCCATCAAATGACCTGGTATCCATTATATGATTTTTGAATATTTTCTATCCATCATTCGCCAACTGATGAACCAATAGATGGGAAATAAATCAACAAGGCGAGTCGAGTTACTTTATTTTATAGATTGACCAGCGTTCGGGCTAATAGGTGTACTGAGTGTTCAGTTGTAAGTTGTATTTGCGATTTTAGGGAGCAGCGCGTCAACTGCTTTGATGCAACGGGAACAAGTTTCGGTTGAAACGTTTCTCCATGGATGTCCTTACGATAATATGTGGATGCACATGAGCGACGTGGTACGTCTTTTTCATCGATGACCACCTCATGGGACACCTCGTCCACTGTGATGACTAAAAACATCAAGGGCGCTGACTTTGTGACTTTTTCTCTTCCGTTCCCCGCCATACTACATGTAAGCAACGGTCACCGGTTACCCATTTTTCTGGCCGTCGCAATGAGTGGTCAGATGTTGTACGGAGAACTTTCAAAGATCTGAGGTGATCTACGATCTCTATTTAGAAACCTTAACATCCTCTAGCTCGCTCTTTCCCTCCTTTCTGCTTATTGCTAGAAGATCTCTATCCTCGAAAGTCATTGTCGTTGCACAGGGCGATGACGTAGCGTCGTGCAGGTTTTCAGAAGGTCGATCTGACCTTGCAGCTGTTTACTTATTCGGTTGTTCCATCACACTACCCTCTTTGGAAAAAATTGGGACTTCAACTCCAGCCAAAGGTACCTCCAGTTGTCCTGAATAAATGGGGCAAACAACCAGACCAGAACTAAATGCTAGAAAGTGCAGGAAATCGGAAAAAAAATGATAAGCTTGGAGCTAAAAGATGGCGAAAACCGAAGATTTCCAATTTACTTCCCTATCCAAGAACGTTATACTCGCACTAGTTTGACACAGTTATTGTTATCGATCAGTAATGCGATAAAGCGATTAATATGTGAGAGCCATCGCCCACGAAAGCGTTAGGTTTATGTTTTGTCCACTTCATGCATATTTCGCTTCCAGCTTTCAACTAATGAGTGCTTTATAGTCGACTATGAAGTTGGATTTTTAGGAGTTAGATGCTGATAGGCGCTACAATTGTCTTGAGTGGGCATTCCACGATCGATTTGCATCGAACTCATCGTCGTCAAACAATTGCGGGCAATAAGCAGCCACTGCACGTCAGCAACTCATTTCCCTTCATCATTCTATTTCCTTTTTTTGCCACGTTTGCGCGGTTTTTGCTTTTGTCGACAAAATGGTGTGTTAAGCGCACTCTCGATGTTACGGCGTAACCATTTTGCAAAATCTATCGCCTTCACCATTCCAAATAGCATCTTCTTCATTACTATATCCGACATACCCCTCGCCTGTGTAGATCGCAGCATCATCAGAAAATCAACCGGCAAACCCCTCCACCATCCAACTCATTACGTTTCCGGCGGATTTTGCTGCCGTGTTCTCTGTCACTAACCATGTTTCTTTGTACAAGTATGCCTATTAGATCATTAACCATGTTTTTTAAACACATACTTGAACATTTCCGCTTTACATTTTCTATCTATCGTCTCTGTGGGTTGTAAGCTGCCGTCATGTTCTTAAAAGACGTTTTGAACCTTGCCTCAACGAGTTAAAGCATCAGAGATCAAGCGTTGCATTCGATACGGTGGTCAATGAGCTGCTGGAAGTAAGCATCGGATGAGTATAATTGCGTTCACGGTGTTCTCTAAAGAGCCGTCACTTTTGTTCCGCTCTTTCATATCACTTTTTCGAGAAGTGAGGCCCTTCTCATTATGGAAGCTTATCAGTGCACATAAAATTGGCGAGAAGATAGCAGCTTCACAAAAAGAAAAAAGTACCTTTTTATAGTTTTGAATTTTAAACAAAGCGCAAGCCCAATTCTTCTATATAATCCGTAATTCCTCCTTATGAAGATGTTTCGATAAAACAGGGTCCAGGAACACTAGAATCCAACTACAGGTACCAAAAGCACGTCGGCATCTCAACTTCTAAGAGGCGCTAACTACGACGATGGGAGGGATTTTGTAATTTTCCCACTTTTCTGAGATACAATTGAGAGAGGGGGGCTTCCAGCAGTGAAAGAAGACTTTCTCCTAGTTCCCAGAAGGAGTATCCGAAAGGGTGAAATGCTTTTCCCGACGCTGCCGCGGATATACCTTTTTTCCACTTTGTTTGATGAACCTCACTTGCACGTTCAGTTTTTCATAAACTAGGAACATCTACTTTTACTTGTCCGGTGTTAGCTTGAGATCGATGGCTGTGATTGGATGTTTGGGAAGGAGATGCTTAGTTTTCTCAGTCTCGTTGGTGTAAATATATTTCTGGAGACTTGCGGCGGGCAAAGGTGGAGGAAGGAATATACGGCACTAATTAATGTTCCGCGCCTTCATCTTTTGGTTATCGAGCGTGCTGTCCACATACGGCATAATTACTCCCAAAGAGGACTGCTACCAGCACCACTGGAAAATTAACTTACTTGGGTGATGAATGAGCGGACTGTGCAAAAAGCTACGCCGTCGGCCTGCTAAAAGTTAAGCAAAGGCAACCTGCTGAAAAAATCTGTGGTTTCCTTAGCAGAGCGCAAGGCAAGTGTAAGGGTTGGTTGTTTTCTCTCTTGAGGCTTACCAGTTGCTTTGTGGAACCGGCACAGTAAGCAGGGACAAAATTTTATTAAAAGCTTAAAACAAATTGACATAGAACCACAAACGAAACAAGGAAATCGGGAGATGGCGAAGGCTAGCCCTAACAAGACCCCGGCACTATCCGCAGTGCCCCTTGCGCGATCCCGACGACCGACGGTCATAGCACGCCGCTTCAAGCCGACGCGCCCGCTGCAGCTCAAGCCCGAGTCGAAGATCGAAACCGACACACTGAAGCTGCAAGCAGATGCGCTTCCTTTTTTATACGCCCTGAGTTCCGCCTCAAGGCATTTATAGACAGTTTGTTCTACATTGGGATCGTCAAGGCTTGGTAGGCAGTTTGATCTGTCATGTGGTCGCCCTTTCCCCTGCTCTGCAAGAAATCAGTTGGTCTGCATTCTGTTGGCCTCCCTTACATGTCCCTTACACAAGAAGCGGAAGCAGTGATAGACGGTGGACGCAATGCTATGGTTCGATTTCCTTCCCAAAGAAGAAGGGAATGAAAGGTACAAACAGAGATACTCCAAGAAAAGAAGCATCATCAAAGTTTGCATAATTGCATGTCCGCGTTCTTCGAAGCAAACCTAATCACATAATCCCACTGGCACACAGAGATTCAAAAAATTTTTTGGTTCGACAGTCAGGCAGAATTTGCTAGTTACAATGATCTCGGAAGGATGGAGGGAACACCTTTTACCTCTCCATGATCGCTCTGGATGGAAGTGTACAGCTTCCATGGAGGGAACAACGTAACTTGAACGGTATATGGAGATGTGTCATACTTTAAAAGGAAGTTTAGAGACGGCAAAGAATAACATTGACATTTCCTCTTATTTGCTTCTCGTCCTCCACATGTGCGAAGGTCACTCGTTTGAAATGTATAGGCCTTGACCTTAAAAAAAGTCCCCTGTATACTAAAAATTGGTTTAGAGAGAGAACAAAAAACTTTAACTAGTATGAACAAGCGTTGAAACATGGCTTGTTCACGCACTCATTTACAACAATGGAATAAAACGAGTAAAATTGGTATACATTCCCAAAAAACTTCCAAAAAGTAAAAGCACCTCAGATACGCGTCGATGGCATTCGCTGAAAAGTTAACAATGCACAGAGATGAAGCCCAAAGTAAGCGCAACGCGAATTTTACTTACTTCTATTCGGAAGTGAGCAAAATGAGACCAAAAATAATTGGAGAAATGAACTATGAAAACTCCGCTTCTAAATAACCCAGCCTGAATTTCTGCGCATACCCATCTCTCCCTCTCCTGCTATCTCATCTAGTATTAAAAAGATACTTGGAGTCTATAACTCAACAGTCGCTCCACTCCTGCCCACAGCGAATGGACGCCAATGCCTGAGTTGAAGAAACAACCATGTCACTGGACACATGGAATGGAGCATCCAACAATGGATTTGGAAGAATAAAAGTGCCAAACAGGAAGCATGCATTTTATGTGAACGCAATCGCCTCAAAGTATGTTTAGAATCACGACATACTGAAGCATGCACTGCAAAGACACAAATTACAAAATTAGCAATAACGATTACATATATGTGCAGATGGAAAAATGAAACGACCAATCGTCATATCCCTTCAATGACATCCATCCCTTCAAGCCTAACGATGTACATCCACTATTTTTGGCCATTCCCTTATTCACTGCGCAAACGTTTGATCCTTCTTAAATGAACAATCGCATCCTTCATTTTCGGGCATCCTAGAAATTCGCACAAATGTGATTACTTCTTTGATAGTTTTGCACTCGGCAAACATTCGATGAATCAACTAAGGCATTCTCCTGCCATCTATTCCCACACAAACGCAAATGCAATGTAAGCAGAAACCCGGTAAATCAGCCGACCCGGAAACATCAACGGCATGTAGCAGAAGAAAATTAACAAAGGAAAACACCCGAATCTCAGTGCCAGAGGGTTAAATTTTAAATATTTATAAAGGATCTTCCTATTTTACAGCGGTAACCTCCCGCTATATAGTTTTTTTTTTTTTTTTTTGATTGATACTGAGAAAACTATTATACCGCGATTCCTGCCCAAAGAAATCCAAGAGAGCAAAAACCTACCCCCCACTGCTGCGCAAATACTGCTATATTTGACCGCACGCGGTATTTCTTCTTTCTCCCAACATTCCATCAAAAGAATTCATTCACCAAGAAACGAAAATTTCCAAATCAACTGCAAAACATTTCTAACAAATCTCTTAACCACCAGGATCAGATCTCTCTCCTGGAGTTCGTTAAAACAGTTGACTGCAATTAACCCAATCGGTCGGCCATTGTCAACGAAATGCGCTCGCGAAAGCTTTAATTGACTTTGCAGATGGAGCCATCACAAGATCAGACCGCGCATTCGCCCATGACAATTGCAAATCGAATGAATCTGCGTTTGGAAAATATAGTAAGTGTGAGCTCTTCCACTTCTCGTGCGATAACAATTAATAAAATATTGTTGCCACACATGGGCTCTTGCTCTTTCCCTCTCCTCAAAAATTGACAACCGAAGAAATAGAGTATTTGCGAAACTTGTACATAGACAAGAATTCCTAGGAAAAGCGAGGAAAAATGCAGACAAAAAATCCCAAAATTTCAAGAAGCTCAGACTAGCCAAAAAGGAACTCAGGCCTTATTAATTATGACATCAGATGATATTTTTTTGATAAGTTGAAAAATAGGGTCGTGCAAGAGCTCAATGATTCAGATATTAAGGAAAATAGGCCCAAAATTGGGGAAAGGACCGCTCGTGTAGCAATGTAGCGCCCGATCACTGCAGCATTGAAGTGTCGCCGAGTAGACCTGACGGATCGATTGCTTGAGCAAGTGCTGAGGCACGTGCTGCTTCGGCCATCATCTGCCTTTTGATACGTTTGCGTTCCGTCTGACGCGCACCCAACTGTTTCCTCTCCTCTTCACTCATACTGTGGTACCTTAAGGGAATCCTATATTATTCCACTGTAGTTCGTCCCTCATCAATGATTCTCTCCCCAATGATCTTCACTCTAATTCGTCATAACAGCGTGTGGATTTACGTTACAAATGCGGTTTTTCTACTCGTGGAGGATGTCTGTCGGAGGCGTAAACAACAGGACATAGAACATTACCAAACAATTCAATAAACCGCTACAACGCAACACTCGCTAATCCAAAGGAATGCTCATCTAGTAGAATAATTGTACGCGGTGTTTGTGTCAACAACACGTTGGCATACCACGAGGGTCGGGACTACCCTGACTGCAAGATGTGCAGGACCCAGGATAAACCACGAATCTCGAGCGAAGCGCGAAATTCCGGGCCCGTCCAGCCCTATCCAGCTGTACCAATTCATTGTATAATACGAAGTGGACGGGTCATCCATCAGTTTGAATGCACTACTTGTAGGCTAAGAAGAGCTCGCTAGCAGTAACGTTGACATCACAGAAAAAGCCACCTTCTTCTGGCTGCTTCAGCCCATTTAAGCTTTTGTAACTGTTTCTTCTCCTCGCTCATATTAGCTCGCCTCTTACGCGCCGATTCAGCCCATTTCGCTTTCAACTTCTGCAGTTCCTCAGGTGACATCTGTTCCCTTCGTCTGCGCGCCGCTTGTACCTTAAGAAAAACTTATGCATCTGTGGTGAGTATTTAGTGGGATAACGCAACACCACAAGTGATTGGCAGCAATAACAAAAGAGATAAGATAACAATAATATTCCATCGATCAACAGTCAACTCCTTTGTTGAAAAAGTTCAATGGGGACTCTCAATTATTGTATTTGTTCGTGGCTGAACCATTTTTTTACAGAAGCACCATCCATCATTCCCCTCCTCTCCTCCTTTCTTTCTCCCCCTGACCCTCTGATCTCAGATTTTAAATCAATGTACGGAGTAGGAGAATACAGAAACAAAGTGGTCGCCAACTTGACGGTCTCGGATCTCCCTTCGACGTTGCTCTTCTCGGCTTATCGGCTCTCCTGCATAAACGTTTGATTGATCCACAGCACTGCAATATCGAACAGCACTACTCGAACGACCGCACTCGCGAGCACGCAAGGTCACAAGAGCAATCTGCTTGACTTAGGACTCAGGATGGACATGCTTTCCAAACTTTGATTCACAGACGTGTTATGGCACAACATATTCCTTTTAAGAATATACTATAACATTGGCAGTCCCTCCATTAGATGATCGAGGAATGCTTCGTTGTTACCAACCAGCTGATTTCGTCCCCCTCATCCTCCCCCCTCCCCCAATTGATAAACGTGGAAATGAAACCGTATATAAACTAAGTGGACATGGACAAAGCTGTGTGTAATTCAACTCAGAAACGAGTGTTGGCATTCGGAACTTCACACTTTGGGGCTCCCTGAGCTAAACTTTTCAGGATCCAGCCTATGGCATTCCTGCAGCAGATTTCAGAAATCAGCTAGGAAATATTACCTTTCAATCAATACCTCGCCCTCAACAGATACAAGAGGTCGTGAAGTCGACGGCATCGTG
This sequence comes from Baylisascaris procyonis, assembly GCA_037389465.1. NCBI lineage: Eukaryota > Metazoa > Nematoda > Chromadorea > Rhabditida > Ascarididae > Baylisascaris > Baylisascaris procyonis. The sequence goes on along the minus strand of JAZARR010000174.1, from coordinate 1,357,793 downwards.
GCCTCCGTCAGAAACTCGACGACAGTCATCTAAAAACATGCAACCTGATCTTTACTATCACGACATCTTTTCGGTACTCTTACCAAAGAATTAGTTGCAGACTGAGAAAGTGAGTGATGAATCAACGAAAACATTGGTGAAGTCCATTGGAATGTAAAGACAACAATCTATCATCAGGAACAATGACGCAATCCAAGCTTATCGATTATGCTTTCTCATCTGACGTATGCATGTTGCGTAAAATGCCGAACACCACCAGTCAAAAACCACGAACAATTACTGCCCCATGACTGACAGCAGGATTTGCACCTTTTTAGTCTCAGTGTATTTCCATCGCCACCATCTTCAACAGATCTTTTCCAATTGCTACTGGCCAAAGTCTCATGGCCTACGATCTGAGAATCGAATATCGATGAGCATCAGCCCTTCAACACCGCAGGTGTAGAATTAGGACAAAAGGCACTTTTAAACTCTCATTATCCTTCAAAATCCTCTACCTGTAAAGACCCGCCGACCCTTCCAGTCAAGTTTTCAGGTACGAATATCATCCTCAATCCGCTGGACACAAAACAACAGGTTTGGTGAATCAAAAAACGAAAGGCAAGTTTGTATATTCTCCACATTTTTCTGTATGCTAATGATGAGATGCGAGACAAAATACTAAAAAATGCAACATTCAGAAGGCGATAGTGCGGCATTAAAAACCACATATTTTATTAAATGCTCCAAGGATCTAAATTAGAGGTGCAGAATATAAAATGCATTGTTTCTACTGCTTCCTGATCACGTTTTCGACAATTCACCTCTATCATCGTCACAAAAATTCTACGATTTCTAGAAGACTTGCACAATTTTAACGTCCCTCAGTCCAAACACATGTCTTCTGAAGTTTCAAAGAAATCTATGTTGACGATATCCGCGCTTCGGAAAAAACTACAAAGTAATTAACAACAAATCCGACTAATTAATCAAAGGAACACTCTTTTAATCAACAAGAAAATAAATCAGACCACATCAAACTGCCATCCACTTAACATAACAAAGAGATACAAGCAGTGATCGCTGACCTGCGGTGACCTCGTAGTTGCTAGCTCAAAAGTGCGCATATGCTGGTCGGACTTCCAGAAACTTGTGAATATTGATACGGGCTGTGAGTCACCCGCCCGGTAATCGCAATTTGAGCCTCCCACGTCGTTCGTCTGCAGAATATGTACTATTATTTACAATCAGTAAAACCAAGCAAGTAGTACTAGATATAGGCAAAACATGGTCAATGCTCGTGCTGGCGTACAGACTTCCAATCATTCGTTGCTTTACGCAATTCTAAATGCAAACTGGTAATAATGGAAAATGAGCGACTATATTACAACTTTGGAGTGACACTTAAATATGACCAAAAAAGCGAAGTTGGACAAATGTTTCGCTGAATAGCCCGTGAGTGACATGCAGAAGCAGATGATGATGTCATTTCAACACCTCTACCATTTTATGCAAATAATGGACCAGAATGAACGAGGCGAGACCCTCACTTTATGTTGCACCTGAAGTAAGCTGCTCGACTGCGATAAATCACAACAAGCTATCTTATTACAGCCATAAGAGGTCAATAAATCTGCCTTTCTCACAACTTTCACCACTTCTAGCGCTTTCCAGAAGCAATATTTTTCATCGAAGACGGCAAAAAACTGCCATAGAATTTTGTGCACATGTGGTAGAAAAATGAATAGATAAAGTGCATTTCGATAACGCATTTTGATTTCTAGATAGTAACCATTTTCTGTGGTATCATGAAAATGCATATAAAAAAAAGATTAATACGTTTGCTTATTGATTTCTTTGGATGGGACAGTTAAATATATCCCCCAATCCCGTTTCCTCTCCTCCAGTGCACCCACTATTCTTTGACAAGCTTAAATGATTTTGTCCAAAATACTCAAAAACGCTACTCTGCAATAGACCGAACAAAGAGTGACAAATAACCTGCTGAGAAACGCCGTTCACTGTGTCACCTCTAAGATTCGCTTGTCGAGATTCCATTTATAATCCACTTGCATAGAGAGGAATCTGCAATATGACTGCGCAACTCGCAAGCAACATTTCACATCATTGGAGACGAAGAAAGCCTAATCCTTGCTCTCTTTCTTCTTTAAAAACTATCATATCGCCATTGCTAAACTCGCATTTCGAAAGGATCAGATGGGTTGCCTATCCCGCGAAAAAAGGAGATTTCCTACCCGGGTGCTGGTCACTTATTTCTTAGTTATAAATGCTGACGATCATTCGAGAACATTAAGGGAATGCCCAGGGGATCCGGGAAGAGAATTCACAAAACTTAAGCTTACTACTCACTATGGGTGATACAGCAAGCATGCTTGTGGTGCTCTAATCTCTATTTATAGTACCCGAAGTATTACTTAGAAGCACCAATTATAACATCTCGAATTGTCCCTTAAAATTCAAGACAAGCAACTTGAATTATACAAGTACTGAGGGTTTGGAACAATTTTCACGACTAATGTGCACTATCTGCACGAGTGTTCAGACCAAAACGAGCATCACTTCCCAAGTAGCGACAGGCACAAAATACAAAACTTCAATTACGAGTGCTTCATTTCACATTATGATTTAATTTAAAATACTTCTATTTTTATTTCTTTTAAACAAAAGTTTCAATTGATCGTATTTTTTATCGCTAGCAGAACCAACTCACCTTTCCATCCACCTCTCCCCTTTCGATCCTTCCGAAATAGTAGTGAAATATCAACTCCACAAAAAGGCCTTCGAAAAGTCTTCAAACTTGAGGCACCCATCCCCCTTCCACATACTATACCGCAAGGTTAAAACAACATGTGTGGCTACTTTTATTGCCAATAAAGCGACCTCCCACCTCACCGATCACTTTTTATCATTCCTGCAGCAACTCAAACAAATAATCGATCTCAATCGTTATAAAATATAACAGCATAAGGTATAAACCATAGATGCTTCAATAAAACAGTATATATTAAAAACAAATTTTATTCGATAATCAAATCAATAAGAGTTGTATCATAGTTCAATCAACATCATCCGAATATTCCACGAATATATTTCTTTTTTCATTAAGAGAACACTTCGCCACGATATGTATCATTATAATTCATTGTTTAACATCGACACTCATAAAATTTAATGAAACTATTGCTCTCTATTCAAAATGAGTTATATTTCTCATCAATTGTAATTGATGGATATTAATGGGGAGGGAATGGAGATCACAATTTGTGGAAAAGGCATAATGTGGTGTTCCCTCCTCGGATCGCTACCCACTTTAGTATTCACACATCCATCTTGCTCGGTAATATAATTATAAAATCAACATTAATAAAATAAAACACATCAACAGCAACAAACATTAATAGTAGTAAATAAACACAGCAATAAATAATGTGCAATAGGATCGTAATCAATTAAGAAATAAATAAAAATAATGCGAAAGAAATAACTCATATTTTGGTTATTTAGAGAAGCTAAACAATCTTCATATCTGAAAGAGTCGCAACAATCATTATAAATTTAATTAGTGAAATTCTCATAAAGAAGCGAACAATAATCGTCTATTAACAGATGACAGTATCCAATCGAACAACAATGAATACAAATTCATCGGTTACTTTCAATTTTGCTCATAACGCTTTTATATAAAATAAAGGAATCCTATAGCCGTTTCATTCATTTCAATTCAATTCAATGATAACAAAGATAGATGGAAATTAACTCTTAATTCAACAACTTTTAACAAACAATACTAAATGTATATAAACATAAAATAACTGGAATGAAGCACCTTTAAAAATAAGCAACTCAAACGATATAAATGATCGAAATTGTGTCTTATTTTAACGAAAGAGAGAGTGGAAAAATATTCGACGAAGTTATATCACAGAAACTAGACATTTGCAAGAAAATAATTGCAGTTTTGAGCTTTCATTTTGAAGGGAATCAAAATTGAGCACTGTCGGAAAAAATTTTGCAAAAAGTCACCTAAAATATGTGGAAATTAAAATATTTGGAAACATCGTTGTTCAGTAATTGATCGATGGATGGATAAGGGTATTCATATGATCGCTTCAACATAATAGGTAAACACCTGACATTAAAATAAAAACGCTTTAGTTCGAGATAATTGGTGGATTTTCTTGCCTGAATTTTTCTTACCTTTACTGAATACACTGACAGCTTTCAGACACTCCCTCCCCCCCCCCCCTATTTTCTCTGAAATATTTCAACTTCAACAATATCGAAAGAGATGAGCAAATCTCGATTATCGATTAGCATTCCACTAAGCAATATCCGATTAGTGGGATCTTATTCAACAGTTATAAAGCAGCTATTCGAAATGCACCCCTCCTCCTCTAATTCCAGATAACGAAACTCACGATACAAAATGGCTTGCATTACTCGATAAACAATACAATTCTTGCCAGTACCATAGTACCATTAAGGAAAGTTAAGTATCACTCCTATTCTCATTCACTAAAAAAAGTCATGCAAAGAAAAAACCATAATCATAAAACCAAAGAAATTTCCCCATCGCCCTAATAAAATCAACAATTTGAAGAAAAACAAATCGAAGCACATCGACGCGTTTTCATCTCTGAAAGGTTTTGAAGTAAATTTTAAATCGATATAATACTTTTAGAAGGATTCTTTCCCATTTCATGTGACGACCTCTTTAGGAGATGAGTGACAATTCTTAAAATGATACCAGCAAAGTGCTTTGTGAGTCTCTTTGCAGTTTTGCGCTATTCAATTATGGTTGAATCGAATGCTGCAAGAGTCAATCATCAACCGATTTGACTGCTTCACTCGGTGTCCATTGAATCACTCTATCTTCTTAAATGGTCAGAACTTCAATTTATGGAAATCGGCTTCAACACTTACCGATTGACGATCAAAATATTACATTAATCCAAAGGAGTCAATCCTAGACATTGTATGATGGCACTGAGATAATATGGGATTGATTATTGATAGTAGTGCTCCAAAACAATGTCAGAAGAGAGCAGCTATAATATCGATTCTAATATCCACTCGTACTGCCATTATCACCATCATGAAACAACAGGTTGTTGGATCCACTCTCATTCGCATAGCTTGCAGTGCATTCCTCTTCGACTGCAGGAGGACTCCCTTCACGGCGTTTTTGTAGTGGTATGTTGGGAACGACGATATCCTCGGTGTATGATCCACAAAGGGCATCCACTTCACCGTAGAAACCCGGCTGACTGATCCGTTGTTGGTGCTCATGACCTGCGTAGTGCTACAAACGAATACACATTAATCCTCACTTTAACGCCTTCAATCACACACAATATCCAGAAAAAAGTGAGTACAAATACCAACGATGATATAAGGAAGTGATTTTTGGCCGAAGAACCGATCGTAACAAACAGCATCTAACGTAGAAAAGAAAATCGTATCAATGAGATAATCAAAAAGGAAAAAGCAAATTGTCACCAGAAGGGGGAGGCATCATACTACTATAGTAGAAATTTAATACTACTTAATTAACAATGTCCTTAGAAAATATGTCAACAAGTATCTTTTAAGTGATAATTAAATAAGACAATGCAATCTACACGGATAGAACAATGAAATCATTAGTGCTATAGGCACTAGCGGAACAGCAATATGCAAAACATCTCAAACGAAATGCAAAATTACATGAAACGCTATGCAAATAAAATTTGGTACATAAAAGACACTATCACTCACACAATAACAAGGCCATCATGGAGTCTGCAACTAACCTATCATCAATATGTTAAATAGTTATAAGTGAGAGATCTTCAACTGTTCGGTCTCAAACTGTAAAAATCGAATCGTCGTAATACAGGCCATAGGATAACCGAAGTAATGGAAAGAACATTCATCGATTAAAATCGCAAAACTCACACTGATCACTCGTCACAACTCGACACACAATGATCCATTCAACACTCCAAAAAAAAAAAAAAGAAAAAACAAAACAAAAGATTCCGAGCACACAGCGAACAAGAAAGGCCAAACAAAGATCTATGTAAGCGTTCTACTCATAGGAAATTTTCGCATACTCCTCTTTTTTCCATCTATTTTCTATGCTACGAATACGTACTGAAAGGGGTGGGCGGGTGAGGGAGGGAGGGATGCCCGGGGGAAGGGGGAAGATTACGCTAGACATTCTTTGCTAATATCGGCACTTCCCTTTTTTAGTCTATCACTGCAACTTTCCCTGCTTCCACAGCATCCCATCCAAATGTTCACTTTTATAGTCATCAAAAGAAGAAAGAAAATGCGAAAGAAAACATACCAAAAGAAGGTTTTCACAACTCACGGCACAAATCTCACAAAAACCACTGCATGTCTGAGCTTTTGGCCGTGGTGGCCGGCGAACCTTCATCCCCTTCTCTTCTCTTCTCCTGCAATGCAAATAATATACGCCGTACGAGAGTTTCAGGAACCTATTCAATTACTACTACAGATTACTTACCGAATTTTTCGATCACATCTTCACCCACAGCAAATTAAAAAAAAAAAAAAAAACAGGGTGCCACAGGGAAATATAGTAAAAGTCGATCTATTAATCGACGTCCTCAATAAACATTCAAAACCTCAATAACTATCCAACTATTTCCATTTAATCTGCATGAATCAATAAACTAAAAACAAATACTACTACTAGTGTAATAGTATTTATTTTTATAAATAATACTATACATGCTATTATAATGGTGACAAATGACTTCAAAAGTAAATTGTTACTAAGGAGATAAAGATATCGCAAAAAAATAGAGGATACACACCTCCTTTCTTCGGCTTCACGGGTGATTTTATGGAATATCGACTTGCCGGACATTTTCCCAAGATATATGGGTCGGAAATTACTCGGACCAATGAATTCTTTGAATGATGGCGCATAAATGCCATCCGCATCTTCAAGCTTCGCATAAGGTGGTGTTAACGTCCTTACAACAACCTTAAAAACTTAGGTAAAACAGAATAATGGAAATAAGATGCTACAATCTCACCTTTCCTACAGCGTCAAATAACTGCCGCGTAGAGAAATCGCTTTATGAATTTAGAAAGTGAATCAATGAGAATAAATGAAGCGCTTAACGACTATAATAAACAACAGAAGGAGAGTAATTGAAATGAAATTGAATAAACACGGATGAAATGCCTCTTGAGAGTGTGATCCCTACTTTTCTTTCAGATGCAAACAATAAATAATTGAAAGCGCCTCCACAATTACTTCACTCGTTACTATTAATTGTCTATTTTCAGATCCATCCAATGCGATGAAGTGAATAAACTGCTTCTAAAAGATGTTTAACTACACAAATATGAAATGTACTCAATTTTGTGAAACACTGAATCGGAGTCAGGTTCGAATTTCGAAGCCTTTCTCAACATGTTGGTGAATTCATTGGAAGGAGGTAATATTTCGAACCGGATACCATGTTCAGATGCAAACAATAAATAATTGAAAGCGCCTCCACAATTACTTCACTCGTCACTATTAATTGTCTATTTTCAGATCCATCCAATGCGATGAAGTGAATAAACTGCTTCTAAAAGATGTTTAAATACACAAATATGAAATGTACTCAATTTTGTGAAACACTGAATCGGAGTCAGGTTCGAATTTCGAAGCCTTTCTCAACATGTTGGTGAATTCATTGGAAGGAGGTAATATTTCGAACCGGATACCATGGATGCCTACCTCGGTCAGAATAGTTGATAAATTACTCTGCAAAGTTACTTAGTTAATAGAATTTGGGTTGCTTGCTGCCCACCTATAAGAAGAGATGTCTGCATAGTGTGTTCTAATATTATTGGTATTACACATGTTGTAATTTGGTTACAGGTTCTGCAAAGTTTCTGAGGAAAGAACCTATTCGGAGGTTGTGCGATTTATATACTTTTTGGGAAGTGGGAATACTCAGCTACATAATTTCTGTTCTCTTCAAAGGATGACCACAGCCTTCCCTCCAAAGAAGCGGTTTCATTCGCTTTTAGGGCGAAGCATTTAGGTTAGAAAAGGGCTAAGCAAAAGAGATGAAGCACTCACTTGGGGGCCTTTGAGGGGAGCGTGATCGACCTTCTTCTCAGCTTTAATCTTCTTTTTCAATTTCATCATACTCAAATGGAAGGAAGCATATGATCGAATTCGCACTCCATTTTGCACCGCACAACGCAACATCAACGGCAGACTCGATATGAACTGAAACCTCTTTTAACACAATAAATAATTATACGAAAAATCTCACTAAAGCATATCACAATCGCATAGCTGCATCCTTTTAATAAGGTGACCTCCAGGTATATCACCACCTGCCCCGTCCCCCTTCATTGTTTCGTTACCCGCTAAAAACTAATCCACTGCAAATAATGGGACAGATAACTGAATAGAAACATGCAACACTTGACCAGCGAGATATGATCAGCGCAAAGCAAATGTTGCTGGCTTCATATTGGAAACGACAATATGGAAAGAGTAACAAGCAAAATAAGATGTGATAGTGCAGTATCACATCAAACGCTATCAACCTATTTCGTTTCATGCATTCACATGACTAGAACTCTTCCCTCCCCCAACCCCTCCCTTTCAAAGTCAGCAAATCTTTGTATACATATCGAAAGCTCCCAATTTTGGTACGATTCTGCTTTTGCACTTTCAGACCAAAAAAAAAACATCAGTCAGCATGATAGGTATCTGATCGCTTTTCAACGCTCCGAAGGAGCAGTCTTTAGTTTTTAGAAAGTTGGAAGGATCAATCAGTAAAGCACCTGAACTGAGCACCAACCTTAGGTCCAAACTTGGTTCGACCTGACTTCTCGAGTACGTCAACGCGAGGGTAATCTGATACGATGCAAAATGGTCTTTCGCGTTCTTCATCGTATGCGTCCGTAATTGTCCCCCCTAGTCGCTCTACGTCTTTCTGAACAACAAAAATTGCTAAGATAATCTATACAACTAGAGATCCTCAATTGAATGTCTTCGATAAACAACTATTGACATAATCTGGAGCGCTAAAGCCACCAATCTATAAGCACTAACTAAGGCGAAGGTGACTGAACATAAACAGGTGCACTCTGCAAGTTACGATCAGTGGCCAGGGGAAGAAATTCGGTCAAAACTGAAAGAACGGCCATATTTTCCTTAGAAATTAAAGTAGGAATAACGAGAGAGAATTGGGTAACAAGACTTAGGATAACTCAACTTCGGTTAGAAGTATACCAAACACAATAAAAGAATACAACAAATTTGCAACATTTTTTAAAGAAATGAATGTGTCAACCTCAAATCCAAGCAAATATAATTGGGAAATTTGATATGGAAGTATAAAGGGAAGTACCTGAAGCATATCACGATGAGTGGCACTTTCCAAATCGATAATAATCTTTTTACCAGTCAACGGTTGATTCTTGTTTTTATAAGAAATGGAGCTGTTATTGATGACCGATAGTGATGTGGATGGTTGAGTTGCATTGATCTCTTCCATAATTGCTAATGCACTCTCACGACCAAATGCTTGCATAAGCTCACGTTCTAATACTGCAAAAACAACAATCGATACAACTTTATACGATTTTAATCACTTCTTTCCTTTTATTGCATTTTAAGTAGATGAAAATGCAAAATGCAAAGTATGCATGCAAATTAATGAAATAAGTCTCAGATCAATTTTGGCAGATAATATTAGCAGCACTATTAAAATTATACAACGCACTTTGATAGAGAACCGTTTGCTACTCAAGTTTTATACTGCGAAAAGAGGTGCGACCCCAAAGTTTAGCCAAAAAAGTCAAATACGACCGCAGTATTCTACTTTCAGTTCGGTTGCGATTTCAACGTTTAATTGGAGGTCGAATTGCAACCCCGTTTTCTACAAAATTTTCCATTTTCCACCCGTCCTTTTCCTTCCTCCCTCCTTCTCTTTTCACAATATTTTTTCGAGACCACGGCGACATTAATTCAATTCATGCTGCAGCTTGCGAATGTCTTTCACTTTCTAACAAGAGAGAGAGAGTGAGTGAATGTTACCAGCAGCCGAACCCATCAATGATTTTCGAATATTGCCACCTATTAATCAGGTGGGATGAACTGCAAAAACACATATTCTGTCAATTCACATATCTTCATTTCTTACATTAGCAAATAAACAAACCCCATTGAGGATAAGAGTGGATGTTGAAATATGCTTCGATTCTCGAGATATTGCCAGCTATTAAACAAAGGATTGCCTATTTCAACAAACCGCTTTATCGTTTCACCCATACAATTCGTATTGATTTTAAATGGAAGGAAAAGGTGCTTTCCACATTATCCAGTCGATATCCCTTACCGAGTTGATCTCATTGCAAGAACTAATGACAAGACATTAATTATATTTTAGCTGTCAACAATAGCCCTGTGGCTTTATTAAATGACAACGGTAGCGTACAGTGAGAGTTCGTAATATAAGTGTTCACGCTCTCAAATTGTCAAATCATAAGCAAGTGCTTCATAGGCGAACAAGTGCTTATAAGCTATAAAAATGCTATTTTTAGATGATAAGTGAAAATTCTTACTGAATTTAGTGATGTGAGATTTGGTGTGGATAATACTCAATATTGAATGATCCTGAGTACAATAAAAATGTCACTAAAATGTCAAAATACTCCGCCCATAGTTCGCATAATTCGAGAGGAATCTGCTTTGCAGTGCATAAATGATTATCGACTAACGTTTTTTCCTTCTGCCGAAGTCTCGATCAAATGGAAGTGATCGCAATTTGATCTTCAGATGGCGCACTAAATCAGAATCGTAAACGTTCTCCAAAAATGGCATAACATTTGTACTCCCCCAAGTCCTGAAAATATTCATTATATTAATATTCAAATATCGCTATAAAAAACAACAACGATCGATTGAAGTCTACCATATAATATGACAGTAAACAATTATAAGAGATATAGACGATAAAGATATAGGAGAGATGTACTATTTGCAAATAAGTATAGTAGGAAAATTTAGGAGAGGCAGGAAAAGAACAACAAAGATAGATAAGAAACGATGAGAAATGAGATGATAAAAACGAAATATCCTATTTCATGAATAATAGTAAAAGTAATAATAATAATAATAATAATCTACTGAAACTTGAGGATAAATAAAAAGACTTTAACAAAAAACACTAAAGCATGTGAATAAGAAAAAAGTAAAAAGAAAGGTTTGACCGTTATTGAGAGATCAAATTTCACTTGATATAATTATATGAAGTTAATGAGTCAACAACTCTAACAAGCAATTAATTAAATCTAAACAACGATATTATGTTGTATTGTGTGCAAATGAAAATATGTGTTACTGCTACGTTACTGCATTAATTTTTAGTAATTTACTTTACAAAGATTATTTTTGTAACCTGTTAAATTCATTATATATCTAGAAAAACTTTTAGTTTATCCGTTAAAAAAAAAATTTGCTTCGATATTCGCAAATGAGAGAACATAGAGAGGATAGATGGATTCGAGAAAGCAGATACACAACGCAAATAACAACATAAAGAAAAAATACATACGTTCGCGAAGCATCCAGGCAAGCACACATCAAATATTTCGGCGTTCAAAACGCAAAAGCAGCAATGGTGTGAGAAGACTGAACCACAGCTTGAAAAGTAAACGAGAGGTGTGTTAATGATATCAGCAGGAAGTAGATTCGAGGTTCTTAGAACAACGAACGGCGCAATGTTGCTCGTGGTGTAACATTTCTGGCGAGACAGAACTGGTGAAAATCTCGACTACGAAGAGAAGCAGACTGAAACATTTCTATGAATGGAATGTCGCAAGATCCACGCATTATTTGATATCCATCGAGCTTGTGATATTACACTGAAAACATAGAAGCAATATGGGTGGTTTTTTGAGAAATTTCTATCAGAAACCAACTAAGGGTGGCATACAGCAATGCTGATCGGCAGGAAATAACTGGAGGTACTCGACAACGTTTAATAGACAGACGCAGCAAAGGGCCAAGACAGACTGCAATTTTTGGCATCTTTTCAGCAACATTGGAACGCTGCAACCTCGAACAAAGATTAGGGTCGATTAAAGCAAAGGTCACGGGTACCATCCATCGGTAAAAGAAAGGATCCAGCAATCTACCTGAAAGAAAATTCGATGGGAAGCATTTAACTGTCATAACTTCGACTGCTTAGCGAAGGCATTAAGACCTTTCTGCAGAATGTGGAAGTTGTAAGTGGGATCATACAATCGTTCAATAGATGAGTTAGTCAACAATAAGCCTACTACATACAATTAGCACAAACTTAGGTAATATACACGAATAAAAATATATGACCACTACAACACTTATGATGCCACAACGAATTGGATAAGGGGCCAGTAGTAACTTTCTCATCTGACCTGGTAACTTCGTGCACATAAAAATGTCCCGATCCATTTCAATAAGGAGAGGACGATGGCATACTTTTACGCTTTCAAAGCAAACAACACTAAAGCCTTTTATATAGTGAACAAATCATTGTTTCCGCTTGAATTTTCATTTTCAAACAAGAGTCCAATTGCCTAAAAAGGGAATAAATTGCCATTGTCAGCAACGAATTTGCAATATGCGCTATTTGGACGATCGTTTCGCATGTAATGACGTAATACGATATATGTTCATTACCTAATCAGCAATATCATAGATCCCGCACATAGCATCTCGTGGTATAAATAGAATAAATCATACCCGTAGCTAGAATGACCAGTGGAATGTGGAGTTGGAGGGGGGGGGGGAATAGTGGAGTGGTGCGAGAGGAGATCATTTCATTTGAAACGGTCGAAAAAAATAAGAAAAGCCGAATCCGAGTGTTGCGTTCACTTGAGTTAGTCCGCAACTCTCAAAGGTGTATTTATCATCGGTTGAACCCTCTAAAACACATAGATTGACGCTTTACAAAATTTCCCTCCCTCTCTTTTGTCGTACAGAAATGCTAATTAGAGAAAACCAACAAACAGCATTAAAATTTTACTTCAAACTTGTGAAGCTCAAAAATGAGTTGTTTTTTTTTCAATTCGTGTGATAAATAAAAACATTTTTGCCTCCATGCCAAAACACGGTAGCAGTAGTAAAATTACCAATAAAAATACACAAGATGATCGGGAAATACGCTTTCCTAAAACGGAGTGCATTTCCCCATCACAAATACAGTCCTATCCCCTCCCCATCCCTTTTCTCGCTCCCTCCCTTTCCATACAGTGGAAAGAGTCAAGCATCCACTGGTTGGCCATCCCCTCCTCACTAATCATCTGAAAGCTTTGGCACATCTCCACACTGAACGTTTTCCCCGCCCGTTGAACGTTTGAAAAGTGACTTTCGAGAAGAAAAGATTGGTTACTGTAAATATGAATTGTGCTGGACAAATATCGTATACTTATAAGAGCAAGTTTTGCGACACATTCACTCTGTACAATAAAGTTAAAACGCCGACGCGTTTTAAATAGGGAATGTGTTGTCTTTAGGGATGAATTGTAAAAGGAATATAGTCCTTTACAATATAAAACTGTTCGTTGTAATTATAAAAGTTAAGTAACCTGGCATATCGAACTGCATGGAAAATGTGATTAACGGTAGAGGATAACAGAGAATTCTTGTAATCAGCTGATGAAGCAAATGAATCGTTGAGAAGGAATTGGGATGATGGTCAAGTTCAGAGGGAACCATAGACACCATAGCATACACCTCACTTATATCCTGAGGGGCTAGATTAAGACCGATCGCGATCGGGTTTCTTGGCATTTAACCAGCATTTATGCTCTTATTCAACTGACTTTAAGAATCTGACAAGCACTGATTATTTTAAAAGTGTTATAGATGATTGCGATGAACGTATATCCGTTTAACTGGGAGGGGGGCGGAGGAGATGGGAAGGTAACTGTAAATATTTGCAAATAACTGTATAAATGTAATTCAATCTCGAACATAGCCGAACAATGAGACTGTTCTATCCTAAGTGCTTCTTCAATCGTGTCAACAACGACTGTCCAGAAACATGCCTCTAGAAAATCTCCAGCAACGATATGTCGAGAAGACCAACTACGCACCCCCAACTTCCTTCAGAAAACCCCTCTCCACACAACCGTCCTCAGACCGATTAAGATCGCACAATGCTTTCTCACAGATCAATTCGCTCATCTGATATTGCCACCTTACGAATGACGAATAACATCTCGAACGGCATCTAAAATCAATAACATTGTTGACCATTCGGTGGGTACTTAACGTTACAGCACAAAATTTAATCGCTATGCTCATATTTGCGAACGTTTGCATGCACTCTTTCGTTGGTTGTTTGGCATATGGTCATGTTGTGGATTGGTTTTTTCGATATTCACCTATGCGACAGGTACCATTTGTTTTTAGGTTTATGAATGTAATCGTATTGTAAACTAATGGTCTCTTAAGGTGGCTCATGCACAGAATATGATTCATCGTGGTGCTACGACTTTCCTTTCACTTTGTCTTTATTTCCATTCATCGTATTTTTTAGCTTTCCTCAAAGCTTATATTCTTTTACTTGCTAGTTCGATGCTGTAGTATTCTTTCCAACAAATCTGCGATGCCTAAAATAAGTGAAAAAAGTATCTAGTGAACACCCCGGCCATCTCCCCTATCCCCTTCCCCTCCCTCCCCACTTCCCACAGCCACTATTACCAGTGTACTGTTAGATGCATATACAAGGTAAATTCAAAGGTAAACATCATTCGTTGCGGAAATACTTGTCCTCTTTGTCGTAGATCCATTTGGCACCTTAAAACGAGTGAAAATAATTAAAAATAAAATGTCCATATATTTCATGGGCGCCTCGAATATACAAGCAGCCGCCCATATTATTTCCTACCGGGAAACTCATAATTTACCCATAAAGAACGATAGAAAAATAAACCATTTACCAATACACTTTCTTCACAAATTGTCATCAAATGTGCGGTCGTTTATGGAGGTCACAAATTACACGGACTTTTAGTTACATCGTGCATACGTCCGCTGTGAAAAGATGGTACATTATTAGCACTGGGGCTATGAGCGGGAAAATATGGTAATTCGATGGGAAATGTTTTGATGAGTCGCAGATTTGTTTGCTGCAAAGTAGTTTGGCACTCAGACACATTTTTTCCCAGATTTCTTCACCTAAATCTTTGTTTTGGACTTCATTTACTAACCTTCTCACGCTTCACACCTCATTCCCCTCATTTTCCGATCCATTTTGCAAGAATGCTAATTTATTTACAAAAGATTAATTCCACACGATTTGCATATTTAAGTGATTCGATTAAATGTTGAGGTGGCATCACACCATCCTCCATATTGTTGTTTAATTCCACTCTTTATAAGAGAAAAATTAATAGCCTTACATGTGTGGCGTGATCTCTTGTGCTTAGCTACAATGTACCGGTTTTTCAGAACAGAAAATGCGGCTTTCTTTCTGAGGTCAATAACATAGATGCAGAATCAAAACCAAGATCATCACTGGGCGTATAATTATAAACTGACATATTCGATTCAAATATGGTAGTTTGGAATAGAAGTAAGTTGTAGTCACAAATGACCTATTGGGGGGAGAGGGGGGGGGCGAATTGCATATTGAATTCAATTTAGAAACATTGTAAAATGATAAGGGATAAGGAATATAGGCAGAAAGAGAGGGTCGTGAATGCCACAAGGTGGAATGTCGCAGCTGAAAATAAACTCTGAAATACCTTTACTGATTCTTAATTGTCATCGATTTTGACTCACATCCGTTGCAAAAGTTTCTTTTATTGCCTGTAGGTGATGTTTGGTGACATCGATCCCCCGTTATATGCAATATCATGATCCTAAAGTATTCTGCAGCCATTCCTCACTATTTCTCAAACAAATCCATTTTTATTTTTTATGATATTTGCCAATCGAATTATAATTAATGCATATAGATGTGTCACGTTTCATACACACTGTGTTTCACTTTTTTCATTGTCGCGTCAAAAACATTTGACACCCCGTGGAATAATTTATTTTAGTGTCGTTCATTTCATTTATCGATGGTGTTTTTGTTTGAGCGCATTAAAAGCGCATTTTGTGCAATGAGAATATGCATCTGCAATTAAGCTTATAAGGGAGTGGAAAGGTCTTGTTGTGTCTTAGAGGGTTGTGTCAAACGGTTAATGATTCGATGTCTTACTGACAGCTGTTGCATCATTTGAAATGACAGCCGATTATTAGCGAATTATTTGCATTGAATTGCTTTGAAGTGGAAAAAGAATTGACAGATATATTAACGGGTAAAAATAATCCCATGAAAGATATTATTCTAAAAACAAAAAAATTATCCCGTCTATACTTGATATAAGGATTCACATTAGATTGATGGTTTATCGGTATTCCTTAAAGAAATATTTCAATTTTTAAAATCAGGCTGGTGGGGGATTCTCAAATATTTGCAATTTTGGTCAATCCGTATCGACGATCGAACGTCGATAAGACGTTCTATTCCCTTGATGCCCATAATAATTTGCTGCAGAATTTTTCTATTATCATCATTTATATACCATTTTCACATTTCGTCGTTAACAAATATATATATATATATATATATATATATATATATATATATATATATATATATATATATATATATATATATGTGTGTCATTTGAAAATAAAATAAAATTTATGCAGAAAATGATATTTTTAGAAAAATTTTTATTCCATTTCATAGTAGTTATGCAAATTTTTATATATTTATCCATCGACAATTATGTAAATTTTTTTTTTCTGCTCGAATATTAAATACATTTTAAATTATTACGTTGCATTTATTCAGTGAATATGGCCTTCTATCATTGAGATCCAAATTAAATTGCAGTTCAAATATTCCTAAATTTTATAGGGGGTTCTTATCCTAGAAGAGCAAATATTACACAACAAAATCCTTGTCTTTTGGTATTGTATTGATTTCGATCATTTGATGTTTTCTTGTGATTTCTCAAAAAGACTATGAAAGAAATTACTTTATCTATTCTCTGTTTCGATTTTATCGTCGTCGATAGATGCGATTCATCTTCGATTGCTAACTTTGCAACAAAGTTTAGTGCTGTAAATGTAAATCACTTCAGAAAAGGATACGATTTGATGCTTAAATGCGACTTTAAGCAAACAAATCTATTGTTTACCACATTTAATTTCACAACAATTTCTGTTGGGTCTTCCTACCCATCCACCTTTCATCTCCACTGTTCATTTCCTAATCCTTTTCTAGGTGGATATTTCTAAGCAGAGAAATTAGGTAAAAGGGCGAATTGATGACGAGGCTATGTAAGCATCTTCAGGCACCTAATTGCTTCCAGTTGAACTGCTAATCTGGTTATTCTGAGTTGTTGAAGCACTTAGAACCTAGAGCTTTAATTCTGAATACATACCATTTAAGGGTTTATATGTCCCACGATCTCAGGTACTGGCCTTATGAGATGTGGAAATGCTGCTATTTGCAGGTGATGGTAACTGAGAGTGTTACGAAATATATGAAGCAATAGCGAGTCGTCATCTCTTGTAATCCGGACACTTCACGACCTTCTTGTGGATCTTTTTATGTTTTAACCCACATCCGAGACGGTTACTGTATTCGATGAGTGCTCCCACTGCGATGGCACACCCTTCGGACGATCGTTGTTTCGTTTCCACATCGCTGCCCAAGTTTCCAACACAGGATATTGAGGAACAGGTGAATTTATGTGCATATTTTTATTATTTATATTGACTCAGAGTTGTGTTTACTTCTAAATGCTAATTAATTCGATTGCGCACTTTATGCAGTGGTGCACGCGTTTAGCGGTGTGTACTTGTCATCACATCATTTCCGTTTACTTCAGATGATACTATTTGGGGTTGGGAAGGCGAGTTGTTATATCTAATAAGTGGATTGTATGCACCCATATAAAGGTGGCAGTGCTGTGTGTCTCACATCCCCTATTAAGAGAACAAATTTCAAATGACGAGGGCACATATTTAAACGCATATGCCTTCTTTAAGTGACAACATTATAGGGCGTTATTTCAACTCATTATATATATATATATATATATATATATATATATATATATATATAAATTATGCACATGTATATTTGCATATGTATATGTCAACAAAACATGTACGTGCAAATGTATTTTTGCGCTTTGTTGCTAATGAAAGCTCTCGTGTAGTGCATTATATCTGCTAAGACTCTTCCACCCTTAGACGGCAGTGCGAGAATAAAAATTTCGTGTCTTGGGAAGTTTCGAAACTTCGTTGCTAACTGTGTTGCTATTTACTGATACCTAAGAAGGTCGCGTCGGGCTTGTCCATGGATGAACTTACGGGGTGGTCGAACCGTTATTTTGGTCGATCGAGGGACCGTACTTGGAACAGGTGGTCGCAGGGCAAAAGCAAATGCTCGTAATGCAATAGCAGCTTTAAACACGATGCAGGTACTATACAGAAGAGTTATTAAAGTTCGGTGCCAACCACTCGCCAAACACCGCAGCCGATACCTTATTAGCTGCTGAAGGGGAAAAAGTGCGGTAGCGATCAGTCGCACTTTGTTGAGTCGAAGAATTTACTCCTCAAGCTGGCCAAAACCGGGTCGAATTTAACCATAACGAAATCACTTGGTAATTGGTTGTCGATATCGCTCTCAGGGAAATATTGCGTATGGGTCTATATGACGAACATTGAGTAAAGATGATTTTCGGGAACGTTGATGACGCTAAATAATTTCTGAATGGTGCTATGGTTCTTCTTATGAGAGGTTCTTCACGCTTCAGAAATCTTATTTATCTGTCTCATCCTAAACATTTTCTTGATTACATGAATGAGAGAGGAAACATCCGAAAACTGATAATATCGTCTATAGACAGCGTGCTGTCGATTGGTCTACGCTGCCAAAACAGAGGTGCTTGAAGGGGAGAGCCAATGAAGTCGCTCTGGGAGGAAGGGCTTCACAAACCTCTAATATGAGCCACCAATCCATAATTGAAATGTCGGGGTGTAGATGCATGGCAAGGTAAATGCGTTCCCAAATAATCGAAACAAATAATATCCTCCTTTGCATGCTCACATAGACCATCTCGACAAGTACCAACCTCAGGGTGCAAGGAAAGAGCGCACTAAGGGTTCTTTCTTGTATTTATTTCAGTGCATCTAAAGTAGTCAACAGATTTCTATAACCGGAAGTTTTGGTGATTGCCACAAAGTTCGATATCACTGTTATTTTGGAAATGCGGTTGTCCCCTTTTTCGCTATATTCGTGAACCTCAAAAGAACAGTGGAGGAGGTGGAATAGCCGTACTCGTAAATGGCGATGTAAATGCCATTGAAGTTGCTGCTAGACGCTGACGTTTCGGTTATGAATCGCCTTTCCTTAACATTATTGTCGATCAAACTTTTCGTCTGATCCCCGTCTATTGAACACCTTATACTTACCCATTTCATCCTGAAATGTTCATTGATGAGATTTCCCAGTTGTGTGTCGTGAATCGTAAAAACGTCGGTAGTTGGCGATCTGAATCTAATTTTTTTTTCTACTTGCAAACGACCTTGTCACATCAATCTCTTGTTGCAAAATGTTCTCAGAAGTAGCACTCTTGTTAACCTCGTCCAGTATCCTACTCGTTGGGAATCAGAGAACTTCTCAAATAATAGTCGTGTAGGCATCCGTTTTGAAATTGAAATTTTATTCTAAAGCCTATGTTAGGAGGGGGGGGGGGGGGGGAGTGAAAAAATGTAACGAAATCTAACTGCGAAAAAGCTAACATATTGCTAGCTTAATGCGATTGGAATGAATATTTTAAAGGCTCGTTAGGGATCAACAAAATATATGGCCGCTTATAGTGTTATTGAGATTTGTGCAGCAAAGAAAAAGACCACAGAGTCTAGGCGACCCCCCGCCTTTATCGCAAAAAACATTTTTTCTGTTCTAAGCGCCATGAGTCGACTGGATTGAAGAGTTTTATCAGTGTTCACAGCACTATCGAATCCACTATGTAAAACTTTCTAGAAGGTTTGAGATGAGTGTTATGTAGCATAAATGCGAAAGAATTCTAAAAATACGTTAACAGCAAATTGGAGACGCGCTTCACTGTATGCGCTTTAAGAAGATGCCTTGATTACATGGTCACTGATAATCACCTACAGTATAACATCGTCTTGATTACATGATCACTGATAATCATCTACAGTATAACATCTCAAATGTTTTCATGGAAGATAACGGTGTGATGCCACTTTTCCTGTGGGCTGTAATAAGCGATTGCATTTTGTTGATGTGTTTATTGACTCAATTCTGAAGGCCATTCTTAAACTCGACTACAAGATTTCAATCACACTAGATCATATCCCGCCACTCTTGCTGAAACGCATCGCAGAAGTAATCTTGTGGCCACTCTCTGAAACGCATCGCAAAAGTAATCTTGTGGCCACTGTATTGTTCATACCTTCCCCCTTCTTGGAAGTATGCGTTCGTTCCACCTTTGGTGAAGGAACCATTAGCTACCTCAGGATAAAGCTGTGGCCCGATTACTCTGACCTCCTCTGTTTGTAGAGTTTTCGAAATAATCTCCAAACATGCATAAATGGTTCATTTTACATGGAACGGCCTTCTGAACCCTGCTCAGTCCTGCTTCGTCCTGGTCGATCCATAATGTCGCAACTTATTTCTTGCTTAAGCACTTGGGTGTCCTCGTTGAATATAAGCCATTTTGAAATACTGCTTTCTTTTATAGTTTCCTTATTTGGTTTCTGACATCGGATTACTAGGAAATGTCTAGAAACACTCCATCTATACTAGTTTGCTGAAAATCTGCAGGGATCCGTACCAGTCAAGTTACACTTCCAGGTTAAAAATTTTCAAGTCATTTCGAGTCATTGGAATATCGCAGGCTCAGGTTTGTTATGTTTCTTTATTATAAAATTGTGTCCAAGTTTACCATCATCCCGCTTTCAGAAATAATTTATTCGGTCCCTCCCCATATCGCGTGTACATCAATTCCAGCTAGCCAAAATATGCTTGCAGAACAAATAATATTCTACATAGTTGCAAGTTTTGCGTTGTGTGAGTCTGGAATCTGCTTCAAGCCGATATCATTAATGCATCCATTCCTTCAAGCTGCGGCTGCGTTGTTTTGATCTACAACATTATGTTTTCCCACTTCGGAGTGTTGTAGTATTATATAAAATGAAAGATGTAGATACGTATACATGTGCACAAAAAATACATATACATATGCATACAAGTACATATACATATGCACGTCACCGTATTTTTCATTTTGGTGTAGGTAGACTGTAGCTGTTTCGGTTTGAAATGGCCTCTAAAGTTTTAATGCCAATGCGTATAATATTGGCTTCTTATACGATGGGAGTGATTCATCACACTAAGGCATTATCGTTGTTTGATGCATTGTTCAGCATTACACATTTAGACGATATTAGTAATTCACAATTTAGTCCATTTCTCTGTTTACAGTATTTCTATGAATCATTTTTGAATTTGTTTTGAGCATTTTTAATTTTTATCAATATTGTTCAATAATTTTTTTTAAATTATTATAAATTGAGTTCAGTCAATTCCTTGAGTACATCAACATTTGCAACAGACAAACATTTTTAGACATTCGTTTCCGTATTTTTTTAATAGCTAGCTTGTTTCTGATGGCCTACGATCTCCCAATTCTCTTTTAACTTGGTTTAACTTCTACATCTTAGTTCCTGTGCCTCTTCTTGTTTGTATGTGTAGGGAACATCTATAATAACGGTCTTTCTAGCGCTTCTTTCTTCTTCTTTACTTTAAATGCCGTTGTGACTGTTTTCATCGAGCTCTAAAAAGACTATCAACTAAGATATGTTTTCTGTTTCCAATACAAATGTGTCTACAGGTTGTGGACATGAGTCAACAAGAATTCGATCAATCATGCAGGAGGTCGGTTGACAATGCGGAGAGCTTCTTTGATGATGAACATGTTTATGCGAATGTGCAGGAAATGGAGGAGGAAAGTCGGAGAAGAGAGCAGCCACCAACACCCGACGTTACCGAGAGGCCTATTCGTGATCTGGGCAACGGATGGCTCGAGTTTCTCACTGAAACTGGGAGGTGAGGCTGAAGTTCTATTGTGAATGCGTCTAAGATAGCTCGTTTAGCAACGAATCTGCAAGCAGTTCTACTTCCGCAAAGTTTATCGAAGGTACATTATTTAGCATTTCGTTTGTTAACGAACATTTCAAATCCCATGCAAAGCACTGAGTTAGGCAAAGTATCATTTTTCGTTATTATTAAAAAATTGGAGTGATTGGTGAAGGATTAATGAACCACTGGATGGGACGAAGATCACGTTCTGTTTCAGGTCGTATTTCTTCAATTCGGAGACAGGTGACTGTCAATGGAAGCCACCTCGCTTTCTGAATCGACCTTCATTGGTGTCGTCGGCGATGAATGGCGCAATGGGACATTACGATAATGTGGTCGTACCTCTCGCCGATGTTCCTACACATGAGCACGATTCAGTAGCATCGTGCTCGGCACCTGTATCTCCACTCACTGCGGTGGGTAAATTTGCATTGATTTTTCTGCCCTCGTAATTGGTGAGATTAGGAGATTCAGCGTTACCAAATAAACGGTTAAGGGAAAGGGTATGCGTAACTCTTCTCACACTGTCAGGAAATCGCACAATTAGCATGTGTCGTGCCAAATCATTATTTTATGTTAGTTGCATTCGCTTTGCAATGAACAACCACTCATTTTCCCTCTTGTACCAAATTATCCAAAGCATTGCAGGAGCAGAGAAGGTTTGATGGGTAAAGAATGATTGCAATTGAGTATTGTTTATTGCTCACTTTATTTATGCGTTATTTACGTTGCGGCATGATAACTCCCACCAGCTTGCTGCATCCTCCACATCTCCTCCTCATTCCCCTCTCTCCCGCTTTCCCCCCCCCCCCCCCGCTCACCTCCCAAGGATTTTAGTTTGCATATTGTTGTGATTGCTAGAAAAGGTGTTATGCATATATTCCCCACCGATGCACTCTGTTCAGCGTACTGCAATAATGTTTGTACCATCGGTCGCTGAGTGTCTGTACTTTTTGTGTTGTCTCTCTTCGATCGTATGTATTGTTTCTCCATTCCCTTCTCTCTCACAAGGTTCCATCGTGGGTTAGCATTAGTTTTCTTTCATGTTGCTCTCGCATTCATGTCTCAACCGTTCACGGTGAACGCATAAATGTACACCGAAATTATGCCGGTGGAAGTTCTGGAATTTTAAGTTTTATGCAAATCAGATGGATTATTAATGGTTTTGTTTCAATTTGAAGCTGATCACTTCGTAGTCACTCGGCGTAATAAACATCGTAATTTGAATTTAAATAAAGTTTGAAGTCAGTCACTTTGTTCAAAGAAACTTTATCGATCATATTTATTTCATTCATCGTTGCTCCGTAAAAAGTTACATAATTTAATGTTCTCTTTTAATCTTCCTCCTTGCAAACTCTTCGTCGGTACTTAGCATAGTGAGAGAAATTTGATACGTTATGGGATGGGATTGTTGTTTGCAATGAATTTTCAGTAGTCATTAGAATTTATAGAATAGAGCTAAACGTTTTCGAATATTTGAATCTTTTACAAAGTTTACACTCCGAATCGCCATTTCGTTGGCATTTATTTTGCACATCAGAATCTGCATCCAATATATTCTTGTTGCGGTATTGTTAGTGACTTGAGTGATTGATAAGGTGGGGAAAGATTTACTTATAAGAAATGTTTAGTCTTTTGATATGGTGCATGCTTAGTCACCGTTATTTCTTAGGACGATTGAGTATACTAATAAAGGGATTCTGAGTTTAGCGTCATATGGTAGTCGTTTGGATTAGTAGGAATGTGATTGAGCGTTGTGGCATAGAGGTGAACGATTTGCTTTACACCAACTGTTCATTGCATTATGCAGCCTATTGCAGATAAAGCAACAAGGAGATATTGCATGTGAAGGTGGCGAATGCAATAATACACTAGCATTTATCAGTTATTTTATTTGAATTTAAGGCGAAGTCGTTGACGGATATGGTGGAGAGTGTGGATTCGGGTATTGGACGTACATCTATTAGTGTACGTAATAAGGTTGTGGATAAGATGGCCGAGAAGCGTATCTCGATGCAAGTCGTCTCAAAGGAGGTTGCAAGACGCGTTGATGCGTTCAAGTCGAGCGAAGAACTTGCCGCTGCTGAGATTGCTCATCTAGGTAAGGATATTATTTTTATTTCGCCGCTCAATTAAAGCATTTTATGAGAGTCCATATCAAAGGCAACTATTTAATAGGCAGTAACCTTGCTTGATTAATGAGGTTCTCATAAAGAATACATCCATCTGAAATTTTTGTGGTATTTAACTCCTAAATTACCATTTTCCTTCGTTTGTTGATTTAGGTTCCCTGGAATGATTGTAGGTCTAAAGCATGGTTCGTTTTCTGCATTACAATTTATTCATAGATTAAAATGCTATTAGATGCATTCTCCTTCTCAATACTTTCTTTGAATAAGAGATCATTTTCACAATCCACGAATGTGGTATATTTTTTGCGAAGTTTCACCATCGCATAGCTAAGATTGCAAAAAGGAATTGAGGTAAGACCTCTTCCTCCCTTTCGCCTGTTTCATCTCTCTCCTTATCTGTCCCATAGAAGTGGGAGAATGCATGGACTAACTTTTTAAATTTTTTTTTTTTTGCTTATATTCTAATCTCAAATCCACAATTTTTCGCCTTTCGTCCAATCCAATCGATAGCAGTTTGCTTATCTTGCTGTTCAGTGCTCTCCGTTACAGCGACCAATATTAGATCTGCAGCACTGATTAGCCAGTGGAATGCACGCATCGCTCACATCTCACTTTTCGTGCACTTTCTTGATGCTCAATCCATTTCACATTATTATTTTTTTTTTCGGAGAAATTTTTTATTATTCATATTCTTATGTCCTTTTTGCACATTTTCTGATGGAACGGATTACGCTATAACTTCATATCGTTATATTTGTGTCTATTTATTAGTGTCACTATGGTTGTTATTTGCACCGTAGATTGTCAACGCCAAATTAATGTTCATTTCGATGGAGCGCCGAAATAAGCAATACGCATTTTGATATGCTGTGAAATTTGCATATTAATTTAAGTGCTACAACCGAATTGATTACAAGTGTAATGTAATGTAAATTTTTGCGCTGAAGTTTTTTTTACATCCGTTCAAAACACTGAAAAAAAAAAATTCGCATCGCATTGTTGAGATTTTCCCGTTTTTTGTATGATCGTTTCGCGCTTGATTTCTAGCAACTTTATTTAATCTCTTCGAAAGAAGAAATTTTTTGACAAAACTTATTTCATTTAGCATAATTTTAATGTCAACCATTATGGACATTGTGAATGAACCATGATGGGCGAAGATTTCTAGCAACAAAATATGTTTTTCTTTTTGCATATTTAGCAGACGGTCGTTCTAGTGAGGATCGGTGAGTGCATTGTGCGGTTAACTTCTTTCGTAACTTCATTACCCAATCTTGAAATCTTTGATATCTCTTTGAAGTTATAAGATGAAATTGTTGATGCATTATGTTTCAGGGCTTTTGAGGATTTATCATTGTAGTATATTTAGAATATTCGTTGAGGTGAATGTTGCAAAATCGAATTGAAATGGGTATCGATGTTTTTGTGATATTTATGCGGCCGATTACTCCATCATAAGCAAATAGATTTATAAAAAGTCTTCTTCTGTGCCGATAGACCGATAGACTTGATTTGCATTTTATGTACTTTTGCAAATGCAGAAAACTAAATCTTTTGCGGAAGATTTGTCTAAGTCATCGTTTTAATTAAAATAGGATATGTTATATTGCTTGTTTTGTTTTTTATTAGTAACTTATGAAACTGATTGATCGATTCAATAGGAGTATAGTGCCAGCTGTTTTTAATTGCTAAAACGACGATTTTGGTTATGAATCCATAAAATAACTGTTTCAAAAGTAGACTTGATAATCGGAAGGATAAATGATTGAGTGGTAAAACTTTAAACCGAATAGTAAAAGAATAACTGTTTTAACAGTTATGTGTCCGATATGACGAGTTGAATTGAACATTTGTGGTGTAGAGTTCCATTTCTGGTCACAAATTGGGCAAATTTGCTAAAATCTGTTGGAGTTCAATTCCTTTGGGTAACCATCATGGTGTGCTAAAGGATTTATGTTTTGCACCTGTGAAGATTCCCTTTTTCAAATAGGTTGATATCTGGAGGAAGTTAGCAAGTGATGTCAACGGCTAAAGTGACTGTCTTGACATGAGCTTGGTTTCAAAGCAGATTTCTTGTGGTTGAATTGAAGGTTATTGTTTGCAGTGTCCGGATCACATAGATTCGACGATACGACCTCATCGGACGCAAGCTCTTTGATGGTGCAAGTGCCTGCAATGAGCTTCTCCCAGAAATCGATAAAATGTGGCACGTTAAACAAGGTATATTGTTATCTATTCAACGTCATTTGGTTTCTTATTCGCTTTCCAGGTGTTTATTTCCGAAAACCCGAGAGGGGAAAGCAAAAGTAAAATGACTGTTTTCGATGTTTTCTTTGAAAATTTTCCAAACCGATGAGTGTTCTGTATTCAATCTGTTGCCTTAATATTTTCTTTGTTTAATCTTCCGAAGAGCTTCATTGCAATGCTGTAACAATAGAGTCATATTCGTTGTTGTGCTATTTTCGACAAATTAGTTGTATGGTCGCATAGGGAGGAGTAATATATTTTATGCATAAGCGTCGTGCTTAGCTTTGGCTTCTTCTTCTTCTTTTTTTGAGCGATCAGGTTTCATAATAGATTCGGCAACGAGTGCTGAAATTTAATGCTCAATTGACTTCATCTAGATAATTTTACCTTCACTTTGTTGAATTAATTGCAGAAGGCTAATACAGACAGACACAAAATGAACTTCCGAAGAATTCAGCGAGTGATCCCATTAGTGTTGTGTTTCCTGCTCGTTATGATTGGGCGTAGTGATTCCAAAATGCTAATTTATTTTTACATATTAAATAGCTTGGTTTATACCATGTCAGGTTTTCACTTCATATTTGGTCGTTCTCCTCTCTCCCCCACCCCTCTCATCCCCCTTCACGAGGTATGGGACCCTTTGTTAAATGTATTTTTCTGAGATCGGATTAAATTGTCTTCAGATGGTCACAGTCTTTAATAACTCCGCAGCTGGTGGCGGTGCTATAAAATAAATGTTTTTGAGCTTGCCAATACTCAAAATCTAGTCGATCAAACATTTCTCGATTTATCTTCATATATGAAATCAAGATAGATCAAGAAATAGAAGTTAGAAATTTTTCTTATGGGAACGTTTCGCTTACTGCGTGATAGTCATATCACAGCATTCTTGTTTTTTGTTTTTTTTTTTTCTTAAATCAAACAAGTGTAATGAAAATTTTCCTCGAGGCGGAGTTAAACAATGCTAAGAATGAAGAATTACATTACATGTACTCGTATATGGGTTTCATCAAAAATGAAGACAAAAAACACGCCACATTTTGTGCGTAGTAGAGTCAATTCTTGGAAGAAAAATATGTTTGACATGCTCGCTTAAGAGGGCAAGTTTTTCTTCATTCCTGCTTGTAATGCTTTTAGAATTAGCAATGGATCGTCGGAACTATAACAGTAGATAGATTTTGCTAAAGTAAGTTATAAGTTGTTTTCACGGAAAGTTTATTTATTATCTCCTTGGAAGAGGAAAAGTTGAATATATTTACGGGTGTCAGAGAATGTTGAAATGAATTCAAGGGGTGTTGTGTTTCAGTGCAAAGTAGCCGAGGCGGGTAATCGACTGAAGAAGAAGGAATGGAGCCCATGTTATATATTCCTCTCATCTGCACATATCATTTTCTATAAGGACGAGAAAAGTGCTGAGGTTACTGATTTTGTTTTTGGCTGTGCTCTACTGCAATTCATTTTTCAATGTAATATTCAACAATCCTTCGATTTTGTTTCTTCTCATCTATGTCGACAGTGTCTTTTTGTCTTTTAATGTTATGCTTAGAATTTTTCATCAACAAATTCACTGCGTCTCCAGTGAGTATCATCTAGCTGCAGACAGGGAGGTCTTTTTTCACATATCGTAAAACACTTCTTTTTGATAGCCAGAGGGGAAGAACTGGGGAGGCGGAGAGTATTTCAGGTGTAATGCAGATGTCTCACCACCTGGTATAACAAACCATGTATGCTCAAGGCGTGTATTGTGTTTTTCGAACTGTACATTCAAATCATGTGTTGATATTATTCAAAACTTAATTCTTCGTGATCACGCAGTCCACTTATTTTTGAATAATCTCATGTTGAATCCATATCGAACAGTGTTAATAAATCGCAAAACTGTAGGTGGCTGTTTTTTATGATAATTGAGACGGAGGAAAATTGTTTTTTCAAAATCAAGTCGGTTTTATTTTTTCGTTTTTCAGAAATCGGGTCGTCACTACGAAGCGCCTTTGGGAATGTGTGATTTGCGTGGTGCATCTTTACAGTGGCTTGAACACGAGAAGGACAAAAGGAAGAAACACGAACACATCATTCAGGTTCGAATTCATTCCAACTATCCGGCTGCTTGTATCCTATTTGTATTTATGGATTATTTGGTGTATGAGAGCATCAGTTCATTCTATCTACATCGTTACTGTTCAAATGTGCTTATTTTTCTATGCGTGTATAATAGCCGCACATTGAGAAGAGCACATTAAATTGTTATGCAATAATATGTTTCTATTTTTGCAAGATTGCTCCTAAAATTGCACAATTTCGAAAGTGTTTATGAGTTTTTGAATCCACATTATTTTGCAATGATATATTATAATTCATTGAAGCTATTAAATTCTGTTATTTCAAATTTTATTCGTTGTACTAAACTGCTAACATCAACAGAAGTTCCTTTTCGATTATATTGCACGCTTCGCTAATACACTAATTTATTTTGAGAATTTTTGATTTTGTTTTCAGTTGGAATTAATAGACAATACGATCTATCAGTTCAGCACTGCGAATAGTCAAGATATAAACGGATGGTTTCATGCATTACGTCAAGTCATTTCGAGATTGGTAAGATTCCAATTTGTGTAATTTTATCTAGCAGCCAACATGGAATGTAAAATGTCGAGAATTAGGAAATAAAAAAATGTTAGGTGATTTAGAAATGTTTGATAGAGCAAGAAAATATCTCGATATCGGTTTCTTTGGAAGGTTGTTTATCCAAATGCTCTATGTGCAAACGGTTCTCATCATCCGTTGCTTTCACTACTTGTTACCATTGAATCTGTTATTAGCTGATATTTTCTTCATAGGTACTTTTTCCTCCCTTAGGTATTATTTAAATTGAACTGTCATAATATGGCGTTTAATTTATCGAAGCAAGGCAGCAGATTTCAACTTTACTTAGTGTGAAATTAGTGATGAGTTTGTGTGTTTAAGCCACGACCGGACGCCTATCCGACACCAGTGCTCGAGAGGGTGAATATGGCAAGTGGTGTAAATCGAAATCCGAGCAGCTTATCGCATTCACATTCTTCTTCTCCATTCACAAGCACACCTGCAAGGCATTCCACAAAAAAAGGGAAAGCATCTTCTAAAGGTGGAGAACTGATTTGTTTTGTTTTTCTGCAAGCAACTTCAAGGATGTTTTAATATTTCAATGATTGTCCATTAGAATAATAAGTGTATAAAAGTAAGGAGATTTAAAAGTTCTTAGAACTTTTGTTACCACTTTCATGCTATATTCAAGCCAAAGTAGAGGAAGAGAGAGAAAAGTCACTACGGGAGCAGTTGTGCATGAATAATACAAACTTATTTGCAGCTGTCATGTGCAAACCCAATTCGGACTGCCGTACGCGTTCTACGGATCCCCAATAATCAAAAAAATAGGGAAGGGGGGGGCGTGTTTGGTAGAAAAAGAAAGTGTGCTGAATGTGCACAGCTTTATACTATAATTCGCAGATGTGATGACTTCATCGACCACGGATGATGGAAGAGCAGGTGTATCGAGCGTGATGGGACCCACAGAGACGGTGCCAACACGAGAATCGATAATTGAAAAGTTGCGTAGGTTCTTCCGCTCAAGACCCTCAATCGACAGCCTTAAGGAAAAGGGCATTTATAGGCGTAAGCATTTTCATTTGTTTTTGTTGAAAGTAGAGTTTTGAGGCAGCGAAGTGTTCCCAATAAAACACTTCTGTAGGCTTACGTTGGAAGAGCTGTGTGGAGGTGGGGGATATCAAACGTTCAGTGACTTTATTTGGTTCATACCGCCTCCAGAAGAACTGCAAGGGATTCAACAAATTTGGTAGAAAAGGACAACGGAAGATTTGTTGAAACGGAAGCCTAGATGGAATTATTTATTTTTGACATGATTCTCCCTAACAATAATTGCTTCCCTTTGTATTTGTTTGTTTTCTTAAGCATAAAAATATAACCTTTTAAATGAGGATTTTCTGTCTGTTTTGTTCTGGTTAACTGTTCGCTAATCGTTCATTCAAGCAGGCTACCGCTTAGGATATCGATCACATGCTCCTCCATTCAGCTCTTTCATTATGAGAACTTTGACTTCCGATTGATTGTATCATTCTCTGGCATGTCTCATCCCTCACTGTCGGACACAAGCGCCATTTTGCTTCAATTTTGAGGAATGTTACAAAAGCGTTGATATTTCTAAATGATTTACAAATAGGGCGTTACATGCGCTATAATCGGAAATTTTTTGTATGAAATGAGATTGCAGCTGAGCCGGTGTTCGGTAGTACTCTGCAGGCGATCTGCCAGCACGAACACAGCATGGTACCACGCTTTATCCAGCTTGTCACAGAGGTAATTGAATCTAGAGGCCTCGACACAGATGGACTCTATCGTGTCAGTGGCAATCTATCGGCCATACAGAAAATTCGATGTCATGTCGACCAAGGTAACTGCAATTGCTTTATCCATCAAAGGCCTTTCCCTAATTTTGTAGTCCGTTTCAGAATACCGTCTAGTTTGGATGCAAAAGCGTTGAGGAGTAGAGCGTTTTCAGATATTTCTATCGCTTTCTAGCTTATTTTAGTAGAAAATATTAGGAATTTTTCATCATTCAAAGGATTTTCTTCTTCACGGATATGGTGACATCCTGACGGGAATGCTTGTATTATTAGAATTTTTCGCTGTGAGGCGATAATAAAGAAGGCGGTATTCACATCAGGGACGGCATATGAACCGAAATTGATGACGACGTACTAATGGTGGTTATGTTTGGTGTATACTCTGTCAAATTTTGAGAATTTGTTCAGCATTCAGCGATGTAATTTATTTAACTACGTGAATTTTAAAATATCTTCAGCGGAAATACGAGAATGTACATTGTGAGATTTTTCTTCTATTGTTTAGAGAAGTGTTTTTTATCTATAAATGACAGCTTATAATATTTGATCCACGAGAAAGTAGAGACATGTTTGAGAAAGGTTCGCAGATCGGCGGATCGATATTTTGGCATCGTTTGATGCATTTTACTTCATTATTTCTATTAGTTTTAATATTTTCAACAAAATTTTACGAGATTTCTAGCTTAATGCGCATTACTTTCGTTATTTTTCTTCCCGCGAGCTCTTCGGATCATATTCCTTTTCCTTTTTAAAATAAACAATTTAATTACAGAGAAGTATGAAGTATTGCTACGAGAGGAGGATGTACATGTATTGACCGGTGCATTGAAGCTATTCTTTCGTGAACTCTCTGAACCCATCTTTCCAATCAATCTCGCTAAAGATTTCATCTTTGCTAACAGTTAGTCGTTTTTTATTCGAATTTATTTCTCAAAATTTATTTGCCGTATATTTATTCTGTTCTTTTCTCTTCAATTAACCTCTTCAACTATAGTCGATGTATGCTTACGATCACTGAATCAACTCGATATGACGCAGCGCGTGCTTGACATGCTAACAGGTGAATGGATTTATATTTCACTTGTGGAGTCTGGAATCTCTCATCCTTATTTACTTGGTGTCCATATCCGTTTTTCTGTCCATAATTTTATCACTCTAAGATTAAATATATATATATGGATGGGTGTACATGGGCGAGAAGGTGGAGGAAGAAAGAGGGAGAGGAAAGGGTGAAAGGTTGCTTGCAATCGTGACGGACAGGTTCAAGACCGTTTCTGAATATGCATTATTTTATGGAAGGCAATTATTGTTAAAAGCAATGCTTGAATAAAATATGAGCATTCATTACTGAAAAAGTGAAAATAATTTTATTCGATGTCATGTTTTCAAATCGATCACAAATCCTAAAGTATTATTTTTTCTGTGTCAGTGAGTGGGCCCACATGAGCGACCGTTGTATTAGTATTAAGCATAAATCATCGCAAGGAAGGGTACTATAGGAAGCGTTTGTCTGTGTGCTAAGTCGAATTCCCTTGAAGAATTGGTTTTATTCCTTCACATTGAAATGTATTTATTTATTTTTAATGTGGCGTTGTGTTTATTTTTTGCAGCGCTTTGAAGAATTGTTTTGTTTTCTCCACCTTTCTCCATTTCTGTTTTGTGTGGGAAGCTTACAGATTATCATTTACTTCGGCATGATAATGAGTTTTATTTGGGAATGGTTGTTGAACAAAAATTGATGGAAAGTGAGTTCATCGTTTCAGAGTGAAAGAAAACATCGGCTTAGATGGCGATATGCTTTTTGCTATTTATTCTTTGTACTGCAGCTATTTGAACTTAAATCAATTTTGAAGTTAAATCGCAAGTTAAATCAACGTTGATATCGCGTCAGCTTAAAGTATTTGTTAGGATGCCTGTGATGCTCATTAGATGGAAGCAATCCTAGAAGCTGGTTCATTTAGAGCACTTTTATTGTGTAACATATATCGGTTTGGATTATGATATAGATAATTGATAGCTTCCTTCGGCAGGTAGTTGTGGTTGCAGGAACATGATCGTTGGTTGCAGTTGCGTGCAGCTTTGATATGTGAGTACCTCAAAGTTTAATAGTGGCTTAAATGGTAAAATATCTGGTCACTAATCTGAGAGTTGCGAGTTTTATTGCAGGGTTGCCGAACGGTGAAACGAAAGTGAAGGCATTCGACGAGCTTCTGAGGAAGTTGCCTCTTGTAAACCGTGAGACTCTGAAGGTGCTGTTTGGACACTTGCTGAGGTCTGCATTTACCGTTTAATTTTTCGTCGGTATTCGCGTTGAAGGACGCAAAATGATATTCGAAGGGAAGGGCGTAATGCCTCTTGTTAACCTTCTTTCCCCACCATTTTGCTGCCGTGATTGGTTCAAGGGCTGTATGCAGCAGTTGGTGGACGTTCCTTAGATGAGGTCTTATCTTTGCGCTCCTTTTTTTATCTTTCGTCTGTCGGACTGAGTGGCCATGGCTTCTGACAGAAAAGGTGGCAGACAGCTTCCAGTAGCAAGAGAGAAATAGCGGAAAATATGTAAACCATGAGAGGTCTTGAAAGGGCGTTCTTTGCTTGCGGATTTTATTGCATTCACGAGGCCAAACTGGTTTAGTCTCGAAGTTTTACTATAAAATCAGCCTCTTAGCAATAGTCATTTCGGAAATATATGAATCACAAGTATGTTTTGTTAAAATGCCACAGGTCTGAAGGAGGGGGAGATAGGGGTATTCCTCCGCCCTTCTTTGCGCTCTGCATTCTCACATCACGTTCAGTGCATCGGTATTCCTCCATTTTTCGTCCCCCCTCAAAATATTTTCTCTCTAGGAAGAAGGCAAAAGGAACTGTGATTTGAGACTGTTGTATATTTGCCTTTTTGCAAAAGTTGAGGCTTGAAATAGTGAATATTGGCGACTTTGTTCCGTATAGCCATCAGTGACAAAAATATGGTGATTGACGACATCGCCCGGGGAACCATTTGCTTAGTTCCGGCTGATATTTTCACAGTTTCATAGCAATGAAAAGTCGAGAAACAGCTCCCCATATAGGTCCTCTGTCTAATTGAACTTGACAGTTAGGTATCGTAGATCAGGCATGTTCATTAATTCATCCATTAGCATTCATATAGTGATTAATAAAATTATAGGGTTGCGAATCACGCTGATAAGAATCGTATGGAGATTCACAATTTGGCAATTATGTTTGGTCCATCGTTATTCAGTAGCGGATTGGAACCTGGCAGTGAGAGTAAGAAGGGAAACGCATCGAAAAAGAAGGCTGTTGATAAGAAATTGAAGGAGAAGCCAACAGTGCAGAGCAACTCACATCTCGCCTTCAACATGATCATGCAAGGACAAACCGTTGAGTTTCTGCTCAAAGAGTTCAGACGATTCCCAATCCTGCAAGGACAAGCTGTATAGAGCATTTGTTCGTTCTTTGATAATGTTTATGCGGCATTTCACTTATGCTGATTATTGAAAGGGCTAAATAAGGTACATGAGCAAGAAGTGAGACAGCGATCATTCCTCCTATGCTTTCCAGGTGAGATTTATAAGGAAGAAAATCCCTATGATCAGAGAAGGGCGGGCAAAGAAAAATAACCGAAAACGTTGCGGATCGGCTCTTAGTGGTGTCGTTGGTCTCTTTCGTGCGCACATTCCTTTTGTTTTTTTTTTTCTTCTGGCTGCTTATAAAATAAAATATGTATGATCAGAACCGGTAGGAGGGGATATTCTAAAGTGGGATCTAGACACGTCCCTCACTCGAAAACGAATCTTTCGCACACTTTCGTGAACATTTAAATTGTCGTCATCACTTCTTTTCAGAGTGATAGTAAAACTCTAGTTCTTAGAGAATAATGTATAGAGGACAACGTATAAGAAATGAGGCTCACAATATCTCCCTGTACGGAAGTCTTTTATGCATGTACCTGTAAGGGTTGTTGTGAAGGTTTCCTGCAATGTATGAAGTACCTCTCCGCATCCTACGTTTCTGGGGCATGCGTGGTTTAATGTTAAATGGGTGGATTCCGAAGGGCTATATTGCAGTGATGTTGTGGATGTTGGTTTCTGCTTTTGTGATATCGTTTACTGAAATGTGATGAAGCAGCACGTATATGGACGTTGCTTCTAATCTATTCAATCGATTCGTACGCAATGCACAAAGTATCGCTTAATGATTGCTTATAATCGTTATCTCAGTCGCAATTTGTTGTCTTATTGTTGTGATATTGGAAACGACCTTTATATGAATTATATTTGAGCAGTTTTTGTTGTGAAGTGAAATACTGAAATCAAATTATGAAAATAGAACGATTTTTTGCAGAAATATATGTTCTATAACGGCCGGTTCTTTTTACCATTCGTTCGCATTTCCACTTTTCTCGTTCTCCTTCTTCATTCCTCTTCCCCCTCCCCCCTCGTTCCTTGTCAAGAGCACAGACAGGAAGAGGTTGTTTCCAATTCAGTAGTAGATTTGATTGAAGCTTCATTGAGTTATAAAATGATGACGTCATTATGTGTTGTGTTGTGCAGCGAATAGAGGATTATATCGTTTCGATAGCAACTTATCTCATTGAGCGCATCAATCCGGTGCTTATAGTTTCGTTTTTATTTTTCTTTAATGATTTTTTATTTTTATTTTATGCTTCGGTCATTGGCATTCATTCCGTCGTTTTGCTCTTAATTTGGCCTCTTCGCTTCTCTCTTTATTGTTGTGTTTTTTAATTTATTTCTGCTTTTTGCAATATTTTTTTATAGTTTTTTTTTTATTCCAATTTTAAAAGATGAAAGATAAATGAATCTATTTGATTTATTAGTAGTTAATTTATTTATGATCATTTGTGGGTTGATTGATGTTGTGCAATTTGGCATAAGTGCATTCAAATGAAAAAGATTGATTACGCCACAAAAGTGATATATTGTCCTTCTATGAGATGATCACGATACGTTACTTTCTTATTGTTTTATACTTCAATTATATGAATGATATAATTGCGTATGAGGCAATTTATCGCTTAATCACCAATTATTTTCGTTTCTGATTATATTTCTCTTCACTTGATTTGATTGTTTTAATTTTATAATGCTTTTTTTTGGGAAGTTTTTTATGCTCAGCCATAGATCCATAGACGGGGCATTCGAAGTAGTGAGATAGATGCATAGGCGGGGAGATTCGACTTGATGGAATCGGGCGAGCTGTCACATTTTCGTACACCTTTTCAATGATACTTTGTGGCATTCGAATCTCGATTGAACACCATGCACTATTGCTCTGAATTGCTTTCAAATCCGATGAACGTCCCCCTTAAATTGAAGTGTAATAAGCATGAAAGTGAAGTGACCATCCTTAGTCCAGCATAGTAGTCAATTAACTTAGACGAATCTTGCTAAGCGCTTTTTGATTCGATGTATACCGTCGCCTGATTATCGCTTTATCGAACCCTTATTCTTTGTCCTTCTTGTATCGCTTCTGCTGTTTCCGTTTTGAAATTTGTCATTTGGCTACAATTTTATTTCAATCTCTTCATTTTCTAATGTGTTTCTTTGATTAGTCTGATTTGGAAAGTAATGTAGTTTACTGTTTTTTTCTTTAATTTGGATTATTATGTATTATTTGTGTTTGCCTTTTTTCTGTTTTATCAGCGTCAAAAATTCTTTCCATTCAAATAGAACATGACACTTATTTGAATATATATCACTTATCAATTCCGAACGAATCGATCCTCTTTCTATCGGGGCTGTAGTGACGTCCTTATTCGCCAGTTGCAACATCATTTATATCGTCTCGATTGATACTCTATTCGCTACTTTTTGATGTGTTTAGTATTTTATTCAGCTAAAGTTTTTAGTGAGGAATTTCAGCGTTCATTTCCTTTGAATTTCCTGGTTTTTTTTTTTTGCCAAACCAGTTACTCCATACACTTGAATTGAACCAGGTTTAAAATTGGTTGGGGGGGGTTGTATTTAATATCGGTTGTGAGTAATACTGAAGTAATGTTTGCGTGGATTGTATACATCATTTTGATACAGCAGGTTGTGTACGAAAAGCGTAACGCTTTCACTCATTTTGTACATTATTCGCTGTGTTGCAGCTCTGTTCCCATATCACTTGTGCAGTGAGCTTTTTATGTAGATTCCATTTACACGTCACTCACTAAAGGATGCATTTTTGTGATGAGGCGATCCTGTCCTGAAAGGGCATATCACAGGGAGACATAATGGGTGGGGGAGGGGGGTCCGTAGCTTGTAATCACACCGTGTTGGTCATATTTACTTGAGATTTTATGGTTGTTTCGATTGATTTCGTATAGATTTTATCATTTTTGTTTAGAATTAAAACGCTTACTTAAGTAATGCAAATGTCGCAAATTCTTTAATGGTTTAAGTGGCCAAATTGCGCTTCATAGGAGAGGTGTATGGGCGTCTGTGTCTGTCTGCCGAACGATTTCAATTCGAGAGCCATTGAATTTATGAAATTCGTTTGCTGTGATTTTTACCAAGTGATGATTTCTATTTCACGTTGATCAATCAGCTGTGAAAGGATTTTGAATATTTAAAAATCTTAAAAATCACCTCCATTTATGGTTGGTATTAGTATAATCTCACATTAGTCGATATAAAATAAACTAAGTCATAGAAAATCAAATTGTGGGGTTTGTCCGAGTGGCTAATTCACTTCAAATATGATCGCTTTATTTAGCATATTTTTGTTAATTGTTAAATTATTCAGGTGTGTAAATGCAAAAGCCAACTCCTTCGTTGATCACTTCAGCTTTCATCTCGTTTTCAGCGTCCTGGTTGCTACAAAGGTCCATTGGAATAGGTGACTAGAAATAGTTCATCATCTCTTCATTTCCCTCTTATTCCCCATTAAAGGGTCGTTGTCTCATACCACCCAATTCCTTCCGGTTGGATTTTTGTGGCATCGCTCTCTTACCCGACGCTTTCATGTTTGTCATCATGTTTATATGTGCAGCTTCTTTTCGAGTGTTTATTTGATTGCGGAAGTGATCGTCTCATATGTTATTATTATTTTATTGTGCACTATAGTTGCTCTCAATTGTATGTATTGTTCGCGATTGCAACGCTCATTGAGTTCCGTTCGCTTAGTCACGTTTTAAGGAATTCACAAAGAAATAAAAGATTATCTCTTACAACGAATCTTTCATGTCGATTCCGCTCACTCGGTGTGTAATAATGTCACATAGATGTATTGTTGGAAAGGTTTATAACCTTTGACAGATCGGGCACTTTGACGATAACTTTCAGGGATGGGCATGGCTTGAGATGCTTTAGCTTTTGCTCGACCGGGTGTTGAGCAAAAACTGTCGATCCCTGTGTTACTGAGTTATGTGATTTGCTTCTGATTTATAAATCAAAACGTTCGGGAAATCAAAGATAAAGCACGCATACAACCCTTCAGAAAATCTGGAACATCCCACTTGGTCGCTCTTTGTAACACCGTCGTTTCCATTCAAAAAGTGCTCAGCAGAAATCAAGTGGAAGTTATCCTTGACGGCTCGCCTCTTTCATCCTGGAAGTGAACTGCAATCAGAAATGCTCGAAGCTTTTCGATCAACCACTTTTCTTAAATTTAACTGC
The DNA here is from genome assembly GCA_037389465.1 of Baylisascaris procyonis. Taxonomy (NCBI): domain Eukaryota; kingdom Metazoa; phylum Nematoda; class Chromadorea; order Rhabditida; family Ascarididae; genus Baylisascaris; species Baylisascaris procyonis. The sequence continues at coordinate 1,319,187 of JAZARR010000174.1, read as the reverse complement.
TCATAACTTAGAACTGTGTCGGTTTCGCCAACGTGTTTCACTTGTGCCTCTTCTGTATGGGAAACGCGGTGTAGAGCAGAGTTTTGATAAAAGAGTAATGTTTGGGGATATTAGAAGTCAGATGGAGATGATAAATCAATAGTCGTATGTAGCTATCAGGAAATGAGCGAAGTGATATGTTGTTACATGATCGCTGTGGTTGTTTTTGGCGATGAGTCATTTATTGTGTTGTGATGTTAAACGTAATGGAAAAAGGTTGCAGAAATGAGGAGATATAAAAAGAAGAAACATTTTGAATGGTTTCTGTCTGAACTGGAGACTTTCGACGAACCCAAGTTGAATCTGGAGCAATACGCCACTAGTCCCGAGCTTGCAGGTATGTATCATCATTCGTGCTCCGAATGGCTTAATTTTATTTATGTGTTTGCCTTTCCACCTAACTCAATCATTGGGGTTATTTGGAGGGCGAACGGGGGAGCTTGAGATTCCTACCTGTGATCCCATGACTCTTCATTTGGATATAATTAAGGTGAAGGTTCCCTTACTTGATCGAATTTTCCCTTTTTTGTGCTTCCACATATCTCCATCTGCAAATTTGTATGCCTACTAACTTCAATTGGTGGGCCACTGATGTTGGAAATACGAAGTGCATAGTGTGAGATGGTCATGCGGCTTATTTGCATTACTAAATTCAGTCTTTCAGTTGTTCGAAGGAGTTAAAGGTGTTCGAAAACCTGGATATGTTTTTACCCGGTTTTATTTCCGTTTCGCATCTTTCGGATGGTAGAAACCAATCTTTTATGGAAAATATCACGGGCGGTAAAGTCAGTCAGGGTTTTGATTTCTTAATACAGCCACTTTATTTCCTAGCAATGCGTGCAGCCGGTTGGCATGTTGCGAAAGCGCATATTGAGCCAGCATTTGTGGCGCATTTGATGAGGCAACGTAGGAATATTTTTTGGTGGATTGAGCTCATTGGATAAAATCGGCAGTCAATGTAGACCTCAGTTTTTGGTCATAGCCATTGAATTTGATCGCCATTGCTTTATTGGTTTATACCACACAACGCTAACTCATTCAAACTATTCGTTTCCCTTTTTTCTTACTCATCAGCTTGTCAAAATTTATCATATTTAATCAGCTATTGTTTGCGTCATCAAAACCGCTAAAAAGCACCAAACGGTTTTTGTCGAAAGCATTCGCCATAGCCTAGTTGGTAAGAACATCAGAATAGGAGGCCGCGTATTTGAGTCTAACTTTAGCAACAGTATTTTTCATTCGCCACCAAACGATGGCGTTTATTTTCTTTTTTTTCTTGAATTTTCAGCAGTAATGCAACGAAATTAGAAAAGCACAAACACATTCCAATATCTTTTGTGCACTTTTTCGTCATTTCTTTTCTTTACAGTGATGATAAGGATTATTGATGCTGGAAGTATGCTTTCAACGCAATCAAACAAACACCAAGCTGTGCACCCTTTTGCCTTCTACAAATCGGGATGTGCCTTGCATCCATCCATTCGCAATTGAGCGATGGAGATTGGGAATAGAGGAGGAGAGTAAGCCAATGAGTTTATATGAGCGGTCGAACTTTTATGAATCACAAGAGCTTCATTCATATGAGTAATCCACTAATAGTCAGCTTTTTAAATTTGCTACTCGGTAAATTAACTCATCTTTGGTGCTAGGACTAAATGAGCCTTAAAACAGTTTTAGGCTTGTAAAATGGATGTTAGTCGATATCTTTTAGTGGCCATACTGGAGGCTATTTATGACGACGGTCAAATCGAGGGATGTTGTGTGGCCGATTTGGGGTGTGGATGCGGAATTTTGGCTTTGGGAGCGGCGCACTTAGGTGCAAGGTAATTCATCGTTTTGTCGGTTTTATTGCAGGTTGTTCATCTTTTGGCAGAACGCAGTATAGTATAGTACATTATAGTTCAGGTTTTTCTTTGTACTAAAATGGATGCTTTTGCTAGCTGAATTATATTTCGATTTTGTTTTCCATTCGCACTTACTGAATTCTTGCCCTTGATGAAGTTCATTTTTGTAGCTCTTAGGTTTGATTGATCATAGGTTTGCGGACTACTGAAAGGTCATAAATTGCGATGGAGAGACTTTCATAAGAATAAGCCTGGAGCAATCCTGAAAGTTTAAAAATTCTTTATTAATAGCAAAGATTAGGCAAGTTCTTTTTTGTTTTTTCATGTTAACTGAAGGTTCTCACAAAATATTCTAGAATTTGAGATTTTTTTTCAGTCATCTTGACTCCTTTCGCATCCCACAGGTCAGAGTGCGGAGCATATGTCTCTCACCGACTCTGGGCGGCAGCTGGAATTTGTTCGAAGCGGGTTCCGTTTCAGGAACTTTAGCAGTTTAATGAATGAGGAAATTCCGTAAAAACAAATTTTGGTGGCGGTCGAAAGACCCAAAAAAGTTGAAATCGAATTTCGGTCGGCAAAAATCGACCGAATTTCTGTAACCGTTCATTATTCGGTTGCTTTTATGACTGTCGTTACTACCTGTTGTTGTTGTCGTAACTATGATTACCTTTATTCCCTTCGATGTTATCGTTCCTGTCAAAAATGCATTAGTTATCAATTGTTTAGTTAACGTCGCTTCGCTTCAATTCTAACGGAGAATCTAAAACGAATCAAAGATGTTTATTTCAGTTATTGTTTGGGTGTGGATGTGGATGAGGACGTATTGGCGGTGTGTCAACGAAATGTCGATAGTTGTGAGTTGAGTGATGTGATGGAGTTGGTACAAATGGATGTAACACAGCGCACTGCAATCTTGAGGCCAGTTTTCGATGCGGTGCTTATGAATCCGCCATTCGGCACTAAAAACAATGCTGGTTAGGTGCTTTGAATTATCGCAAAATGTTACAATGTTATATGTCCTAATTTCGCTTTCTTGATGCTTGTGATTTGTAAGCAAACACTTCCGGATAAATAGACGGCACACAAACAAGTACACGCATGGCCATTGTTCTAGTGCCTTTTTTAGAGCGATATGTAGAATGCGCATAGCGAGATGGACTTGAATTAGAAATCGCGAAAAATCGTTTCCTTTTTCTTGCGCAAGTTTGTGCTACGACTCCATCGTTTAAGCAATATCCCATACGTCGTTTTTTTTTTTTACAACGTTTTATAATTTTCTCGGATGTTAGTAGGTCCTTTCATTTCGATTTTAGGATTTCATTGGAGGCGATATTGGAGGGAGAAGGGAGCTAATGTTGTCCATTGATCAAGAATCTCTCATGATATCGTTTTTCGAAGTGTGCACTCATCAAAGAATTTTTTTTTAACGTTTTGACCCTTAGGAAATCTCTAAAAGCAATTTTTTAATGCTTGTTCCCATTGATCCTCAACTTGGGATTCTGCATATTGAAGAACATGACGTCATTGCAATCTTCAGTATTTTATTTCCCAGCAGTCCTCCCCGCCGTACTCAGAATTGCTGCAGTGTAGTAGCATTAGGAATAAGTGTTCAATAGGTCAGTTAAAGTGAAGATAGATCTCTTAGCTTTTAACTGTTGAATACTTTGCGTTTTTTTGTGTCTACTTGTAATGGCATCGTTTATTGCTAGTTTTTAAAGCTGTCGCTTTACAGTTTGCTAGCAAACAAATTCATTCCTCTGTTCAGATATTAACGTGGTTTGCACTCTACTGGAATGTTCAGCGATTCAAGTTCAGGTATCGATGTAAGGTTTGTGGAAGCGGCGCTTTCGATAGTGGTTGACGGTGGTCGTGTATATTCGCTGCACAAGAGCTCGACGAGGGATTATATACTGAAGAATGCGAGGAGATTAGGCGTTGAAGGTGAATGCATTGCCGAACTGCGATGGGATCTGCCCGCCACTTATAAACATCATCGCAAATCATCACTCGATATAGCCGTCGACTTAATACGCTATACAAAATCAACTACCTCTTAGTAGTTTGCCTACGGATTCCGTTGTGGTTCGTAGTTTTCGTTGAGGAAAGACCAGTTTGAGCGGAATTGTAGCTTGACGACTGTGTAGGCCGTAACGGAAAAAACCATTGCAGTATTGATGAGTAGGCATAGTTCTTATCGCTACTAATTGCAGGTTGCACGAAGTGGAGTATTCTTCACGGATAGAATCACAGTCTCTAAGTTCGTTTCTATAGTCAGTCCTAATTCCTCCGGTCTTAAAACGACGGACAACCGATGCATTTATCACGAATTAACCGTGCAAATGAATTTCTAGAGGAGCTTGACTCCTGAATCGGCCATCATTGGTTGAAATTCAGCTGAATCGGCAAGAAACCGTCGCTATTTGTCAATGTCTCAGTAATAATTCATGTGCTCTCCGTCGAAGTGATAGGTGACAAGAGTTGAACTAAGCTGAAGGCATAATAAAGTGGAAGTGCGAGCCGAGGGATTGGCGCGATATGCGCTTCTGCAGTTCCAGTAGTCACACCAACCAGCCCCTGAATTGCCAGAACATAGTAAAGCATGTAGTAGTTGTTTCAAAAGGTTGATTGTACCAATTAAAGTGCCTGACCTTGTAATATGAAATAACTTGCGAGTATGCAAATTTTCGATCGCTTTTGAACGTACTTCTGCACTGTCTACATTTTAAGTTGAGACCCATAAGCTTGAACGGAGATACACTTTCAAGGCCAATGTGGAACAACTGCAAGACAGTTACTCTGTGATGTACAATACACCTGCAAAGATTCTTAACTCTAGCTTCTATAATTTCAGCTTTGAAACCATTGAGCAGATAGACAACACAAGCGCACAGACATGTACACATGCGTAGTTGTGCTTTGAAAATGCGAGTTTGCCAATTGCATAAAATGAAGTACTGAAAGTTTTATGAAAATAATTCATTCTCTTTCTTAATGAGGAACAGGTAAAAATAAGGATAGTGATGCGATCAACGAGTACTAAACTACATTCATTTGTTCCATCATACGGAAGTGATAGTCTGGTGAGGTAGATGTGCTGTAATATATCCACATGTTAAATTTGTTACTCTGTTCACCAATTTCGTCTCTTCATTCATAAACTGCTAGCATGCGAGCATACTCATGTTATGCAAATTCTATAGAGGTTTTTTCTTAAACATTCTAGTTATGTGTTAATGCAAAATAAAGCCTCTAACATGCTGTCATATCCGAGGGGAGGGGGAGGAGGGGGAGAAAGGTGAAATATGAGGTTATTGATTGCTCAACAATCATTAAACTGTGAATGTTTGAAATGGTTTCTTCATTTTTATCGACTGTTGTTAAGAAATTTAATCGCATGATCCCGAGAAACACTTTCAAATGACATATGAAATAGTATAAAAGAGTTAATTGTTTAGTTGATATGTATAATATTCATTAATGTTATTTGTTGTTAATCAATGCCGTTATGTAATTGCATCGCCCTTTTGTTATTTCTTTAGGTTTCTCTTATTATCGAGTAATTTAATAAACTTTGCTCGTCATTCAATAAGTTTGCTAAATGGTTATTGAAATATCCAGTGCATTTTTATTTTAAATATGCTTCGTTCGTTTTTTATCAGTCCTTAGCAACTTACGAGAATGCATGGCAGGACCGATATGTGGCTGTCTCTATATGTGTCTGTAGACTTATCAGCTTTCAATTGATTTCTGACCGTTTGTTTAGTCAATTGACATTTTTTGTGCACCTGGTTAGTCTTATATTGATGAGGAGGTTTGAAATGCCTTAGAATTCATATTGATCTATTAGTTATGAAAGGATCACTGTCACTCATTGGCCTTTTACAGTTATGTGCATTTTGCAGCAGTCGAATCGCATAAAAATGCACCTTTCATAAAATATTGCAAGGGTCGTCTCATCACTTAGAATGTGCACATCTTGTTGGGCACTGTATTTCGTTGATTATGTGTGCATTAGAGGGTACTGATTTATCTGCTAAGAAGGTACAAATATGATATGCAATATGGATAAAGAATGAAAAGAAAGTGATGGTCACTTCAAGTATCTTCCGCAATGAACTCCTTGTGATGTGGTTCACTTGTCGTTGAACAAACATTTGATTGAGAACTGCTATCTTGTGCTATATGTTTTACATTATCCCAATGAGATTTCATAAATTTCTCGGTAGTATTGTCGCTATTATTTGCATTTCAAAGTCTGCGTTAGTATCGTAATGCGTGTCCTCCGATTTCTAAGACTTCTTGTTTCCGGTTGCTTATTTACATTCTTTTCCGAAGCTATGCTTATCATCAGTCAGCAAGCTAAATTCTGTGATATGGTGATATCAGTTTATTGACTGAAAAGCGTTTTTTTTTTGTTTCATGGAACGTATCTATTGATATCGCACAATTCGTTCCGTCCTTTCCATCTTTCTAAGTAAGGGCTCGTAAACACCTTTATTCGGGTGTTTTTCCATAAAGGTGTTCATGGGCAGAATTCATCCCCTTATTATTATTAACGCTTTAATTGTTGACTGTATTGTCGATATGACAACGAGCTGTCGCATAAACAATGATAGAGTTAAAAAAAAGGGTTCTGTTAAAATTTAAATTCCAGATGATAGCATACAGCGAAGAAGTCTGTTGTGATGAATATCCGATGAGACCATTATCATGTCTATCGAAATGGGTTCGTTGCGTTGACAATAACAACACACGAGACAATCGTTTCGTTGTTGATGTTGTCGACGATTGTAAACGAATGCAAATCGAACATCGGCCTTTATTTGTGGCTGCACCGATGGTACGCTATTCAAAGTAAGCCGCTTACTTTTTATTAATTTTTCAGGTATCGAGGTACTTTAAAGGTATTTATCGAAATTGCGTACGGTGTTTCGTGCACCTTATTTTACGTTTTTTTTTTCATTGCGGATATACTGTTCATCAAGGGCAGTCAACTTCTATTTCGGCACAATTCATTGTGTTATATAAAGGTGAATGTTGTTGCATTGAAAAAGAGTGTAATAAGTAGAATAGCGTTATGGATTCATTAGGGTACTTCTGAAACGATTCGTATTTTCTCAAGCTCATCGATGTGGTTTGAAAAAAGTCTCAAATTGAAACTTTGTGAAAAAACTTATCCAATGTAAGGCTGATCACTGAAGTTACTAATTGATATGATCGTTATTCCAAATGCGATAATTCGAAACCTTAAATTTGCTTTACACATATGATACTTAGATCTTATTGATTGACGAAATGAAACAACGCTCATAATCAGAACGAAAAGAACATATGTAATAGTGTCAACATTAGCTCATCTATGACTATTGATCGGTTGAAATGAGTTTTAATTGAGTATGACTTCGGGAATGTACAGAAATAGGTATGCAGTATGTTGATCGAAAATGCACAATGACGAGAATGATGTTAGCGTAATTATGCAATCCTTTCACATTTTTGAGCAGAGAAGCGATTGCGTCTGAACATTCGCTCCTCATTGTTGAAGCTTTCATTGATTTTTTGGCTTCTCCTCTCAGTTGTCATTGAACGTCGGCGGAAAACAACTAATTTTTGAGGTATATTTGGTCGAATTGAAGGGTTGACAACACTCTTAGATGATATCTTCGCAACTCAGCGTGCCTTAAATATGCAAATTTTTGAGGTTGCCTTTTCGATCATTGGTTCGACTTTATGGAGCGGATCTCGTCTATACACCAATGATTAACGCAAACAATTTTATCACCTCTGAAGAGTGCCGTTCTTCCGAATTCACTACAAATAAATGTAAAATTTACACATTTTTCGTGCGTTCATCGGCCCACAGCTATATTCAGATGCTTTATGCTTCCTTCAGATCATCGGTTAATACAGTAGTATTCAACGTTCTTAATTATATATACAATTGAAATCATCGATGTCCCGTTCATTACATCATAATCGAATCAATGCTCGTTTTGATTCGTCATAACGTTTAGCAGCTGTTTTAATGCATTATTATAGCTTTTAGATGATTCACCAACTATTGTGCAGTTCGCTTCCAATGATCCTGTGGAATTCGCAACGGCTACTGAACTCGTTTATAGGTTAGAACTTTTTTCTCACCTCTAGTAAATGTCATCTGTGTGTTTATAGGGTGATGGGATTTTTATCGAAACTAAGATATGGGACTTTTTCTTGTGCTTTGCATTTTTTAAATCGGAAACGGCTAAAAGAAATCGTTTCTGCGAGTTATTCGGCGTCTGCCAGCTGTTAAAACTAACACTTTTTCATGATACAGCAAACCAGCAATTAACTTCCTTAGAAATGCTGCAAAGGTTATTTTCTAGGTAAGTTATTTGGCGAAGAAAATATGAGTAACACTAAATGGCAATGAGATGGTAATTTTCGAATCGAATGCGTCAGGTATTGTTCGGGAGTGGATCTGAACTGTGGTTGTCCGAAGCGTGATGTTATGCGAGAAGGATATGGAAGCAGTTTACTTTCAACACCTCAACTAATTGCTGATATGATAGCACATGCACGTCGACGAATTGCTGATACGCAATTTACGGTACACATTTTATTTTCATCATTTGTTAGTTAGATATATCCTTTCGCTTAGTTAGCTGAGAAAACGGGGCTGACAAGGAGTTCTGATCTCTGTTTCTACAAATCATAATCTTGCATCATAAACATTATAACTAGAAGTTTTCGGCACAGACTATGCCCTTACACGATTACAAAAATGAAAAGCAATATAATTTTTGAGGTGTCAATAAAGATACGTCTAAATAACGATATTCGTCGTACTGTGGAGCTATGTCGACAAGCGGAGAATGCGGGAGTCTCCTATATATGTGTGCATGGTAGAACCCCTACACAGAGATCAGAGCCAGCAAACTACGAAGCGATTGCACTAGTGAAATCGGTGATGCGTATTCCCGTCATTGCAAATGGTGCGATCGGATCGTATCAGGAAGCATTGCAAGTGGCGAAACGAACTCAAACCGACGGTACTTTGTTTTTTTGTGCACATCTAAATTACATCGCATCAAATTTTGCTTCGTTTAAGGGATGATTCATTTTCAGATGGAATTTGATAGATAGTCTTCGATATGAGATTTGTGTTATAGTTATTATGCATGTAGTAGTTAGATTCAATAGGGAATGAAAAATTAGACATTTATCAGTATGTCGACAGAAGGTTGTGGTTCAGGAACAACACCTATGTTTTCAAACTTTTCGGTGCAGCCTTGATCAAATGAGTTGACAACGATCACAGAGCCAGGAAAAGCTTCTTCTTAGTTACGACAGCTAAGAGAGACCGCTTAGTTAATATATGGCTGGGAATTCCCCCAAGGGTTTGTTCATAACTGATTCGCTTCCTGATTATAGATTACTGCTAATTATTTTGTGAGTGTCACTGCAAGTTATTCGCTGAAGTATCTCATGTATCATTTATTTTTAACTGAGAGTGGTTTGATGCTACTTCACTAAATATTGTTGCGTTTCAACTAATAGCAGCTGTTTATTTGATTCACTTGCAGTTGCCAACAATGAACAAACTATAATTGAACTATTACGGATATTGGATATATACCAAATGATTTTATTTTAATCCATTTGGCCGACTACATGTACAGTAGAAGAGTGCTACATATATTCTTTGGAATATATATTTCATTGAAAGGAGCGCATTCTTCTTCATTTTTATAAGATCTTATTCGGAATTTAGGCATATAGATTTATGCTCATCTGACCACTTTTTGAAACCGAATTTGTTTCAACGATCTTCTAGTGACTTCCAGTGGCTGTTTGTAGTTCAAAGTTATAAATGCCAGATGGTTGTGATCGTTTTATACGAAGTGTAGTTAATGATGATTCACTTTCACTTCAGGAGTGATGGCGGCGAATGGTCTTCTCGATAATCCGGCGATGTTTGCAGGACATCATTCAACACCAGTGCAATGTGTACTTGATTGGGTGAGTAAACCAAAGATTATTGCATCTTTTTTTGTGTTTTTAATGCTGAAAACAAGTAGAATTTCTGACTGGGATCTTGATGCAGATTAATGAAAATATTTTAATATTAACCTATTGCGAAATATGTTTTATGTATATTTCTAGAGAATTTCTGTGGATTAGACGATGGATTTCTTAGAAATTTTTGTGGGAATATCTTAAAGTGAAACTGTCATTTATTTTCCCTTCTGCCGACCCCTTCTGCTGCGAATTTGGCCACGAATCATTTTACAGCAAACTGTAATGAGTTTCTGAGTTTTAAAGAGATGGCTGGTTCTGACGGAGTTTGATGTTAAAAGTCGAGAGGTCAGAAGTCAATCAGTCTCTGTGAAGCCGGTTTTTTGCTTCTACTACATTTATTTGAAAAGGTCTTTCAGGAAATAAACGCAGTATCAGCGTATTAACATAGTAGACGGCGTTGTAATGGGTGCAAAAAACGTCATTTCGTCCAAAAAAAATTAACGTCCTCTATTGTTATCGTAATGAACATGTCACTAACATTACTTTACAGTTATCTTATCCCATCAAAAAAAAGTTCATTATTTATAAATCCCATTTGGGGCCACTCCTCAATACGTCATCATACTGTCGTTAAGTTGGAGTGTTATTTGGTTGTTTTCAAATCGCTCGTTCAGTGGTTGCTTACTTTACCATAGTAATTTTGCATAATTTTATAGTTACGAATAACAGCGGAGCAAGGTAGTGCGTTCGATTTGTTTCATCAGCAGTTAATATTCATGCTTCGATCAACTCTCACCTCATCGCAGAGAACACTTTTCAATGAATTAACAAGTCGCGCGGCAGTTGTCGATTTCCTTAATTATCACTTATTCGATATTAGATAGGTCATATATCTCAAGTGTTTTAAAACTTATTTGTTACAATCGGATGCCAATTACGATTTGTATAGTAACTTCGATTTGCCTTTATTGAGCAAAATTCGATCATCCTTTTCGGCCATAACCGGATTTCCCGACCACAATCAATTATTTGATTATATTTGATTATTTATCGAAGTTTCTAAGAACTTCAAATTAATAATGCAGATGCAAATGTTTTTGGTAAATAACTAATCCAGCGAATTTTTTTGGTTCTCAACAATTATATCGTAATTTAGAAATTTGCGCCAATGATTCTTATCTTATATTTTATTGCACTATGAGGAGTTAATGTTGATGAAGTGATAGATTTGAGCGAAATCTAAATGAAATGTATATTTGCGTTGGTGGTGCATATCGTTGTAGAATGTTTATTTTCGTCAAAGGATATATAGTTTTTCCCCGTAAAATCGCCTTTCTGATTTTTTTAATGAATATTTCCTATCGATGCGCATCCTATCAGATACTCAGTTATATCTGTTTATTTCTGTTCTATTGAATGGTGTGTTTTTATGCGTTTTTTAATGCGTTTTTCCGCAAGATTATTTCATATAGCTGTTGAAAAACTGTATTGATAGACATGAGTTCGCTTTTTTTTCTCATATTTTTAAGGTTGTTTATTAGACTAAATCGCAAAAAGCTCATATTCCGCCGGTTTACTTACTTCTTTGCGTTGCTTGTTCGATCTCATTTCTGCTATACTTTTGATATATGACCTCAAACAGTTCCTATTCGTAGGTTTTCTCCCATCTTTTGTAGCCACTCTAATTGTTTAATCTCTATTTACACTGCATAGAAGTTATTTACCGACGAAATATTTGATGGCACTTCGGGGATGATTTGATTTTCCTGGAATAATTACTTGTTAGAAGAAAAATAAGAAAGTAATTTCCTCTTCCTCAGCTATTCCACCTCTCACTGAATACTGGAATTATCCTCTAACGGTTATTATCTAAAATCAGACCCAGTTAATAATATTCCTTTCCAATCCACTTGTAATTGAACATTCGATTAGTGGGGTGATTTCTATTCGGAAATGAGGAATGAATATTGAAATAATTGAGGTTTATATAATGTTAATGCGTTAGCATACATCAATTATATTCGCAAGTGAACAGGAAGTCACAAAATTCACTTATGCCACTTAATAACAATCTGCTGAAATAAAAAAGTTTTTTCAGGTTTTTTTTTTGCAGGTAAAAGATTTTTATCAGGTTTTTCTTTTAGCTACAATGTATCAAAATATTGTGATTATATAGAAAAAAAAGTTGAATATTGACGACTGCATATTTCGCATCTTGCTATGCATGTGATTGTATAGGTAATATGAAAGTAAGTTTTATTCTGAATGAAGGTGCATAGATAACTCGGATACCTAAATATTCGAATGTAGGAGCAATTAAGACTTTGTTGTATTTTCTTTACACTCTTCCTGAAGAAGCTATGCGGTTTAATTGCAATCGGAAATTGTGAATGAGGTTTTTCTGAATTCCACACAATAGCTAGCTTTGCACCATTTACAGAAGGTGAGAATTGATGTCATTAATTATCGGCTGTCAATTATTTTAGGCTTGAAAAAGAAAAAACCCGCCAATGATGTCATTTCCATGTTCTTTAGTGCTGTGAAGATAGGAGACCTGTTTTTTTTGTGAACGTAGGAGACCTGTTTTTTGTGAAGATAGGATACCTGTTTTTTTATGTTGTTAAATATTGTTTTCTTAACGGCTATCATTCAGGTAGCCATTCATTGTTCTTTTGCTAATCTTTATTCAGTGAAGATAATTTATGTGCCATTAACTTGTAATTAGTATAAAACATAGGGAAGTTTCGTCGTGTCAAATTTCATAGTAATGTCGTTTGCTGCATTCGTTATGAATCGATTGACAAGAAAACTTTTTCGGCTAATTTTCCTTATGAGCTGAATTAAGCAGAGAAGGAATCACTTTCTCGTTATGGTACTCCGTTTTCTTTTTTAAAGGTTTTTAATATGTAGAGACGCAGCAATACTGCATTATTACTTATTATTGCTGTTTGACGGTTTATCTCGAATATATTGTTTGCACTCAGAACATTCTTTCTATTACAGCAATAGCGACTTGAGCATTATTATCATTTGCTGATTGTTTTTTTTAGTGCCCATTTAATTATCTGTGAAAATTCGTTTATGCGGTTTTGAATGTGCATAATTATTAGGTGAAAAAAAATGAACTGTTTCAATGATTCAAAGGTTTTAATAAAAATTTTTATACGGATGATATTTGCACATCAATGGTCATTTCATCCAGTCGTGCTTATAACATCGTCTAAGCATATTTGAGTAAAGGCTGCACTGATGTTTACCTCCAAATCATATTTATCATGAGTGGAAGTGTAAAGTCGACCAGCAGAAGAGGGTACAGGAAAAGCTGATATGAAATGCTCTTTTACGGTCCAATTCTCATACATAATCGATGAGGTGGGCTGTTGATAGGTAAGAAAACATGGCCAGGTATATTATCAGCACTTTTAAAGGAGGGAGCAGTAACATATTCATGTTTAAATTGCATCCTTCGTTTGTTTAAACTTTCCGCAAATGAACGCTTGCCAGTTACGCAATTTAGCGAAAGAAAAATGCTTTTCTAGAGTCATAAAATGTATATAAATTTTTGCAGAGGAGCTTCACAAATAAAATTGAAAAATAGATATGAGAAATCACGAAATGTGTGCGTCGTATCCTTCAGACTTCTTGCTCCTAATTTCAGTGGTTCCCAGGTTGGAAGTCCCACAGACACATACTAATAACCGATACGACTTTTTTAAAAAGCGTGAAAGAGAAGAGGAGAGGGCATAAGTCTGTAAAGAGTGTGGGAGATGAGCTTCCATTGGAGATAAAAAATGGACAGGTAAAAAATTCAGTCGCGATGTTGAAGATTTAAATGAAAATCTCGGTGCGCCTTATTGTTGCGAATTAATGGTTTTTAGCCATTTCTTATACACTTTTGCAAGTTTGCGCAGTAATCACTTCCGTGTTTGTGTGTATGTGTGTTTTTCGGTTACGTCAAGTCGGGAACAACTAAAGTTTGATCTGCGAAATTTCATGAATATAGAATATGGGATGAGTTGATTTCATATTCCCCAATCCCAATTCACATTCATCCGTCAATTTCGGCAGAAGTTGTAGACATTTAAAGATGATGAAAAATTTGCAAATATATTGCACCTATTGGTATCTCATTTTACATCGATCGAGTCATAGAATAATTGATCTTTTGTAGAGACCTTTTGTGGGCGGTTGATTCATTTCAAATATAGTCTTTATTCCGAATAATTTCATTTTTTATTTGTGATTTTTAAATTGTTTCATCGAACGAGCGAGGTGAAAAAACCCATATCGTGGCAACTCATTTAGCTTGTTTCTGCACTTGTTCTCATCAAAGGATTTCATGGAAAGTGATGTATTTTAACGATTGAGGTGCTTATTTATCGGCTTTTCTTTCCATTTGTAAGTAGCATATCCTGCTATCTGATGCTTTTACTAAGAGAGCAACTGAAGCTAAGTATAGGGAATTCAGTGATCTACCACACAGTCGTTCATTTTGGTCTTTTAGACATTTAAAGGAGTCGGAAAATGTGCATGCATTTGGCACTGGTCGGATTTTCATTTGATACCTGCCGGCTCACAGAATAACTGATTTTTCGTTGAAGATTCACTTCAGTGGCCAAATCACTCGAGGTGCAATATATGAAACTCACTGCTCAGTTGAGTGGAATGCAAATTTGCATGTCATCTCAGCCGATCCTGGCGTGCTTCTTTTCTTGGACTAATATTATTTGGAATGGTGTCCCTCTGGAAGCTTCTGTGTAAAATGCAAATTGTGTTTTTTCTAATCCAAAGATCAGTGAAATATCCACTGTTTCACCATGGAAACTGATCAAAAAGAAATCCCATCAACGAAAGTCTTAGGTACAGATGAAGATTTGAAAATTTTTTAAATGGACGATGGAAGGATACAAATTCGAAAAGTCGTTGAACAGACGGAAAACTTTGATGGAAAGCAGAAGTAGGAATTTATTAGTTATAAGAATATTTAGAAGAGGCGAATATAAGTAAGGTGAATGTGAAGCGAATTGTGATGTTTGCGTATTTGATGTGAACCGAATAGTATATTTTCGATGTGTGCGATTCGGTGTCGATGTGTCGTTGTATGAAGTGAATAAATGACCTGGATTCGAGAGAGTTTTGTGCTTCGCTGACTCGAAAATAACTATTACAAAAAGGAAAAGACGTTTCACATTGTGCGTCCACACTATTTTATGTCCTATTTTGAGGCGTAAATATTCTTCTTGCCCACTCGGCAATACGATCCCCTCCCCTTCTGATCGTTTCTTTGTTTACCCCCACTCATGTGTTTCCTTCGTTTTCCATCCACTCAATTCGGCCTCAATTCTTTCACATTTCGCATATCTTTATGCGAAATACACACCTATCTATGCGACAGTGTTGTGCATTCCCCCAATTATCGCATACATTCGATGCGATCTGCTGCATTTTTTAAACTTCCCTTTTGTAAAACATTTCAAAGTTATCGGATGTCCGATAAAAACGCTAAACAAAAGAAGCATTGATTGGCGAGTTCAATGGTACATTTTTATATATCGGAGCATTGGATAATAGTAATGTCATCATTTGCGCCACGGGACACTTCCGCCATTGGTTACATGCCCTGATAACTTAATTACGATACATTTTTTAATACTATATTTATAATAGTAACGCCATTAGTTAGGGATAAAAATTAGAAAGTGCATAGCAATAGTGCATTTAGTATGAGGTGTTTGATAAACGACTAATCCTTGTAATGGAAACTGCATCTGTTCTACTGTGATCGATAGTTGTTTACCTGCATCTCTGCTAACTTCTCATCACCTGATGGCACAAAAAAAAAATTCTCCACTGTAAAGCAAGCGACATGGTTTATGTCATTACCAGCCGCAGTTCTAGATATCAACATATCAGGCAACCTAACTGATCATTCAAAGAATATTTCTTTAATAATCCTTATAGAAGAAAATTATCTATTGATTTTTATGAGTACTTAAATAATAGTCAACATTTAGCTTAGATCAGTATGTTCGTTCACACCATCAAAAACTATCGTTCTTTAAATACCTTTGTGAATGAAAGTTTTTTATGGATCAGGTCACTTCAGACAGTTTTGGTTACGCACTTGACTGATCATCTGAAGGGATTCCGCAATAGTTCAGAAAGTTTTGAAGTAATAAAGCAGTTCCATTGAAGCCGAAGAAGAGCTAGGTGGTAGGCTAGTTAATTTGGGGTTTTTTAATGAAATCGGTGATGCTTCAAGAGTACTTTTGAGGTAATTTTATCGAAGACCGGTATCTGGCCTTCGACTTTCTTTACCGTGAGAACAATATTATATTTACCAGTATATTTTATACTTTATTGCATATACCAATAAATAAAAATACCAGTATATTTTGTAGGTCCATGTCTGGGAAAAAGTTGTAAGGCATTAAATATTTGAACTCTTTACACCTTAAGTAGTGGGAAATCACTGCAGTGTAGAAGACCCCTTGCCATCTGCACCTAAAATTGCCCTTCGTTTCATATTTGGCAATCCCTTCAGTTGCAACGTTTTCCTTCACAACACACTTCCCGAAAACTTCAATGCCAACCAAATTGGGTTAGCAAACGTTCTTAGTAGTTCCCGTCAATACCTTCAGTCCTCTTATTTATATACCTCTGACATTTTGATTACGTCTGAATGTCATATGCAATGATAAATTATGGTATATATTCAGCAAAGATGCTAAATCAACCTTTGTTGATCAGCTAATTGTACTGAAATGTTTTCTGTGGGAAACGATGTCAGCAGATTCCCCAAAGAAATTCACTAAAGTAGTACGCAAAGCAGTCATGGAGTTCAAGGATTGCCTTTAACACGCTTTCACAACGAATATTGCAAAGAGAACGTTCCATTTGAGAGATCGATCAAAAGCAAATGTCTTGCGCCGCCTTTCCATTATTAAAATACGACTCCTTATTGCACATTCAAATGAATCGTGAAATTTTTTTGAAATAAAATATTAATGGGAATGATTTTGCAGAAAATGGTTTTTACTAAATAAATTTAAATAGTTTTTATCGATAAATTAAAATAAAAAATCCCTACCATTAATCACATGGAAGTATCAGGTAATGGAAATTAGCGAACTTTATCGCTTCAGTAAAATCATTATTATTTCCATTTACACGTTGTTTTTGTTTGGCACTTATTACTACTGATGGTCATATGAGTGAGGAAAACGTTTGAATTTTTACTGTTTGTGAAGTCATAACGAATACTTGATCACCAATGAAAAGATTGTCCGTTTGTGAGGACGAACCTGCAATTTTCTATTTGCCCAACAAGCGTTCTACCAATGAGCTACCTCGTACGACTTCTTATCGTCGTTTTTTCCTCGAGTATCGCCAGTTCTACTGCCCACAATACGTAATGTGGCTGATGAGCGCATAACGTCAACGATGCATTCTGTCCTTTTTATAAAAGCGTTTCATCCCAAAAATACCAATCCTATTCCGATTGTTGAGTTATGTGCGGACTAGAACTAATGTGACTTAAGGAAAAGAAGGAAGCTGAAACCGTTCACGCTAGCTCAGTGGTTTTCGCACTTGCCAAGCAAACGAAAGATAAGGGATTCGCCGTCACTGTGGGCGAATTTTTCATTGGTCATCAGACATTTGTTATCATCTGAATCTGAGCTAAACTGTAGTAATTAACTGTCACATGTGAGGTTAGGTATATGTTCGTGAACTGCATAAAAATCCATAAAAGTTCCATTTTATCATTGGTGCAACATTTCTTTCAGTTAAGCTTATTTCTCTTATTTTACGTAAAATGCTTCTAAACGATGAAGGTATTACTCTCTGGCATTCCCCAAATCTATAATACCTAAAATCGTCCACTATTTCAGATATGGCAACCCTATAAAATAAACCGAGCTTAACGGTCATATTTATGCAACTATTGCAATACGCTTGGAAAACATAAACGTTAAAAGGCGTTTTTCAACGTCATCAACTCTGACATTTTATTTACAAAGGCTAGTAACTTTGCAAATGTGTGAATTATTGTTTCGGTTTATTTCTCTCCATTTTTTATATGCCCGCCTCATCAGCACATTTTTGGCATAACATTTTATCTTACGGGTTTGCATTTTAAGAATGTCCATAAGAATCTAGCCCAAATGAGATGTGATCCAGTGTCTTTTGGCGATTATACTGGTAACAGTAGAGATGCACCAGTACTTACAAAGGCTAAGGTTGTGGTCTACAGTCTAATTAATGAGTCATATGTTTATTGTTACGGCCTCATATTTAAGTAAATGGAGGGCGTACCTATGGATAGTAGCAGTAGAACGGATATTGCTGAACTAACTTCAGCCTTCAAGAAATATAAATTTTTTGTCTTACATACTCATCTCTGAACCTATAATATGCAAATCTATGGACGATATATTGCAGTTTAAATTCAACAACTCTCTCGAAACACCTAAAACAATATGGAGTGAGAATTTAGTGATGGATATTGTAGGTAATTCTGAAACAAATAAACGTTCTTCATTTAAACACTTCTGCCGTTTAAAATGGCATCTCTAATTGCGTAACCTTTAACGAATCAGATCATTTTCAATTCGAAATTATTAGATTCACGTTCCGATTTAATAATATTGGCAGTTTGATTGACTGCTTGAGTGCAACGTTATTTCCAGTAATTTGTTACGATATGCTTATATATGCTGTAACTTTGAGTTTTTTCTTGTAGCACAACAACAACATGTGGGCACATAATCATTTAGCACAGAATGTCTAAATACAATATAGTATTCATATGACAAACACTTTCACTATTAGTGAATTATTCTATATCTCTCACGAGTGAATCATGTTACGTACTGAGAACATTTTTCATTTAAACTCTAAATGCTGCAATAATTTAGGAGACAATAAAATCGTTGTCTCTATTCAAGTTTCAAATGCATTTGTTTTTCTGTTCGATGAGAAATTCCTTATTCCAACGAAAGCTAATATATTAATTTGTTTATTATTTTCTTGACCAATGACACTCACAAAAATTATTCATAATGCAAATTTCTGTTTTAGATTAAATTATTGTAATTTTTTTAATACAGTTAAACATTTTATGCAACACTTTAGTTGTCCAATTTACGGTCGTTGTTCGTGGTCTACCAACAAGGACCGACCGGATACGAGTCGCTTCAATTGGATTTACCTTCGTTCTAGTTTATGAAATGATGGACACTGTGGTTTTGGTCTACAAGTTGTGCATTCAAAGTGCACATTAAGCAACAGGTTACCATTTTAGCCGTTTACACTTTTTTCTTCCAGAAAAAAACTTGGCCTCATATTGAATTTGCTACAATTAACGATGTGGTCGGTTTAAGAAGTAAGCTGGAATAGTGGAATTTCATTTTAGTTTTAATTCCATTCCCAGTTTTAAAAGTGCCTGTGCTTGGCAAATTTTATTGGTATGGCGGAAATGCTGTAAAACTCACCAAATCTTAGATTATCACTCACATTAACCAACAGCAATTTTTACTTATTCACCTTGTTGCAAATTTATTCCTTATCGATGCATGAATTTCACTCCGCTTTGAAAGACTCTATGAGAGGGAGGGGATGGGGGTAATTAAAGGAAATTGCGATCCGCAGCATTGTGTAAATAGAGGAAATGTTTGTGATAGGTGAAGTGTTACGATTGGTAATGATCTTCCTACACATGACCATATAAGAAAGCTTGCATGCTCTAGACAGAGGTGTGAGGTTATTCGCCCTCCTCCTTTCCACACTAATTTTTCATTCACATGTGAAGGTGCCGTGATGCAAGATGTCCTCCAAATGCACATCTTTGGGGAAGTTGGAATGATCGCCTTATTTCGAAATGGCGAAATTGATAGAGCAGTAGTCTGCTTGCAGTCTTGAAGTCTCATATAAGTCCATCGATTCGTCCTCTTTAAGTGGTATAAAAGTCCCTTTATTTTTGCAATGAGGTGCTTCATTCGAGAGCAAATGTAACAGAGAAGAAGATGAAGTAGATTCGTTTCAGGGAGACAAGGGAAAACCTTCATGGTTTTTCGACAATCCTGCAACGTCGCCTTATCCTTCAGGGAATCGCAGATACACCATTAAATATGAGCTGCGAAATTAAGGGAGTTGAGCAGTTCGCACAACGGTTCGCATCAACGAAATAATTGCAAAATACAACTCAAATCTTTTAAAGGAAGGGGTCGTTATCAGAAATTGTTTATTAGCCACTGAACAAGTTTAATAATAGTTTTCCTATTTGTAAAATTGCACATATAATGTTGAGGTTTTTCAGCTCTAACAGGGTATATATAAAAGGAGAATTTGTACAGATCTGGCACAGTGCAAGGAGATGGTTGTGTTTGAAGGGTTGACTTGTACTGGGAGGAGGTGGGTCTCTATTTAAGGGAATACGATGTATTATATTACCGGCCGATAATTGATAAATGCATTAGGTTGTGATGTGTAAATGAGATTAGCAATTTAGGTGATGGGTGTGGTATAGATGACGGAATGCCAAAAATGACGAGTAAATTTTTGAAGAGGCGGCAGTGGTTGAAGGAAAGCGACGCGATACGAATGTGACTAAAATATTTGCGATGCGCGTCAGCACAAAAGAGGTCGCCCTCCTCTCTTATACGCTGCGCGCTAGTCTCGTTTTTCCTTTCCTTTTTATTTAGCTTTTCGCCACTCTTCTATCATTCCTTAATGTTCTATCTCTTCTCCTCCTCCACAATCCACACCTCAATCCTCTTTATAAATACTCTAAATTTTTGCCTCACTAATTATGCTCTCATATCTCGCTCTGCAACGTTCAATTCCATTTTTGCACACGTTCCCTTTCTCTTATTCTAAGCATCTTTTATATACATGAGTTGACTCTTTAGTAGAATGGAAGTGATGTCTGGGCACTCGGTCACTTCTACATGGAGCACTTCCGGCGAGCGTTTTACGCTGCGGTAATTTCGGTCGCGGATGTTGTTTCAACTTTTTTGATATTTAACATTAACTGTGGCTTTGACCGTTTGACTTTATCATCGTTGGGTAGCGAGTGCTGTGCGTGACGAAATAACCTTTGGTCTATGACGAAAGTACCATATGGCGGAAGTGTCCCAAAATACACATTTCTGATCCTTTTATAGGTAAGCAATTCATGTTCCGATCGTTAAAGCACACGCAAAAGAATTAAGGAAATCGAGAAAAGGGAAGCGAGATGAATGCGTTTACCGTTTACGCATAGTGCAGAGGTGGGATGGGCTGTTCGGTTAAAAAAAGCTCTCGAGTTCTAGTCAGTGCCAAGGTCAACGAAGCTTTCATCTCTTCGTGATTGGCATAAATCGATGAGTGCTCATCGCGAAATCGATCGACAAACACGCTGCGCATTCTGAGATTTTCACAACCAGGATGTTGATGGTAATTAAATATCAGTACTAATGATGCCATTAATTGCGATAGGCAATATTAAATAAAGGACTTAATTACCGATCCTTGCTTGATCTTTGACCGTCTTTATGAGCGCTCATATATTAGTACTTGATCGTTTATGAATTTCTTTCGTTGATTTGAATTTATTTCTTTTCATTGATTTAAATGTGTTATTTGTTCTGCTAGTACTCTATTAAAAGCTAATATCGGCAATCGTTTTCCCACTTATCCAGTTAGGAATGAGCCGATGTGTAGGATTGATTTCGAGTTAGGGACGATGTTTGAGGAAACCAAAAGATCCTAGCAAGGCAAAAACATGCCGACATATAGGGTCATCTCTACCTCTATTTTGACCAATTTTCCGCGCAGATGTCTGAAGACGGCCCCAGATTTTTGCGTATCAGTATTTTTAAACCCGTAAGAGAAGAAAACGTCGTTTAATCTCAAAAAATTGCGCGCAACTACATTTCCACCGATACGTTTTGCTTTTTTTTTTTCAAAAATTTTAAATTCTTTTTTTTTTCTTGTGATTTGTGCGTCTTTTCGGTGACGCTTCGCGCCGCCCTTATTTTTCTCTTCGCTTCAGTGCCTAACTTTTTTTTGGTTTTCTGCTCGAATGTTCAGCGGCTATGCACAGAACATCTTCAGATTGCAAAGTAGAGGGGGAGAGAATTCGATGGCGAGGACCTATCATTATTGGCGTCATCTCGTACTTACTTCAACGGGGCTTTACATCTTCGTACATTACTGCGTTGGCTGCAATTTGATCTGATTTTAAAATATTTTTTTAAAGTCAGATGAGTTTTTCAGAATTTTTCAAACTATGAAACTGAGTGTCATGGTCTTGATTTACTTTTGCTAATAAAATTTCGCATTTTTCTTCCTCTTTTCTCCCCAGTTCCTATTGCCACATTCTTAAACGTTACATGAGGATCGCATTCATTCTTTTCATATTCGAAGTTCCCATATAATGCATCACAATCATTGTATTTAATTTTAGGCATTACATATTGACGAATTTTTGTGCATTTTGATGAACATGCACAATATTCATAAATTTTGATTCTTATCTTTCTTATATTTTCTGATTTTTTTTTTTTGAACTTTTGATCATTATTTGAATTTATTAGTTGATGCATTTGATATATTTTGTTATAAATTTTGATTGCTGTGAATTTTGATGGAGAATATTTTAAAGTTCGATTTCGAAATTTAACATAGAGCGCAATCTAGAATAAATTTTGATAACTTTTCTAAAATTTTTATGATCATAACCTTTATTTCATTGCAATATCGATTTTTTTTTAATTTGACTGAAATAGTGAAATTTAATACTTAATTTGATAAAATTATACATCATTGAAAATGTCGTAAAGAGAAATGCCTCCAAGTATATTTCTTATCGATTATCTTTCTATACGACTAGCTAATGATGCATCAGTGGGAAAACGCATCAATGAGAGGATAGCACGATATGTACTTTTTCTTGCATTCACTTTGTTAATTTAACCTTCCTACGGATTCAAAAAATGAACAGAGCGCATTGCATCATAGGTATCTTCATGCAAAGTCGACCATTTATACAAATCATTAACAATGCATTTTATATTAACGTGCAATTGAGCGGTTGTAGTCGTGCAATCCATTGGGATATGCAAATTTTGCAGCAGCGTAAGTCGATAATGCAAATTTCATAGCAGTCTAAGACGATAATGCAAATGTTACAGCAGCTTAAGTTGATATGTTTGTAGAGATTATTGTAGATGAACAGGTCGTGTGTCGATAGATTACATTATTGAATTTTTTTTTTGCCTCTCAAATATGCAGCAATTTGTTCGTAGGCGTTAATTTTTGAGCACCGATGGCGTTATATTAAATGATGATAGAAAAGAAGGCTAGTCTTATATCGCATAGATTACAAGTTGATCAGATCACTTTTCAAAGATATGCTTTTTATACATATGAAGGGCGAAAACGATTGAGGAAGAGCCGAATTATACCTGTGAGATTTTATTGCTGTGATGCTTTTATGATTCAACCCATATCGAGACAGTAGTAGAAGTCAGTATGGAGGCAGACAGAGAGACACATACATAAGCTAAGGCATGGGACACTTTGGTTTTGCGAGCGTGTTTTTCTATAAATGCTCGAAAGTGCCTTTCATTAGCGCATGTGACTTATATTATTATTCCTTTAAAATTTTCCACTTTATTATGATATTACGAAGGGGTGAAACGTAACCGCAAGCACAGACAACGATAATGCTCTTGACTTTATTCTGGCTCAAATTTCGGTGATAACCACGGCTTGATGACCAATAAAAAATTGCCATCAGCGGATGATGCTTGAATCGATCGTCAAACAGTGGTTCTCGCTCATGTTGTTTTATAACTTCCTTATATGTACACAAATATGCATAAAATATATTTGCACATATAAATTTATGTATGCCTTTTGAAGAATACATGAGTTTATTTAAATCCTTTTATCTCCTAGCCATCTCTCTAGCCACAAACGAAATTTTCAAATCCTCGTTACTACACGTCTTTTACTTTACCTCGGCTTTTTGAAAAAATTGATACAAATCGGCTTCTTGTTTATGCAGTCTGCTAATCTGACTTTTATGTCAAAGAGAAGCGTTTTAGGATATGCTTCATGTTTTTGCGACATGCAACTTGTTTCATTGCAAATCTGCAAGACTGTTCTAGTTCAGGGCATCGATTGTGATGAGGTGAACAGTGATTTTCCGACATTCAAAAATTGCTTCAATGGTTGACAGCTGTTTATTTCTCATCGTGGACATTGTTGTCGCGCTGTTTGCTTACTGTCAGTCACAAGAGCTTTTCTTCCTTCCCCTGCCCTCCGCCTTTCTTCTACTTAACCCCTTGCCCCCTTTCCCAATGAAAATCGAACAAACAAAGAATGTATTGCTTTTAGAAATTGGCCCCCACCAAATCTTCAGAATGGTTATTGTTTGTGTTTTTTATTCGCAGTCAAAATCGTCTTTGGTAATGCATGCCATCCCTTTGTTGTTTAGTTGCTTGTTTATCTTTCTTCTCATTTGTTTCATGTGCTACTTTATTTTTTCCTCTCCTCTATGCGGAACTATTTTGCTTTGTTTTGGAGGAATTTAGGAGATGAAAAGTGTTTGATTGATCAGATTTCACTTATTCCTCCTCTGTCTGGTCTGCTACAAGAGCCGTGAATAGTTAACACATTGAAGAAGTCGGAGTGAGTTGAGAGAGACAGCATTTCTTGGTGGCTCTCAAGCGTCACTCATATCGCCAACGATTGAGAGGTTTAATCTCGAGTCACTTCGACTTTCGAGCATCCTTTTTCCTCGAAAATTTTTGCATTAGCCTGTAGGCCGCATATTTTGAAAGAAGAGATGCCAATGATATCATGAAACACGGCCAACTTCCGCTCACCTTTCCCTTTCCTACCCATTCTGCCCTCCCTTTTCCCATTCGGCGGCGACTTTCTATGCGAATGTCACAAACCTTATGTTCTTGCAGCGCCTATCTCTGTTGGGATCTATCGAGTAAAAAGTGGTTGTTGTCTGAGAACTTCAAAACGTCATAATACGTCAAATAAAGATTGAAAAAAAAAATTAAAAACACATTTGAGCACTTCATTGCAGGCCACGGAAGCCATCATTGCTGCAGTGTTTATATCTTCTGTTTTACGCCCCCATACCGTTTCAGAAATAGCTAATGATGCTCAATTAAACTTTTCATGGAGTTTTCTTCATTGCAGAAATATAGATTCTGAATTACGAAGAAATTTTACGTCAAATATTCTGAGGTAAAAAAGAAATTGGTCTTCATATCTTCTGAACATATAGCTGTCAGATCTCGATGCAAGCAGGAAAATATAAAATAAGGCGAGCGAGACGCGCGTTAAAAAAATCCTTCTTGGACTGATAACCCAACTATGGTATTTTTCAAAATGGACGAAGCGAACCAAAAGTTTTTTTGGCATACTTTATTTGGAGGATAAGCGCAGCTGATTTCCATAAAACCTGTTCGAGCCACGTTAGTCTTTCTTGAAAAAGTAGTTTAAATGCTCTAAGTGTTCTAAGATCTAAGACAAAATATAAGATCTGAGGGCGATTGCTGCTATTCAAAGTCGAATGTATACAAATTCTAGTGTATATCGCACGACCACAGCTCCCATCTCCAGATTAATAAGGCTCCTATTTATTGCCATGAGCGTTGATTTACTTCATCGAGTGCTACAGTTGCAATCATTCATAAAACAAGCCATTTTTCCCTGCTCGTTTTCCTTCATTGCGATGGCATGAAGTTGTTCAGTGCAATATGCTGCCTTTGAAACTCTAATAAATACGTTGGGATCTGCATTTGCCTCTTCAAGCGCGACTGTTTTTTTCTTGGCTTATCCTTTTGCTTGCTACATTCGACGTTTACTATTTTTCCCTCTTTCAATAGATATCCGATGATGTTTTGAATAGCCTTTTTATGCCCCATTATATAACAACTAAATATTTTCTATTCCTTACTTTACCCACTAAAGTTTTTTATTTTCAAAATGCTTAATATAGTAACATTTAGGTTCCTTCGATATTAATGTCATTTTTTCTGAGAAGAATATGCAAAAATTTGGAAATTTGCTTTCATCCATAGTCAACGATATTATCCACATCTTCCCCAAGCGTATCGCAAGTAAATTTTCTTGCCGCTTAATATAATGTCATTGCGTTGTCTTTCTTGTTCATCTCTTTCTTTATTTTCGATGTGTGCATTCGTTTCGTTGTTATTAAAAAAGCTGACCGTAGCTGTTAAAAAATATCGCTTGATTAAACTGACTTCATCTGTTCACAAAGATTTTCAAATAGTAATTGCAGATGCGATATTAGAATATTCTTCCGAATCGTCGTTCTAAACGATTTCACAATTCATTTTCTCTATTTGCGACTGCGTACGACATTGCAACTTATTTTCAGCTTTGTTGATTGCGTCTTTGCGCTGAATGAGAAATTTCAAAATATAATTCTCTACATTGACTATTGCTTTGCTAATGTTTCATATAAATTTGCTTCTAGAATTAAAAAGATATAGCATTGTCGATTTCTTATTAAATAAGCTGAGAGTATTCTTACGTTGACGTATTTTCTAGATGAAAATTGCAATTAATTACTTGGCGTGGTATCCTAATTCGAGTGACATCCCCCAAGAAAGTTTATGATGTTTATTGTGCCTCATCGAGTCTCGTTTTGTGGCCAATCAGTCCATAAATCGCTATCATTTTTCTATGTTGCCTCTTCATTACCTAATCTTTGCTGTTTTTTTTTTTCTCGCGAACGTTATGTATATTCTCATCTTCGTGACATTCAAATTCCTCAAAGATAGCGAAAAAGTAAAATTCTTTTCTGCTTCTCAAGAGTTCATTAATGAATTTTCAGAAAAACGAATCGAAATTTTATAAACGTTTGCGCAGTTAGCAGATCTTAGTTCCATCCGCGTCAGCCGGTATTCATCATAGAACAACGGCGTAAGGCTTCCGTCCATCACAGACCACTCGAAACTGTTTTATGTTATACATGCTCTTTTGCACGATTATTGTCAGCATAAAGCGCGCAGACTGTGAGGGACCTTATTTGAAGAGTATGTTACAAGTTACATGAAGCTTCTTGTGCTCACTGATCACCCGAATCTTACTCCCAGTAACTATGCTACTGTCATTAGTAGAACCATTATTTAGCTTGAATACTACTCTTCCGTCGATCTTGTTTTTAATGTAATTTTAAAGGTAGAGTATCATGTTGTTAATATATGGAAAATTTTTTTGTCGTTTTTGTTGTGCCCTTCTGTCAGTACGACTGCATCGGTTTTGAAGTCTTGAGATCCGCGTTTACTTTCCTTCCTTCGCCATTCTTTCTTCCCAAATCAAAGGACGTTACTTATGATTGATGCCGACTTCCATGATTGAGGCTTAATTTAGTATCAGTTCTGATTTACTTCTAAAGGCGTATTCCTGCTATAAATTTATTCATCGACTAAATTTTTATGCTTTTCATTGTTATAATCGATCACAGTCTCATATAATCCCGCATCGCTCTCTTTTTTGAAATTTATGCCATTTTTTGTTTTGCTAAATATATTTTCTTTGGTGTTTTTCACTGGATTTTCTATTCATTAAATAGGTGAAAAAAATTAATTTCATTGTTTATGATGAAAAATCGGAAGTTGTCTATCCAGCTCTCTATTCCTGCTTAACGACGGGTTTCGTCTATTTTTCAGCAGTGAAAGTAAAGAGTATTCTCGTTTCTCATCGTTGTTCTAAACACGTGAAGTGTCGTCTTATTTATGTAATGCATAAACTATTATAAAATAATGCGATTTTTTCTCCAAAAATTTCCAATATCTTTTTTGAGTTTCATTTGATTTCTAAACGATTTTATAGCTGCAAAATTGATAAATTTTTAAAATTTAGAGTACGGTCGAATATTTCGACGTTAATTTTATTGTTTATTGAATTGCCATAGTTGAAAATAATGTAATATGGTTGTGTTATTTTCATTTTATTTATGAACATTCAAGTGCACTAATAATAACTGTTTATGTTCCTTATGCGAGTGGCATTAACGCTTTACGCTGTCTTTGATTACCGATAAAATGCTGTCAAAATTGAAATAATGAAATTTAGGCTTATTGTAAAATTCGACTCATTCCGAGATCTAACAGTCTCAGTCAAAGTAGATTTGCATTGGTGCGTTTTGCAGATCGTTTTGACTAACAATATCGATGCATACTGCTCATATCGATGCTAGCTTCGACGCTCACTGAAAGCACTTTCCAACAAGACGACGTCATGACCGACACCTACGCAGATGAACATTGTACGGTAGCCGTTTACTTCGTTTCCGGCTCATTTGTTTGATTCTCATCGTACAAAATCAAACACAGTATCAAACATATTGCAATCGGATGCTCTAAAGGGAAAGGGGCTTCAGAGAACACCCCTAAATGAACACAATAACGAAGGGGTTTGTAACGCAAGCAGGGAAGCAAAGAAAGAACATATGTCATCATGCTAATTTGAAATGAGTCGGTGCATTGTTGTCTTCCACAACAGTTGAACCCGACGATATAGTACTAACTAGTTTCGCAGAACCGCAAGGGATATAGCGTTCGGTCACTTTTCGGTGTGCTGAAAAATGTACACTTTTCGGTGTGTACAGTGTGCTGAAAAATGAAATGGAACACAGCTTCAGATTATGAGAAATATATGTATACCGTCATTTTTTAGCAAAATTTGAAGGCCACTGGATTATGCGACTTTGTTGGAGTTTTTCCTCACATGACAATACCTTAAATGTTCTTCTAAATTTCACTCATTTTAAAGTTTGCAATGAAGTAGTGCACAAGAAGTTTTGCATTTTGCTGATAGTTTTGTTCATCATTCATGTCAACTAAATTTTATTTGCATTTTATTGACCGTAGTATTTTAGAGTGCCTCCCATTTATCGCATAACTCGTTGGACTGATTGCAAAAAGCAAATGAGGAAATTGCATTTATTTTTGTTTCTATTTTCTTAACACATTTTTGCATAATTTTAGGTAATTGGTCGCATTGCTTACCAAACAAAAATAACGCATAACGAAAAGAGACCCGAGACTGCACTATGATAATGCTAAGGTTGTGTCTGTGTATGTGTCCGTCCGTCTCCTAGCACCTCATTTTACTGCGCTCCTCCAACAGTTTCCTTCAGCTGCAGCGTATCTATTATTGTTGTACTTGCAACTGCACAGTGATGAACGTGTTGCCACAGTTGCAGAACTGCATAATGTCAACTTTATTGCATAGGCATTTTATCAATATGCCTTCTATTGCATTTTAAATACATTGCTCTATACTTCAAATCATATAGCGTGCTATGTAATAATCGTATTTGCAGTTATTTATGATGCATTAGTGTTTCGGAATCGGTAATGTCGATCAAAGTTGAACCCTGAATATCTCCTTTGTTATTTTGCTTTTATTGGCATTTTTTTAATTGATAGATATTTTGATAACTTAATGAGTTATGGAAAATTAGTCGTTTAGAAGTTTGCTTAAAGGTACTTTATATTAATGAAAATATTTCCATTTCAATGCATCGAAATTGTGAGCAAATTTTTTTTTTTTTTTTTTTTTGCAAATTCCTCGTTTTTCTTGCATTATGAGATTGCCTTCAAAAGTTGCAAAAACTGCTGAACTGGTTTAGGAGTTGTTTAATTTTTTTTCTCAAAAAAAATCCTCTTTTTATTTCCATCCTTCGCATTTTCCTATTTTTTTTATTGTTTTACGATTCTCAGCTTGTTTAGTTGTCTGTAAAAAAGAGACGTTCATTCACACATTTATTTGGCATCCGCCTTTTGCGTACATTTGGAGACTGGTTAGCGTGTAACCCACAAACGGGTATCACCTTATTGATGCGAGCAATTTGTTAAAAATGGTCACTTTTTGCCTTTTTTTTTCTCTTTCTCAGAATCAAGAACGCTACCGTTTATGAGTGTGGGACAAAGAAGTTGAAAAATGCAGAAAAAATTTCTCATTTCAAAAGTCGTTTTAAATTTGTGAATTTTTTAAAGGTTCAACTATTGATTCGGACGCGGACTCGGCTGTCGAGGAGACTACATCACAGGTTTCTCATTTCATTGTATATATAAATGCCCCTTGCTTGTAAACAATTGCAAATTTTTAATTCATCCCATATATATATATATATATATATATATATATATATATATATATATATATATATATATATATATATATATATATATATATATATATATATATATATATATTTAATCCATCCCATATATATATATATATATATATATATATATATATATATATATATATATATATATATATATATATATATATATATATGTATGAGTCGAAAACGAGAGGAGTAAATGCAACAAAAAATGGGCAGAAGTTAAGTATGCTCAATTTGATTTAAAAGTTTGGGAATCGAACTTCAGCTCATGAAAGGGACGTTATTTCTGGTTTTTGCTATTGGCTATGGTGAGTGATGTTACGAGAAATGCTTTTCTAGAGTGCGTTGTGTTTCGTGCACTGCATTTCTTTTCTCTTTTTTTCCAATTTAGTACTAAGCGTATGTGATGAAAGCTTGGAATGATTGATGTCAGAAATTATTTAACACGTGTGAAATTTAATTGTTGTAAAATTTTGTTTTTTTTCTTTTGAGAGATGGAAATTGGAAAAATTTGTTTTAAAAAAGTGATCAGTGATTTTCATGGATACATCAACTATTCTATGAAAATATTTATTGGAATTATTGCTTAAAATGTCCTGTGATTATTTCATTTGCTTTTCGTTTATGGAATTTATGGACGATTTTGAATTTGGCACTGAAAATTTTCTGTTTAGAACGCGTTTAGATAGATAGAATAAATACTCTTTCTTTCAATTGCTTCATTTTTATTTTAATCGAGTTAAATAAAATGTAATTATATTATATTTCTAAAACATATTCAAAAAAAATTCAAAAAGATTTTACTCAACTTTATCCGAATAATTTTTAATGCAAAAATTCAGTGAAACTAATAAGAGAATCAGTTTATCTTAGTTTATGTTATAGAACTCGACCTATTTTATTGCTTTAAGAGTTCAACTTATAAAGCGTTCTATTGAATTCTTATTTATCTTTAAAAGAAAAACAGAATTTTGTGCGTAAATTTCCAGCGAAGTCAATCAAGTGAACGATACAGCTTAGGCAATGAGGTTTCATTGATGGCACTCCTTTCCAGTACGAGTACCGCCTTCACCGACGATAATTGCAAGCGTATTGCGCAAGTAAGTTAATTGCTGCCGATTTGTTTCGTTTTTTCTCTTTTGAAAATTGTTTCCACATTTAATGAGGAAGTCATTTGTACACTATTCCTATTATCTCCCTCCTCCTCCGATTGTTCTCCTCTGCCTCCTCCCCCTATATCCCCTCTTACTTCTGAATAGGCATTTCTCTTTTCCTTAGTCGGTTAATAAGAGGTACTCATTCTGAAGAAGCTTAGGCAAGAGATGTCATTCCGAGAAATGTCATTTAGTGGCATTTGGCAATTCGTTATATTTTCCAGCTGATTGTTGTGAAATGTTTTATAACAGGTTAAGTTCATAGTAATTCAAATTCTTATCCCTCTTATCAAACCAATTTGTATTTTAAAGCTGTCATCAAACATAATGATTCAAAACTAATTCATAGTAAATAAACAGAGCTAATTTATAGTAAATAAACAATAAACATTTAATGTATCCTCATCGATAATAATTGCGGTTTTTCGCAAATGGCGTTGTTTAGGATGACCCGTTAGATAACGAAATCTCTGTTAGTGCTACCTTTGAAAATGTAATAAATGAATGAATCGCCCGTAAATATTCCGCTCACGATTCTTGATTGAGGATGGTGGGAGGGAACTCATAATTGCAAATTAAATTCTGTAGCGGTAAGAATTTTCGGTTTGAGAATAGCATACAATTTCGCTAATAAAAATTGAATTTTATTAGTAAAAATCGGCCGTTCGCATTTTACCAATGAAAAGAAATGAAAAATCTTGTGAAGATATATCAAAATCTGAAGAGCTGACGATTCGTTATCACCGAATTTTCTACTGCTTCCATGAATTTGTTTATAACAAAATTCATCTCTTGCATAATAATTACTCGTGTGTTTGTTTCCTTCTGTAACACTCCGTCTGCGAATTATTTTCATTCAGTTGATAGGAATTTTCTTTTATTCATTTGCAATGGAATTTGGATAATTATTAAGACTTCATCGAAGGTCACTAATTATTCGATTGATCAACCTCCAAATTTTTGTGTTTAGAAAATGGTATCAACGATGTTGTCTTTTATTTTTCCATAGATCCCCACTAATAGATAAGTAATCATTTTATTCAGTGATGGTGTAGTGCGCTTTTGATTCGTTTATTGAAGTTATTTAATTTTGTATTTGATAGTAATGAGAAGTGCACCTGAAGTGATGTAATATTACTGTGCATCGATAATACATTTGCATGTTGCACAATAAAGTTAACCTACTGTAGTTGATGTTAGATTAGGTAGCAAGGGAACTATTTTCTGGCTTTTATTGCTAACATATCTGCATCATACAGGAACAGATTTTGTAATTTAACTCAGATTTCTAATGTAGCCATAATTGCAGGACATGGCATCATGTCTGACCTTCTTTATCCTTCCCTCTCCAATCCTCTTCAAGCGATTTTCATTTCGAAATAAACAGGTAGCGCCTAAGAACTCAGTATGTGAAATATGGTTTTCGTTTAGCGGGCGGTACTTGACACAGCTCCATCAACATCTGCAGCAACCACAAGTTATGATTGCAACGTCGATTATGCGACAGCACCATCAGAAGGTTCGGAATGCGGTTCTCGGAAGGAGCCCTTCGTCGAGGAAGCAAAGACGATAGGTGTCACGGAAAGGAATTTTGAATCCGCATCACCATGGATGCGTAATGCTGGCCGTAAGAAGTCGCATCCGGTGTGGGATTTCTTCAAAGATTTACGTGCTCCCGGTATTGTTGATTTTTATTATGTCTGTCGCTATGCCTGTTTTCTAAAACATCTATTGTGCGAATTTTTGCTTGTTTGCATATTCTTCTTTTCCTTGCCCTTCTTTTTCTGTGGTTTTTACAATCAACTTTCTGTCCCTAGCTTTCGACTTGTCGTAATCATTGGCGGCAATGGGAAAGAATATCGGACAGAAAGGAAGAAATTTTCGTTTTGAAACAAACTATTCTCTCGCTCCTCCCATGTTCCTTTCCGTTGTTAGGTGTAAAACAGAAGGGAAGAAATTTTCGTTTTGAAACAAACTATTCTCTCTCTCTCCTCCCATGTTCCTTTCCGTTGTTAGGTGTAAATTATCCTAGTTATAAGGTTGCGCAATACATCCACAGGTTCTTAAGGACTTGTTTGTTTATGCGAATTGGATCAGCCGGATGCATCTCCTTCCTATTGGTTCTGGTAGGGAAACAGCTGAGGAGGGAGGGGAAGGATTATGTGAACGTTAGCGTAATTCTTTAAAATTTAGATGGGAGTGGCGGTGTAATATGTCTTCATTGCAATTGGAAGGGCGATGATCGCAGTCCGAACAATCTGAAGACGCATTTGAAACGATTCCACGAGCATGACGGCATCTATAAGCAATTCGCAGCGAAACTAGCCTCGGTAATTTCGTGTTTTCCCACTCCTGGCGATTTGCCAGGCTTCACTGTTGGCAGTCTTTCAATTTTTTTATTGTTAATTAATCAGTTGTCGGCCTAATTAAGAAGTGGTCAGTGTCCACCGTCCTTTATACAAGAGGGCGACACATATAACACGCCGCAACAAATAACGAAACAAGCGACATGTAAACTGCACAATTGGGAAGTGAGTGCAGAGGATATTTACTATTGAAGGATCGATTCATGTTTTTTGCAGCATTTATGCCGTTTTTTTTTTTCAAAAAACCTTAACCGTAGTGCTTTCCAAATCCGATTCTTCTTCTTTGGGTATTGTATTGGTATTACATGCGTCACCACATATTGAGTTGCCTTGAATTAATTTTGATTCAAGTGCGCTTAGTGGCAACGTAGAAAATATTCTGATAGGGGGGGGGGGGAGGGGGCAGGGAGAGGTGGTCATAACGAGGGTTTTTGACCATTGAGCTTAATCTTGAAAATATTGCTGAATTTTCATCGGTCGAAAATTTCGAAGAGTTTGGACCAGGATTTTTTTCTATGCTTCATGCGCGATGTTTACAACCGTCTGTACCCCTTCACGCAATCCTTCTCCTCGCTTCCCTCTCTGCGACGACCAATGAATGTGCTATTATGTGCTGACTTGTTTAGCTACATTTGCAACTTCATTGGCCACAGTGTTGCTCACTTTACGCAGCGTTTTCTTTTCCCAGACCGAAACTAAAGAGGCCTATTCACCGTTAATGTTTTCTTATTGTCTTCAAGTGAAAAAAATTGAAAATTACTGAAATATTTGTTGAAATTTTTTCAAATAAGATTCATCCTTGGATGGTCATTGATTTATCGAGTTATTTAAGCATTTATTTAGTTATTTACATAACTCGAATCATTGAGCATCTCTCAATTATTTATCACATCAACTTAATATAAAATAATATAGACTCATGCCTTCCATAAATTCGTTCTTGCATAATGCATCCTGAAATTAACTTGTCTGTGGGCATAAAGTTGTATACCTGATGGGGGTGAATTGGTGAACATGAGCCTCCATAAAATGCATTTTCTTGTCGAATTAGAGTTATGTTGCTTGGTGGATTATTTGGTCACCAAGGCAATCAAATGAGAGAATACATGTCATGGTGAATGGCACAATATGTGCTTTTTGTGAAATTTTGCAAACAGCGCGCAGAAGTTCATCAGCTATTCGAACCTGGAATAATCCCTTCCCCTTCCTCCACAAATGCTCTGACAAGAAGTATCCCTGCCCGCCACCTCTCCTGTTTCCTGCTGTAAAATCGAAAAAACTTGTTTTTACATATATATGATTTTTGTGGTACCTTGTCAGGGTTTTGAAGAGAACTTAATGCCTCTGTTCGATGAGTTTCCTCTAACAGCCTGATAAAGTTGCAGTCTATAGAGTTTTAATTCGAAGTCCTGCGATAATCTACTTCGTAATTATACAGCTACCAGCCGGTTTTACTGGCAGTATATACCGTATTAGATCAACGAATAGAACGCATTATTCCTTTGGGGCAGTTATATCTCCGAAAAGCAGTTATCAATGAATGGAAGATAGGTGACATGAATGGAGGTGATCAAGCGGCGTCAAAGAGCTGTGTGGCAATTCCAACGAGGAGGCCAGGAGCAAGCCCCGCGCAATCGGCTCAGGCACATCGTTGTTTCGAGGCGGGGACAAAGGGAACACCCACGAGATAACGCGGGGCGCCGACGCGTTGAATAGCGCCCCGCGTGCGGTCCTCTCTACAAGGCTAGCGGCTCTCTATTAAAGTGTACTCTCTTTGTGTCGTTCCCCGCGGGGTTGCCCCATCGGCCAAGCAGCCGTGTGTTCATTCGCGTGTGCGCTTGCGTCCACTCTGTTGCACACTACTCTTCATTCTGTAGTGGCCTGCGTTTTGTCCTCAAACCTCATTTGATTGTCTCATCTCGTGGCGTTATTTCACTTAATAAACCATGTTGTAGGTACCTTTGTCTTCCAGAGAATGCATTAAAATGTACCGTTTATTTCAGTTTAGTCTGTAAAGACATTTGATTCTCATGTTGTTGATTTCATTTGAAAGAGCGTTTCGATCAAATCAAAAGTTTTAAAAATTGGCTGACCACTTTCACTGCCTCCATCAAGTAGCCACTAAATTGTTTTCATATTTGCATAGTATCGGTTTCCGGCGACTTCTCACTTCGTTAGAAAAATCCACCTTTATTCTGCTCTTTTACATCATGTCCTCAAACTTTTTCACTCGCTCATATTTACCTATCCAAATATCGAAAGAAAAAGTGCATCATCGCATAGATAGCTGATTTAGTAGACTCAAAAAGACGAAGATTTAACGTCAAAAAGTGAAGTTTTTGCAGTGATGTCTGTCTATTCATATGGTTTCATATTTTTTGATCATATTGGAGCATGTTCCATGACTTATTAAGATTAAGATGTATGCAAAATCATGATGCGTTTTATAGTCAGTTAGCAAGAAAAATTGTATCGCGACAAAAGCGCCACTTATCAATTTATCAATGTGAATTTACGCAACATAATGTTGATAACGATATAAGATAATGAGAAAGATTTTTTTTTTATCAGCTATCAGAAACGCTTCACACTTTATGTTGGGATGTTGTCTATCAGCAGGTTGGATTAACACAATCTTGCAGCATATGCTGATACATACCAGCGACGCTACAAAGATAGATGTTTGCACTTCCTTCAGTGAACAAAATGATCGTGCCAAAATTAATTGCATATCAGTTAGGTATTATCTTTCATACACGTTTTTTTTTTTTTTTTTTCACTTTCTGATCTCAACAAACGATTGAGGCGAAACTTCCTTGGGAGAATCGCGTTAATTTTGCATAAGAGCATAAAAGCTGCTATATGTGTAGCACTGTCAAGTTGAAGGAAGGGAGCTCAAGAGATTGTATAATGACTGTCACTTCAGTATTTATTGGGTGATATTAATGTGCGTTCTTCGTACACGGTGCAAAAGAATTCACCTCAAAACCTCAGACCTACAGGGAACAAAAGCAGTTTTGGGAGAATGATCAAAAAATACAGTAGTCTAATTCCCACACTTCTCTTAATTCCACATTTGTAGGTGTTATTTGAATTCATATATATATATATATATATATATATATATATATATATATATAATGTATATATGTATATAATGTTCAATGCCATGCAGGGGCAAATTATGCAAAGAAAATTGTGAGTGATCTGTTTGAGGCTGAACTGATGCCATACATTTTTTTCCCATCTATGCAAAACATAACTATCTACTAGAAGTATCTTCATTGTGGCAATAGTTTTATTCGGATGTGAAATCAATTCAAAAATGAAGTTAACTGTCAAAAGTGTTCCGTTCCACTAAATTGTGGGCAAAGCAAAAGTTTGTGAAGTGTCTGTTGTTATTTATTTGTCTCTTCTCTGCAAAAAGGGCAATATTTTAAAAACCCACAAAAGCGCACTATCGGTGTCACATTCATGCGTGCGTATACCTGTGTGTGCTTTATTTCGATTGGGGGAATCTCAAGAAACCTAAAATGATGAAGTCCCCAAGGATGACCTCTCAAATCCATGATCAAGTTGAGTTCTAATTTATGGCCGCTAACACGAACTGTTTGGGCTTGAAGATAATGCCAAGTTTGCGTTTATAAATTAGTATATCAATTATGCTTAAGTGAAAAACGAAATTTTGGTCGTATACTGGCACATATATTCAGTTCAATAGGAGAACGGTGCTATATTGCTTTGTGCTGTTGTTCTTGACTAGCTAAATATCAGCTGAGTGAGTGAGCAAAATGAAAAACCGGAAAACACAATAGGGCATATCGCTGGATTTGCTTTGCAGTTCTGTCGATCACAGGAACCACTTTCATTAGCTGCCAGAAAGTAATCCAGCTGCCCAATAATGCATTTGTCTTTCAACCAGTTGGATCACACATATGAATCTTCTATATTTTGCCACTCAACCAATGTAAGATAAAAATTTGACCGACTGTTAAATGGATTCAAATTCTCAGTTATATTTAAATAAGTGCGATTTCTTTCGTACTTCATGAATCAAATTGAATTTGGTATTGGCTTTTACACGTAGTGATTTCATAGTTTTACTTCCAGTGATTCCTCAGCAGATAGATACGCACAGACACACGGACATACACACAAAGACAATCTTGCAATGAGCGCTTTGCAAACGCATGAAGGGCATATACGATGACAGCTTTTGATATACTTATCTGCATATTGCAAGAATGTTGCAAATTTGACTATGACAGAAGTCGTTAACTTGTGATGAGGGATGTGGCCTGAAAATTCTCGCGAAGGAGAAGTCACATCATCGTGGACAACCGTCTCATATCATTTCACTGTAATTCCTTTCTTCCTTCTTCCTGGCTCTCTCAACCCTTTTTTCTGTACATACTTGTGAATTGTCGACAGGGTGGCGGTCGCTTCCTTTGGCTGCTTCTAAGCTAGGCCTAAGCTTAATTAGGATTCACCACCGGAAATTAGACAGAAATTTACCTACAGAAATTAATGGTAATAAAGTTATATTGCGATGATCTGTGCAAATCCAAACACTCGGCCATATGAAAATTGCATACGCGAAAATATTTTGCTGTGCCAGTTGTCGTTTACCTTTGCTTGAAATTATGTTCCATATATGCAGTCTTGTCAGCTAGCTTGCTTATCCTTATAATGTTATGTAATTGTGAAAATTGGTAATGTAATTTTTGAGCCTCTGAATCTACAAGTGGAATATTTCTTTGAAAATGATCGTGCATGAGAATTAATACATGGATTCTCTTGGTTTAGTAGATTGTTTTAAAAGATGTTAATTTTGTCCCCTATCCCCTTATTCTCCTCCCCATCCACCCCTCTAAAATCCTGTTTTCCGTTTCCATTTTCTTCAGATATACGTTTTCATGCCCGAAATTAACTGCTAGGCGGTGAATTCGTTGACCTGTTCATTTTTCTTATTAAACATACACACATTATGCCAAATTGTGGATTATTATCCACGCTACAATTTGTTTATACTAAAAGTTTATGCAACGCCAACCTTAAAGTCAAATATGTGAGCAAAATTAATTAAAAATTCGAGCAAGTCCTCTGAGTCTTTATTATCCTTGTTTTCGATCAGTTTCATGTGGAAATATTTTTGAAGTGGAAAAGGGAATCTTTTGAGGGGATGGATAAAATGGGCATTGCATATTTCAAGAGAACGATCTTTTTTTTGAAGGAATACTATTGGCAAAGAAATATCCTTAAGGGATCACATTTGCAGATCTGATGCTAACATGACACCAAATGTTATGTAAAATATACAGGTGTGTATTTGTTCTGTTTGAAGCATTTCACTTTGAGGATGTTTGTTGCTGTGGATGCGCAACTCATTTCCATTATGCCACTGCAGGTCTCCGGGTAATAGTATAAGGAGAACAAGTTGCACATTTAATGATATCTACACTTCGAATGTTTTTACAAGCAGGTGATTTTAGAAACCCTGGTGTAATGGTTTACTAGGATACTGTACGAGGGTGGTCAAATCTCTTTCCTTCCCTTACCTATGTGAAAATGCCCAAAGTGTAAATATCATGAGAGGAAACGTCGCACGTTGTGAACCGATAGCGGTTTCGTCTTGTTGTGCTGTTAAGTAACGATTGCTTGAGTGGTCTCAGCTTCAGTTGCTGTTTTCGTTGCAGCTGCTTTACCTGTGCAGCGGAAATGACGTCATCATCGCCGTCCACTCCGGCCACATTATCATCGGGAAGCAACACGCCAAGTCCAGCAGCACAAAATCATTTGATGCAAAGCATGTCGAGTCCAGCCTTCCCCACTCATCTTGGTCTGATGTTCAGGGGCAGTTCAGGTCCAATGGTTACCGGTGGGGCGTCCGATCCTGGAATAATGCCACCTTCGATGTGCTCCCTGTTGAGACCAAAGATCGAAGGTTGTTCACTGCCGAATGCTGGAATGGCTAAAGGCTTACAGAATGGCACTCCGTTAAATCCAGCAATGGCTATTACTGGCTCGACGCCACCCATTGTACCGCGAGATGTACTTGTGCAAGTAATGACTTCACCAGCTGGGATGAGAAGCGTGAATGGGCATCACTCTCAGGGCACACGCGACGAACGTCGTACAAGACGTCCTTGTAAGCCGTCCACCGTGTGGGATCACTTTTTAAAGCTGTCTGACGGCAATGTCCAATGTGTGCATTGTGCAAAGATTCTAAAGCGCAAAGATAGCTCTACAAAGACGATGTGGGGTCATTTGAGGGCTATTCACTTCAAGGGTTGTGATTGGACCACACTGCAGCAGCAGGCGCAAACAGCCAGCAATCCAGCGAGTGATCCATTTGCAAATATGGATGACTCGTTGCTGACAGACACATCGATCGGTTCAACACAAAGCTGGCTGGAGGAACAACTTGGTATTTCCAGCTCACCTAGTCACGACGAAAATCAGCTCGACACAAGAGGCGACTCATGCAACACCGAATTCTCTGACTTGGAACCTCAAGAAGCTGGTGGTATGAAACGTCTCAGCGATGTGAGCGGAACAACGAATAGCGGGGTAGATGCTTTGAGGCATTTTCAATATATTTGGCTTCTAGGGAAACAATGTTACTTGTTTACCTTAGGAACGAATGGTCTTACTCCTATCTGGAAATGGGTGAGGAAAATGCGAGCTATGCGCCTTTCTAACGGCAGGCAACATTTTACTGTTCGACTTCTCCATTTGATTTAGCGCACTGGATAAAACAGCTGGAATGTTTTTTTTTTCATCGCGTTCTATAAGAATGAGATAAGGCAGTCAAATTTTTAAAGGTTGAGGTGAAAAGTTATCTTTCTATTGAGGGCGTCAGTTTCAAAAGTTCAGGTGTGAAACTTCGACTAGTTGTACCGTACAGGTTGTCATCCCAATCACAAAGTATCACCGTTTCATTGCAAGAATGTTAAACAACGAAAAAATTGCAAAGAAGCAATGCATAGTGCAATAATATTGCACAATTTGAATGATGTTTTGACGCGATCGACTATTTTTTTTTACTTAACATGAAGGTCGTTTCCGTTTCTTTTTTTCCTTCAATGAACTGTTGCCTTCAATAATGGAGTGCATCTTATATGAAGATGACCGCAGAGATTGTATTAAAATTTGAGATGTTCTCTACTAGGTTCGACTTCACCATTTCATGGCTTCTTTTTTTCTCCTCCAGGGGATGATGATATATGTCCCATAGTTTGCTTTCTTTAACGCAGTATTTAAGCAATACCATTAAAGGGTGCTATAAATGAATATGCAAATACATTTTTACGCTCACATTTAGGATTGGCAGCAAAAGGTAACTAAGATATGACCAGTTGTAGTCACAACACTGACCAGTTTGCACAGAAACTCATTTTATTGACTTCAGTCGCAATTCTATCCCTTCCAAATTTTAAGTAGACTTTTGTACAAATATTTGAATTGTCAATTTTTGGTTTCGCTTTCTCGCGATATGTTCGGCAGAAAACGAGATGAACTATGTGCTAAAAACGTCTTTAGCCTCATTTTTGAAATCTATAAAAATTTCATCCAGAAAGGCAATTGCCCATAATTTTCGCGGTGTTCATGCCTCTTTCGCTGTTTTTCATGCGTATTCTGGCATTCACTCTCACCTAATGGGAAAAAGCGGTTGTGGCGGTGCATTCGGCAATTAATCAGTGACTAACGGCCAGAGCTTGATAGTAACATATATGATGTGGCAGATACTGATATGGTGGTTGATGGTGAAAGCAGCAATATGATGCTGTATGCAACAAGGTTCGCCTAATGTAATTTGTTATTTACGATAGACGAAAGGTTGGGAATGCTGATTGAATAAAAGACGGCAGTATAAAACTGGATGAGGGGTCAATTTAGTTGGATTTTTTTTAACCTGTTAGGTGTTATTTACTATTTTGTGATCGGGTAAATGATTAGGCTGAGAATGGGAGAAGATCGAGGAAACAAGAAAAGAGGTGAGGGGGAGGGGTTATTAAAGCGGCTGGAGTTTTTCAATTTTGCAAGTGATGATTTGCAGACACCTACACAGCCATATGTGAAACGAAATCGCCCAACGGGATATTCGCCTAGTGCACCCACCACCAACGAAATATATGCGAATGCGACCAAGCTCGGTCCCTCCAACGGGCTGACTGCAGTGCGAGCGGCACTCTCACAGCAACAAAGGAACACCGATGATGTCACTTCCATTGTTCTTATTCTTTTGTTTTCTATCATCACGTTTTCTATGCGTTTATAACTCTTTTAAAGCATTCTCTATTCTGTTAAAGTAACTTTTAATCGACAATGCATGCTTTGTAGGCATTGATTTCAAAGTGGGATTAGGGTGGGTGTTCCAATGATAAAGCCGCATCCACTGAATCTATACAAAAGCCTTACCGCTTGGTCTCCTCAAGGATGCCCCATCCTTAGGTGAACTCCGAAATCCTGCTGATCGGATGCTGTGGAACGCCAGCACCAATGTCCTGTGGCTTGGAGCCATCGAGTTGCTCACGCTCAGGCCCCATCCCCGTTTCACTCCCGATCCAATCCTGCTGCAAAGCGGATAAACCGCAGTGCACTGTAAGGCTTTTCGACAACTAAGGCAGTATCATACCGGGCTTTTCTAATCTCTGTCGCCGTAATAGGCTGCGTTGGGAGCTGAAAGCCATAAATTTCAGAAGAAGACAATGAATTTTTTGGCGATGATTCCACATAGTTCAGAGGTTATCAACATAACGGCCGGTTTCTCTGGCGAAGAAGATGGAACGGCGAATAGCGTCATTGATGAGGTTCTCAATTTTTTTTATTTTCGTTTTTTGGTTTATTTTTCTCAGAGAATAGTCACTGTAAATGAGAACTCGGCCAGCTTTTCAATGTACTTGAGTGGAAGATGAGGAAATTTAACGGCTTCATCAAGTTAAACAGCAACGACCAGGGAGGAGTAGAGATTTAATTTAAGCTGACCAACATAGAAAAAAGATATAAGTGTGCTACGCGTTGCACCCCTTCAGCCAAGGCTGACCAAATCATCTTGTAAGAATATTGGCCAGTGGCTGGCCAGGAATATTGACCCCGCCGTCACCTCTCCTTCCGCATTCCTATCCCAGTGAGGGGCATCCATCTTCCTATTGTGGAAGTGACTCCTCTTTCACTCCTACCTCCTACCATCTTAAGGTTTAATATAAACATCTACACAATCATAAAAACTGAGAGCTTTTGCGTCCAAATATTTGCAAACATTGAAATTAAACGTGCATCCTGTTAGACAGAATAAGGAAGAGTTTTAACAAATGACAGATGCATTTAATTTCTAAACGAATATAAATACCGTAATTGCAACAGAAGCAAAAGATTGTACAATTCATTGTTTTAAGGATTCGGATACGGTATTGCCATTCCGTAGATTTAATGGATATGTCGAGTATTGTTTATTGTATTTTCGCATTAAAATAGCTATTAATAGATAGCGATAGTCATTTTCTGTTCTTTTCGTGTTATGTCTGATTTGATTGCTTTATTGAATTAAGAGATGACAAACGATTTTTTAGAATGGCGAAGAGTGCAGTAGTGAGGGTACTTCTCGGAGTGCAGGAGTTGCTGCCAGCGGATCTGTCCCTACACCTGGTGGAGTCAACAACCAATTGAATACTGCTGTTCTACTTTCTGCTGCCACTAATAATCCCTTTATGTATATGGCGGCTGCAAATGCGATCACCGCTTCCGGGTGAGTGTTTATTATTTATTTCTTTTTGTACTTGAAGTATTCTCATATTTTTTAAGTCCCCGAAAGTGGAGTTAGTCAAGAAATACGAGATGGTGTTCGATTAATTACAGTCTGTGTAGTATGGCCGATAAAATGTTTCAATTCGAGTGAACTAAGAACTGCTATATGGACTCTATCTCTATTAATTTGCACAACAAATTTTTTCTTAAATATTTTGGAGGTTTTTCAATCATAACATAACTATTTATTACGCACTCTTCGGTCGTTATCGTATCTGAAATGAGTAAGCATATATATATATATATATATATATATATATATATATATATATATATATATATATATATATATATATATATATATATATATATATATATATATATATATGTCCATTCAATTTTTACCACAAGTATGTACGTTTTGGTTCTCACATCACTTCATGCTGGTTCACTAAAACATGCTTTATTTAGCAGAGTGGTGTTTCTTCAGTGATCTTTTAAGGTTCGAGTTACACTTTATCTCTTTATGAGAAAACCATCTCAATTTATTCTCGACATTTTTATAAACACATCGAAAGTTTAGGTTGTTGAAATAGTATAAATTGTAATAAAACAGCTTACAGTATGAACCCTGGTGATAAGATGGCATCAACGTTTTCGTTGATGGATGGTGACTGCGTTGTAACATTGATGCGGGTGGCAGCAGAACTCGGCTGCACATTCTTATTTCACTGTCGCGATGGGCAGTCACACTTTTGTTTTGAAGCGAATGAGATCGCCGCTGAAAGGCTGAGGTATAGATTTTTATTTGCTTGTTGCATAAAAATGCGGCTAACCTGAGATATGAGATAACACTGTTCTTAATCAGCTGCCATCTGAAGGTGGGTTGCTGTAAAAGGGCAGGGGGTGAGCTGTTAAGAGCTAACATCGGAAGCATGGTTTCTCTCAGAATCAGATATGGGAATTAATAGTTTGAATAGTAGCTTTCGCATTTGAACTATCGTATCCAAATTAACATTTAAAAACAATGTTGTACCAGCTTTATCGTGATTTGCATCAAAGGTTTAACAGCCGTATATTTCTCATTTTTGATAGCTAAACGAAACCTAATGTTCTTATTATTGTGCCCATCTTTCAAATATTTTTACAAAGTAATATTAGGCACTCACAATTTTTGATGTGTTACTTTTGCACTGCATTTAAACTTCAATTACCAAATCGGGTATACCTAAGGCATACCGTACTGTGCAAAACACATTTCGATAAGGGTGGACGACATCAGGACATGGGAGGATCAAGTTTTAGCTAGGGCAGAAGCC
Organism: Baylisascaris procyonis; assembly: GCA_037389465.1. Classification (NCBI taxonomy): domain Eukaryota; kingdom Metazoa; phylum Nematoda; class Chromadorea; order Rhabditida; family Ascarididae; genus Baylisascaris; species Baylisascaris procyonis. Next base: position 1,274,538 of record JAZARR010000174.1, on the reverse strand, counting down.
TGCTAGTGGAGTTAGCGCGATGTGCGCTTTCGCAGCTCGTTCACCTGGCCAACCAATTTGTCATCACCGAAAAAAAAGCAAAATATGCAGAATAACGCCTTAGTGTTCTAACTTTTCTTCTGTTTGCTGTTTGCAGAAACTGTCTGGGAATCGTTTTTCCATGATCAAAAAAAAAAAAATGTCCAATCTGACAAGCATGCCAATTTTTGGCCGTTTGAAATGCTTATAAATATTCCTAAAGTTAGAGCGGAAATGATACAGGTGACTGTGTGCTGCGCAATATGCATGCCTAATTTCATTACCCCAACTTCTGCGGTTCCCAGAATTGAAACCGCCGGAAAGACAGACGGGCGGACGCATACAGATATGACTGCGACATAATGCACTTTTGCAGAGCAAATGTTACAAACGCGCATAAAAAGCGAATGTTGCAGTATACTTCATTTGTCTATGCAGTGGAACAACCCATATTTCCAATCTTACTAGTACGTTACGCAGGATATTTGCGACACATGACGTTTGCGCCGCTTCAGTACTTACCCACTGACGTGCACCGTAATGAAAATTTCCTATGGTGTAAAATAGTAGTGAGTTAAAGATGGCTAGCAACAGCAACGTCATTTTCGTTGCGTTGCTTCATAGCTTATCGTTGATGGCATAAAGTTAGTCATACCGGTATATAGCGCCTTAGGTTGCGCTTCATCTTGGCTGTATTTTTCTTATTTTATAGAACAGTTTTCTTGTTACTTACTTAATGGTGCAAATACAACGCGATGCACCATCACCAAAGTGCAGTTTGCTTTCACACGGTTTGCCTAATCCTACACAGATATTTTGCCCTTCCCAGTGGCTTCACAACGTCTATAGAAGCCTTGGGACGAAGGTTTTAAGTAGGGCTATGTGACCGATCTGCTACACAGTCAGTGTCAGTCGATTGTATTAGCGAATATCTAGATGCGCGACAATAAAATATGAAGCTTTCAGTAAAAAGAATTACTTTCTTGTGCCATGTTATAGGTGTAGTATTTTTGTTGTGTGCTTATTATAACGTATTTTGGCGTCACATATAATGTTTTGGAAAGATTGAAGCTTTACGCTGCGTCCCTTTTGTAGCCATGCAGATTTAAGCTGTACTGCAGTTTCATATAGCTTAACCGGTGAACGCACACCTCATATTGTGTGCATCATCTTAGTAGACTTTCAGAAGTTGTTACGATGTTAAATGAAGTCATTTCAAATTGCAGTTCTTAAAGTCACTTCTCACATTAGTTATGTGTGCCGCATTATTTATATATAATTACGGCGTAACCATTTGGATTAGTTGTGCAGTCTATTTTATTGTTTTGTTTCTTTACAGAGGACCGCAGTTGTCGTTGATGGATGTCGGGAATGAGGTACGAGTAACCGAATGGAATGCGGGAATGGAATTGGAGAGTGAAATGTGGAAAAAGACAGACTGGACTCAGTTTACATGGGCGATTCGAGGCAAATGTCAGAAAGTGCTTCTGAAACGGTGATGTTGCTAACATTTCGAGCTTATTACGTCAAGTTCTACTTGCCTTTTCTATAGTCACGTGAATGAGACAGTACAATAGAGCGATAGCTGTTCTGATCTTCTCATTTAGAATTGATTTCTATTTTGTTGTATTGTTGTTGTTTTTATTTATTCTGATGATCAGATGTTATTGTTTACAAAAAGTTCCCGCAAGTTAAGGAAAGTGTTGCATTTATGCTGCCTATCAGTTGTTTATTTAAATTCGAAAGTGAACGGTTCAATGAATCGCAATATATTTCTCGATAATAAAGTGCACTCTTCACCTCATTCGCTCATGAATTGTTTGTAAGTAAGCAGTTGACTGTGTGAAGTTTATTTTGCATTCAAATAATTTGCAATGATGTTTAGATTGGAAATTTTTCATTGTGTATTTGCTTGAAAAATTGTACTGTGATAAATCGGTTCGTATTTTAGAGGAAAGAGGGGTAACATGGTTGGTTTGGGTCCAACATGGTTAGACATGAGTGCCCTAGCGGAGCTACATGCGATAGACAAGCATGACCTAGACTTGGCATAGGAAGGTAACATCGAGCTAGCTCGAGGGTAGCAATCGAATGGTAGGACGGTGGAATACGCTGCACCGTAATCTATCCGTTCACTTGATTTCCTTTGTTGAGCTGGCCTGGAAAGTTTTCTCAGTCATGCTTTCTTCGCAGGCGTGACTAATGACATTTCCCCGAATCAAATCTGTGTCTTTGAACTGCTTGCCCCCCTCCATTCCGTTATTTCCTATCCTCTCCAGTCTATCAGTTGGACATAGTTGAAATGAGTTTGACCTTATCTTGATCAATTGCTTCAAAAACAGAGCATTTGAAAAATTGCAGGGGGTATTCGAGGTTGAAGTCTGTTGGATGTTTTTGGAGGAAGTTATTTATGTTCCGGAAGAGGGACATTTACCGACGTTATTATCATTTATAATGATGAAGAATTAGCGTAATGCATTAAATTTGCTTGTATGCACTTGAAAAGATTTATACAACGAAACGAAAACTCTTTCGTTTATTTACTCGAAACATTATTTCATTTTGCCTATTCAAACCGCTGCATATAATTAACTGTGGAGAACTTTCAATGATTTTTGCGGCGAATTTAATCTGATTTAATATGAAGGCTAATTTCATTACCTCAACCTCTTGTTGCTAATCCCTCGTTATTTGAACATATTTGTCATAGGTTTTAAACTTAATTATAATCGATGTTTTAATGTGATATGGCATCAGGAAGGGATCTTATCTAGAGAGAAATTTCACTTGTGAGGAGTGATCGCTGTAGCGAGTCTTCCATTTAAACAGAGGCATTCACATGAAATTTATGCCTACGTTCGATTATATTTATTTCGTTCAAGCAATTGTTTGATTTACCGAACGTTCAGAAGTATTGAACATATAATGTTCGATTGCTTCCGATTGTAACTCCATCTTTTTCTATGGTCCTTTCCAATGAAAACGTGATCCTCAATGAATTTGACTTAGAAATTTTAGGTGGATCGACATTTTCGAAGATTCTTAAACAAATCGACTTTTGTTTTTCTATGAAAATCATGAATAGCTCAACATGAATTTTCAAAAACAAGGAACAATTCAAAAGTTGCATCTTCAATTGAGTTCAAATAATTTGGTTTCAATGGAAACTTCATCGACGCATAAACGGTCATGATGCCACTTTCTGTGCAAGAAATAAACACATTTAAGATTTGATGTCTTAGCTGAGCTTAATTAACTACCTAAACGTTCCGAATATCTCGTTTCTAAGGGCAAAAAATTATTTGTATGAGCCGTTTATTCATGTCTAGGTTCACTGATGATTTCAATGATTCGGTTGAAGCGATTTGTTCAAATGATTCATAAAAATTGAACCTTTTGAAACGTCCTCCTTACATCAATGACTTCCTATAGTATTAGTTCACCTCAATATTATTAAAAGATAGCAGCTAAATCAACGCTTTCGTCTTAGGTCGATAGGCGTACGGGTGGTACTAGACGTAATTGCGCGGTAGGCGCATAAGAAAGTGATAATTTAGATCTTATTTCTGAGATAATTTGAAAGTATTTTTGATAAATTGACCTATCATTGGCCTGGTTTGTTATTCTTCGTTGGAACGAATTTCTTTTGTTTTAAAATATTTTCATTTTTCCATTCCTCGTTGCAACGTGATTGTTTAAAAAATCTTTATAGGTTTCTATTAAGAAGGGAATTCTTTGAGTTTATATTAGTTTCCAATATATATTTATCAATAATTGCTCATATTGTCTTCCCAACATTTTTCCGCATTTAAATTGTATAAATTCTTACTTTACGATGTATGTTTTTGAATTGTTTGTATTTAATTGAATGCGGCAATGAGATTATTTGCTCAATGCACTCATCGTTCGTTTGTATCACTTAATTCTTTTAAGAAATATTTCTTTGATTGCTGCAATTTTATTGAAATATCAAATTACCGAATTTTCATAATCAATGAAGAAATGTACAATAGCGAATTGAATGTTCGCATATCATATCGATAGAGATGAATGTGGCCTTTTTAATTGGGGATTAAGAAAAGAGAGTTTCATCGATGATATATGGGAATTACGTCGTTGCACCGATAATTATTCAGGCCTTTCCTCTTGTCTTTCCTCGCCTTTCCTCCACCACCCCCCCCCCCTTCGTTCACATTTCCCAAATTCACACGAAAATGTGCGGGGCGGAAATATTGGCTAATCATTGCTTACAATGGAAACTTTGAGTGGAGGAATGTCATTCATGCATTATCTAGAAATAAGAGGATGATATGTGTATGGTGGGCACAAGCGTGGAATGAGTGAAGAAAGCAGAAGTCACAGATGTTGGTGGCATTGTGGATCGAAGCACGAAGGCATTAGTAAGAAGTAAAAAAAAATGACATTGCAATGAATAAATTAACGACTGGCATATTCTTAACAAACTTTTAATCATTTTACTTTTAACATTAACAAACTGGTATAAACTTTTAATCGACTGGCAACAAAAATTTTAATCAGAACGTTTACTTTATAGGAAAATATTGATCCTAACAGCGCGTCCGGTGCAGCCTTTCACTACGCTTAAGGGAAGTGTCTTCGAATGGTCGGGGCTTTTGCGCATGCCTTCCACTACAGTTGAAAGATAGGGCCAGGGCAATGGCGGACGTACATCCCGAACCAACGAGCTGCTTTTCTTTCTTCCCCCTTACCAGTCACCACAAGTATAATTTGTATTCAACAAAAGACTCGAAGAAATCAAAAATCAAATACTGCCTACCATATCAACTCATTGTATCTTCGTAACATTAACTTGCAGTTGATAATGGAAGAAATGTATTTGTTCACAAAAGCAGAAACAACGAAGCAATTCTATTAATGCATTTTTGCAATCGGCATCAACCTGTATAAATCGTCACTCAAAACATCCGCCCATTCGCTTCATAGTAGGCTGGCTAGAGTTTCTAAAGGGCGAAAAACTGCAAAGATGCATAAATTCATGTTGCTAACTATGAAAATTATGAGCTAAATTGGTTCTTCATCATTTAAAAAGAGATTAAGACAAACATCCTTCTCACTTATCTAAAGATGCAATAAAAGTAAGCTCATTTTAAATGTTTTTGCACCGGTGGATAAAGATCAACATGCAAATATGCTGAGCACAGGTGACCAGCGTGAAGTGGTCGGGACAGAAGTGTACTGGCTCCCCATTTGAAACGCCAACAAGTTGCTGAATCTCTAAAGGCTAGCAACAGAAGAAAACATTGCACACGTCGCACATAGCAGCGATCGCATCAATTCAGAACGTGCCTGTACACCTTCATGCCTGTTCCAAGCTGCAGCACCCTCATAACTGGGCTGGCGAACACCCTCCGTCTGCTGGTACATACCGGTGTGCCATGCGGTATTTTCTTTTGTTTCTGACCTTTGGAGATTCAGCAAGTTGTCTGCCTCTCATACCAGTGGTCAACACATGGTTCCACGAACCGCGCTCTAACCGGCGAGTTTTAGATCCTATTTTCCGCCTGTTGCAATCCTTTGATACTCAGCGCTGACTGTTGCTGCCGGGGTCATTTTCCCACCTAAAGACGTGGCCTATCACTCCTTCCAGCCTCCTTCACGTGCTCACCCGAGCCGCTTTCCTTTCTGACTAATTCTCCCTTTTCTGGTTTCGCTGCTGAGCAGTTAGATTTATTTCTATGTTGCTGACCACTTCCCACTTTTCTAATTCACCAATTTCGTCACTGTTTATTCCACTTTGCAACTTTGCAAACTTCCCTTTTCTTCTCAAAATTTTCTAATTTCTTAACTTCTCGACCAGTCGCGACAGCAATTGGCCAATTTGGGCAGTAGCTGGAGCGGGACAGTTTGGCACACTGTACCGATCAAGGTGTGGTGGGGATATGACGTGGCCTGGACATAAGTCTCGGAGGGAGAGCATCGTGTCGTATTCTCAAAAAAGAGCAGTTCTTGACTTCATCGTTCTTCTGGTTTGGCTACGCAACATTAGTGACATAAATGTATCTGAAAGTGTGATTTACAGGACGAAGAGCCAACCGTAAAGCGCTATTTCGCGTCATGATTAGAAGTTGCGCTTATCGAAGTGATATAACTCCTTAAAGGAAATCGAAAATTTGATCGCTTGGGTATCGGAGATGAATGGAATCGATTGGCTCAATTTTAGAAGACACCATCGAGCGCTGAACTCCAAACACAACTGGTGATGCATCACTGAAGAGGTTAGTATATATATGCATTTTGTGGCTCCACCCACTAAACGCATCCATTGCAAAAATATTTCAAGGAAAGCTGAAATAATGCGTTATAGGCTTTTTCTGAGGCGAACGAACGCTCGTGCAATTTTCTTTCTTTTTTTTTTTTTTTTGAAATTCTTTTAAACAAAAACCTCAATAATCAAACTAAAAGAAAATTAAGCAGAAAATTTGATGGCACTTTGAGGCATAATTCATAACATGAAATGAGTGAATGATTATAACGAAATAAAAAAAAACGAATTATGAAATAGAAGTTTTAACTAAAATAAAAAATATTAATTATTGTGTTATAAACAATTCAGTTTAGTCTATTTCTGCTCATTTATTAGCAATTCTCTATTTAATTAAAGCTTTCAATCAATTTAATTAAAGCTTTCAATAATTGAAGTTCTCAATCATATTGTTGTTGAAATTTATTTTCCATTCTTAATACATAAATATATGCGAATATTTAATTCAATAGAAGTAGGGAATGAAAATGTCTGAAAACAAACATTTTTCTGATGTAAACAACTTCAATACATCAGTAACAGCTGTTCACTTTGTTGTACACGTCGTTTTAATGCTCTTGCATATAAAAGAAATATGACTTTAAAAAACCAAAACAAAAAACTTCTAAATAAATCCTTTAATGCCATGTAAAAGCGCTCTCTTATTCATTTTTCGATCTCAGTGTTCACAATTTGTCCCCCTATGGAATGGAACCCGTTGCTTTATCAGATATTAATAATGCCACAATACTGGTTGTACGCCTCACTGTTACGAGTTACTAATTGTTACTGCCACAGCACAGTACTAATGCTAGTGGTATTATGGTACCAAAGAAAAGTACTAATAGTTACCAGCAGTGCTTTTTCGAGGGTTTTTCAACCTGCCTTTTCATTTTAGGTGTTACTTTATAAACAATATTTCCTTAGGTGTCATTTTAGGTGTTATAAACAACATTTTAGGTGTTAAACAACCGTGTTTATTTTATTTTTACATTTTTCGTAGCATATTTTCATGTATTTGAGGGGAAAAAAGAATGAAAGCCAAAAAAGCGAGTGAACCCGATTGATGAACGATGACGAGTCACAATCCAACGTTTCGATGCTCACTGATGTCTGCTGTTGTAATAAACTAATTCCTCTTATACGTTCAACGCTACAATTACTTTTATCTAAGAGTAACCTGGTAATAGGTACTCTAGGAGCAGTGTGACCTCAATACGTGAAGTAAATAAAATTAAAGTTTACCACCCCGTGAATAACACCGCTGTGGCCGCATCTATGTGCATCATTGAATACAAATCACGCAATCTTTGCTCTTTCATGAAGGTTAAAGTTTAGTTTTTTCCATATCTAGTTACGACTTGACCGGTCGGCCATCTACTGAATCAGTGAAACAAACGTCGGGCTTGAAAATATCCCAAAGAGTTTGCTAAAAGCTATATGGTAATTATGCAGCTGCAGATTAAACCGGAAATGAAAGTTCTTGGCATAAAACTTTTTTAGTGATACTAACATACAAGTAATATGCAAAATGGCAGTCGAAATTCGCTATTCCTCTCTAAAAACAGCGAATCGAAATAACTCCTAAAAGAGCGAAATCTACTAGACATAAATGATAGCATTAAGCCGCGTTTATATGGGTGCTATGTTGCGTATCGGTGTAAGCCAGAAATAAGCCCCGTTCGATCGGTTGAGGGCCCGAAAGAAATATTCGCACACAACTATGAGGCGGGGAGATGGAGCAACGCGACCAACCGATAACGCGGGGCGCTCTCGCGCTGAATCATCGAGTAGCGCCCCGCGTGCTGATCTCTCTAGAAGCCTGTCAGCCCTCCACTTTGGCATGCTCTCTCCCTCCCCGCGGGGTTAGCCCCGTCGCGTAAGGAGCGGTGCGTGCATTTGCGTTCACGCTGCTCACGCTGCCTGCGCTTCACTCTTTCACTTTCTTGTCGACTCGGCTGGCCTTGTGTGGCGGGTCTCATCGTGTTTCGTTCCTATTTCATATCCATAAATATGGCCTCATTTTCTGAATAAACACTATATACTACCTCTATCAGATCGCTCCCACTCTGTAAAGAGTTGTGCTTAATTGTTGTGTCAGTTGCTTTCATTTATTAAGTATAAAAGTGATGCTTTATGGTTAGCGACTTTAATGATTGGCCCTAATAGCAGTTATCTCACAGTTAACCGATAGGATGTGTTGTGTGCGGCTATGAAAAAAATAATCGGCCGATGCCTATTTCCTGAGTTCGTTTTCAGCATTTTAATGCTTTTTTCGCAAATTTACACTTGCAAAGCTTTTGTTGAAGCGTCGTGTCAGCGCGTCTATTTGTGTATGTGCATATGTCCACTCTCTGTCTGCCGACAAATTTCAAGTCTTTAGCCATCCAAGACAAAGTGTTAATCAAACTGGGTAGTATAACACATCATAAAATAATTGACTTTTACTGCCATCGTTCAAATAATTTACAAATTGAAGGAGAATTTAACGCAGTTATATGAAAGTTTAAAGAAATGCTTGCACATATATTACAGCGATTGGATTTTTCCCTGTACACCAGTCGAATAAAAAGAAACATTTGAAGAGACGGTCAGTCGAAGCTTAAAATATGGATGTCGTTAGAGCAGGTGTGCCATTATTTATTGACGATTTATGAAAGTTTATTTCCTATTTGAGAATCTCTTACCTGAACTGTTGACTACAATAGTCACCGAACCTATAATGTTTGTGATAAATGCCGAAATGAATTTAATTGCTTTATTTGAATATGCGAGACACACATTTCTTAACAGGCATCTGTTAATAACGAGATTAAAAACGATGTAAAGAATAGAATCGCACATACGTAATCAGTGAACGATGGGAATCTCGATAGCCGTACAAAATGCTCCAAACAGATGCAGAAAAAAAGCAACAAACTCAAACTTTCGAGTAACACTTGTTTCAGTTTCCTCGGTCAAAATTTAAAATGTTGTTGATGAGAAAAATGTAGGTGGTGTAATTGAGGCGTACATCCATTGAACGTTATTGTTCTTTAAGGGAGAAAAAGCATCCAGAAAATAAAATTCCTTCGTGCAAAATTCCTTTTTCTCATTAAGAGGGCATTTGTATTAGGAAGTGAAAATTGTGATCAGGCTAAATTCGATTGCCAATTTTGTTTTCATCAGCATCCATTTGTACGACGTTCAGCCCCCTTATATGATATTTGAAGAATGCCTCGGGACTTCTTTGCATCGGTACAACTGAAAATAGATCCAATATTTAGTGTGTGAACATCCTCTAAACTTCACATCCGTCCTTCATCTTCCAAACAACTGTTGACGAAAATTGGAGACAAAAAGTTTCTATGCCTAGATAGATATTCAACGACGGGGGGATGGTCATTGTCCTTGTCTTATTAATCGTTAAAGTAAAATAGCTAATAAGCATAATCATTGCACGTATCACAAGCTCTTACCCCATTTTGTATACGATAGCCGTTTTCGAGTGTGCAGATGAGTTTATTCATTTATGTTTTTAGGATATCGCTACCGAATTATGGATTTCTCAGTTAATTTCAGTCACATTTGATCTGTTCGTCGCATTTAGCTTATTTGCGTAACGGAAATGACAACTTCATCGCCACCCACTCCAGCCACGTTATCGTCAAACAGTAATACACCAAGTCCAGCAACTCAGAGTCATCTAATGCAGAGTTTGTCAACTCCGGCCTTTCCCACTCATCATGGTCTAATGTCGAATGACAGTTCAAGTCCGGTTGTTTCAAATGGAGCGGCTCTTGGTTCGGGAATAATGCCACCTTCTGTATGTTCATTAATGGCGCCGAAAATCGAAGATTGTCTACTGCCTAATTCTGCGATGCGTACTGGCCAACAGAACGTAATGCTTCCAGGCGCGACCATGGCCGGTGAAGGCTCGATGCCATCAGGGCTGCCACATGATGTACTTGCCCAGGTGATTACACCTCCAGCCGGAATGACAGCCGTGAATGGACTGCATCACGGATCAAGCGATTTGCGTCGCTCGAGACGTCCGTTCAAGCCATCCACCGTGTGGGATCACTTTTTAAAGCTGTCTGACGGCAATGTCCAATGTGTGCATTGTGCAAAGATTCTAAAGCGCAAAGATAGCTCTACGAAGACGATGTGGGGTCATTTGAGGGCTATTCACTTCAAGGGTCGTGATTGGACTGCACTGCAGCAGCAGGCGCAAGCAGCCAATAATCCAGCGAGTGATCCATATGCAAATATGGATGATTCGTTGCTGACAGACACATCGATCGGTTCAACACAAAGCTGGCTGGAGGAACAACTTGGTATTTCCAGCTCACCTAGTCACGACGAAAATCAGCTCGACACAAGAGGCGACTCGTGCAACACCGAATTCTCTGACTTGGAACCTCAAGAAGCTGGTGGTGTGAAACGTCACAGCGATGCAAGCGCAACAACGGATAGCGGGGTAGGGTGCTTTGAACTGTTTTTAATATACTTCGAGCTGAACAATTCTAGTTGTTCACGTGGAAAGTTGGTTGGTGGCGTTTTGATTGAGGAATGGGCTCCATGCGGTATGTAGATTATTGTGCAAATGACGTGGCAAATCAAGTCATTTTATAATTGAGAAATTATCGAGGATTCTGCTTTCCGTAATTTAAGAACGCTGCAATAATTTAATGATTTTGCAGCATTCTGGAGCGTTTTACATAAGAAAACTATAATCGGGAAAGTTGTTATTTTTCTTGTTTGCAGAACATTAATTATGAAAGCAGATGTTTTCTAAAGTATTTTCATAAAGTGAAACCCACTTTAAATGAAAATTTGTAGCAAGCATTTCTTATTTACCCACATTTCTGTTCGTTAGGGTAAGTTCGATTCGTTTTCTTTATGCTTTTCCTGTTCAACTCCATTATAAATGTTTAATTGACATGAGAAGTGAAAACGCGACCGATTGAATGTTTGATTCAGAATGCAATTGTTTAGCCGCATAAGTAAATGCATAGGTGTAGTCATTCAATGCTCAAAACGTTCAATGAACATAGTTCCTTCAATAAGAAATCGCTTCAAAGTGTTTTGTTTTTGTTTATTAACTATGAAAGAACGATAAAATAAAAGGCTATCTTTTATCAAAATGGTTAGAGTTTCGGCTTAGTGGCAGTAATTTTATTTATTTGGTGTTATATACTAATTTGTGCTAGAGGAAGAGATTAAGACAGATGTGAAGGATGTTAGGGGACGGAAAAGAGATGGATGTCAGAGGAAGTAGGCAGTTGGGATTGAAAGCCTTTCTTAAATTGTACCAAGTATTTCCAAATTTGCAGACGTCTACACAGTCGGATGTGAAACGAAATCGTCCAACAAGTTACTCGCCTGGTGCACACAACGTGAACGATATCTATATGAATACGGTGAAGCCGGGTGCCACCAATGGATTGACTGCAGTTCGTGCGGCACTCTCACAGCAACAAAAAAGTGCCGATGATGTAATTTTTAGAATGCATTTATGATCAGTTAAAATAGTTGATTATTTTATATGAATTATTTTAAATATCACTCGATTTTAATATCAGCATGCTGTCCAATAGGGAGGTATTATGTGGCGTCGCCAATTGTTCCGGCAACGTCATACCTAACGCAGCAATATGCATTGAGATAGTATCATAATTTAGAATGATAGCCATATATCTATAATATTGTATGGTTATTATTTTCAGGGAGCTGAACATTCGATTTCGTCTGTTTTTGTCGAAAACTATATAATCTCTCTTCTCGCGTTGAAGCTTAGTTAAACATTGCATGGTACCTTTGACTAAACCAGCTTCCGCTTCTCACCTCGCTCCCCAAATCGCACCACTTGTCAGCAAAGTACCATTATACGTCATAAATTTCAGAAGAAGACAATGAATTTTTTGGCGATGATTCCTCGTAGTTCAGAGGTCATCAATATAACGGCCGGCTTCTCTGGTGAAGAAGATGGAACAGCGAACAGCACCGAATGCAACAGCACTATTGAAGAGGTTTTTCCAAATGCGTTTTTGTTGAGATTTTCTTGTTTTTTCCACTTTTCTGCTCTCTTTCTTTCGTCCTGCTTAAACGAGAAGGAGCTATCCTTCCACTTTCCCTTAACTGGTCGTAGTGTTTGAACGACGAGGGTGGGGGAAAGAGAGGAATTGTCTTTCGGCCGTACCTATCAAATCTCTTCGCCTTGCTATTAAAGTAAATCATCTCTCCTCCTCGATTATTTTGGCACTTGGCATCTGTGTGTATGCTGTCAAGGCTGTAAAATATAAAACACATTTTGCAAATAAAATTATGAACGAGTTCTTCAAATCTAATGCAACAAAAGGAAGTAGATTTGGCCCGCGCATAACTCACGTGCACGCGTCAGCGGATAAGGGCTGAAGCGTGGTCACCATTTGTTCTCATAGGTAATCCATCCACGTCTTACTTCTTGCATTCTTAACAACTATCTAGTCTCCTAACAGTCGCCTATTGCGTCTCTGCTCATACTCGTGTGATATCTGCTTTTGACTTCAAAATTTTTTCTTTCTTTTCATAATTTCATTTCTCGGAGCACCATATTCATCTAGGTCTATACTAACGTTGTGGCATAAAAGACTTTACTCAGTATTATTTGAGTACAACACTTTTACAGTTTTTGATATATGGATCATTTTTCCTTTGTAAAACTTTCAAAATTGAAGGAACTTTCAAAAAGTAGAGCTTAGCAAGATAAAACCCTTTTCTTCCTTTCACTACCATTCATCGTAACAATCCTCCCTTTTTTGAATAATTCTAGAATAGTTGCAAAGATTTATAAAACATTGTTTGTTGCTGTTTGATGCGCTCCAGATTCTTGTGTTTCTTTCTCAAACCCACATTATTCTAATGTGTTTATAATTTAAAAAAAAAATATTTTTTATATGATTTACTGTCATATAGAAGATTGATGACGTTACAGTGAAACTACGGGGGTGGCCTAGAAGTAGCAATGCGTTGTTCCGCGATCGATATCTTCGTTACGCCTTCGCGTTTCGTGCCATTTTTTTTTAAATCTTGCTAGCATAAAAAATCGTTCACTTTTTAAGAACAGGTAAGTGACTGCAACAGCGCATTTTGATGATGAAGCTCTATTTCAAATATTATAACTTCGCCGAAGTTGCCAGAGAGTGGTGGCCTGAGCGTTTCTCCACGCCACTGCCCCACTCCAGAGTGATCAAGATTGCTGTCACTTACTCTTGAGGATGCACCTCGCAGTGAACGGCCGCGTTCCAACTAATCAGAAAAAAAGAAAATCCCAAATTTTACAGCTGAAAAAGCGCTTTGAGCTCCATGACGCTTACGTGGAATTGTGTTGATCAATGTTAGCTGTAGTGTTTAATGACTCTCCCCGAATAAAATTTTCTGGGATTTTCCAGAAAGATTCAAGATTCGTATAGTCACATCTCGATAAAAACGTACAGCTACTTTTGGGTTTCTCTCACATTCGAGGCGATGAGGAGAAAAGGGGAAGGAAGTCGTTTTAATCTTACTGCTTTTCATTTCATTACTTCCTCAACGGCAAACGTGTTCCTGTTTTATCTTTACTGAATACTGCTATTGTACCGCTGGTTCCAGAAAATTTTGATTTCTCAAATTGACAGGAAATTGTCTTCTCAACAACGTTTTTTACATCTAAAATGTTACTGGATGAAGTTTATATACCCTGTTAATGAATACGATAAAAGATCCCACATCACTTATTTTATGCATTTTGCTGTCGTATATAGGATATTTTTCAAGCAATGCAGGCATAGGAAGCTAATAACAGGAAGCATACTGCATATTCCATATTTGGATTTTTGCAACGAAAGCAGTTACTGTTGATTCTCTCTGCGAAGACGCGAATGGGTTTTCCTGTTTTGATTTGTCAGTCACGAACGGTGTTTATTCAAGTGAGACATTTGATCGTTATTGGTGAGTAGCGATATTCTTTTATTCTTTGGGAGATGACAAACGATTTTTTAGAATGGCGAAGAGTGCAGTAGTGAGGGTACTTCTCGGAGTGCAGGAGTTGCTGCCAGCGGATCTGTCCCTACACCTGGTGGAGTCAACAACCAATTGAATACTGCTGTTCTACTTTCTGCTGCCACTAATAATCCCTTTATGTATATGGCGGCTGCAAATGCGATCACCGCTTCCGGGTGAGTGTTTATTATTTATTTCTTTTTGTACTTGAACTATTCTCATATTTTTTAAGTCCCCGAAAGTGGAGTTAGTCAAGAAATACGAGATGGTGTTCGATTAATTACAGTCTGTGTAGTATGGCCGATAAAATGTTTCAATTCGAGTGAACTAAGAACTGCTATATGGACTCTATCTCTATTAATTTGCACAACAAATTTTTTCTTAAATATTTTGGAGGTTTTTCAATCATAACATAACTATTTATTGCGCACTCTTCGGTCGTTATCGTATCTGAAATCAGTAAGCATATATTATATATATATATATATATATATATATATATATATATATATATATATTATATATATATATATGTCCATTCAATTTTTACCACAAGTATGTACGTTTTGGTTCTCACATCACTTCATGCTGGTTCACTAAAACATGCTTTATTTAGCAGAGTGGTGTTTCTTCAGTGATCTTTTAAGGTTCGAGTTACACTTTATCTCTTTATGAGAAAACCATCTCAATTTATTCTCGACATTTTTATAAACACATCGAAAGTTTAGGTTGTTGAAATAGTATAAATTGTAATAAAACAGCTTACAGTATGAACCCTGGTGATAAGATGGCATCAACGTTTTCGTTGATGGATGGTGACTGCGTTGTAACATTGATGCGGGTGGCAGCAGAACTCGGCTGCACATTCTTATTTCACTGTCGCGATGGGCAGTCACACTTTTGTTTTGAAGCGAATGAGATCGCCGCTGAAAGGCTGAGGTATAGATTTTTATTTGCTTGTTGCATAAAAATCACTCGATTTGTAGGAAGCAGCGCTGCCTTTAATCGCTTTCGACAGTAGAAAATGCTAGGCAAAGGGAGGGAACGGATAGGGAATGTTGTTTTCGCCCATCCTCCAAATGCAGTGATCGAGTCCGGCATTCATTTGCTTGATTGATATGTGCCTTCGTTGATACGATGTTTGGCGTATTTGCCAAGTGAGGTTCGATTGAGCCGTCTCTGCGAAGGTCTTTGGTCGCTAACCGTTTGGTATATTTCAAAGTTCTGAGGATTTTCTACTAATTTTGTAAAATTAGGTAGTTTTATTTGCGCTCATATTACGGTCCAGCAGAAGAAGATCACAAGCAAATTCACGTAGAGTTATGGCTTCTCTTTGCCGGTTGCAATTTTATGTTCGTAGGGGAAACCTCGTTTTCCAGCAGTCCAATTTTTAGTGGAAAGTTTCTTATAGTGTTAAGAAGCTCTACTCTGCTAATGTGATAACGGTATCCTTCTGAGATATCAGATATGCTGTATTATCGTTTGACTGCTGGGTCTGATTTATCAATCACTTGGATATGCTGTAATCTCGAGCGTATGTTCTTTATAGGGGACCGGAGCTGTCGTTGGTAGATATCGGGAATGAGGTACGAGTAACGGAATGGAATGCGGGGGTCGAGTTGGAGAGTGAAATGTGGAAAAAGACGGATTGGACTCAATTTACATGGGCAATTCGAGGCAAATGTCAGAAAGTGCTTCTGAAACGGTGATGTTGCTCACATTTTTAGCAGTGAAGTATGTGTTGGTTATGGATGGAGGTGTTTGATGTAGAGGTGTTTCTGAATATCCTTTTGTTACAAGAAATTCATTGGAGATTAGTTAGAACGTGTAGATAAGTGTGGATGTTTCTTCCGTCTGGGTGAGTCTTCAAGTCGATCTTCGATTATTGTTGCTAAGGCCACCATGGTCATGAAAAATAATGGTAATTTATCAGGCACGATACATACGTCTGAAAGCATATTTTTATTATATAATCTGATTATGCTATTCATTAGCAACCCAACTATGTGCTGAATAGCAAGTGAAAATATGAGCCAAATAGGCTGCTACCATGTGTGCTCTTAAAAATTGAGGGGTTAACAGTCTCACATTTTATCTCACTGAATTCTGTTACAAGGGGAGAAGCGTGCCATGCCTAAAGAGGCGCAACAATAAGCGATTTCGCGTTCCTTTCACTAAACTGCCCCCTTCCCTTCCCTTCCCGGCTTGCTAAAAAAAAATTAAAATATGCAAAACAGTGTCGTCAAATTTTTGGTAATCGAATGCATCTTCCGTGAAAGATTCATTTCTTTGTGATTCGACCATTGCAAAACGAAAATCTGACCGGTGCAAAAAGTATTCAAGTTTTCTGATACTTAGAGGTGCATAGAGCTTCTTTAGATGTTGACGGATCAGTGTGATACAGGTCATTCTGTGATTAATGTTACACATATCAAATTTCTCAACTCATCTCCAATTGAAAATGCCTAGCAGATAGGCCGACGCACACCTCTTTATTCACAGACATGACGCCGTCGTAATGCACTGTTTGGAAGTGATATTTTGTTTTGGTTTAAGGAAACAGATGTATTGCTTACCGGCTTAAAAGGTCCCTTACAATTTAATTACATAGTGAATGATATATTGCTCCATTTTCGTTCTTTTTGTTGCTCTCCGTCAACAGGAATAAAAATCTGATAGAAATCATTGCTTACATTAAAGTGTTTCGATATTTGGAGCCAAGAAAGTCATTTCTCCAACCGTTCTTCCTCAAATCGGAATACTTCAAGAGTGACTCTGGATTTCGGGGACTTCTAAAAGAAGGAGCACTCGGACAGTATTTTTTTCAAGCGCAATATTCATGTTAACAGTCCAGGTGGTGCAGACGGACGGCTGTGTGTTGTGCAGATGTTTTACATCTTGAGATGGGTTGTATAACAGGGATTGAAGGTGAGGAACAAAAGAGGAGTAGTATAATTCTGAGAAAGTTATTGTGAGATACTATTCTCGATGCTAAGCATAACTTGAGTTTTTATATTATCTCAGTTTCCTTCTATCTTTTCTTTTGTTCTGCAATTTCTTTCTTTTTCTGTCTTTTGCTTCCTTTCTTTTCTTGCTTCACCCTTTTCTTTAGCCCCTTTTTCCTTCTTCTTACCTTTCTTTAAATCTTCATAGCCCCTTCCTTTGGGTTCTGCAATTTTGCTCCTGCATTGGAGGTCTGTCGTGTTTGTGGACATGTGTGTAGGTGCGTCTGTCTGTGTGTGTCTATCTCTGTCTCTGTGTCAACCCAAGAGTAACTTTAACAGATATTTTGTACGCTATATGGAGAGCTTTTATATCATATTACATTTTGGTTTTGGAAGAAATTGAATATCTAATGGTTTCAAAGATTTTGCATGCATTTTAAATCGGTCGGATTTCAGTTTTACGTCAACCAGGCCATAAAAGAGATTTTTGTGAACGATTCATAAGGGTGGATGGATCGTGTAAAATACGAAGGCATTACTTTGTGTACTTTACTGTTTCTTATTAATTCTTGAAAGTCATAAATCGAATGAGTGAAATGCAAAAGTGCAAATGATTTCGGTTCCTCAGATATCCCTGTGCTCTTGTTTTTCCATTTGCATTACTCAGTTCTTGCCGTGTGATTGATGAGGGAGCAGATTATTGGAATATATGTTTATCGTTAATTGCTCATGTTGTGTTCTCTCAGTTACTTGAAAGTGTTTTATCACCGATTTGTATAAATATTAGTTGTGCTTTTGCTGCAATCGTTTTGTATGTCTTACTCTTTCAATTTAAAGAATTGCGGCAGTGGGGTTGTGTGCTGAATGCATTCACTCGCCGCCATCTCCCACTTGGTTGGGCTGAATATATTTTCTTGTAAAATATCAATGCTTTGCTTTTAAATGTTGCTTTATCAAACTGCTTCACCTAAGAGGGCATATGTCATATCAGGGGTGATATATGTGATGGGATTTTGATTACATATGGTTTCAATCCTTGTATGGACAGGCCCATCAGCAATCGTTTCCAATCATGACACTGTATTACTATAGTATGAAGTGGTTTGACCTCAGAGTTTTAAATCATGTGCTAACATTGTGAATTGCGTGGAATAGCACTGCCTATACTAGCATGTGGTGCCGATTGTTCTTAAGCGTCAAATATTCTAGAGACATTTGTGCAGCCTAGGTGAAGAGATGCCATATATTGCCAACAAAGTGTACTGCTATGTGTGCGCTTGCGAGAACCTTTCAATGTCTGCCCAAGTTAAACTCACATTTATGAATTGAATCTTTGTGCCATACATTAAAATTGCAGCTTACCGACGAATTGCTAAGTCGAATGTGAAATATATTTTTTGGCATTTCGGCATATCGGAAGTTGCTCACGGGAATTTGATGTGTGAAAGACGAGGGAGGATATCGAATTTAATCAAAACTTTTCATTGGGAAAGAAGAAAGTGAAGTTTGTCACCGAATATTTTCACAGTAAACTGTTAGTGGTGAGATGGGGGAAGACGGCAAAATTTAGCAAAGTTATTGATCATTTGGCCGTGACATCGTTGTTGGAAATTATTTTCGTTGGTCGGCCTATAAAACAATGAAATAACCTTAATGAATTTCGAATCAGTCGATTCTTTTGTTGTTTGCAGTCGAAATCGGAAAAGAGTTGAGGATTTGAATTTCAGAAATTTCTTTAGTCTCATTGTTGTTGTGAAATGTTTATTTTGCAAGCAAAATAAAGAATGTTAGAAAAAAAAAACGAACACAAAAAGGAATAAAGCATGTGATATGATGATTAAACGAAGCATCTTAAGAACACAAATTTTTTTGTGGTCGAAAGCTTTATGGAATCTAGCGAATGCAGAAACATCGGGCGCCGAAGTGGCCACATTCTTATGATCGAAAAAGGAAAGGAATTAAAAACGAATTTCAAGGTTAAAATTCGCGGGAATAATTAAAAGCTTCAGGATCGTGAAACACCAAAGCAGTCGTTAATAATTTTGCAACACAATATGAAATTTATCTGAAGGGGACGATATTGAAGCAGTTTTAGACCGAAGATGCGCAGGCGACTTGCATAGCTCCGATTGTATAGATCCGGAAAATTCTGAAACGTATTTGTACATTTTCCGAAATCTCTATTTCCGGTTTCAGAACCACAAATTGGGCAGATATATTCAAGAATTGGGCGCAGAATTGAACGTCCTAAAGTGAAAGCCTTCTTAAAGTGATCAATCCAGCTATACTGAATTGCCCGAAGAATGCAATTTCGCCCCTCTAGACCGCCCAGTTCTTACCAGCCAACATGTAAAGATTTATATAGCCTTCTAAACACTCCTAATTCTAGGACTGAGCTGCCAGTAGCAATCAAAACATCGGAGAAATTTGCAGAGGGTATCCATACTCCAAGCCGATATGCAATAAACGATATTTTTCGCCATTAATATTCAATTAACAAAACAACGGGTCATTGGGAGAGACAATCGAAATCTAAAACTGAAAAATGGGGTCGCAAATCGGTCTATAGCGCCTCAAGTGGTTACAGGTGTGGGTCAGGCCATAAATGACTTGTTCACATGCGGAAGGAATGTAATGAGGTCCAATATCTCTCCCCACCACTGACAGTAACATACAACTGGGAAAAGGTTTCGTCCGTTTCAGTTCGAAAGTTTTGATCAAGAAGGCAAGAGGTCGGATTTATAGCCTTCCCAAATGTGCTGTAAGTCGACAGCTTGAATAAAGCTTTTCATGGTTCACGCTATTAAATGCATTCGTATAATCGAGTTTCACTTCAAAAAGCTAAACTAGTTTGAATTGTAAATTGTTTAGAATGAAATAATTATAAAGTGAACCTTGAATGATCACCTCTATAACTTTGCCCATCAATGGTATTGAGTTTTTCATTTCATTAGAACGCAAATTTTTGAGCGATGAAAGGACTGCTGCAGTTTTCTAAGGGATCGAATAGGAGGATTATTAAGATATGATCTAAGCAGAAGTGAGGAATGGAACAAACATCATCACAAACACACTTCGTGACCAATAAAATCACGCCATCAAGAATGTAAATTATCTAATCATAAGATGTAATAGTGTCAGCAGCGATAGCAACATCAATGAGAAGATCCTCAAGAGTCATTGCTTTTCAGACTTCAAAAGAAGATATCATTTTACTGCCTTCTTCGAAAACACAAGAAATATTCTGGAAATAGTTTGGCCATCATCAGCTACATCTGTTTGTTCCTGATTGTAGTCAATGAAGGTCGCTTGTTTCCCGTTCAACTTTCAATGCGAATGGGGCATGGAAGAAAGTAGAGGAGAGGACTGAAGGGAGAAACGCGAGCGCTTCTCGAAGCTGAGCATCCGCTTCATTCTGCTCAGCGCCCACTGATCAGTCCATATTTTCATATTTAACGGGTTTTCAGTTTGGCAATTCAGAAGTCATTGATTTCGCTGCAGTGAATTTCTAAATTGTCCTTTGTTAGGTGAAAAAAGACATTCTTATTTTGCATTACAAGTGTTGACGTAATCGATTCTCTCTATTCCATTGATTCTAGCCGTACACTATCGCTATACCAATTCCTAGCGAGGACTGCGCATTTGTGGATTATTATGGTATTGGTAATTCAGAATTATTTTTATAGGATCTCATTCTAGCCCGTTGAGATGATGATAAATTTGTGGCAATGCAGAATGCGTTAAAAATCGGGTTGAAACGAATATTGCATTGGGGGTTTCATCTTTCTTAGCTGTTTGTTGGTTTCCAAGCATGTCGTATTTATTCTTGTATTTCTTACGTACTCATAAACAAGCAACCTCTTAAATTTAACTTTATGATTTGTAGTATAACTCAGTCATGAAATTATTCTATCGTTTAATGAAATAGTGGTGTATTTTTGAGATGTAGCAGTGTTTCACACTCTCCTTAGGTGTTTTGCACTCTTCAATTTTAAAAACTCGATGTGGATAAGATGCGATCGCTGCTGAACCGCGGTGCGTCAAACTAGACCTTGAAAACGCGGTCCTAGTTCGTAGCATCTTGTAAGCAAAAATGTAAGCTGCGAGGCTCCTTTTCACGGTCTTCTTGGCTAAACTGAAAAGCAAATGGAAGTTTCACTCGTATTTCCAAAAAAAAAAAAAAAAAGCCGGGGAAAACGCATGCCTCACTTACGGCCCTCCCGACAAAAGTAAAAATAAAGTGTAGCTTTTGTTTGTGGCTTTTCTGGGTTGAGGTTGTATGTCCAATCATTAGAATCCGGCCATGGTTGCATTTCCCATTTTCCCGTTGAAAGATTTTGATACATAGTTTGCTGGTGGCCACCATTTTTAATACTACTTCAGCAGCTATTATGCCCATTAAGTCTCATCGAAGACGCATTTCTGTTTCAAATGATCGTGTGATTTATGCCGTTTTATGTTGTGAATATGCATGTTCTATTATATGAAATTCGTTGGCCTCTCTCTTGATAGCATAATTACAATCTTTTTCTATTTAGCCAGTGATAACATCATTTGATAGTAGAAAAAAATCGAGACTTGATTTTCTTTACAGATCGATATTGCTTGAGGGCGTTTTCTGATGGGGAAAAATAGTGACACAACACGATTACTCTTTCACAACGATGACATTTTGTCACCCCAATGCGATGCTTTTTATTGCATTTAAAAAATTATTCTATCCTTCGATATTCCTCGTTCTCTTTTCATTAATTTCTCCAATTTTATGAAAATTCAATTCCGAAATGTGACAAGTGATCTGCTTCAGTATATCAGCGTTTATTGCACATGTTGCATCTATCGTTCTCTAAAGAATTTTTTTTTTCTTTCAAAAACATTCATTCTTCATTCATCTCATTTGTTATTTGAAATATAATAGGTTCCTGCAAACATTTCCACAACTAATGAAAAATATTTTCATAATGTGTGTTTGGAATTTTTGGAAAAATTTCTGTCATGAAAATTTCTCAATAATTTTTCACAGGAATTGCTCAGCAATCAGTACTATTATCCAAATTGCCTGAGATGCTGCTCATCCGAGAAATGAGATATTTAACTTCGTTGTAATTGGATTCGATAATATTTGATTACGAGAAGAATCGCCGATTTCGAGCGCCCGTTGCGCTGCTGGAATTCGAGTTAAATCGAGCATATATTATGGACGGGACAAAGTTTAATGATGACCACAAGGACGTGAGTTGAGCACTGTCCCTATCGAGATCGCGTTGAAGTTGGTCAAGCCATTGGGGTTGTGAGTGAATAAGCGCGTCTTCAAAGTTAAGACCGACCCCATTGCAGTGAAAGGGGGTACGGGAAGCGCAGACAAGTTAAGCGCAAACCCAATTATTGAATCTTGGATGATGATGCATTGTGAACCCTCATGTATTTCATTAGGGGACAAAACTGCTGCTGACGAGACCTCTAGCGCCATTGCTTCAGTGATTTTCGTTCTCCGATATATCGACGTTCGAGATCTCACTTAATAGTAGTTCGAAAGTGGCAAAAATTTATTTGAGAAATGAGAGTTTTCAAACTCACGTTCAGCCTGAAGTGAATGAAAAATTTATAATCCATCACCCTTTTGTTACATAAGTGCATAAAACTAACTTGTATGTACTTGAAATTTCACTTTTTAGGTGCGTATTATGGCGAGTCATGTCTACGTCGGTGTTTGTCGATAAATGTTGAACATATTTCACAGCCCATCCCTTAGCGTTTTATGTTTGCTTAGTTTGAGCAACAGATCATTTTCTAGAGAATTTATGGGCAGTTGGTTTAGCTAAATTATATGCATTATTGTGAATGTTTCGCTAATTGCCGTTAATTTATGATATCGGTTGGTCTGAGCGGTGAGATTTCAAAAGCACATATCGTGCCAACCATGACTGAGCATTTTCCACTTATAAAGTAGAAATTCGCTCTGAGAAAATCGAACATTGCATAAATTTCACTATGGACTATTTGTGATGGCACAGAGAGCCCAACAATGAGTAAAGAGAAACCCCTAAACGCATGTCAACCTCCAGATGTGAAGAAAACGTGTACGAAGATAGGCGAGCTATCGCCGAAGCGAAACCCTAAAAAATCATTGGTAGCAGATGCCTTCGCACTCACAGCTGCAATACTTACCACTCACTATTCGCTCATCATGTACCTTATTCCATTTCGTGCTAACGTTCACTTTATTTCAGAAGAGAGTGGGAGGGCAGGGGGTTGGTGAAAAGGAAAACGGGCTAGTGAGGAATGGGCCACAATTTTTAAAATGTTTAATACTGGAATCCTTTTCATCAGAAACCTAATTCATTCCAAAATACCGTCTCTAAGTTGGTTGCATTCCAAAGCCGACATCTCTTCGGAGCTCTCCGTTGAGTATTCATATCGTTTGTCAGCATCTCTGTTTAATTCATACCTATAAATTATTCAGCCACACACTCCGGTCATTGTAGTAAGTGACTAGATGTATACCTTTAGTTTTTTTTTCGCTTATGCTCTTAAACATATATTCTTACACAAGAGATCATCTAAAATATGACTGATATGAGCATTGTATTTTGTTTTGGCTGATTGCTCAACTGGATTGTGATGATGGACAGTGAGTGGTTCAAAATTATAAAAGTTGACTGGTGTAGTGCTAAATTGAAGTGAAAACCAATATAATTGATGGTGAAAAATGAGAATGTTTTAGCGATTGTATTTTACAAGAGAATGTTTATGCAATAATACGTTCGTGGAATATCGACTAGAACTGGACGAATGTTATTGATACTTGGGTGGTGATGTTCTTTGCGGGGGACACACTCTTGCGGTTATGTAAACTTCATCGTTATGATAGATGCCTATGTTCATCGTTTTGTGTGAAAGAAACGCTTTGTTGTGTGACTCTCAATTCTGCTTCTATGCTTGAACTACTATGCAATATATATATATATATATATATATATATATATATATATATATATATATATATATATATATATATATATATATATATATATATATATATATATATATATATATATATATATATATATATATATGCTCGATTACTCTGTCTGTAATTTATTGATCGATTAATTTCTATTCAGAAGGCCCCGAAAAAAATGCACAGAAATAGTTCGTGACTTGTCAAAAAAGGGTCATATAAAAGATGTTATAAACCTATCGATTATTATTTTCAATTTAATATTGGTACATTGTGAACCCGTGAAGCCTCTTTTTTTTTGCAAATTCCATAGGTTCGTATATACTTCGATCACTAGTTCATCCTGTAGAATATAAGCCACATTGTGTTAACCAGATGAAGATATGCAATGTATCGTCGATGTGAAGCGATTTAATGCAGGTGCATATTTTCGTATGTTACGTATGTAGAATTAACGATCAGTTGCGAGTTGTACAATGTGATTCTCTTTGAAATCTCAATAGCTGCTACCATTTAATTGCAAGTATTCTTATGACAAGATATTTTTGTATAAAATGCTGAAAAGAATGCATCGCTGTCTTTGAGTACTCAGTAATTCATGATGTTCGCATTGAAATAATAGGGTCAATGGACAGTTTTTTAATGTGAGACGGGGAGATTAGCAAATTCCTTCTCTCCAATTTGCTTCAATTTTGGCGGAGAATTTTCCCTATGAAGAAATTTGGCGAAAATCAGTAGAAAGTAAATTTTCGAAAAAAAAGTGAGTTTTTTGTTGATCAAAAGTTTTCAAATTTTCGATGCCTAATATGTGAAAAAAGTTGTCTTTTCGCATAATTTCTTGGATTTGTTTCTTAAATATTTGCTTGATCATTAACTTTTTCATTCAAATTCATTTTCCTGGATTACTGTGATGTGAATAAATCACTCTTCAGGTAGCGCATCCTGTACACTCATATTTCCTGATGTTTTACCAGCAGTTCGGATGATACCGTTGCTCTTCTAATTGAAGGATTAACGCGAAACATTAGATTACTCTGTCCCAGCACCATCGACCGGTATCCACTGTAAAGCGATGCATTTCAATTATTAAACAACAACGATGAAGTTTTATGCATCCGTCGAAATAAAAAATAGTAAGTCTAAATTTACTTTGCTTCTTACTTGTGTTCTCCTCTCCGCTTCTCAATAAACATTGGCACTGAAATCTAGCGGAAGTAGTTTATGTGTTGAAAATCGACATCTTATAAAAATTCATTGGCATTATTGGTGGCTAATGCAAAGCATCAATCTCCGCGCCGCACTGGCACCGTAACTCATCTGATATCGTCAATAATCTGCTTATTATCGCTCTGTAATTCAATTGCAGTATTCCCATCACTGAACTCAAAGGAAGTGTTGGCCGTGCAGTGCCTTCAAAGGTGCATTATTGGCTTCAAAGGGGATGATTTGTGCGTTTGTTAAAGAATGGAGGGCGCATTGAAATGAGGCGTTTATTGATAGTCGATTTCACACAAATGGCTATCTGTTGAAGCTAGAACGCTGCTTTGTCGCGTACCCCGTCACCTCCCTTTTTATCCCTCATTCAGCCCCATCCCTCCTTCCCCTACAACCACCTCCCTGCCGCCGTACCAGCTAGCGCTGCAGGCAATAACGCAATCTGATCTTTCATATTTACATTGAATAACGATCTCATTGTGCGATGTTCCGCTGCAAGGCATTGAAATCTGACCTCATCCACGGGGTAAACGAACGATGTGCTTGCGACTTTGCATTTATTAACTTCACTGAAAGCGCTTGGCATGTGCAGCACACTAGAAAAAAGTTCAATTCCTGCTCTTTGATACATAATTTCGGCGATAAAATATTAGCACCGTTGCGTTAGACGATGAGATTCTTTCACTTTTCTTGACGTATGCAATGGATTAGAAAGTATTAATCCGAGATGATCCCTTACGATGTCACATTATCACTCATTTCCATCACTTTCTTAACTAAATGATAGTATTTTAATGGGATGAAGATTAGTGGAAAGTATTTTATTATATGACGTTTATGACAGACATTTATTAGTGTCCTAGTCTACAGGATACGTTTTGGTCATTCTTAAAGGCAAATAAGTTCATAAATAACTAGAAATTCGAGATATTTCTTGAATCAACTTGTGGTTAAGCTAATAGCGTTTTTTTATTTGTTTATTTCAATTTATTTCTACATGAAACAAATTTGACATCTTGTTTATGGATGAACATTATGAAAAAAATCTATGAGACAGCGTATTATCTTAAAGAATGGATGAACAATCTATGCTGAGGTATGTAGAAAACTAATTTATTTTCATTTTTATTTTTTGTCTTAATTTGTTATTGCAATTGTTCGTGTGCTGTTTATTTATTTCCTATTTGTGCAATTGATCAGTTAATTGATTTGATATTATAATAATTATTATATTCGATTATTATGATTAATTACAATTGCAAGCTCTAGATGTTGTCTTGCCATGATGCGTCAGACGTCAGTGCGTTAAACATGAGCCTACGAGAGGAGTAAGGATTTGCATAATACGGTTTCAAGCCCTGACTTAAATGCGGCTCATGCCACATTAAAACATCATCAACATACAAGGAAATCTAGAATCAAAAAATGCAAGAACGTCGGGCATTGGAACCCCAATCTTTCACTAACGGGGCAAAGGCGCTTATCAATTATAATAAGACCGACTGGTTCGACTTTGTCCTTTGCTAATGATACCTCAACATTGATCTAATGCGAATCTAAAAACGTGACTATAACTTCAGACTATTTAGTCACCTTTAATGTCAGTTACTTAATTATGAATTGTAGTCAGTTGGTTGATCGGTTTCTTTACTTTGTTTTCATTGCATTTAATCAACACAACAAGTAGAAATCAATCATTTATAATTGATAGAATTATGACTGATTGCTTCAAAGAATTGTTTCAAACCTTTAATTGCGGGCTGATCGATAAGCGGTAATTTCACTAGAGATTTTAACTGATTTTTTTATATGCAAA
Organism: Baylisascaris procyonis; assembly: GCA_037389465.1. NCBI lineage: Eukaryota > Metazoa > Nematoda > Chromadorea > Rhabditida > Ascarididae > Baylisascaris > Baylisascaris procyonis. The sequence goes on along the minus strand of JAZARR010000174.1, from coordinate 1,247,299 downwards.
GACAGTTGTGAACCGAGCTGCTGCACTATCATGTTATCCTCCAATAGAAAATGAAGCTGCCGTACGCGCAACCGATTCGAGTAGTTCTCGCGTCGAAGCTCTCTTTAAGCAATGAGCAGCAACTTCTACCCATCCATCGAGCCACTTGAGAACGACTCTTTGCCTCTTCACTCACTCCACATTACACACATTTAATCTGTAATATCTGGACAGTACCTACGTACATGCAACATCTAGCTACATCTATTTTCTTCCGCTCTTTGGTGACGCTGATTTTGAGTGTGACTGATGAGTGGGGTTTGGGTCATATCTGAATCATAGGTTGTCTGTCTGATGTGGACTTTTATATGCATGATCGAAGTTCACTTAGCGAGAAACCAGAGGCAGTGAAGTTCATGGGCCTAAACAAGATCACTGTAGAGCCAAAAAGGTGCATGCATAGCGTCTTTGAGCACACAGCCGAACAACTTTTTTTCAAATCTTCACAACAATTTGAAGTGATATACATCACCTAGGAGTAGGTGATCACTTCTCAAAGGTTATCGTAAAACAGGCATTTGATTCTGATCATGCCCACATACAATAAGAGCGTGAATTACTGCAAAGGTCCAATTGTAGAGCCTGAAGCTAATAGATTGCCAACTTTTTGGGGGAATGTTGCAGAAGAGGAGCATGGAGAATATGGAACTACAATTTTCCCGAACCTACTAGACTGGAGGAGGTGTGTGGTAGCGATGAAACAGCTTCTAACTTTATACGTGTAAAGTTAGAAACGCGACTCGATTACATATATATATATATATATATATATATATATATATATATATATATATATATATATATATATATATATATATATAATCGAGCGCGAATATTATTGCAAAGGCGATTTCAGTAGGGGCTGCGCAGTAGTTTAATTTAGAGTTGAAGGCTATGGGATTGTTTTATAGTGAACAAACAAATGAGATAGTCGAGAATGGAGCTACCCATATCGTGATGTTCGTCAACTATTGATCGAGATTCCACAAGTCGCAGTTGTGTTAGTGTTTATGGCTTGTCTCTGGCTTAATTTTTTGAGCATATTTGAGGAAATTTATTAGATCGCCTTTTCTTGGCTTTTTGAAGATGTCGTTGATCAAAAAGTTCAAACTTGCGATGTCACGAGTGAAATAATTCGCTCTTCTTGAATCCTAGAATCAATTTTGCGCTGCCATCACTGTTGTCATCTTTTTGAGCCAGATCATTTCCATCCGAACTTAAGCAGTATGACCTCGCAACAAATGAAGAAATTGAGGGGGGGAGTGGTTAGGGAAGTCGAGTACCTCCCGAAGTACGAAGCAGAGAGGAATTAGTGCAACCGATAGGGTTCTACTAAGAGAGGCTGTCGATGTGTAAATGTGCGCTGATTTGTGTTGTTTGCACGACTTGAAGGAGAAACAAACGGTGTCTTCTTTGGGGAGGAACTGCCGACTGGCTACTTATCATCCATTGAGCTTTACTTCATATCGTCACTTACATAGCCAACATTCATGCCCGAAATATCGCTGAATGATGCTTTTCCCGTTTTTCTTCTCAATGCCATCACCACTGCATTGTTGACCCTCGTTTTGTCCAGGAAGTGAAGAACTGAAATAGTCAAGAAAGAGGATGAACCATTCCGTTTCGGGAAAGCAATTGAAAATGACCTTGCCAATCCTGAACTTTTGCGATCTTTTTTCGCGCATTCCAGACTTTTCATTAATAATATGTACCTACGAATACTTGCGGCGACTGCAATAGATTTTGCTCAAAAAGAAGCTTTCAATAGAGGGATATATACATCGTTTTTGAAGGATTTTATCCCTCTTATTTTCTGCTCCCCGTCTTGTCCTTCGAATAGTGCGCATAATCTCAAGGTGATTTACGGATGAAACGAATAAACTTAATTCGAGGTTAGACGAGTCTTACTACGAGCACAGATCCTGTCTATTCTCTTGAGGGAGCACTTTGATATTGCCATTATCTCCGCGTTTGATCGCCTCGTTACGCCTATTTTATGTATCGGGATTTATAACCGAGAAATATTGAAGTTGAGAATCGTGTTGAGTGGTTGAGAAAGTATCCAAGCGGCACAACACTCGATCACTTGCAGCAAAAGTGTATCGCGTTTCGCGTTCGCGATTTTATCTTTACAGCTCGAATTCGGCGTTTTTTTCTCTTAATGCGCACAACCTTTACCCACTTCAAACAACAACCTCACCAACAATGCGCCGCTACCTTTACGGCGTTCAAACAGTTTTTCGCTATTTTCGCATATTGAGGAACACTTAAATTTTTATGCGATTTTTTCTCTTGTCTTATTTACTCTTCAACAGCCCATAATCTTATCATCAAGGATGATTTATGATTAGATTTATGTTGCAGAATATATAACGAAAAATATTTCCATTGGAAATGTGTTTATGTTGTAGAGCACTGGAAATCTAGAATAAATTGACAAATTTGGTGGGAGATAAAATATTAGGTGAGGGAAAGGAGAGCGAGAAAGGAGACAGATATTACTGCGATTCGACTCGACTTGCGATCGTCCATTATAACATTATCATAAGCTCATCATGTCAACATTGAAGAATCAAACATAAAAGTACCACTAAAATTCTTTCCCACTTAGTGAATGCAAGAGAATCGCATTATTTACACTCCATTTCTTTCAATTTTTTGTCCGATTCAATAATGCAGGGTACTGCATACGAGACAAATATGAATCTCTCATAATAGTACAATTTTTTTTATTGCAAGTGATAACGCTTATCATTTGTGACGAATATAACATCGAAAATTTATGTCTAGAATAGAGATTTAGGATTGACGCAGAAAAAAAAACCACAGTTTAAGTCATAAGTTTGATGGACCTTACTGAAAAACAATTGCTCTGCTGATTACTCGAAAAGGCATATCATCGTCGAGCAAAATTTATGCTGTACGTTTTTATCCTTTCATTTTATAGTGCAAATTACATCTCATTTGAACCAATTTATCGCAATGCAAACGTCAAATGCCCGAACTGCGATTGCTGTGAATATTTAAGGAGTCAGTTAATTTAATGAAGTTAATTATGAAATTTAGGCATAGATTCTTGTTTAAAATTTGTTCCCCTGTTGGCAATTTTTTTCACTTAACGATCGTCGATTGCGTTGTTTTGTGCAAATATGCGACAAGAGGATCGCTAAAGTATAAGAAGATGATCGCAATGAGTTCACTTTTTCAGGTATGGCGAACCGATTGTCGCGATTTGGCATTTTTGCACTCCTTTTTTGTTTCAAGCAAATTACACAGCACATAATATTTCTTTATTTTTCTTGTGCAAACGATAATTGTTGTATAAACGTCAGATAGGTTTATGTACTAGAATGCAAACCACTGATTTCTGAGTAGATCATTCAGGTGAGTTTTAATAAAAGTGGTGCTATTAGGATTGGAAAAGGAATAGGGAAAACAAAATGATAATTCATCAGTGAATATATACATACGTTTTCTGTGTCTAGCAAATCCTCGTTGAGGTAAACTACGCGCTATGGTAATGTATACGCGCAATATCATATAATCCTCAGTGAGGGTGTCAAGCTGAGCATTGTATCATATGCTATGAAAAAGGTGCCGTGAAGATATTCGCTCAACAACTTAGTTGCTTAGAGCACATGCACGTAGCACAGTAGGCTCGAATCTCACTCGTGACCGCAGGTTTTACTTTCTGATAGAGATATTGTGCTGAAGATGCTTGAGAATAAAGAAAAATTCGATTTACAAATCCTTCTAGTGTTACCGCCTCCACGCTCTCGACTAAACAAAGAGTTGATGCTCGAGATGAAGGAAATGTTGCTTTCTGCTCATTATAAAATCCTTTCATTAATTTTAGAAAGTCAAATTTGCTTCCGGTTTGAGGAATCTTATTGCTTTGGAATGTTTAAATTTGATGGAAATTGTTAATTGCAAGATTTCACTGACTACCACTTTATACGAAAAATAAAATGGCACAATCCTTGAGTCATCCAGTATAATTCATTGTCAAATGAAAATGAATTTTGGCTGAATAAGTCTTTCAACGAAATTATATGACCATTGTTCTCTTCTTCTTTTTTTTTTTCTGTAATAAATGAGCGAAATCTGCTGGCGAAACGTTGGTGGAATATAGTTGTCAGACGAGAGTTGTACGATTGTAATGTGAACGTTCTTCTTTGGTTGGCTGTTTGCGAATTCTATGAGTCAGTTCCAAATGGAGCCGTTCCGATGCTCGAGCCATTTTATCAAAACACTTTCGGCAATTTTCGTAGACATTCGATCTTTATATACCCACCCCCCCCCCCCTTTCTATACGTCTGCCTATATCACAACAAATGCCGTATTCTATTCATAACATAGATGCTTTCTTCATTACTTTTTATGCAGCAACTCTATGCATCAAAGAAGTCTATTTCACTGAAATTCTTTTTCCTTAGCGAAAAATTTAAACAAGAAAATAATATTTCAGTACCGCTATATGTAACGTAAATATGCAAATACATCGGAACTTACGCATGAGCGCGCGTCTCAGTAGAGGAGTGAAAAGATCAAATAACTCATGCTCTATCTTTCTATACATATATATATATATATATATATATATATATATATATATATATATATATATATATATATATATATATATATATATATATATATATATATATATATATATATATATATATATATTATTTTCCTCAATATCATTTGCTGTCATTGCTTCATGCCGGTTAGTTATTTACATCTCAATTGTTTGATAGAAATGAATATTTGCCAATAAATATTTGTTAAATTTGGCATGCGTTGCGCGAGTTTTGACGTAGTGTTGCAGATCTGTTAATGCATCGATTTTTTTGGATCCGTTTTTTAAATGTTCCGATAGTCATGTAACTTGTTTTCACCTAGGCTTAATTAAATATGTCAGCTAACCACTCCCATGACTTCCGGAGATGATGCAAAATTTTTGCAGAAAAGTCGACCTGGCTAGAAGGGCTTTGAAAAGGGAAAAGTAGAGAATCTTGGTGATGTCTTAATTCAAAAAACCAAGGATGAGGGTGGGAAGAATGATCAGTGCCTTCAGTCTCTGAAGTTTTCCCGATTGTCGAAAAACACTAATTTGTGCTTTATCGACGTTCCACAGAATAGCCACTTATCATTATTATAAGCAGTGCCACTCACATCTCCTTCATTTGCAAAAGTGGATGCAAAAATGGAAGTGGGATGGGAGAGAAGGAAAAGGAGGGGAAGAGAGGGAGAAGATAAGGTAGCTTGCTTACGGAAAGAATGCCAAATATATACTGAAACAGTGCACAGTCAATTGCACTGGAAAGCATGCATGAGAAGGCGCTGCATTTTTGCATTTGCGCTCATCAGAGCAGTCAATTCCACAAACTGCCATGAAACAGTAAAATATGCACAGCGTCCAAAGGATTCGTTTCGATCAAGGCACTCATTTACACAGGTGTTTTGCTAGTGCAACTTCAATGGCTGCTAAACGCGAAACCATCTTCCTTAAAATGCGTTCCAATTTTAAAGCATATTTAAATCCATGTAACTATGTCGATGGATAATCTTGGACGTTGTTGTAAGAAATCCTCATACCATCGATTGTGGCACCTCATCACATATTACATGTTGCAACACCTGATTGCATAACTTCGGTAGCTGCCAACTTGGAGCGACACACGCACACACATACATATGCGCGTACACACACACGCGTACACACCCACGCACACACACGCAAACACACACATACACTCACGCACACGTACGCACATAAACCTGTGTAGAAAAGAAGAGATGAGGCATCTCTATAATATACTTCGCAAACGGAATTTCCAGATGTCTTATGGGAGTTGGTTCACAGAACTGCTGATTAGATAGTGCTTTAAAGCTCACTTACATTCGTGGTAGTACAAACACACTTCCCATTTAGTGCTGTCTGTAGAGAAACTTTATACTTTCATGCTTAGGTGATGTTCTCGCATCATAGTAGTTTCCAAAACGATGACTGTTTGTTTTGTTACTAAAATCAGTTGGTTGATTCTGGGAGGCTGTAGTTTCTTTTTTGGTTTTTTCTACGAGAGGAACTGAAGAAGTATTTTGAAGAAATAGTATTTTCGTGTGAGAAGCAGTCAAATTCGTTCGCACAATTAGCCGCACCTGTTGACGTTTTTTTGTGACTGCGGCGGCGCTATAATTTCATGCACGTTGCGCAGATATTCTTTTTTTGAAAGAGAACATCAGCATTGACTTTCCAATGTCATCTCCCAATAGATTCGCTTTGTCGTTTACACATTTCTGTTTTCTCGTCTTTTATATTAGTTTTAGCTGAGGTGTATCTTTCACACATTTTCGGTGGGAAGATCCCTCTCCCACAACCCGCCCTTCAAAAAGGCGAACATATCCTACAATCGCTCAGGAGGCAGTTGCATCATCCAGGATTAGGAGGAAGAACAACCGCTAGGCCACAAATAGATCGAGCAAAAAATACGCTTATCTTGCTCTATTGTTAAGCACTTCAATCTTTATTTCCATTCTTGCTATGGCACCGGCACCGCGCTTGTTTTCCTGACTGAAGATTGCATTACTGATGAGGTTTTATTTGCGCGTTGCTTATTTCAGGGATACCGAACAGTTTTCCAACATAATGCTTACTTGTTTATAGCAGCTAAAAATTTCAACATATAGAATATCGAATAAAGTTCGAAAGGCCTTTAAAATTTTTACTATCTGAAAACTGATCTGAAATTCCACTTAATTAACTATGTTTGAAGCGCGAAATCGTTCAGTTGTTGCGGGAATATTGTTCGAAAGAACATGAAATAAATAGCCGCACTAGACGGTGAGTGGATTCTAATTGATGAGAATGAAGCGATATATTGGTGTAGTTATTGCAGAAGTATTATTCCCGTCCAAAAGGCTATGAAGAAACGTTAGTTTTTTGAGGAAAAAGTTGGCGGAAATTCCTTAGCATTTCCCTGCTTGCATGAACTATATTCCTTGGAAGTTGAAGGGTGGGTAGTGGGTATGATAATGTCGAAGTGAATGATAAACACTCTTGATATGTTAACTACTGATAACCTTTTTATTGAAACATTGAGCAGTCATGTTCGTTGTTAGAGTATCAAGTACAGCGTTAAAATATAATCAAACTTAGTATGAAGCACAAACCTTCTACGCTTTATGTTCTGACCATGAAGCTGTCATTTCGGCTTTCATGAAAGCGATGTGATCAGTGGTGTATTTAAACGGGCGATACTTGTGCGAGCGATTGTGTGTGTTTAAAGAGGGGGGGGGGGGGTTGGGGAAGGGTTGGGGAGAGATGCGTGCAAACAGAAAAGGAAAAACATTTTTTCGATATAATGAAAGAGCTGAATGATAAACACGAAGGTAACCGATTTCAAGAAATGTTTGAAAATGAAAGAGATTTGCAGATGGGATAAATAGAACCTATAACACCACATAGATTAAAAAAAATCGAATCCCTTGATCGCAATGATGACATCACTTGCGAGGGGTGGGAGGGGAGAAGAAGGAGATTTTTTAAGGAATGAGCAAATTCTTGACCAATATCTTTCGAATTTTGCTGCCATAAACATTTTTTTTTTCTGTCCAATTATGCTTGTTTTTCTTGTCGAGTCGATGAAAAAATTTTTTATATGTGGCGATCTGATAATTTCAGCTTTCATTAAGGTGCAATAAATTTCTATAAATGGGCAATAATACTGTAATGATGAGTTGCATTGTTTATCGTTTATGGTTTCGACCTAGCTTCGCATTGTTTGTGTGCACTACTGTAAAAGTTGTCCGATGAGGGATTCGTGCTCGAAAGCAACTTTAACCATTTTTTTCTATCTCATTCGACGAGTGAATTTTTCGAGTTTGTTTGCGAACAACCCGCCAAGCACCACACCTCAGCGAGTGCGTTGCCCCCTTCAGCGGTCATCTATCTTGGGTTGCTCATCACTGCGGTCTCGTCATCAGTACTCCATGAAGCGATGTCGTTCTCGTCAAGGGCTTCATCTGCTTTCAAATATGATGCAATAATTAAATCTCTTACTTTTCCGCTATGTTTTGTTAAGGATTACCTATAGCAATGGTTGTCAAACATTCACCATTTGATTTATTAGCTTTTCTCTTATTGTATGCACTATAGCTTATGCAATCAAACAATATAGTTTGAATAATGAGCTGTTAAAGAAACATTCCTTATGACATCTATGATGGATGTTTCCATGTTTTTATTGTCAGAGTGTATCAAGCTAGTTTACTCGTCCCTTCAATTTGATCTTTCATTATGAGTTTTTTTTACCCAATCTTGGTTTATGTCTGTATTCACTATCGTTTTAAGATAACGATTATATGCTGACTGGCTGCAAATAATCTCCAACGAGCCATAAATAGGTTTAGTCGCCAGCCATAAATAATGCATCACTTAAGTTTGATTTCTTTGACTTCTAATTTAAAGCAGTGAAAAATGCAATCTTTTTCAATGCAGAGGAAATGGAGGAGGAGAGGAGAGAAAGAAGGAAGCCCACTGCCTTTTGGATACTCTATTGACGAGGCCGATATTGAGTTGAGTTGGCAAGTACTCTAGCAAATTTTTTTTTTTTCAGTTATATTTTTCTTCTTGATTATCTCTGTTCAACGGTTTTTCTGTGTTACCTGCATAGTAATACTTGTCGCCGTGTTCGTGTTTGTCTGCATGTCTGCGCGCCAGTGGTTTACACATTTGGTTGTAATTTGCATGCTCCTTCGCTTATTTAGCTGCGTATTTAGTCGATCAGCATTGAAAAGTTTTTAGTGCTTATATGTGCTAGAGCTAGAAGTGTTGGAAAACTCCTGTTGGCTTAACGAGAGTAGGCCTATTTCTTTTTGTTTTATCAAAGATGCTTTCCTCCATTCTCGCTAATCCATCGGTTTTGTGTCTTTTCAGAGCACCACCCCACCCCATTCTCTTCGTTACTTCATTCCTTGCATCGGTATCTATCAGTCAACAACAGTGGAAAGCTTAAGGCACGCAATGCAAGAAAATGTATTGTAGACAGCCATTCTGCATACTTCTGCAGACGTGAGCAAAATCAGTGGTTATATAAAATCGAAATTATCACATCGTCATGAGGAAGGTGAGAGACCACGTGAGTAGAGGCTCTTGCCCCGTATATGGATAAGAGTAATGATTAGCCAAGGAACCTTCTCGCATCGCATCAACCCGTCTTCCAGTACTATTTTCTTTTTCATATACGACCCGCATTGAAGCCCGTCAAAATGATACCTGCTAGCAAAGGCTGAATCCATTGGGTCGAACGTTTTTTTACGCTCATTTTTCGACTGGTGAATACCTCATGGACCTCATTAAAATATGTCAAAAGTTAGCTGATTTTGCTCTCTTCTGTCGACTGCCTGAGAGATACGTACGACACATTCTTATATGCTTTTTAAGCTTGCATTTGTAAGGCACGTATGGTACTAGTATATCTGTTCGTACGCATTTGTGTTTTCAAGTCTGTTTATCCGGTAATTTCAACTCCGGAGCCACAGAAATTTGGGTCCGAAGTGCACTATTGTGACCTGCACTATGGTCGAATACTGTTTCTGCAAGGAATTTTTGCATTTTTTTGGGTTACAAACTGCACTAAAGGCGAATTTCCTGCAAAAGGTTTTCGCAGGCTGCTGGTTCGTTTAAAATATGCAAGCATTATTACACATTTATGTAAGCCCGTTTGGTGGCGCCGTTTTTACTTTTCTCTGGCTCCGTTTTTCTTGTCTGCTATCCTGATGTGTTGTTGCTTCAGAAACCTTTAAAGCCAAAGTCTCTCGAGCCTCAATAACTCCTGAATTCATGCAGCATCTTCCTGCACAAGCTTTCAGCTAAGGTGAAGACATATCCCCTCAGCTCCCATGGGTCCGTCGGCATACGAGCGTTGTTAGACTCCGCAAGCATAAACTCTCCACGCAATCTTTGTATGCAGTAATACCATTGCGGAGAAAGGAAGGCTCGAAGGCGCGCGCTATTAACCTCATTTCTCCTAGAACTCAGGCAGGAAAGCTTGCTCGTTCGGTTCTCACAAATCGAAATTCACGAGAAAGTAACATCAGTTTGTTTTATTCGTCTACTCGTCGTTTCATTTCCTCTTCACTTCCTTTTCCATTCATCTCATTTCCCCACTGCCATGTGCCAAATTAGAGTGTACTAGATCTATGATGTATTATGTTGCGATGCAAATTCTGGAAAATAATATTTTGAGTGCTACAAATAGACTGATTATTGCTGTGTTATTGGTAGGTGAATTTCGTTATATACAACACATAACGATACACGACGTGAAATGGTGGAGATGTTGAGTCAGCGGAAAAGGACCGAAAAATTTTTTAGCGAATCGCTTTGCAGAGAGCGTCGCTTTTATATAAGCATTGGATGAGTAATCACCGGCCGTTGACTTGAAAGGTTTCCTTGCGTCGTCCACGCCAATCAACCTGCGACGATCGATTGCCACACATGTGGTCCCTACCTGCCGATAGCTTCCTAGAGATGTTACAACTGTAGTTTACATGTCCAACACAACGTATTCGCTTTTCCTGCTCACTTTGATATGGGAATTACGCATTCTTTGGGGTATTGAGAGGGCTTCATAATAGGGTTTTACAGTAGTAATAAGAGGCGGCTTGAATAGTAACCCCATCATGAGACTTTGCAGTGGAAGAAGACTTGTCTGAGATAGAAATCCTTCGAGAAGAAAAGACAGCGTGAGACGTGAAACAATGCAAATATTCAGCATAATGAAGTTGATGTTCTTCTTCTTCATAGTCAATGCGTTTATTTAAGAATAAACACTATACCTCGTGCTTGCAAGTATATTTCATAATTAATTTTGGTAAAAGTGTATGTTCGAATTCTGATTCTCCAACTGATTGACTTTGTGCAAGCACCTCTGGCCTGATGATTCTGAAGTGGTATTGAGTATGGTTGAAATTAACCAATGAAGTCTGAAGAGTTGGTGTAATTTATGGCACATTGAGTGGGCATGAAGCTAAGAGCAATGGAAAACACGTAACCTGCAATATTTTTTGAATGAAAGGCCTTCGTGAAAGAAGAGACGCCTTGAACAGTAGCCCTTTCATGAGACTTTGCAATGGATGAGGACTTTCCTAAAGCAAAAATCGTTCACACGGAAATTTAAACAGTAGAGAATGTCCAACCTTTTATAAAAACCTTACAAAAAAGATATCTCTAATGACGTTGAAACTCCGTTTGAAAACCTAAGAAAATTGCGGTCATCGGGCCTTTCGATCTTAAAATATTATATCCCTAGCCCATGGGATTGCATGATCTTTGACTGCTTGATATTTCAAACTCCATTTTATGTTTGAATCGCATAAAATTTGAAGTTTCCTTCTTTTCATCTTTGCGCTGCGTTTATTCTGCGACATAATGTCTATTAATTGGATCATATATTTCAAGATCTGTTCCAAGTGTGATTAAGTGAATGAGTGTAAATAATCCCACAGAAAAATTCCGATAAGTGGGAAGCTTTTCCGTCAGCTAACTTTCGAATTACTCTATTGAGGTGTCATTTTCACTACAGCACCGTAAACGGTTACTGTAATATGAATAGCGCTTAATGTGTTCGCATGTCAAGAGTTATTGCAATTGTTCGGTGTACATTAGCTATCAGACGAGTGTGTTTGAATGATTGTCCCAAATTGGACCACTCCCACCCGTTAAGCGGTTTTCGTTGGTTATTCTCGTTTTGCCGTTATCACCCCGAGAAGTCAGCATAACATCGTGATATATTTATTGCGTTATCTAATGTCCATACGAGTCTTTCATCATCTATTGAATTGATACATGAAGAAGATTAGAAAATTATTCACTACCGATGTTCCTCTTTTTTTTATTTGTTTGAAATTTCTATCTGCTCATTTTTACGAGTTTTTCATTATCTCTCCCAAGTGATTTATTGTAATTTCGGTTATTCCATAGTATCGCGATTTGCAACCCAATTTCCTTTCATTTATTAGAGACTCGCGTCAGTTAGATATTTAAGCCAACGTAATAAGCGAAATATTTTGTTAGCGGATTAGCATGAAATACGAAGGAAGCAACAAAATTGTTGTTCTTCTATTGCAAGCAGAAATGATTTAGCGTGTAGTAATTAACTAGGGAGCCTATGCTACGCATATAAATGGCGACAACCGAATTTTTTGCAACGATGATCAGAGGGAACATTGATAATTTGGGTTTCGAATGAGCTATTTCTGTCTTTGGAGAGCAAATGCGAGGCACGTGTTGCTTTGACGAAGACCGATCGCATATTGATGCTTCGTATTTTCGCTACTTTGGTTAATGTGCTCCATTCAAATCTCAGATGACTGCTACTGAGCGCCTCACTTTCGCTTCCAATGTGACATATTTGAGTTATGCTGAGGTGCCTCTGGGAGAAGCAAGTGAACTCACGCACTGAAAATCCTCTTAGTAGAAATACTTTTGTGAAAAAAAAAGAAGAAACAACTCTTCTATGAAAAAGTCAATCTCCTTCCAACTATCAAAAGTTGACCAGTTGTCAACACTTACAATGTTTATTGCACGCAGTAACTTCCACATATGCAGTAATCACTTTTTTGTATACGCCCACCCCTGGAGTTTTTTTCTGTCGTGTTTTTGTATAGCTCCATGGAAATTCTGTCTATTCGTTTCGGTTGAACCGATCAAATTTTCTCTAAAACGGCGTTTGCTCTGCAGGGTTAAACGAGCAAGATCAGTAATTTTTTTTTATGAAATACGCAGTCATTCCCGACTTACCGCATATTTGGTACCTCAAAATGCTGCTTAAGGTTTGCGTTGTACAAGCTTGGATTGGAAATTCATTCTATCGAGTTTCCTGAATTTTTCAAATCAAGCACAAGTCTACTTCTTCCTCTCATTTTTGAAACCACTATTACAAGGCTTTACGTAGGCGGTGAGTGACTTTTACAAGCACCATTCCCCTCTTCCCGCTGACACCCGCAGACACACACATAAACGAACCTTCCATTTGAAAGTGCCAATCCTGTTCAATAATCGATCACGAATCACTTCATTATTTTTAAGTTCTCTGTTTTATCGTTGAAAACGCATCTTTTACAAAATCAAGCTTTATTTCGAGAAATTTTTCTTTGCTGATGTCATATAAAACTCTCCGCAGTTGCATCTGGAATAAAATCTCGGCATACTATCGAAACGATAAACGATCCACTGACACAATGCAGATGAAGCGATGCAATGTTGGACCATATACGTAGCGATATGCAGTAAATGCTGCCCATTTGATGAGGCCTATTCCATTATGTTGTCAAGTCAAATCTTGGCGAATTTCAGTTTATGCTGGTTCGGGAAGTGGGTTCTGAAGGATAAGTGGGGGTGTTTGTGAGGGGCACTGCTGTCTCTATGCCAAACAAGTATAATTTTTGTTTTAGATAGGCAATAAAGAACCTTTACTGTATACGATTGGAGTTAATAAAGAAGTAGCGTTTAGCTGGTTGATCGGCCGTTTAACGCAAGTTACGCCAATTTGTTGTCGGCATTGCTCATCAGTGGCGCAAAAGTTGACACAACTTTGTCCATTTGTGGATCGGTCGTCGTTGATCGTTCCGTCGAGTGCAGTCGTGCAAATATTGCTGCTCTAACTGATTCGTTATCAGTATGTGACTTTATTCTTGATTCTTCCTAAACCTTCCCACGTTTTATTAGATTTATTTGTTATGCGGTACATATTTGCACACCCTCTCTTCAGTTGGTTCCTGTCACTGTGTGTTTATTTAATCATCAGCACTTAATCCGAAAGGGTCTACACTTTTCCTAGAGGTTTTATGTTCTCTTAATGAAATGATGATAAAATTATGCATAGGTGAATGAGAAGAATACTTATTCTAGCAGAGGTATGGTGCGAAAGAAACGTTGAATTTATGTATGTATATAGCTAAAAAAAGGGTATAGCTAAAAAATATTCATTCTCAAACAATAAATATAATTCAGCGTAATGATACTATTTGTGAGCACATTTATGCACTTAGTCGGTTTTCAATGATAAGCGAGATTGCTACAGCCCCTTTTATGCTAATCAGTTGGCATGCTTTCCTGCTTACCTGTTGTATTCCGTCGTGAACGATAGTCATTAAACCATTGTTATATACAACGGAATTATTTCAGTCCTTGTGGCATTTCTCTTTATGCATATACCACTCCAAAAGTAAGATGAATCCATTTCTGAATTGACAAGTTTGCTATGCATAATTTTGGGTACTGAGATTGGTTGTTTCGATGTTACTTTGCAGTTGCCGTAGTATATATGAAAATAATTTATGACTTTAGTTGAGAATGAGATAAGAGGTTCGCCCATATTATGGAATTTTCGCTGCCCTAAAAACCAATTAGCCATTATCGAAATCACTATGAAGCAGTGGCGAGTAGGTTAAATCTGCTGTCAATATTAGGTGTGGGAAGTTTTAAAACCAAATAAGCGCATTTTGTAGAATGCTTTCTTCACCGTTTGCTGCTTACGTGGCATCGATTCTTCATTTGCATCACTCGCAAAATTCTCCACCTTGCACATTTTAGACTGTAGTAGAAAAGGTGAAATATTTTAAAGCTACATACAGTAAACGAAGATTCGCACATTTGAGGCACAAGTTGAAGGTGAAAAGATCCATTAAAGCATCTGTAAATATCTTTAAGAAATTAAATCATGTATTGATGAGGAATGAGCTGCGAGAACTGTAGGAATTAGTAAGAGTACAGAGCGGATACTTCTGAAACGAAATCACGAACGCATTTTAGCTCACTTTCTTTTGACTCAAACAGGTACAGAATTCTCGTCAGTTTCGTCGGTTCCATTCTCTGCTTCACAAATGCAACTCATTCCATCTCATGATAGCATTCCCATATATTTCATTCGAGTTTTTTGTTGACGTTGTTCCTTTTTTATTAATAACCCGATGGGAGGGAGAGAGATGAGAAAATGGAAAACGGGGAGGAGGTTTCCAACATGTGGAGCAGATAGGAGAAGAATCTGAAAAATTCACAGTTGTTTTTCGAGTAGTCTATCAGTACATGAGTGGATACTGGAACATCCACTGTATCACTGGATCACTGGAACAGGCTCATAATGTGTAATGTCCACCTTCTACTCTGATTCTTAATTTTGTTACTTCTCTTATTTTAAAACAGAGGTAGAGTTTCTGATTTCTTATAAATGCTTAATAAGCGATGAATTTATGGAAACAACGAAAATTTGTTTTTTCTTCTAGAATAGGAAGCAAGCATTTAATGAAAGCAATCGTTTGACGTTCGGAAGTGTGCATATATATTTGTCTATCTGACTGTTTGGCAGAATCAACTTATGAACTTCAGATGCACAAGTGAAGGTGATGGTGATGTCATAGAAGTGCACTATTGCATCATCGTGATGCGCATCATTAAAGCCTACCTCGTGTGAATTTTGTTCCAGGTTATCTCCTCCTATTTATTCTAGACACCGAAATTTGACATAAAATTTACATACCCAATTTTATTTCAGAGCCGGTAGAATTCAGCCGAATTATTCATAATGCCTTGTCTCTCTTTTGTAAGAGAGCTCGTTATGCGATAAAGTGTCATGGAGTTTTGTTGTATCTTTCTGCGCTCCACTAATCTGATAAAGTGAATGATAAAATGGAAAAAATAGCACCATCACTTGTTCGAAATTATAATGGAGTTTTCAAGCGCAAAGATGACAAACTGAGTTCTCCACGAAAAACGCAAATTCTTTAATCCTGTCGACTCTGAGCATTTACATTTTGAAAATTCTCCTTCATGTGTGAATTTTTTATTTCACTTTCTCAGCAATAATTTCACATTGATATGTAAAACACTTTTCTGCATACATCCTACTTGATTCGTTTGAGTGCTTTGAAATGAATAAATCGATTGTAGCTATATTTGATGACTTTTGAGTGGGTGAAGCCCTGAAAAGACATAGATATCTTGTCGGACATATTTCTGGCAGGATGAGTGCACGTGGTACCTTTCTTAAAAATTAAGAGAATTTGAAAATACACACTGTAGTTGTAACCGAACTACCGTACTTAGTGTTACTTATAGGAGTATTTCTAAGTGGGCATCACCCGAAAAGGGGTGCGATGAGAATTTGCTGAGTAACGCATAGAGTTTTGTTTCACATCGCAGACATGACGAATTCCTCTCGTTACGGTAGCAAATGAAAATCTTTTTGTAAACAATTTCGTTACATTAAAATCCAAGTTGGCATTCATCAACAAATGGTCATTGTTAGCTGAGTGCGATAACTTTTGTGGCGAAAACTTGTAAGAAACGATCGGACGCCATGCCGATACTTGCAATTTGTATTTTCTCAACGACCTTGGAAGATATTATGCGGTCTGACAAATTTGCCTTATAAAAGTGCATTATGGCTGGTCGTGTCTGTGTATATGTATGTGAGCCTTATGTCTGTCTGTTTGCCTGACTGTCTACTGAGTAGCTTCAATTCGGGAACAAATGAAGTTAGAGTTATGAAATTGTGTGAATGGAAGAACACCCTAGGCTGACCTATTGTGCTATGATTCATGTTGATCCATCAATTTCGAATGGAATTGAAGACATTTGGAGGTGATAAAAAATCTGCAAGCACGTTACACATGTTGTTTTTCATTCTACATCGGTCGGGTCGCCGAAAAATGAACCTTTTCTGAGTGATGGTCGAACCTGCTGAAATATGAAAGCATTATTCGGCAAATTTCGTTATTTGCTGGTACTTGTGAAACTGGTTAATTAAGTGAACCGGATAAAAACCACCTGGTATGTATCTCCATTTTTTCTCTCGCTTTTAATGGTTATTACCGATGCTGAGAATTAGCTCATCGATAGCAGAAGCAATATTTTAAAAACATGCACTTAGTTTTACCGAGTGTGCATATCTTCACTGAGCCTTCGTTAGTGGTCCGAATGCTTCTTATATGCAGCGATGAGGAAGTGGGAAGATGAGGAAAGGACTAGGGAGGAGGGAGATGAAGAGTGAAGGATAATGGTAGTATTAGAAATGCACCAATGTCAAGAATTGGTTAATAACATGCGAGTGTCCGCCAAATAGGACGCGAATGAAGGTAGTGTGCATCGCGTTATAACCTAACACCGGATATCGTTCGGTAGAAATCTTATGGACATTTTATGATGGGAAACATAACTGTTCATGAGCTCCATCACCATTCTCACAATCCCTACGAGCATTATCGATATACACCCCACGTTTCTACTGACCTTACTGACCTTACACTTTTTAAAAATTTATGAAATTAAATTTTTTTTATTTGTATAAAATCCTTGTTCGATAGTTAGATGTTTTAAATGAGAGCTTATCGTTGTTGTTGTTATAAAATTTTTATGATTCTAAATTAACGGTGATGTACAAAGTGTTTAATGGGCTATGGGCTCTTTAATTTTGTTCTTCTTAAGGTAATTGAGATTTTACCGAGATGAAACTGTGAAATTTTGTCATTAGGTGGTCTTCTCCATAAGGAAAATTTTAATTTTCAAAACTCTTGTGCGCTCTCAACATCGCTTAATGAATTAATTTTTAAACATCACATGTCCTCCTCATCATTTTTTTACACAAATGAGTTGTTTTTCGCTCCTTTTTTTACTGAAGATTTATTAAAAAGAGTCGAATTTTTATTCGTGTGCTAATGAGATGTGAAGTTCGAGAGCGTAAATGCAATTATATCACGAAGTATAAATTATGTCATATCTTAGTTTTTTTCGACTTCTTTAAAAATCCTCTCCAATAGGCAGCTATAATTTGAAATTGTATCTATTTTAAACGAAACATTGCAGTCGCTTTTCATTCACTTTGGCAAATTTTCGTTGCGGAAGCATATAAAAAGTTTATGTGTATGGCAATGTTTCTGTCTTTCTGTACGTCTGCCTGTCCGCCTTATAGTTTGAATTCGAGTTCAGCTGAAGAAAAAATTCTAAAGTTTAGTGGGTTTAATGTACGCTATAGGGTGGTCTCCTATACCATCCAGCAAATTCAAAGGAGGCGTTAAGCACTTAACGATGGAAAAAAATGTTGCATACATTTAGGACCAGGCGGGTTCATTCCACGCCGATTGATTTATAGGACCGCGCATCTTTTGGGGGAATTTGGGAAGGGGCGATCAAGTTCAAATATGGAGGAATTTCCCCGCATACTTTATTTTTTGTTGATAGCCTTTGAAACTGGTTGGTCAGATGATTGGAATGCACAAAAAAACTCATATCATGTCGACTTCTCTGGCATACTATTGCACTTGTGACCTAATCAAGGGTATGCGTTTACGTCAACGTTTCTATCCTACTAACAAAGGTTTTTTTTAATTTTGCTCGTATGGAAAAAGTTTCAAATATTCATTGCAATTCCTTTTAAGGTAATTTTTTACTCGATCGTTATTGCATTCCTCATTTCCGGTCATTTGTTTCAGATTACTTTTGTTTCCATGGAATCCATGTCACTATGCATTGGTAGTAATCTTTTCGCACTTTTCATAATGTTATATATGCAGAAGATGGATGATGCATCTATTTTTTTTTCTTCTTTTTAATTGCTAGTTCTTCGAGGGCAATATTTGTTCAGTTATTTAGCTACATAATTGTTCATGAATATTGCATTCGTTTTTCACGCTATACGATGGCTCAAGAAAGTTGAGCATTCGTTTTCTCTTATCACTTCTAAGAAGAGTTATCTAAGTAAAATATAAGTGAGCAAAAAATTTGCTAAAGCGCAAGATTATGCACTCAAGATTATGTCTCAAAAATTTCAGCACTGATGAGGGAAATGTGGAAGGGTAACGTTTGTATGAACTTAGTTTGTTTAAGGCGGCGAATAAACGCAGTACAACTTTCATGCGAACTACGGTATGCTATAAATGAATGCAGTTCACCTTAGAAAAACTCTTATATGACAGATAGGGATGCATGACGCATCAATTTTAGCATTTTTTTGCAATGTGGTTTGCACATTAATTTATTATGATTGGAGTGCGTTGCTTATTTTTCGTTGAGTAGAAGAATGAAAAATATTTCGAGAGACACCTGAAAAGGTGCGCCAAGTCACTGCAATGATCATCGCTATTGTTAAGGGAGATTTTGTGCAGAGGCTCACTAATGTTAAGCTACTAAGCGATATTTCTATTCATATTGGCAATCATATTGCACGGACGTTTGTTCGGAATCGTTCATTTGTTTTGCATATAGAAATGTTGCAGCATCTATTTAATAGTCTCACATTGTTAGGTGACATAACGCAAACTCAATCTCCGCAGCTTTTTCTATTGTCGTAGATTGTATTTAGCAAAGAATCGAATGTAACACATTGTTTTTTAGTTGATTTATTGATTCATTATCTCCTCGCGCCCCGTTTGGAAATTCTGCGAGACAGTGTAATTTTCTTCACATTTTACATTAACTTTTAACCGGATTTTCTTATTGCAGTTCTCAGCAAGCCATCGAGCCATACAAGTTGAGCGAGATTATCGCATCTTCATTTTTGTAAGTCGTAAGCATTCGTACTTCGTATGATGGGAAATTTGCAAAAAGCGCCGATGTCTGTGAGTTGGAGGGGGAATGGGCCGGGAATGGGGAAGTGATGAACAGAAGAGGTCTGCTGTTGTTCACAGACTCAGAAGTGGACCTATTTGCGAGAGGAATATCGGAAAGGGAAAAGGGCATTCGAAGAATATTTTTTGAGAGATGTTTAAGCACGCTGTTAACGTGTTCTCATGCCTCAAATATGCTAATAATTTTCTCAACTAATTGCGCGCATGTGCCAGGTAGTGAACTCAATATTGTGCCTAGCTGAGATGAGCGTTACATCCCCTTAGGAGGGATTACATTATTCGTAATTTTTCAGATGGGATTTATTATATGTTCGACTTGAGGTTATAGAAGAGAGGCTTAATAATGTGTTGTCAGAATCATAGTGAAATTTTCATGGAAAATGTTTTCAGTGTGCACATTTAAAACATCGTACGAAGTACTTTTTAACAAATAAACCGCCAAATGCATATTTCTTATCTATTGAAATTATGCACTTCATGATGTCATGTTATAAATGTTTGTTATAATTCTCACCTACTGTTACAATACAATCGACGCATTTAATAATTGACGTTCGCGAATATAGCTTCCGTTCATGATATTAGACAATCTCAAGGGATTAAGTGGAATGCTAGGGAACCGTGAGAAGGCAAAACTGTGCAGAAATCAGTTTGAGTTCGGCTTGGCTGAGTGTGCCCCAAAGGGATATGGCAACTTTGCAATGCATAAGCTGCCTCGTCGAAGGCTTTTGCGTAGTTTACCCATTTTCATGATCAATAGCCCTCCGTGGCTACTCCTAGTTTCGTCGATGCTTCTTAGCCCCTCCTCGAGGACGTTTACCTCTAAGCTGCGTTCGACTGATGCCCTCATCGTTTTGCTCTATATTTTTCCTCTGCAATGTCTTTCCTCTTCCCAACATCACTCTTCGTTCTCTTCGGGGATTCTATTTCGCATGCATACTCAAATCTACCAATTTCACGCACTTTTGAACTCGTATAGAATGCGTTTCGGCGGTTCGTAGTCCACTCACTGTGGCATTGTGACCACCAGAATGCGTAATCTTTTGACACCCATTTTCCAATTGCATTTCCTGTGCCTTCACATCAAACAACAATGATTCGGGAGTTTTACTAATTTTATGAAGTGCCTTTGACGTTATTATCAGCACTTATGATAGCCATGTTGTTGAAAACATAATTCGTCTTGCATTATGATGACCTGAATTCGACATGAGCAGTTAAACTCGGAGATAATTTTTTATTTTCTTTCCGGATCAGGAGAATCCAGCAAACATGTTCGCATCGAGAAACAAACTTCTAAAGTATTAGAAATGAACTTGTTATTTCTGGTATCGTTGGTAGAATATATGACAGATTTTCAATTATATTGTATTGCATCTGGAAATCTTGCATCATCATTCATGACTCTCAACTTCATCGACAAATTCGCTAGTTAAGTATTTCTTACGGAATTGTTTTATTATTTTAACTTATTACTTTTTTAACTTAATTATTTCAACTTTTAATTGTTTATCATTATTTTAACTTTTCAATTTAACTTTTCAACTTAAAAATTATTTGGTAACTTTATTTTACGAATTATTTGATAATTCCATTATTTCTAATTTGATAGCATTGTTGGTTTTATTTCACAGGTTTTCTGGATTCTAATACCACATTGAAAATTCTCTTCGGGAAATGCGAAAACTACTTATATGAAAGAATGAATAATTTCGATAGTATTGGCGCATCGAACATTTGTCGCCGTTCTTCTCTCTCTTTTTTTGGTGCGACACATTTATTGTGCTCAATCACGCGCATTTAAAAACGTCTATTGCAGCATTGCGACATCGCTTTCACTTTATTCAATTATAACCACCCACCGTACTTACCTCATTAACACAGTAATTCACACCGTACTTCTTTTGAATTAAAACCTTCAATAATACTACAAAATATGAGATGCTAATTCGCGAAACGATTAACAAAATTGACCCATAAGATTAAAAAATTTGTAATACTTTTAAACGTTACGTCAATAATATGTGAAGATGTGAAGAATTGAATGCAATACTCTTAATGTCATTCACAGCATTTTTTACAGTGAATTGGAGCAGATATAGACTGCAAATCTTTCAGTTGGGTTTTTTTCTCAAATTTAGCGAATTTTTATTGCAACAACGAAAACTTTTTTAAAATTGTTTTGTGATGAACGAATTAAATACAATGAATGAGTCGATTGAATATATCAGATGTGAACATCGTCAGCCTATAATTAAGCTCCTCTTATTCTTTCGTAGTTTCAAATAACATCGGAACGAAACACTGTTCGTATTGAAAATTTTTCTTGAAATGGTTGTGTACCCAAATAACACAATGCTTGAATTCTGCCTATTGACTTTCCGGCTCGATCTTCGCTCTTTCTGCTCCTCCCCTGCCTCTCCTCTCCTTCCTTCTCCTAAACTCCGTTTAGAGGTAAGCCGATAGAGACATTTTATGAATATGCACGTTGTGAACTGCAATATTGTTGTTCTTGGTCACATAGAGAGAGAGAAAGAGGGAGAGAGAGAGAAAGAGAGAGAGCGAGAGAGAGCGAGAGAGAGAGGGAGAGAGAGAGTCGGAGATGAATGCTGTGCTGCATATGAGACGAGATGATTTTTTAGTACATTAGACGGGTGGGATCCGATGAGCTGAAATTGTGCTTATATGGTAGAGACGTGTTTTTCTGGCGGGCCTTTTTATTATGCACGTACAATACGGTAACGTGGCATCTAAATGTGGATGGTGCTGGTTACGGTAACAGTTGATTTAAATGAGAAATTAGGAATTTCAGAGAAATCAAAATGTGGGAATTTCTTTCTTGTCTACTGGATAATTTAAGAAATGAAATAAAGATTTAAGAAAAATTCTTTAAAAAAATCATCGTATCGTTTTTTTCACTCAAACTGTTATTTCTTCTTCCATTTTCGAATCTCTTGTTCATTTATTTATGCATAATTTTCATTAAAATTTATGAGCGCCTCTGTTGCTTTCATTTCATTATTGAAGTTACAGCAACCTGCTTAGACTGTTTAAGAAATGAAAGCCGTATTCAGCGACTACTGTTGTAATTTTTCATTGTTAATTTATCGATTCTTGCAGCTAAATTTTCATTGTTTGGAATTGAACGTTTTTTTACAATCAAGCAGAAATTTTTCTTTGCAGACTTTGGGAAATTATTTTCTTTCATTTTCTTTTCTGTTTCTCGTTTGAATTTCCAGTCAGTTTTTTTACGCATTGTTTTGACAATTAAATTCAAAGCAATTTTTACCGTCGTTGAAGTTCTTATATCGCATTATATTCCCAGTTTTTGAGAACGCAGATGTTCATTAGAAAGATAGGTAAATTTTAGTGTTATGAACTATGTGTAAGACGTTTAACTAAAGGTTGTATTGCCGTTTCACATCTGCACATTTTGAACTTAAAAGCGAAAACTTACTGATTGGGAAATTCTATGTAATGGGGAGTTGCTGCATTCGGGCGATACTTACTGATGTTTGCTGTTTACCGCAATCGTCTAATTTATTTCGAATAGGTTTTTATCAAAGACTACCGTCAGACGCAATCATGAGTGCAACCGTAAGAGGCGATCAAGACCCTCGTGTATTGACTGGCGGTGGTGGGCAATGTCACGTTTGGCGGCTGACTCCGCTGCAAATAGCACATTTATCCGGGCTGTTTGTACATTTTTTTAAAACTCTAGCTCGATGGTACAAATGGTTTATGGAAGCAGTGATGCTATAAAAGCTTTTCGCGGGGGCGTGGTATCATATAATGCGCAC
The DNA here is from genome assembly GCA_037389465.1 of Baylisascaris procyonis. NCBI lineage: Eukaryota > Metazoa > Nematoda > Chromadorea > Rhabditida > Ascarididae > Baylisascaris > Baylisascaris procyonis. Next base: position 1,223,831 of record JAZARR010000174.1, on the reverse strand, counting down.
TACATGGTATGGAGACATCGTGCAACAATTAATGCTTCAGTTAAAAATTTACGCAGCGGCAGTGCTTAAAGAATTTGCCGATTCACGTAAAAGCTATATTTGCATTTATAGGCAAACTGAATTCATGTAAGCTCTCACTTATATCCCTTTGCACCCTGAACGATTACAAATTTTGACTGAATTCTGATGGAACATTAAATCTTTGCGTAGAGGCTCCCTTCTGTTTCTCACGCCTTCATTGCGGTCATGGGGCGTTACGCTATGAAACTTAAAGCAATTTAAAGAATCATCTTGTTTGGTGATTTCGTATGATGTTTGTATCATTACATTGGATTATGGGGATGCGGATCGGTGGAGGGATTTCTTCGGCGGTAATACAGCGTCGATTTTGATATCGTCGATTTTAAACAAGCCTGCGTGTGACTTTGCTTCACGTTTTGAGCCTTATGGCCATTCAGCTTCACATACGCGATTTGAGTTCGGATTAAAGATGTTCGTTGATAGTGCTTTAGTCCCTCATGTTGTGCATGCCAGTTGAGTTCAGCGGCAATGGATTGTTTCACTTGTTGCTTTTGAAGAATGCGCGGTCTCTACGCAAAGCCGGCCGGAAACTACCGCTGGGCGGTCTTTATCACATCGGTGGTAATTACCCTAAAAGCAATAATTGCTACCAACGTTCATCTTAACTCGCCGGGCAGTTTCTGTTGAGTCTGGGAATCGCTAACGCAAGAAGCGATAAAAGGTTCCCATATCGGTCAGTAATTACTATCGGTCAGTAATGAACACGAAAAAGTTGCTTGTCGCCTATCTCTAGTCACTACTACACTATGCTCGCTAAATTAGCATCATAGCGTTCTTGCTGCATCTGCAGCCTCTTTCGCTGGACTGAACCTTTCTTTAGCTTACTTTATAAATTAGTTTTTCTGCTGAATATTCATACAAAAATTCCGCTATTTTCTTCTTGAATAGGTTTTAGAGCGTCAGCATTTCTAGTTCATAATAAATTTTTTGCAAAATATTTGCTTACATATGTTGAAGAACGCAACTATTTCAAATTTTAAATCCATTTCCAATATCCCTCAATAATTACGCAATAATCTTTTTTTTTTTCTCTAGGCGCAATAGCATGGGTGCATCATTTCGTTTAATTTTATATTTATGTGAGGTTTGAAGAATTCTTTTGGGAAAAATTCCCAACAACGAAAACTCCTCAACAAGTCTCGAAAGGCTTTAGTAGGGAATAAACGGAGAAACGTACCAAAAGAACCATCACAACATGCACTTTTGCAATCCCACTCGTCATGCCCATAAACATCCAGCAGAATTCCCTGTAAATATTTCACGTGCACAGTAGCAGGTTTCTGTTTTAACTTATCCGATCCCTTCGCGAAAGATTTGTCATCAAAGTTTCGTTCTTCTGATCTGATCATTCATTATAAGATGAAATTCCGGCTGAATGCCAAAATATGCGCAATTTTCGGCATATTTGGTGCCTACAGCTGGTGTCAAGTCGAATGTAATCACGCAACTGTCTTGTAGCATGGATTTTATCCGCGAATAATTGCAATGTTTGTGGTTTCCGTAGTGGCACTATCGAACGAAGAGGCAGACGCATACACAAACAGACAGATATGTTGTCTTAGACTATTCATAAATGCAAATTTGCAAGACGTTAAACGATTGTCAAATTTAGCTGTCTTCGAGGTAAGTCATCTCTCTTATCGAATTTGTCAAAACTGGGATCGAAGCGACAAAGAGTAATGGGAATTACATTCGCACGTAATCGGACTATCTAAGATGTCAAGGTGCGTAAGTTTTCTTGCAGTTAATATCGATGGGAAATTCATTTTATGAATACGGTAAGTGAACGGAGAGAGGGGCATGTGCGGGACACGATTTTAATGATTGGGATCATGAAAAGGAAACCCATCGCTTCCGTTGGAATGCGCTCACTAAAATCGTTAATGAGCTTCACTGATCACTCTCTAACTAAGGGTACATATTCTCGGGTATTTGGCTTGTTGCCCAACGTTATCATTGCCAATAACATTCATCCATCGCCACCTTTACAGATTGAAAACAATTTATGCAAACATGCATCTCAGTTCGCATTTGTTTGAACGATTGCATCACTGTGGCGATACGTTCGGAATTTCTCTTGAAATTTGCGCACAGTTTGCAGCATAAAACCTCTACAACGAAACTAATGATTATTGTCATTGCTAGAAAATAAAACATTCGGTCTCATTGCTATAATCCCTTTCATACTCATAAAGGTTTTGTTTTGCAACGAATGGTGCCTATGAAATTGTAAATTCTAATGTAAAAACCTGTTAGCAAGCAATGCTGTTATTCAGCGTACCACATTCGCGGTGGGCAGATGTTGGAGATTTATCTATGTTTTCGTACTGTGAGCAATAGGAGGCGGAAGCAAAATACCCATGTGCACAAAGTGAACTAAGTCAGCATTGCTGAATGTTCCATGATCAAGCTGAAATGTGCTGCGGTATACACAGTGAACGTTTCCCGATCAATCATCAAAAGGTAAGCAAAAAATAGAATATCAAAGCTGCAGCGATAACCCTTTTCTGTAATGTTTTGACTAGCAATTTATGCAGTGAGGCGAGTTGTCGAGATATGGAACAACAATGAAAAAAAGCCTGCAATAACGCTTGCTGATGCAAAATCGACAGCTTGTATGGTCAGCGAAAAACTGGTTTCATGGGTACGTCCATTTCGCTTTTATATGAATTCGATTAGCGTATTTTGTAGTTTCTCGATTCACGGTTCAAAATTACGAGGCACACAACCAGGTGCTTCAGTTAACGCGACAGACAAACAGACGCTTCAGCTAACGCACATATACTTGCAATATGAGCTGAAATTCTTCTGGCATTGCGATAATACAGTCAAAACCAATATGCTTGTGATTAGTCTTAGGAAAGCGCATAAAAAAGAGTTGGAGGGTTTATAAATAACTGCTGAGCAAATGGGATGCTAATGAGTGTTTGTCCCGACAAAAGTTCTATGTCAAAACTGCAACTCCTAATATAGCAATTCTATGAAAAACCACTTTATATTATTATGTTCCGAACGAACTTAGAATTCGAGCTCCTCCATATTTTCTCATGCCATCAAAACTTGCGCACATATGCAATTAACTTCGCATGACATATGTGGCATACAACTCGAATTTACGTGGCATGCGAAAGTGGCCTCAGCGTCTGCCACGCTGTCCATACGGATGTATCATTGTGAAGCGCATACTCTCGGTATGCTACCTCTTTTTTAAGCTATTAGTATTCCCGACTGCTTTCGCTAACTTTTTTTCTCGTTCACCATATGCGGTGCGATGTAAGCACTTAATAGATTTGCTACGTGCTTCAGGTTTCGCATGCGACTTGAAATCAGTTATCTCTGGATGATGGTAATACCTTTTCACGCAAACGTTGATTAGTTGCATGCCACGTCACAAATTTAGCACATTACTTTGGTGTTTGTTCACTATCCTCTCCGCGTTTGCGGAATTCATAAACAACTTTCTAAGTGAATATGCGTAAGTTGTAAGGCACACTCAAATGAGGTGGAGCATAATGACACTTATTTATTTTTTTGTGCGTCAATTACTGGCTGCTGCAACTGCAAAAGTAAGGCTTTAAAATTTTTATACGCGAATATTTACAAGCGAGCTTGCTTTAACTGCTGGTGCCAGTAAGCATTTTTCGAAAAGAGAAGACAAGAAGTTTATGAAGTGGAGGATCCTGATCAGAATTAGGTCAGGAATGGGCCAAGTCTGTCGAAGATATCTTAGTAGAAAATGCTTTCGATTCGCAACCAAAAGAACGCTTGCATTAGTATGATTGACTACTGGCAGAAGAAGGCCAACGAGCGATAGTATCACACATCGCTTTTTGGCTATGGCGTGTAACACGTGGCTTAGCGCAGCCCGAAGAGCGATTGATCACCTCGGCACAGGTGCTATACATAATGTACGTAACGTTGTGGTTTAGCTCATTCGTAACCGGTCGCGTTTTTAAAGTGGTTCTGCACAACGCGCTCATACCCTTATGTACGCGCTTGGCTGCTTCATCGTGATGCGATTCGGGTTGCTTAGCTTCATCGTGACTTTACTTGAATGCATATGACGAGGGAATGAAAGTGGGCGTCATCCGGTCTCAGCAGTAAATCAAGGTCAGCATCATCAACTAGACGATAAGAGTAGTATAAGCGTTGGAAGTGCAGTAAAGATTGATCGAAAATAGGGTGGACGTCATTTGAATAGTTTCGTTATAGAATGGGCATTCGTTCGAACGGGCGTTTATTTATGGGATTATGAGTGATGCTTTCATGGAATGTCAATAATGGAACATGTATGGTGGCTGCATCATCCGCCCAATGATGCTTATTGATTTCATCTGATTTGTCACTTTAAAAAATGTCGCATAGCACATTTCGAGTGCATAGCCTATGCTGCATCCTTACCTGCTATTGCAGCTTGTCCCTTTATGTAAGGACGTTAAAATTTGGGTTTGATGAGAGAATTCTGAAAAATACTGTCTTAAGTTTTTTGACGCATTCACGTTTATTAGATTTCTTCTACATATGAATGTGTTTATTGTCGTTATCATCTGTGATATAAACGCGTACTTATAAACTGCTGAATGTAAAATTTTTTGCATATTCTGATTATTTGAACACGATTTATCTTTGAATTGACATTAGTACCAGTCGATGAGGTTACAAATATAATTTCCAGGAAGGTTATAAAAATTACAGAAAGACCTCGTAAAATTTTCTCGAAAGAATGCTCGCTAAATAGAAAATCTCCAAATTTTTATAATGCTCGCTAAATAGAAAATCTCCAAATTTTTATATGCGTATTTATTAAAAACACCCTATGATCTTTGTTTGTTTACCCTCTTCGCCTATATGTATATATCGTGAAAAATGCCAAGTATGTAAATTTAGCTTAATGGGCTTACCACCTAATAAGTTGGAACAGTGACATATTGGGAACTCCGAAGCTGGCATCATCCACCTAAATTTGCAATATTGACTCAGCGTTGCTGAAAGAATATATTGGAGAAGTATACGATTGTCGTGTTATTTTGAATAATTGTTTTGATGTGGTTGTTACCGTTCATATTAAAAACAACTAAACTTAAGCGTGTTTTCTGCTCAAAAGTGACGATCGATACAAAAACAGCGTTCTATCTGATTCATTCATGTATCTTGATGGTTAATCGCCGTTAACTAGCGATGCTGTAGTAATGTAGCTGTAGTAATCATAAGCTTCCCGATATGTTTTTTAGTTAGCTTGTATTTGCGAGCATCACTACTACTGTTACTTCATCAGCCATTGAATTATTTTCTGAGCAGTAATATCCCATCAAAATGTTAAATAATTTTTCCTTCATGTTTATTTTAATTAAATGCAAAAGCACCTCTTTGGAGGTCTAGCATTAGTAAATGAGTATTTACATATCGATATATTGCAAAAGTTTGTGAAATTGTTAAAGTAAAGTCTCTGTTCATTGTAAAACCAACTGAATATTTGAAGTATTACCTCTATGCTTCTGTATCTTTTGGGATCAACCGATAAGCACTAAGCGCTAAGATAATTCAGGAAAATGTCTCAGAGCTTCTTTTTTCTTTCCCTTTTCTGAGCTAATTCGAGTTCCTTTCTATGCTTGCAGTATGGTGTAGAAAGTGCATGCGATATGGCGACGTGATGTCTATCCATGCATCTATACGTATATAGGTCTCTGTTTGATAGTTTCCATTCATAACTCACAGAAGCTATGCGAATGAAATTTGGCCGTTAAGCTAACGTCATGAATTGATCCTTCATTCGCAACTTGGTTTCATTCATTAGTCTAATCTACAATTTATTATCACTCAATGTGCGAGTCAATTTTTTTGCGAAACAGTTGGATGCAGCCCATACATGAGTTGAAAACTTGTCCAAGGGTCAGTCATAATGCAAAAAAAAAACACAGGATCATTGTTGCATTGTTATTTGTGTCGCCGAACAAACAAGTAGAAGAAGCGTGTCAAAGAGGTTGGCATGCTGTGCTTTTGCACTTCGTCCACCTGACCAACTAATCTCAAAAATTTTTTTGAAACAACAATATACGCGGACAAACACTCAATGTTTTATTGACCGGACCTCCCGTACTATTCGTACACCACAGATTCGTTTCTTCTGCGACGCGACAGTGTTAAAATCATCAAAATTTTTGAAGCCTCATGCGTCTGTGGTTTCCTTTGTAGTTGATGAATCAGTTTGGTATATGGGATGGATCTTCTCATCATGCACGTCATACCCGCCAAATTTCATATCGTTGGCTTCAGTGATTCCCAAGTTGAGACTATCGGGCGAAAAGTTAGACACATACTCAGACATATGCGCAGATATCACAGAATGCATGTTTACAAATTAATTAAATAAAATTTTATAAAAGTGGTTTGACACGCAAAAAGGGATTACTGCGAGTCGAAAGCTGGTTGGTGGGAAGGTAGGATATGCGCGCAGATCTGCGCCGTCACACATGTGAGGTTACAAACGAACCTTCCGTCGTCGTTTTTCGTTGTGTCTTCGGATTGATGTTCATGCGATCGCCGCTTCTCTGTTGCATCGATGAGTGCTCCTTCACTCTGACGTTATGATCCTTTTAGCTGCTGACACATCTGCCATAAGGATCAGTAAGAATCAAAGTATAAGGTTCTCATTATGTACGAGACATTGACGGCCGTTCATTTGGAAGGTTTGGAGAATGAGGGGAGGACGGGACGTATGCATTACTATAATACTGTTGTGTATCTGACTGCCACTGGTGATACACTGACTGAGGATTGTTACGTCGCCGAGTGGTGGTGGTGATGATGTAGACGAAACGGCGAGTGAGGAGTAAGCTTTATTAGAACCGAAGTAGCGAGGGAGACGCACACAAGAAAACACACACACAAAAACAACGGAAAAGGCACAGCTTATATAGTGGTCGTCACGTGACAATTTCATGTTGAAATAGATAGCTCTGCTATGTACTCACGTGATATCCACTACCTCACTGCGCGTCGTCATGACGTGGCCATTGTACATTGCGATATTTGCCACGTGCATGCGTTTTGCAATACCCATTTCGGTGAGTGAAGTTGCACTTTGAATGTGATGAAATGTCACCACATATGCAACACCTCCCCTTTTTTGAAGTGGAAGAGGGGGGGGGGGTTAAAGATCGGCATCACCATACGTCTTTCGTTGCGGTTCAATGCTGAGCCGTCGTGGACGCTGGCGTGTTCGTCTTGCACGTCTTTGTCGTTCGTCGATTGCACGTCTTGGTTGTTCGTCGACTTGAGTGGGTTCGACTGGCCGTGCGTGTTCCCGATCCGTTGGTTGCTGTGATGGTTGCTGGAGATCAAACATTTCGAAAAGCGTCCGAAGATCGTCCAACTGATTTGGGTCTGAATCAGCGAAGCACAGTCTGAGCTGGTTTGCGTGTCGGGTCCATGTGTCGTTTCCGATGAGTACCTTGTATAGTACTCGTCCCATTCGTTTTAACACTTTCCCCTTTGTCCAGCTGACGACTGGTCCTTGGTAAGTGCGCACAAGAACTCGGTCGCCGGGCGAGAATGTTGGTTTGATGCCCGGCTTCAGCTGGAGACTCGCCTTTGAAAGCTTGTAATGTCCCAGGTTGGCGCTGAAGATCTGCGGATAGCGGCGCTGTAGATCGTTGGCTATGTGGTTGTTGCTTGGTGCAGCAATACTGGCGCTGACTGTTGTCGATCCAGCTGGGTCCTGCCTTGGGAGGGAGTCCATGATTGCGTACATCCCCATCTTTGAGATCCATTCTGCTCCGAGTAGGTTGCACTGAGTGTTGGCTACGTAGAACAGTCCTTTCGCTGAGGAGTTCTGGAAGCTGTAGGTGCATGCTCGTTGTCCCAGAATGCTGATCTGATCTCCTGATGCACTGTGAGCGATGAGTGATGAAGGCTGGAGAGTTGGTCGTCCAATGAGCTGCCATGTCGCCTTGCTGATGATTGTGACATCTGATGCGCTATCTACTTGGAAACTGATTGCTTTGTCGTCCACTGTGACGATTGCGAAGCGTCGATATTGGGTGCAGTCGATCCTTGAGACGGTGAAAACTGCATCTGATCGTACTCGTCTTCTTGGTAGTGGGGGCGAGGCACGTTGTTTTGAACGGCACTTGTTCCTTGAGCGGCGTTTGGTGACGTTGCAGAAACCTTCCTTATGTCCAATAGCTTGACACAAGGAGCAACGGTGCTGGCGATAGTTGCAGTCGCGATTAAAGTGCATCGCGCCGCAGAACCAGCATGGGTTTGGTGGTGTCCTTGGTGCATTGGAGCGCCGAGTCGGGTCTTTGATTTGGTTGGGTTGAGCTGCTGGCTGGGGTCTTCGTCGAGAAGGGAACTTTTGCTGGGCTGAGTAGACCGTTTGCGTGGGCGAGGAGCCATTCTCGATCATTTGGGTGTCGTGCCTGAGGTTAAGTAATCGTTTGCATTCCTCTGTTAGCGTCTTAATCGTACAGGTCGGATCCATTTCGATCTTGTCGAGCAGCTTGAGTCGAATAAATGCGTCGTGGCTCGAGTGTAGACCACATACGAATATAAGACATTTGAACTGATCCTCCGTACACGTCCCAAGTCGAAAATTGGCGCATTCGCGATTGACTCGTCCGGCATAGGTAATGAAATCTTCTGTCGGTTGTTTGGCGACCTTCATACACGCGTATCGTGCGTTCAAGAGCGACTGTTGCGGTCCAAATAGATCCGTAAGCACTGCGATCGTGTCTGCGAAGTTGATATTGCGAGGAGCTCTCGGTAGAATGTAGTTGGCATACTTTTCGTATACCGGAGTGTCGAGCTTCTGGAGCAGGAGGCGAACGCGGGTGGCCTCGTCGAGCGTTGCGCCGTCAACTGCAAAGACGTCCTCGTGCCGTCTATACCATGCCTCGAATGTTAGGTTCGTATCTGGGTCGTATACGAACTGTGCGAGGCGTCCGGAGAGCGCGTCGAACTGTCGCGTTGTATCGGTCGGCTGTGGTAGCTGCGACAGTTGAATTTGAGTCACGTCGCGAAGAGCGTTTGTGAACGTCGCGAGGAGTTGTTGAAACTGCGTTTCTGAGAGAGTCGCCATCACTTATCCGCTTGCCGAGTTCCCTGATCGCCACTGTTGTGTATCTGACTGCCACTGGTGATACACTGACTGAGGATTGTTACGTCGCCGAGTGGTGGTGGTGATGATGTAGACGAAACGGCGAGTGAGGAGTAAGCTTTATTAGAACCGAAGTAGCGAGGGAGACGCACACAAGAAAACACACACACAAAAACAACGGAAAAGGCACAGCTTATATAGTGGTCGTCACGTGACAATTTCATGTTGAAATAGATAGCTCTGCTATGTACTCACGTGATATCCACTACCTCACTGCGCGTCGTCATGACGTGGCCATTGTACATTGCGATATTTGCCACGTGCATGCGTTTTGCAATACCCATTTCGGTGAGTGAAGTTGCACTTTGAATGTGATGAAATGTCACCACATATGCAACAAATACCCAAAAAGCTTTCCTGGGGTGTCTCTCTATTCGAGAAGTGCGACACTGCGAAAGATTCGATGGGATCTGGCATAGTGTACTGGAGGGAAGAAAAATCGCTTGTGGAAGCATGCTAATAATAAATGCCTTCACATATACGCTCATGCCACGCAGCTATAGCTCCAATTGAAGCATCGGACTACCTGGAGAATGCCATGTGGCTATTACTTGCTTATAAGGAATTTTGGAGTTGTTTTTGTTGATGGAAATGAAATGAACGCATATCGGTCGTTTCGCTTAGTCGAATGAATAAAGCTGTTATTTTCTATGGTCATTGATGCGAGTTTGTGCTTTGGTGGATGACTTCTCTTAACAGTTTGCATGTCTATCTGAAATCGAGAATAATAGTCTAACTAGCTTGAGGCCATTTATTGTTTATCTTTTGCTTAGAATTCAATTGCTACTCCCTAATTTTAATGCGCTAGACAAGCGTTTATGCAAAATTTCTTTCCTACATGCAGTTCGGCAATCGGAGTCGTTAAATGTCCATAAAAAATTGTTGGAACGTTTGTTTACCATCTTTTTCATTCTCAGCTTTTCCACTTAGTCCAAATGGTCGATTGTGTAGCGTGAGTGATGTCTAGATATGCAAATGATGGTGCAACTTATGTAAGGATGGGGCAAAGAAAATAACGACAAATTTTGTGTTATTTGTCCTCGTAGTAAATAGGTCATCACTAATGCGGAGTAATAAATTAGTGGTCTACCAAAGGATCTTTTTTGTGCCTCAATAATTATTCCTTAAGGCAGGCAAAAAGAAGGGGGGAGGAGGTGTTGAGGAGTAGCTAACATTTCAAAACGATTACTGCGGTCGTCTTGGCTACGTGATGGCTACTGCAATCATCTTGCACCACTTGCACTTTTGATTTCTTCTTTTCTCATATGCATTGTTAAAGTTTATTTGGTATAAATAATAGCTCCAGTTGCCTTTTGTGCCGCTTCTCACTCATTTTCCCTTCATTTTATCTCCATTTAATGTCATTATTCAAAAATTTTTGCATCTCCTTTCTTGTCATACAGTATTTTTCAATTTACGCATTAAACTTCTTGATGCATCTTGTCAGGTTTGCAATATGTTGACGTATTGTTGCATCGAATAAAGTCTGTCGTCACCATAAATTTCTTTCCTGCTTGCAAAAAGCTCCTGTAGAAAGAAAATAATTCCCTTTTTCAGATGAATTCTTCTGCTTTTTCCCTGCGAAAATCGAGGAGAAATAATTTGCTTTCATTTATCTGCGGTATGTACATGTATACTATTGCTGCAAGCACTGAGAAGAAACAGCTCACTTCCTCCTTCCTCGCCAATAAATCCTCTTCAATAATGCTCTTTCCATTAAATATTGTGAGGCTTGATAACTTCATATGGTCTTGTTTGATGTGATCCTTCAGTTGTTTAGACTCATATTATCTGATCCTAATAATGCTTTTCCCTCTCAGTGATAGTCACAATTTCGTCATCACTTATTAGAATAAAACACCAAAACTTGGTGCATCATGTGTACAAATTCACTGTTATTTGGGCCCTGTCATTGCAGACTAATATGCGCTCGCATAATGCTTTCATTGACTATATTTTAAGAAGAAATAAATCGACAGCTTATATATTTAACAATGCTTGTGAGCAGAAATTTCAGTGCGTTATGTATATTCGCAGCTGTTTTGTGCTCCTTCAAACTTTTTCTGATGGTGCAGTAAAAAATGATGTGTATTTTATTATAGTGTTAATGTATTAATGTAGATATTTTTTAATAATCTATAAGACAACTGCATTAATTAAGTAGCCACAAACTATGAGTAATCAGCTTCATCGGTCTCAACAATTTGTTTAAATTCTTCTATGATTTTAATGATTCTATAAATCGATAATATATAATAGTAGATGACAAATTCATGTTCTTTAATAGAAATTACGCGTGTGAACGAGTGGTTTAGGTGTTGTATATAGGAGTGGTGCGGGCAATGTAAAAGAAGTGGAGATAATTGTGTTGCTATGCCCGCGAGCAGGATGTGTCCGGTCTAGTGGCTCAAAACAACACGTCACTATTGTACCATGGGTACGTGTTTTTAAGAAACGAGTTATATCATGGTCGACGGTACGGCGAACGGTTCAGCTAGAACTTGTCATCATCGCTGTGATCCTAGTTCGGATCGGTGATGGTTGTGCTCGAATGTGCGATACCTGCTCATTCGTTTGCTCATTCGCATGCTCTCATTTTCTAATCGTTCCATTCATTGTTCCTTCTTTATCCACCCATGTTGCCGGCGATGGTCGTCAAAACACTCGAATGCACACCTTAATGCGCATTGCGATATTTGACGCGATGTCGTACCTCATAGCGACCCTCCTCGTCCTTGATTCTCTTTACTGGCGTCTAATTTCTGCATCTTGATTTTAAATGATGATTTTCGGAGGCATTCTAGAATACACGCGACCAGTGATTTGTCTCGATATATGTTTCTATAGTGGCGATGATGTTCTCAGATGTTTCCTTCGGAGCTTTTTTAGATGGCTGTTACTAAGAATTTGTAAGATATTATGTTCTAGGAAGTACTTGAGCATCCATATGTGCATACTATATATATATATATATATATATATATATATATATATATATATATATATATATATATATATAGAGTACTAATAAAGTTAAACGTGTACTGCACATATTTACATGCCCTTTCCTTAGCAAACCGTTCGGTGCGCAGTACGATTTTTTTCGTTTGGTATTATTCATCTTTTTTGTTACATTAGTAATGATGCGATAGGCGTTGAATGAATGAATGAGGTCAAAGATGTGGCCCATACTTATTTTACTCCCGAATCTCCAATCGAATAGACAATTTGGCCATACAACACAAATATTCTTCTCTGCTGGCCCAAGCAGTGACTCATTTTGTTTCGTCTCATCTCGTTACTTGTATGTGTTTGCTCATTTCACCGTCATAGCCCTAATGTCAGCCATCATGTGCAGCAAAACAAAGTTAACATCAGTCGACGAGATCATCTGTGTGGAAAATATTTGATCACGTAAGAAACTTTTTAATCACTCCGTTCTACAATTCACTCGAATGCATTATTCGTTTTCATATTTTTCGAAAGTAATGGAAGATGGAATGTTAGGTGAAACAAGTTTATGCAAATGACATGCAATGGGTTTATCTAGGTGGATAGTGATGATAAACACGCAGCGAGAGAGTACCGTTGAAATAGTCGCTTTGAATAGAGTGGAACTGTTGAGTTTCAATGAACGTTATTCGTACCACGAGGGTTCTGTGGCATAGATGTGTTCGGGTGATCATTTTATCTCTCATCGGCTGAGCTGCACATTTTTGCGTTCGAGTCCGGGAGCGGTAGTATACTCAGGTTGCGCCGAGCCGACAGCCAGCTGCCTCTTCCGCAGACATTATCTTACTTTTCTGCTCACCACTTTTATTGCTGCTATATACTGCCGTTTCTCACCATTACAACATTACTATTTTGCAGTTGCCTCGCTTAGCGTTATTTCCTTCCATATATAATGGTACCCTTTTCAAGGATAATATATTATAAAGATGATCACTTATACCGTTTGTTATGCTGTATATTCTCATTCATGCTGCTTGCTTGTCCGTTATTTTCTCACTAACTCTCTCACTGACCACAAGAATTAAGGCAGTGGTATTTGTTGGGTATTATCTCAGCACCACAGAATGATCATCTATTCAATTCCTTTACGGCTGATTATGTTCTCTATAAGATCATTGGCACTGAAAGATCCCATGAAACTTGCAACTCTTTTTTGATGTTTCTTTATTTCCCGTTCGTTTCACCATCACAAACTGCACGATCGTCCTCCCTCTTGCTGCATTGCCGCCCCTCTTTGAATCCGCTTCTCGCTACAATTGCTTCTTTCAAACGGTTTGAAGCAAGATATGCATTGATGGGGTGGGGGAGGGGGGGGAGAGAGGAGGAAGGGGGGAAATGGGCAAGTGTGCAATTTTGCTCTATATCCTTGGAGTTTAATGCGAAAATTTCCACAAACAGTCGGTTTTGTAGATGAGCACATTCCCGAAATGTTCTATTGTTGCCCTTAGATAATGAATAATAAGACCGCCATTCCGGAGAAGGGAGACAAGGCGGCTGGCAAGTCACCTATGGCTCAAGCTGCAAATGCCTTTCGTGCTCCCAAGCCATGAAATAGAGACAAAATCAGGATTTTTCAAAAATAAAAGTCTTTAAATTCCAACTTCGCTTCCATTGTTTTAAGCACAAGCTTCACCTACTTTTGTGAAACCAGCGAAGTTTGCTTTGCTTTCATCTAGTTTGTTATGGGTTTCGTCAAGTTTTATGACAGCGCTTTGTCTGCGCATTTTATGTGCACGAACTTATCTCTCTATCCCTCTGACACTTAGAGTTTAGAAGCAACTAAAATTGGAGTTACAAAATTTTGATGGGTATAATGTAATACACAAGCTGGCGGCATATACCATCTTCCGCTCCGATCCATCAGCTCGGAAAGGGGGATGGCGATTTGAAGTTGGCAAAAATTTCTATGCAAATTGCGTCAATCTGATCTTCATTTTACTGCAGTCGAATAACGAATTCGTTCGAATTCGTTATTCTTCATAAAGTTTTCTTTAGAAAGATCGAAATCCTTCTTCGGAAATTCTTCACAAGTCCCAATCAATTAAATCATAAATGCATTATGCTGCATATTCTGTTATTCGTTGATGACTTATTAAACTTGTTAATAATGGAATGAGCGGAATGGAGAAGCGCACATAATGCCATCTCTCAGCAATGCTTTCTCGTTTACTTTAACTAAATGAAAAATCGAAACGAATTGGAAATATTCGACCTCCATGATAAATCCTCCAAAATTTTCAAGTTTTTAAGGATTTAATTCCCATTCAAAATGGAAAGAAACATTTCCAAAAGAAAACAGAATCTGTTAATGATGCAGTCATATGAGATACGAATCCAGTTACAATTACTCAGTTTTGAGTAAAATACAACAAATGCATCACTGTGTGATGGCGAAGAGAGATACTGTCGCTTCGAATGTTCACAAGTGCTTGATCACAAATCGTATTTTCAATACGCAACGCCCTTTCAAAACTTGTGTTCTTCTCATCATCCGATGCCATCATTGATATCGTTGCCGATGAACCGCCGGGTACCGGCTGTATTATTGAGGTGTACGTTTCGAGGAGCAATTCATCGGATTTTTTTTCTGATGTTCCATACCGACAAACACATCTGTTTCACGGTGGAATTCATTAAGAATTCATGCTTTTAGGAGACGAACGAGGATCGAGGGGAGTGTGAGATTCCGACATAAGCGTAAAGCGGTTTTTTCAATAGGAAAGAATTTTTCTGTCTCATTTCCACGTGACAAAAGTCAAACAAACTGAAATTTACAATTAAGTTGGCTTTGTGATGGTTGTTGCAAGTGTTTCCGATTGTTGTCGTTTTGCGGTTGTAAAGTTTCGTTGATGGAATAAGTTGTGACACATGCGATAGTCGTTTGATGCCAGTCTATATACGCATCTCTTTTGAATGCGAAATGTCGGCTTAGATAGGTAATATATGATGGGTAAAATGTGACAACGGAAGTGATTGCGAAAATTCGGATTTTACTGCGGAGGGGTTATGTTTTTGTCAAAGCGCTCATTGATAGCAACATAAGTTATTTTTAGAAAATAAAAACACATGCATTCAAAATATAAGATCTTTTCTTGAAATTCTTTCCACTTGAAATTCATACGCATAATAAGTTCATGATGATTTTGTTATGTATAATGAGTTCATGATGAGCCTATTCCATATAAATTTTTGATAAAAGATGCATGCATTACATTGTATGGATTTCTAATTGGTTGCCTAGGGATGCTGCATATTGGAGCTCATCGATCGTATTTTCTTCAGTATGCATTTGTTTGTATTCATATGATTCGCTCATCCGCAGCAATGTGAACACAGTCTACAAGGGTAAATTCTCGAATCAACAACAAATTGTTTAATAAAATCATGCTAACAGTTTCAAATCAGCACTGAATTTTGTGCGTTTTGTGCATGTTTACTGTGCATGCATTTTATACATATGTCTCAAGCGTGTAACAGCGGTCATGCATTATTGTACGCACATACGCCTTGGTGCATAGCCTATCAAGATCTTCAACTTACAGCTCAAAAAAGTAGTTGTGAAATTTAATCGAGTCTTCAAAATACGAGGGCATGAAAATGTTATCGAACACGGACAAGATTAACGAATGGTTGTCCTTTCCCTAGTTGGGGGATGCGGGAGTAGCTAAAGGGCACTTTGTATTTTCATTGTCTTCGTTGGATCTGGTTACTTCGTTTACCTTATGTCAATGCGAATTTCCACTTTTTATGACCTTCTGTTGTTCCCCTTCAGATTTTATAGGCTCGTCTAACATTTTAAAGTTGAAAAAAATTTGATGAAACCAAATTTGATGCGTTCACAATTTATCTGAGCAATTTTTTTGCATAAAATCCAAAATTTTTCCCATAATTAAATTGTTTTCCATAACTTACTATAATGGTTTTTTTTGCACTAGTAAAGAAGATATTTCATCAGAGATTCGAACCTCACACAACGATATTCGGTTATCACATTCGTTCGTTCATCGTTCGTGTAAACATTTCACCGAAACCAATATTATTTCAGCTGAATACGCATTCAAGCTCACCGCATTTCATTTCATTGTTTCCTTTCTATGCGTGAACTTGGTATCGGCATTTTCTATCCTCTTTATCTGATTTGTAATACATGAAATATTTTCAAACTGTGCTCATTTATGATACTCAGTAGTGTTTGCATCTGTTATTTAAAGGACATTTCCTTCTTACGATTGATATCATCTCTGCAATGAGTTGTTGGTTAATTGATTTAGGACTGATAATGCTTTACTCTCAACAAATTGTGTGATTACAAAATTCATCTTTTTCTAATCAAAAGGAAATGTCCATAAATTGAAAGAAATTTTTGGTGGAAACTTTTTCAAATTTCTGGTGAAATTTTTTTCTTCTCCTATTTGGTAGCCTTTTTAAGAGCACGATGTCTAACAATTGCAGGATCTACGTAGCGATTTCCGCCAATGTTTTTTCTTACTATTAAGGGCGAATCACTTTTACGTTCGGGCGTCTCATCGCACACAGCGACCCGTAATCATCTCACTCCACTATCTACTGCAAAATGCAAAATCTTTATTTGAGTATGTTTCATTGCCTTTCATTTATTTCATATTTGATTCGTTAATGATACTTCATTGAGAATCGCACTGAAATACTAAAGAATGTTTTTTGCGGCTTCATATAAATTTCCACTCGTCATTTTTTATTAACCCAATTCAGCATATTTGTTGTTTTAGTGCGCAAATTGGTTCATTCATATTTACTGTTGTATTCATTTTATAGACTACATTTCTTGAAAGTAGTGCTTAGCTCTCTAATTTATTATTTTAAAAAAAGTGAACCAGCATCATCGATAAATCCAGATTTATCAAAAATTCTTGTTAAGTTTAGGCCCCATGATCACTTTTCTATCTAGCACATTTAATATGTCATTAGGTTGTACAATTATTGCTTGCGTTACACTGGTTTTTAAGCCACTTGTTGTGCTATATAGCACGAGAGCTGTGTTAAAAAGCATCTTTATGTTAGATGTTTTTGTGCTGTATCTGAATGGCTAACAGTGTAAAGGAAGAACTCCCAAGCGGGGGTTAAATCCACACAGAAAGCACTTATGCTATGGATCAGCTTGATAGAAAGTTCTTATCGGAAATAACTCCTGTTTGGGTATGCTATTTGCTTTTTTCCTGTGAGCTTTTTGAAGTCGGGAGCGCTTTTTTCTCTTATCATGTTTTTATACCTTCACTTGCATAATTTTCAAGGTCTTTCACGACGCTATCTGTGGTTATTCACAAATCATTAAGTTGGAATAAATTAGAAACATTTGCAAAGAACTTTTCATATTAGGGAAATTTAAAAAATTGCTTCAATATTATGAGAAAAGAATCTTTATGTGAATACAGCTAAGAAATTGCATTCAGAAGGGTTAAAAAGGGTAAATTAAAGCATATAATACATTTTCAAGTAAATTTTGGCACTTTAAGGATTGTTGTCTTTGAGAATTCTACTCGAGAATTGTGGTAGAGTATTCCGTTAAAAGAAAAAAAATTATGAAAACATTAATGTGGAATAGACACTGAATGTAGAATTCATATATTATGAGGTGATTAGGGGTTTGGTACGTGAACGTTACGATTTACAAAGAGACCAAGTTTTCTTTGCTATACGGCAAGTAGATGCTCTCACTGTGACGGTCTTTTTTTTTTTTTGCTGATGTCATGGTATTGCGATAGGCTAAGGTTTTGATTCATTTCTTCTTTAGCTAAAACCCATAATAACGACAATTTTAGTTCGGATCTATATTTAATCAAAAAGCACGAAAAAGAAAAGACCGGGAAACAAATTAATCACTAATTGTATTCGATCGCTGAATAGACTGTTGGTGATTGTTAATACAATCTGCAGACGTAGTTGTCATTCGCCGCTATCTTTGAAGCTATTATCATGCTCTGTATGTTCATTTTTGTTGCTAATCTCAACTAGAACTTAAAATGATATCCTACTTTGAGGATTTTTTCGTGGCCTTCATCAAATTTTGCTCGACTACCTCTTTTTTAGATAGTCGTTTTTTTAAATGAGTTAAAAATGCTCTTGCATTTCAACATCAACTAGCATGCTTGTTCAGTGGGATAGCACAAATTCTGCAGTACTAAGGGCGTTATTGAAAAAAGTTTTAAATGCATAACGACACAAAGTTTTCGGTTCGGAGAGATTTCTTTCTACTTCTATACTTAGTTTTCCTTTTTTCCCGACATTTTTGATCGATTTGCCTTCGATATTTTCGATTTTTCAAATCCATTGTTTTCGACATTTTGATTAATTCACTGTTTCATCTATTTGAAAGAGAGATTAAACATTTCAAATTGATTGATTGATGACTGTTTAAGCTTGTTAATTGAGAAAAAAAATTTTTTTGTTCGAACTTTTGGCTTTGTGGAAAAAGTTGAGGTTGTTGGTCACGTTCCCTTCAAATGCAACGTGAGACTTTTTGTTCATTTCGTTGTTCGTTCGATGGAAGTCTAGTCTAAACTTTGTCTTTTATCACTTCTTCCCTCATGTTCTCCTTATTGTTTTTCGATTCATTCATAAAATTACTACTTAAAGTTGCAAACTTATTCGGCAGATCTGTTAATTTCATTTTTTTTTCTATTTCGTGGATCATTCACCGCCACGAATGCAAAATATTTTTGTTGGCAATTAATTGCTCTATCCCATGAAGCTTTTTTCCTTTAAAAATCTTTCTCAATTAATTCATGGCAAATTTCCAAGATGGGTTTGATTATTTTTCATCTAAAAGAATGATCAATTCAACCAAAAGGCGCTTGATAAACCTGAAAACTTTTGATGTTTCTTCCAATTATTTAATGGGTCCGACGGTCTATTAAAGGCACGGTTCAGGAGCACATAAAATGAGCGATAGACGAAAGACAAACTGCTGAAGTTAGCGGAAAATAGTTTTTTCACCATTATTGGTAAAAGCAACATACGGTCGTGCATTATTCAACTATGGCCGCTTTTCTGAGAAAAAAGACGTGGGATACAGTGTAGAAGATTTATGACGGCTTGTTAAGGTCGAGTGTCATAAAAGTAATTAATATTATGAAATAATTTAGGGAATTGGTTAATGAACTAGAGATGTAACAGTGCAACCTTTATTATTCTGAATAGTATAGTGTAATACTGTAAAGCACATTCAAAAAGCACAGTTGTATGCCCAAATGTAATGATGATTTATCCTTGTTGCTTTGAGCGCTTTCTTTCAACGACAACGTCTATATCGAATGACCATCGACGCCGCAAATGGTACATATGTAACGTATACGGTACAATATGTACGATGCTAAGTAATTCAGCACGCGTCCGCTTAGATGCACAACTGCCGTCTGGGCAACACGAAATTCACCACATTAGTGAGAGCACAGTAGAAACCCATCGCTGCTCAACTTGAAAAATTCCACTTTGTTCACTCACTTTTGTTTGGTTGCGTCTCAAACTTATGTTCCATTCAAAGCTGTTTATACCAATATATTCGAACCAATATATATGCAAATTCTTTTTTAACAAGGTGACGGTTAGTTTACTGAAGGTGAGAATCTCTTTTTTCATTGGCTATCGTAACGCGGCAAAACAGGGCAATTGAAGAATCGGAAGCAGACGCTAACAAGGTGAGATGACAGGATTTGTGCCACCGATTTTTGAGACTTTTTGGAGCGTGCTAGTACAAATGGCGAACTGAACGACAAGATACAGACATCAGCAGCTGTGCTTAGAGATAAGACTGGTTTTTGAAAGTACGATACGTATTCGTCGATGCACTGTCGAGTTTACTATAGGTCGACATTTTTTCAACGCATTGTCTGTAAGGTGTGGGTGAGGCAACCACCAACTGATGTCCAGGTTCAGGTCCATCGCGTCTCACTTTCAAATTTTTCTCTTACGACCCGATTCCACTTCTCCAACTTTATTCTTTTCGAGAATCATAACTGCGAATTTTATTTCTTGTTTTATTCTCGTTTTTGCAGTGAAGGATTTTGAAGCAAATATGAAAAACGCATCATGAGAGTTGGCACAATATGTGCTTTTGCATTTCTGCCCCTTAATCAGTAATGTTATAGATTCTTATGAAATAATAAGATACGCGCAACAATGCATCGATATGTGACTGATCCCAGAGCTCAGATAGACCTTTTGTCATCTCTCTTTTAGTGATCAGGCAGGGTTAAATCAATAAGCGATTAGTGCAAAATACACACAAACTCTTGGCACTTTCAAATGCCGATCATTTTTTTCGAAGTTAATGGATAAGCGTGAGTGGCACTATAATGCGCATTATGCATATCGAATTTCACGGCTCAAGCTGCATTGATTCCTAAGTTGAACAGATAGAGAGACCTTCACAGAGAAACTTTACAGTAGTGCGGCTTTGCATCTGCGAATTTAGAAAATTGTGTAGATTGTATGTATGCAAGGGAAATCTCACAAAATAATTCTCTTTTATTCTTTCATGGGAGAATGATTTTCACAAACTAGAGGGAAAGTGTACTGATTTCTCTGTAATCTTCTGTTAAAAGTGAAAGATAAGTATAGACCGGCTAAGATCATCAAGCTCTATAGCCAAAATAATTTTCCAGCACAGCCGGCTTTAATTCAAATACATAAGGCCATAAACGCAATGCAGCACAATGACTGCAGGTGTTGGCAAATTTGCACTCGTAAGAGATAAAATCCTTGCAAATAAATAAATAAATAAAAACTGTCACGCACTTAGGATTTGAACTGACCACAGGAGAATAACGTGCACACGTTCAACCCACTTCGCTATCGTTCACGAAAAGTTTGTGGCACCAGTAAATAATCATATGGTGCACACGGCAATGATCAAATTCGAGATTCTTGTTCTAGTTTAATGTCGAAGTTTTGGCCCCAAGTTTGTATTGTGAAGCGGAAGAATATCAGCAAAACTCAATGGTAAAAATTCGATTGCAATGCTGCTGTACATATTCTGTAACAGTGAAGGTTGAATTGAGGAGTGGTTGATGGCTCTTAAATTCTTTGCGGATTTAATTCTCCATCTATTTTTCTTATATGTCCCACACTTCAAAAATTCATATTTGCAACTAATAACCTAATATATTTATTTCCTACCCATAATATAACCTTTCGTATGTATCATTTTTGCATTCTTACATTCTACAGAGTTCAGTGCTCTTTAACAGATTCTTAACGTGGTAGACTACAGACGGGAGCAAGGGCAATATTTTTTTGAAGGGTGTGGGAGAGGGAGGAAAGGTAAGGGAAGTTCTTCGCAAAATATTTGACTCTATAAAAGCTCCATCGAAAAATTTTTTTCTCTTATTTCCACTTCCTCACTGACACATATTATATTTTATTTTTTCTATGGGATTTTGATGCAGCATCACACGTTGGATTATACCGAATACCAACGGTTGTTATTAGGCATTCTAAACGTTAACCCTACCAATGCGAATCATGATTGAAATAATGGCATTTGTTTCATCCTATTGATCGATAGGAGTGTATCAAATACCGATTGCTGCTTGGGTGTGCATGCAGTCATTAGGCAGTATTCTGAAAAATGCGATCGACTGCACCCATTCGATAAGTTCGTTTTTCTTCAGCCGGTTGACTCAACCAGCAGCTGGTGGATGGTGCAAAATGAGGCTGATGGATTGATACAGAATTGAACCAAATCCTGAACGAATGTTGATGAATAAGATCGGAGGGGTTGATGGTCTATAAACTTGAACTAGTTGAATCGCTTTGATCCATTCTACTGTACTCACTGCTTTATCAAATATGACAACTAACATCGTTCTCGGCTACTGTTTCCTTCGTTTTTGCGTTGATTTCTTATCAACTCAAGAACTGAATTATAAATTTAGATTCAGTCAAATTTCTCATTTGCTAATTACTGAATTTCTATTTTTCCGCTCATAACGACTGTCGATGTGTCATTTTTCTTATGCCCTCTTGTTCATTAAAAGAATTCTCTTATTTGGCGCTCTTATGTGGATTATTTTATGGAAGCTTTTATCATAAGAGGGCATTGAATCAAGTTTCTATCAGACTTTTCATTGTTTGCTATAATTCTTCCATCATCTAGCACATTTACATTCCCAATATGCTCTTCTCACATTCTATGCATATATTATTGCATTCGCTCTTGCTTGCTTTTTTTTCTGTGACCTCTTGCGCTTATGATACAGTCGACGGAAAATTTTGCCCGTTTGATAGGTCGATAATTATTGTCAGTTAATGATTATCATACTCCTCGGTCTTATTAAGGATGCGATAGCTATAATGCATAAGAATAGCTTATCGATTGTAAACGCTGCACTGTTGTTCCTCACCAATCTTTATGAACACCGTAACAATCGGAGTACTTTCGCCTCCTCCTCTCCTCCACTCCATGGAGGAGCCAAGGCACTTTAAATGCGCAAGTGCGTTCATTTACATTTAGCAGAGCAGTTGGATGGTGCACCAGCTAGGGCTTCGAAATGAAGCGCATCCATGCAGTCATCTGCCTTCAGTGATGGCCGTCGTCTGAAATTGTCCTTTACGGAGGCGACTTGCTCAGCTACCATGAGATCCTTCAGCCTTTTGACATTGCATGAGCCTGCTGCCAGTTATTACCTTGGCAACACCGATGTCATCTTCTTGAAACATGTTTACGTTAATTGTTCTTTGGTTGTCTATTGCGCGTACCGTTGGTGGCTAAGCTATTGGCTTGGACAGCAATGAAAGATGATACTTTCGTCATTATATGGTTAACGATATCAGTATCGCACTTATAGACTGCTTCATTTGGTCGCTTGAATGAACGCCATCTACAACAAACTCTAGCCCCGAGTAACCCCTACACTTCCGAAGGATGAAGAAATTCTTTTCTTAGCAAAATTTTGTCCTCGACAAATCCCTTTCCAACAAAAATGTTAGAAAGTTTACGGCTGTGAGATTTCATTCAAATCAGTGCAACCGATGATAGTATTTTCGTTGGTGAGGACAGGAAAAAGTTTTGACCTATTTTGTGGTAGGAAAGGACCAGAGAAGACATTCTGATTAGCAGCAACACCGTTGATTTGTTTGCGGAAAACTGTCATTTCCACTGTCCTTTCAATCGCGCAGTCCTTTCTTTATCGACTACAGTTCGTTCCTTTCAAACGTTGATTATTGCCTTAAGTTGGATTCAAATCCACATTATAGTTTTAAAAAATGCGTTGAGTTTGATTAACATCAGACCGATTAGCTGCCAATTATAGTTGCAAAGCTGCATAGTTTTACTTTTTCGTTTAAAATTTGACCGGTTGGTCTCTCACTTATTTTGAGACCGAGCGAACGTGCAATGGCAATTTACGTGTGCCTGCACAGGCAGACCCTTTAAAAGCTGATTGCACTTAGAGTGGTTGAATGACCATCAACTGAACTTTGTCCGAAAATGTAAGCTGCTAGCGAGCAGGTAATATTAAGATTTTAAAGCCTCATTTTGCTGCACAACCGGCCCGATGTTGCCGAAAGATTGTTTTTTTGTTCAGGAATTCTACTAATACGCAAT